>OY856412.1:1148119743-1149319743 GCA_963693085.1 Alisma plantago-aquatica
AGTTACACGGGTATTAGCTTCATATTTTATATGTAAGGTTAAATGTAGCTAAATATTTTAGCTACAAAATTTGGAGTTTTTGCTACAATCTTTTTTTTTGTAGTTAAAGACCATTTTTTTGTAGATGGATATAATTTGGAGTTTTACAGCTCCCCAATGGCTAAAATAACTTTTTCTACACATTCCGTATAGTTCATTCAGTCGAGTTTTTGTAAAGGTAAGTTGACCGATTGCACTATGCGATAAAGTCAATTTGAAGAAGTGGTCGAGTTTAACCTGTGCGTAACTCGACCGATCGCTTGGAATCAGTTTTTTTTGTGTGCAAGGATTGGTCGAGTTTTGTGAGTGCCAAACTCGTCCGAACCAAAGAATTCTCAAAATCCATCAATGGATCAGTCGAGCTTGAATATCGACCGATCAACAACATGTAATGAATTTTGGAAAATTCTTTTTGAGTGGTCAAACATTTGAATCAAGGGTTCCTAATTTTTTCACATCTTAGTTACAAGTCATATCATTAATACAAATGATTACATAAATCATCTAACGTGATTTGGAGTGTTTTCCATAATAGTGCATTTGCTTAGATTTGACTTAACTAGAACAAGCTAGGGCTTGATAGATTCAATCTTTTTCATGTATAGATAGATTTGATCCTTTTCATGTGCCTATCACTTGAAATCAATCCCAAACAAACATATTAGATACATATGAATGGAATGGTTAAGTCATTATCACAATATGGACAATGTGTAACACTTAGGTTAACAATAATCACACCATGACTAACATGGTGTGATTGCTTCATTTTGATACCTCATTATGTTTCAAGTGGAGTTCATTGTGATACACTATCATAGTGTCCTAGAAGGTCCTCAAACTCTTGGTTAAGATATCTTCACATTGATCATATCAAAGTGGTTTAATACTTTACCATGATGGTTACGTACTTCATTCTTGATCTCCTTGAACATTTTAAGAGATTTATACTTGTATTTCATTAAATAAAAATTTCCATATCTACTGAGATCATCAATAAATATAATGAAGTATTATTAACCACCTCTATCATTTATTTTAAAAGGTATATATACATTAGTATGTATGAGCCCCAATAGAATAGTCACTCTTCCACTACATTTAATGAATATGCTTTTGTCATATCACCCAATAAATAAGACTCGCATGTCTCTATTGGTTCAATGACCAAAATAGATTAAACAATGAAAATATGGATTCTAGAAATGCATCTCTCATTTGTGTTCTGTAGATGAAAATGCTATAGGTGTTTATTGTTTGATTCATCGAGTCGTTTAGTATATATAACTATCTCTAGAACTATCAAATATAAACTATGAGACATTGGGGCCACTTCCATAGAAGATCTTATTTTTGAAAGCAAAACATAAAATATATTCATGATATTCTTATCCATACATGATACACAATGTTTTCATTAATGGCAGGTACATAATAGCAATTCACAAATTCTATTATATGCCCATTATATGAATGACAAATTCCAATTGTAGTGGCAACAATACTTTGTCCACATAGTTCTAGCTTACTTCTTCTTGGGTCTTGAAGTGGAGGTCTCTATCTCCTTCTTCCTGAGATCCTCCATATAAAGAGGACAGTCCTTTTCCAATGTCCAGGCTGATGATAATGGTGGTAGTTTCCTTCCTTATTCACTCCTCCCTTAGCTTTCAATGTATAAGACTTTGGTTTCTAGATAGCTTTAGAACTCTTCTTAGCTTTGACTTTGCTCTTGAACTTCCCTCTACTGATCATAATCACAGACTTGGGTTTGTCCTTCTTCATCAGTGCTTCAGCTGTCCTCAACATGCCAAGTAATTCTGACAACAACTTGTCAAAATCATTCATGTTGTAGTTCATGATAAACTGGCTGTATGATTTTGACAGTGATTGTAGAATTACATATGTGGTCAACTATTGAGCCAATGGAAATACCAGTCTAACAAGGTTCTCCACATACCCAATCAACTTGAGCACATTAGGACCTACTGGATCTCCTTCTATCATGTTGCACTTGAACAATGCCTTAGAAACATCATATATCTCTTGTCTTTCCTGATCTTGGTACATGTTCTTAAGATGTGTAACCTTCTCAATAACATCCATGGTCTCATATTATCTCTGCAACTCGTAGTTTATTGAGCACAACATTATGAACTTGACACCCACAACATCTTTAGAGTGCTTCCAATAAGCATCCCTGTCATCCTTAGGCGCGTGGGGAGAGGGTTCATTTAGCTCTGGTGTCTCCAGGACATAGAGCTTTCTCTCTTGAGTGAGAACGATTCTCAAAGTATGAAACCAGTCATGGATGTTGTTTCTGTTTAACTTCTCCTTCTCAAGGACTGATCATAAGGAAAACATATTTGTGCTTGCTATTATTCTACAAAAGAAAATTTGCAACTTTTGTCAAAACACTTTTGATTTGATTTGATTTGATAAGTTTGACAATATTAATAAGGATTTTAATTAATTATTTCTCCTACTATTTTGTTTAAATTGATATCCCTCACTACCAATTTAGAAGATCACAACGTACAACCTTCTAGTGATCTAAGATCCAAAATAATTAAGTTAATACCCAACCAACGTTAGCGCTCATAACCAATAATTAAGGTAGGAAACATTTGCCAATTGCATCTCATGCAATTCTTGGATAGATGGTATGCACAACTTCTTGCCATATTCCATCTGTATGCTTCTAGGCACTTAATCCTATTAAGCTCACCTAGTTAATCCTAACCCAAAAGCCAACACAATAGAATATACACCCTGCTAGGGTAGACCCACATATCTACCATCAAACTTCCACGAGATAGATGACACACCACACTAGGGTATGCCCACACTTGGTCGATCAAGCTTTTCATGTGTGCTGCTTATGGAAAGCATCTTAGACTTAATATTTATTGAAGGATTTTATATATAAGTACATATACATATTAAATCACCATATATTTATAGTACATATCATATACATACTATATCCCACAAACAAAGACATGCAATTAAAAACACAAGTGATGGTTATGGCCATACTAATGTAATTCCTCAGAGACATGAGGAATTACTACAACCAAAGGATCACATCATATGTAGCAATCTATTGTTGATGAAGATCTATGTTGGATCAATCTGGGTTAATCAGTTCAACTATTGAACCAATTAATTGGCTTTCTAGTCGGTCGGTTGGTCTGTCAGATCAATTATCTGGTCTCAGATCCAAGTGATGTATGGACCCTTCAGCTGATCAGTTGGGCCACCAGTATATTGGTTCAACTCCTATTGTCTGGCCTCCTCGGTCCTCCAGCAGATCGGTTCAACACCCGAACCAGCCGGTTCGTCTGGTGCAGACTGCCTTCTTTCCATAGCATGAATTAAAACTATCCTATTCCTATTTAACACATTACATGTAATAGGGAAACCTCGAGTTATATTCGAGGTGAGAACAGGAAGGAAATCATTTATACTTTTACATATGGAAATGGAGAAAGAGGCTCTGTATATAAACTGAGATATAAAACTTGAATAACAACCATCCAACCAAGCACAAAGATCTAGAGGGTTATTGGCCATTTCCATGCTAACATCCACCATCAAAACCAACTTTTAGATGACACACATAAATTGCATATATTATGTCATATATATATTTATATTTGTGGGATTGTATGTGGTATTTTAATCAGGTATGAACATTAATAATTTTAATATTCAAATCATATGTACTAAAATAAATACGATCATATCGATTTAAATCAAGATACACCATCAATTTATGTGGCTCTGATACCGCTGTTGGAAACTTGAGGCGACATATAAGGCAACAAAGACAAAATTTGTTACTGCCCGATTCCTTAACCACCAAACCACATCAACAATAATATATCTAGGAAAGAAGGTAGCAAGAGATATACCTGGACCTGGAGCAAGTCCAATGAAAACTCTTGTAGCAATGTGCTTCTTTTGCAAGAAACACTCAGACAACTAGTGGCAGCGGCCTCCTCGTGCAACACCATGGACGACAATGGTTTTTGTCCTCCTAGCGGGTGGCAAAGGCCTCCATGCCTCTACATAGTCTACGCAGACTATCAAGAACTGCATGTTGTGCTACCAAAGACAATAAGAAGGAGTTATCCCTTCGAACATCAACCTGCTAGGGTTGATTCTCTCTCTCGTGTTATCTCTCCCTTGCTATCCCTCCCTTTTACGGATAGGACTTGCTCAGGATCTCTTGGTTACCACAACCATAGAGGACAACAATTATCAGAGTTTATTGTTGTGTCTCTAAAATTCCTCCACTACCCCTCTATTTATAGTAGGGAAATGTGCACATTTTCTATATAGCTTTTGCAAACTTTCACACACAAAGTTAGTTCATTTTGATCTCCATTTGGCCTTTAA
This sequence comes from Alisma plantago-aquatica, assembly GCA_963693085.1. Lineage (NCBI taxonomy): Eukaryota > Viridiplantae > Streptophyta > Magnoliopsida > Alismatales > Alismataceae > Alisma > Alisma plantago-aquatica. The sequence goes on from OY856412.1 coordinate 1,148,124,184, forward strand.
TCATACTTTATTTGCTATCTTTTTAGATATTTTACTGGTTTCATGATTCTGATCGCAGGTACACAATGAAGATGATGAAATGGGGCTAATCCATCCCCAATCCAACCTTATTTGTATTCCCTGATTATTTGCATTTGATACACAGTTGATCCTGAAGAAACTAAAAAAGACACATCGTGTGTTATTTTACACATGCCATGTAACTTTCTAGGAAGGGCAATCCTAAACATAAAAGTAGAAGACATGATGTGTGTTGTTTTATACACAACATGTACATTTCTAGAGGATTTTGTCCCCAACTAGAGAACAGAAGACACATCGCGTTGTTTTCCAAACACGGCGTGTCCATGCATCTGTAAGATGTGATTTAAAGTTCTGATAAAAAATACACAACATGTTGTTTATTAACACACAACGTGTGCCATCCACCCAGGTCGACTCCAAGTTATAGTTACACGGCGTGTCTTATCAGTGACAAGCCATGCACTCTTCACAGACAATAGTTCACTCAACAATTACACTGAGCGACACAACATGTCTTCCAAAAGACATGACGTGTCCTTTGCCAGTTTCTATAGAATTTGAAAAGAACCTCCCCTCATTTAAAGATAAGACCAGCCATATGGGGCAGTTATCACTCATCCAAAACAAGTTGTAAAGAAAGAGAAAGGTGATTTTGTGGAAGAAGGAGGGGTTTCTTGGGAAAGAACCTCCATTCTTCATAATTTTCTTCTTATTTTCTTCTTCAAATGTGCAACACAACTTCTCTACTCTGGACAAGCTTCTTGGGAGGGAAGGAAGTTTGAGTTGGAGCAACTGAAAGGGTGGAGACCAAAAAAAAAAGAAAGGGTGGAACTTCATCCTCAAGCTGGAGTTTTACTCCTTTCACTTCACTCTTTGGTTTCTCTTAGTTTTTCTTCTCTCTAATCATGAAAAACTCTAAAAATTATGACATGTGCTTGTGTTTCTGCATAATGTGTGAGTAAAACTCTCTTTCTTGGGCATGGGAGAGTAGCTCCTATTCTATTACTTTTTTAAATCATAATTTATATCTAACATTTGTTATTTTGCTTCTCCAAGAGTTTCTACGGTGTTTCATTTCTTTTATGGTTGACTGGCCATCAAATATGTATGTTTTATGCTTCTTATGCGATTCATGAGGATGTATGAGGAAGTATGGAGTAGATCTATTGACAACAAACTCTTGACCATGGGAATGGCTAGAGAATGTTGAGGATCCAAGGTTGCATTAGAATATGAACATAGACACATGAGTGTTATGTGAAGATGAAAACCATCTCATGTCACCGAGAGGTGTATGATGATGGCAACCTCCTATGCAGGTTAATTAACATGTTTAATTTTGTAGTTGCACATGATCTAATGTTATTGAAGTGAAATCTTATGTCTAAAATCTCCTAAATCTGATCTAAATCCTCTTCATTTAGTTCTTTATCTTTAATTTACTAGTTAGATGGTCATAATCAAAACTCAACTATTGTAATCCGACTTAGATTGTTGAAAGTTAGTAATTTTATGCCTAGCTAGCCTAGCTCTCTATGGTTTGAAATCAACTACAATTGATCCCGTATACTTGTGGGTGATTGACAAGTTGAAAAAAGTAATTAAAACTTGCTTGCCTTTGGTAATCAACAAGTTTTTGGCGCCGTTTCTGGGCAGCTATGGTAATTTTTAATTAGAGTAAAAGCGCTAATTAGTATTCGAGACTAACTCATCATTTTCCAATTGTCATATTGTGATACACTTTTAGTCTTGTGATTCTCACTTAACTATTGCTTTTGTAGGTTGCAGGAATTGTTATAAGAGGGGTCTTAAGACATCCATCTTCCTAGACCTATAAATCAAGTGAACTTTTTGCAGCCAAAGAAGAGAAAAGAAGGGTGATAATTCTTCAAGCTTGGAGGGATCACAATTGCTATCACCCCATTCAACACCTTCACCACTGCCTTCACCCCGAGCACCATTAAGAATTGGATATGGAAGACAACCTCCTACTTAAGGACTTTGCTGTGCTGGATGCCATCAACATCTATGGAGCCATTGATCATCCATCTATTGAGGCCAAAACTTTCTCTATCAGCCCCACCATTATGCAAATGGTCTAGCATAACTAGTTTGGAGGAACTCCTATGGAAGATCTGAATCTTCACATACTCGAGTTTTTGCAGTACATGAACACCTTCAATATTAACGATGTTCCAGCTAAAGGAGTACGTTTAATCCTATCCCCATTCACACTACTAGACCAAGCCAAGGCATGACTTTCCTCTTTTCCCAAGTGATCTATTAAGAGTTGGGATGAGTTGCTGAATGCTTTTATTACCAAGTACTTTTCCCCTAGAAAGACAACTCAACTGAGGATCCAGCTCACCAACTTTAAGAAACAAGAAGGAAAAACACTCTATGATACATGGGAGAGATTTAAGGACCTATAATGCCTTTGTCCTCACCATGGTTTGACCATTTGGTTGCTGTTACAAACCTTCTACAACCGGTTATTCTACAACACCCATATGTATGTGGATGTTGCTGCTAATGGATCACTGATGAACAAATCCTACAGAGAGGCACATGACATCATAGAAGATATGGAACTAAATCATTGTCTATGGAGTTCAGAATGAACCGACCAACCCTACTCATCAAGTGGCACTAGTGAGAAGTCAACTGGGAAACATACCATTAATGTAGTTAATCTAATTACAGTCAAGTTAGATGCTTTGACACAGAATTGAAAAACTGACTACACACTCTGTCCAAGTAGTTGAGCAAGTATGTGAAGCATGTGAAGCCCCTGATCATGACTCTTCTTCTTGTTTTACCCCACAAATGAATGTCAAAGAGGCACAAGAGAAATCCAATGTAGTAGGGGGTTTTCCTAACATGCAACTCTATAATCCCTGCAACATCTATAACCCAAGACAGAGAGGTCACCCAAATTTCTCTTATTAAAACAACAATCCTCAGAATCAAAAATCAAATCAACATCAGCAAAACCAAGGCCAGAATCATCAACAACAAATGAGCAACTGCTAGCCCATGAAAAATAACCAATTGTTGGGATTGAATAACAAAATAAACTACAATAAATATCAACCTAAGTCAACTTTGGAAACCATACTTGAGACTTTTGTGTCAACATAGATTCAACAAAATGATGAGTTCTGTGCACATGAGTTACTCTTGAAGTATGGTATCACTCAACTCTCCTCCAAGGTAGATGGTATTGCTACTCACATGAAGATGCTAGAAAATCAGATTGCCCAACAAGCTTTAGAAAATCAAAGAGCGTCTTCTAGTGCATTGCCAAGTCAACAATAGATGAACCCTGTGAATGTAGGTCCATCACACTGAGGAGTGGAAATATAGTTGAAAGACCCTTGTTGATAGATGAGAAGATAGTTGTAGATGATAAAGAAGCTAATGTTGAGGAAAATCAAAATAAGAAAGGTACATCTGAAGAGCAACCATCTTGCAAGACTAATTCCCCTTTTCCTCAAAGGTTTGCATTCCATACAGAAGGAAAATTTCATAGGTTCATGCACATTCTAAAAAAATATATGTCAACCTTCCGTTAGCAGAAGTTATTGCTGAAATGCCTACCTATGCAAAGTTCCTAAAAGATATCTTAACCAAGAGGAGGAGGATAGATCAAGTGGAAACTCTCATTCTATCTGAAAGGACAAGCTCCATTATTCAAAATAGATTATCATAGAAACATAATGATCAAGGTCCCTACACATTTCCATGCAAGATTGGTGACATAATGTTTGATAGGGCTTTAGTTAACCTTGGAGCCAACATTAGCCTTATTCCGTCTACATTTTGGGAGCAACTTGATATTGGAGACTTGAAGCCAACCAAAATGGCCATTCAATTGGAAGATCCCACCATAAAGTATCCGAGAGGAGTTGTTGAAGACATGCCTGTTCAAGTAGGAAAGTTATTCATCCCTTGTGATTTTATTGTGATAGACATGAATGAAATTCCATCCAATCCTACCCTCTTTGGAAGGCCTTCCTCCACACAACTGATTGCATAGTTTATGTACAAGAGGGCCACATCACTCTTAGAGTTATATTCTAGATGCAATGAAAGCCCCAAGCAAGATGGAGAATATCTGCCTAGTAGATTATATTGACATTTTTTAAAGGAAAATGAAGAATTTTCTGATTTCCTTGTTGACTATTGTGATGAAACTGAGTTGGACACTGCCATGGAACAGAAGATCTGGATGTTGTTTCTAGTATAATACTATCCCCATCTCATGAAGATACTTCACCATTGAAAGATGACTCTAGTAAGATCCCAAGGAGAACAAGGTAGAACTCAAACTCCTTCCACTGAGGCTAAGGTATGCTTTTCTTGACCCAAATTCTACTTATTTTTTCATCATAAATGATTCTTTAATAGATGAATAAGAAGTCAAATTGCTAAATGAATTGCATTTACAATAGGAAGTAATCAGTTATTCAGTCGATGATTTGAAAGACATCAATCCCTCCATTTGCATGCACATAATTTGTAGGGAAATACGACATTAGATAGGCAACAGAAAGAACAATTTTATTGACATATTTTCCATTAACCAGCGGATCACGTCAATAACTATGCAATGGAAAGGATGGTTTTATGAAGATATACCTGGTCCTGGAGAAAGTTCAGCAACAATCCTCATTGATGTAGATGCACACTCTATCTTGGATAGTGTCTGTGCAGTTGTTGATTGCACTGAGACTCGTCTGACTACTCCTTCATGAACAATAGACTCGAATGTCATTGTCTGCAACAACTCTTATCACAGACTAATGGCCGACATCATCCTCCTTAGCGTCTGGAAAAATCCATCTCACCTCTAGAGAAGTCCAAACGGACCAACTAGAACTCCTGTCGTCCTGCTAGAATGGACAAGAAGGAGTTGTCCCTCCCGTTGGGGTACTAGTTGCCAACCTGCTCTCCTACAACAATGATCCTCAGTTGTTTCTCTCCCTTGGCTATCCCTCCCTAGTCGGGTAGGACTTGCCTAGTCTCTCTTGGTTACCACAACTAGAGAGCATAATGAGTGTCATAGAAATTAGTTGTCAATTATCTGTGTCGTGCTATGGGAGGCCTCTAGTACCCCTCTATTTATAGTTGGGGTTAGGGCCATGGTTCCCAGTCTGTACAGGAGTGGAAAGGACTAGAAGATCTCAATTTTTTACAACAATTCTGGACACTTCACAACCTACGAAAATTGAAATGGCCATCTAGAAAACCAGACAGTTTTCTGGTACACAAGATGGTCATCTAGCACTACGAGTCAGTTGTTTCACAGTTTTTGAGTTTTGTACATATGTCGGAAATTCAATTCCAATTGGTGCACGTCATGACATCAACACCAATCCTTGATGCAATCACATTGCATCCCCAAAACATCCATTTGGTGAATGTGAGATGAGAATCTTGCACCAACAAAGACAATCATCTTGCAGCCTGAGTCAGGATGAATTCCAACCAATGTACAATACAATCAACCTGACAATCCAAATGACTGCCTCAATATTGGAACTGATCATTTGGCAGTCCAGTCAGCTGTTTTGTTGCATGAATTGAAAGGCTAAATGCTTTAGTAATCAATCCAATCATCATTCAAGATCAATCTCCTCTTCTAGATGAGTTCCTATGTGTGTGACCCTATAGGTCCCATATTACATTGGCAGTGAATGTCTATAATAACTTATGACATCACAAGCAAAGAGTGGTGCCTAGTCACACATCATTGCTACCTAAGTAAATGAAAAGTTGGAGAACAACTTCAACCCACAATCTGTGTATGGTGTTGCATGTTTGTATAGTTCCTTTGTCACTGATATCTAGATTGAACTCAAGGCATGCATCTGTCATCCTCTTCAACACTCAATCTATGTTTCTTTCTATAGCAAGCTGTATGAGATATGTATAAGCTCAATATCATATATTGACTCACCTATACATGGCCATGTATTTCTCAGTCTTTCTAACTCAAGTGGCCTTGGATATCATACTCCTATAGGAGGGACAAATCCCATCTCTATCACCTAGCGTCAATCCCCATGTGTCACAGTCACCCAATCATCATCTTTCTAACATTCCATATTTTAGGATTGCATTAGATGATGTCAAATAGTACCAAATGACATGTGATTAGTGATCCAACCCTATTCTAGGGCTGTATCTTGTGTCATTTTGTACTTTTATCACATTCAAATGTATTAGAATTACATGTTATTCTCCCCAATATGATTATCATTGCAAATATGCTTATGGATGTTCTTTGCACTATTTTTTAGGTACTTGGACCATGCTTAGATGGAAGAGATAGAGAGAGAGGGAGTTCTAGGGATCCCCCACTCAAGGAGGGACCCAAAGAAGGCCCCAAAGTCTCCTTCAACCTACCTCCAGTGGCCAAGAATCATCCCCAAGCAAAGACATCCGAAAATGACAAAGTTAGAAGCGAAATCAAGAAGTCAAGCCTCACCACGGCCGTGGCCACAATGCCACGATCGTGTGTTTATTGCCAAGTTCCAACAGGTTGCAATAGGGAAATTCCACAGAGTCCCACGGTCGTGGCCTCCCAGCCACGACCGTGGCCAGTGAAGACACCACGACCGTGGCCATCAGCACGGTCGTGGCCCCGAGAAGTGAAAACGACTGTGGGCTCCTCCCACGGTCGTGCGTTTATTAATGGCAAGAAGTTAGTTGCCAACAAGGTTTTTGCCCGGAACGCCACGACTGTGGCTGAAGACGCTCAAGACGCCCGTGGCCCCTCCCCACGGTCAGCTCCTCCTCCTCTAAAATGGTCGTGTTACCCAACAAGGCCGTGGTGCATGCTACCCACCATGACCGTGGCACTCCGCCACGGCCGTGGCCACCACCATCTCACCACTTACTTCACACCACGACCGTATTTACCCCCCACGGCCGTTCCCTACTACCCTCACCACTGCCATGGCACACCCACCACGACCGTGGTGATCACCTACCCTATACAACTTTTCACTATTTTTCCTATTTTACCCCCACTTAGCCCTAGCTCCTATATAAGCACTAGTTGCTTCTAGGGATCGGTAGAGAGCACCCCCTAGCCGCAACCCAGCTGCTCCCTTGCATCCATTACTCCCATCCACCTACTTTCCTTGCATTTAATCCCATTTCCACCCACTTTCCACTCATTTCCACCATAGAAACCTAGTTTCTCTAGGTTTCTATCCATCCATTCCACCATTTCCATGCTCTTGGGCACCATTAGAGGAGGAGGCTCGTGGCTGGTAGCAAGGAGGTGAAGAAGTCAAGCTTCATCAAGCATCCATGGCGTTTCCTACTCTCTTTCCCTTCTCCTTTGTTTCTGTTTTGATCATGTATAGCTAAGCCCCCTTGGGTGGCCTGTTTGGGATAAAAATGTGACTTGGATACCATGTTGGGGGAATATAATTTGTAATGAACATATTTCACTTCTATGATGATTGTCTTTGCTTGTATCTCATTTCCCATTACTTGTGCATGTGATTGTTGTTTAATTACATTGATTGCTTGCCTTGTGGTGTTTGAAGACATTTGCCTCTAGGATGTTTTGGTTTCTATGTAGCTATCATAGGACTGGATCCTAGGTCCTTAATTCGGATCCCTAGCTAGCCCCCTATCTTCTTGCATAATCACCTTCTTCCTACATGCAAATGTGAGTTCTAAGTGACTAGTATAAGTGTGATTAGTGCAATTGCCTAGGAATTCCTAAAGGCTGAGGTGGCTAGTGGCATGAGATCAAATATCCTCATCTCTACTCCCATCCTTACCCTTGGTCCTCAATTGACTAATACCACTTATCCTAGAGACCTAGACTTGGTAAGTCCTATGAGAATTACACCTAGACCTAGTTCTCCAACTAGTAGCATAGGGTACATCCTCATAACACCCACCTTGTTATTTGGTTTGGTAATCTAGAATGAAATATGCTAATTGCTTATTATGGTGACATCCCCCAATTAATGTCAAGGTCACATTCCCAAACGGCCCACCTCCTTCATCTAATTTCTTAAAACCTTAATTGCTCTGTTTGCTTGTTAATGCTAGTATAGTTCAATTGCTTTAGTTAACTTAGTTGATTGCCTAGTTTTGCTAGCTAAGCATTAATTTAGGTCTTTGATCTTGATTAGTGGTTAACTTAGGCTCTCAATTGCTAGTTGCTTTCTTAGTCTAGTGTAGTTTGTTCTTGCTCTTGTTTAGATAGCTTGTTGACTTAGATTGCTAATTTAGCCTTTTGATAACTTAGTTTCATATTGCTTTTCCTGCTTGCTCACTTAGCTTAATCAACAACCAACCAACCTTTAAACCCTAAAAACCTTACTCTCTACAATAGGAACGTAGATTACCCCGTCTAACTCTAGTGCCCCCTCTATCTGCACGGATCGACCCTGTACTTTCCGCCTCACCTATACTATGACACGACCCCGTGCGCTTGCGGGCATAGTGTCTTAGTAGATGTAGGTAGTTAGTGTAGGTCTTACAAAATTTTGAAAGCATAAGATCCCACATCCCGTGCGCTCTGACCTCATGGGGTGTAAAAGCACCACTAGCGGGGACACACCAAGCTTTCTGGCGCCGTTGCTAGGGATAGAGGTGCTCAGCCTAGTTAGATAGTGTAGCTTAGCATTTCCTTTTGCCCTCACCATTTCTATGATTTATTCTTTGTGTTACTCTTGCATATTGGTTCGCTAACTTGGCTCCTTGTTGTTTGTTTGTGATTTGCGCAGGTGACATCTGTGCATGTGTAGCACACGTTCGACTTGTACCGACTTGGTGGTTTACGACCCCGAGATTGGGAGAAGAAGGCATCAAGCTTGCCGCAACGTACACCGAGAGACCGAGATGGCCGAGAACAACCATGATGCCGACGCTCAGCCACCTCCGCCACATCGCCTGCTTCATAAGTACTTCACGCCGGGGAAGTACAACTCCCCCATCGCCATGCTGGTTGACCAAATGCCTGGTCAGCAGTTCTCCATCCCGCCGGCACTCTTGGGACTTCTCCCCACATACTTTGGTATGGAGAACGAGAACCCCTACCACCACATAGACGCGTTCCTTGAAACGTGCTCTACTTTCCGCACTCCAGCCGCCACCGACGACTCAATCAGGAGGACACTCTTTCCTTTCTCCCTCAAGGAGAAAGCCAAGGAGTGGTACGTTTCGAGGCCAGAGTTGGTCACTTGGAATGAGGTGAAGAACGAGTTTCTCAAGAAGTTCTTCCCCATCGCCAAGTTATCTTATATGAGAAGGTGCATCACATCATTTGCCCAGAAAGAGAACAAGTCCTTCCACGAGGCGTGGGAGAGGTTCCAGAAGTTGCTTTGTGAATGCCCTCATCATGAGGTTCCTCTTTGGCATCTAGTTCAGGCCTTCTACACCGGGCTTGAGGAGCAAAGCCAAAACAACGTAGATTCTTCTTGCGGGGGCACGTTCATGGCAAAGCCGCCCGAGGAATCATTGCCGCTGTTTGAGCATCTTGCCAAGAGTTCTCGCCACTGAGCTTCCACTAAAGGGGGGCATTGCGGCCATAACTACACTCCTCCACCTTCCTCCGTGGCTCCCACACGCAATGCCACCGACCCCGATATGATGAAGATGATGGCTGATATGATGCAGATGATGAAGAATCAAGTGGGTGGCTCTTCTAGCCAACCCGCAATGGCTGTTGACACTATAGACGAGGAAGTCAACGCTTTACATTCCTTTGGTGGCCACAACAACCAGGGCCCAATGTCCAACTCCTACACTCCCGAGTGGAGGAACCACCCAAACTTCTCTTGGAAACAACAGAATGAGGATGGACAAGGACAGGGGCAGCAAAAGACACACTACAGCTCCAAGTTTGAGGACGAGGTACTTGGAAGGCTAAGAAGCCTAGATGAAGTAAAAAAGGATGTCAATGCACATGGGCAATCTATTAACTGTCTGGAGAAGAGGTTGGATCAGGTTTCTCTCTCTTTGGCTAGAAGGGAAGAAGATAGACTTCCATCTCAACCAATGCCAAATCCGAACAATGATGGGGCTTTTCTAGGGAACACTTCGAGTGCTTATGTTCCACCATCTTACCAAGACCCACCAAACCCCTATGCTCCTCCGCCTCCTCAAAGGCCACTCAATTATCAATATGCTCCACCTCCACCTCACACCTACCAACAACCACCTCCACAATACCACCCCCACCACAACAACAACCACAACCCCAATTCATTCTTCAAAATCCCAACTCCCCTCACCAAGGGCCTCCACCACCCCAACAGCCACAACCACCTCCACAAGCCCCCGCTCCTACCACCCATGAGCATGTGAAGGCAGTGACTACATTGAGGAGTGACAGGACTTTGGAGAGGCCCCATGGTACAGTTGTTGGCAGAGATGACACTGAGGCTGAGCATGTTGATACTGAGATGCATATTGATGATACCGTTATAAGAGGCAGTGTTGATACCGTGACACCGAGCATTGATACTGTGATACCGAGCCGTGATACTATGATTCCAGTGATACCAGTGGATGATACTGTTGATTTGGACCGATTGGGGTCCCAACTCCCTCCATATCCTGATGCACTTGAGGAGCCTTCTGCTGCAAAGAAAAAGAAGAAGCATGCAGCAGATATTTTGGAGATCTTCAAGCAAGTGAAAATCAATGTACCTCTTATAGTTGCAGTCAAGAAAATTCCATCCTATGCAAAGTTCCTTAAAGAATTGTGCACCTTCAAAAGAAAGACAACAGGGAGGACGCCTAAGAAGATCAAGCTCACAGAGCAAGTGATCTCCATTCTCCAACACATCGTTCCCCGGAAAAGAAAAGACCCCAATACTCCCATCATCTCATGCTACATTGGGGCACATCGCATAGACCAAACTCTTCTTGACTTGGGGTCTAGCATAAACTTGATGCCGTATGATCTGTTTGCTGAGCTCCAAATGGGGGAGTTGAGGCCAGCCCATTGCACTCTATAGTTGGCCGACCAATCTGTGAAGACGCCTAGAGGGCGTGTGGATGATGTGTTGGTCCGTCTTGATGAGGATACTTCTGCCTTTTTCCCAGCCGATTTTATCATTCTTGATATGGAAAAAGAGGCTAGAAAGGTGTCACTCATCTTGGGGAGACCTTTCCTAGCCACAGCTGATGCCATGATCCATGTGAGGACTGGGACCATGTATGTTACATTCATGCACATGAAGATCCGGTTGAACATCTTCAAGTCTTCTACTATAGCCGAAGTGATAGGAGCCACCGAAGAAGATTGTTATTTGGTGGAATGCCTAGAAGAGATTGTTGAAGAGTGCCTACCTGCGTGGATTGAGACTACCACCCAAGGTAGAGGCCTTGAACCAATTGTTGAGTTCCTTGACGATGATGATGAAGAAAGTGAAGAGGGTGAGCTGGCCTTAGTGGCTGCAAGTGAGGACCTTCCTTCTATTTCTGCACCGTTGAAGAACTCCCTTGAAGCACCCCCCGTTCTTGAGTTGAAGACACTTCTTGAAGGATTGAAGTACACTTTCCTTGGCTCAAATGACACCCTTCCAGTGATCATTTCCTTCATTCTCTCTCCTGAGCAAGAAGATGCCTTGATGGAAGTCTTGAGGAAGAACATCCAAGCCATTGGATGGTCTATTGTTGACTTGAGAGGGATTGATCCCTCTATTTGTGTGCATCGGATATACCTAGAAGAAGATGCGAGACTGACCCGCCAAATGCAAAGAAGGATAAATCCAAAGTTGAAGGACGTTGTGACTCAAGAGGTTGTAAAGTTGCTTGATGCAGGGATCATCTATCCCATTTCTGACAGTACGTGGGTGAGTCCCATCCAAGTTGTGCCCAAGAAGGGCGGGATTACGGTTGCAGAAAATGCCGATGGTGAGCTTATGCCGGTGAGAGAGCAATCCAAGTGGATAATGTGCATTGATTACCGGAAGCTCAATGAAAAGACAAAGAAGGATCACTACCCACTCCCATTTCTTGATCAGATTTTAGAGAGATTGGTTGGGCAGAGCTTCTACTGTTTTCGTGATGGATACTCGGGATATTTTTAGATTGCTGTGCATCCGACGGATCAGGAAAAGACGACATTCACTTGTCCAAGTGACACATTTTCTTACCGGAGAATGCCATATGGATTGTGCAATGCCCCTTCCACTTTCCAGAGATGTGTAACCTCAATCTTTGCTGACATGCTTGATTCGTCACTTGAAGTTTTCATGGATGATTTTTCAGTTTTCGGGAAAACCTTTGATGAGTGCTTGCTACATCTAGATGCTGTTCTGGAAAGATGTGTGAAAGTTTGCTTAGTTTTATCTTGGGAAAAGAGCCATTTCATGGTACCTGAGGGTATAGTTCTGGGACACCAAGTTTCTAAAGATGGGATTGAAGTTGACAAGGCCAAGGTGGGCCTTATTTCTACACTCGACCTTCCTTCCACTGTAAGACATGTTCGATCTTTCTTGGGACATGCAGGTTTCTACCGCCGCTTTATCAAGGACTTTAGCAAAATCTCAAGACCACTCTGTCGATTGCTTGAGAAAGATGTTGAATTTCAGTTTGATGACAAATGTGTTGAAGCCTTCCATCATTTGAAAGAAAGGCTTATTTCTGCTCCTATCATGCAGCCCCCGGATTTCTCTTTGCCATTTGAGATCATGACTGATGCATCCGATATGGCGGTGGGGGCTGTGCTGGGTCAACGCATTGGCCGAATTCCTCATGCTATCTACTATGCGAGCAAAACCTTAGACGATGCTCAAAGAAACTATACAACTACTGAGAAGGAGTTGCTTGCGGTGATCTTCGCTCTTGACAAGTTTCGGTCGTATCTCTTGCAAAACAAAGTGACAATCTACACGGAGCATGCTGCTTTGAAGTATCTTATGTCCAAGAAAGACTCAAAACCAAGGTTGATCCGATGGATTTTGTTGCTCCAAGAATTTGACATAGAAATTGTGGATAAGAAGGGAGTAGAAAATGGTACAACAGATCATCTCTCCCGCCTTGATGGACCTTTTGATATGACAAGTCCAATCAAAGAGACAATGCCACATGAACAACTCCTCTCAATCTCATCTGTCCAAAAGCCATGGTACAAGCACATAGCGAATTTCCTAGCTAGTGGGAGGATACCTAGCATGTGGACAAGAGAGGAAAGCAAGAGATTGTTTGCTATGGTCAAGAACTACATTTGGGATGACCCTCACCTCTTCAAGTATTGCCCGTACCAACTCATTAGGAGGTGTATTCCGGAGATGGAGCAGCAAGAAGTCTTATCTATGTGCCATTCCAGAGTGTGCGGAGGTCATTTTGGAGGGAAACGCACGGCCACCAAAGTTGTTCAATGTGGTTTCTATTGGCCAACATTGTTCAAAGATGCTCATGACTTTTGCAAGAGTTGCTTCAAGTGCCAAAAAGTGGACACTATCTCAAAGAGGGACATGATGATTTTGTCACCTATTCTGGTGGTAGAAGTGTTTGATGTTTGGGGGATTGAATTTATAGGTCCTTTCCCTCCTTCTTTCGGGTATGTCTACATCTTGGTCGCCGTAGACTATGTATCAAAATGGATTGAGGCTGTGGAAACAAGGACAAATGATCACAAGGTGGTGTGTGATTTCGTCAAATCCAACATGTTTAGCCGTTTTGGTGTTCCAAGGGCTATGATTAGTGATGGCGGGAGTCATTTAATCCACCTCACCTTCGAAGGGCTGCTAAAGAGACATGGAGTTAACAATCATGTAGCTACTCCTTACCACCCTCAAACGAGTGGTCAAGTTGAGTTGGCAAATCGGGAGATAAAGCTCATTTTGGATAAGACGGTGCGACCGGACTGCAAGGATTGGTCACTTCACCTCAATGAAGCTTTATGGGCATATAGTACTGTATATAAAGCCCTGATCAGCACTACACCGTTCAAGCTTGTCTATGGTAAGAGTTGCCATTTGTCAGTTGAGATGCAACACAAGGAAATTTGGGCCTTGAAGAAGATGTACTTTGATGAAGAGAGTGTCGGAATGAAAAGAAAATTTCAATTGCATGAGCTAGAAGAAATGCGGCATGAAGCGTATGAAATGTCAAAGAGCTACAAGGAAAGAACCAAGTTTCTACATGACAAGATCATAAAAAAGAAAGAGTTTGAGCCCGACAAATGGGTATGGTTATACAATACAAGAATGAAGTTCTTTCCCGGAAAGCTTCGGTCTAGATGGGAAGGTCCTTACCTTGTCAAGAAGGTGTACCCATCCGGGGCAGTGATCATTTGTGCAAAAGGAGCTAAGGCATTTTCCGTCAATGGGCAAAGGTTGAAATATGTGGTTGAAGTCAGCCCGAACAAGGCCAATCAAGATTTTGATATTGTTATGTTTGTAGAGGAAGAATCCGATGAAGAAGAATGTTTAGATGAGGATGAGAAAGGAATCTACTACAAGGATCTTTTAAAGATTCTGAAAAAGTGAAAAAGTCCAACAATCAATAAGCCTGGATGAAGGCGTAAAATTTAGCGCTAGTGGGAGGCAACCCACGTGGTTTGAGATTCTCGAACCTTTTCCTTTTCAATACTTTAGTTTTATTTTACACCAATACACACACGCACACTTGTGCTTTACAGTTTTTGTTTGAGTTTTGATGATGGCATGTGATAGACATTAGAGAGAGAGAGGATCTAGAAGTTAATCATGGTCATTCAGTCAGATTTGTGGCAAAAGAACAAATAAAATCGAAAATTCAAAGTTTGAAAGCTAAAAGAACAACAACACCACGGCCGTGGAGCTCGACCACGACCGTGGTTCATGTGGCCAAACACGACCGTGGCACATGGCCACGACCGTGGGAATTTATGCTTCTAATTGGCCAAAGTTACAGGTTGTTTTAAAGAATGGCCACGACCGTGGCGAGCTTCCACAACCGTGGTGAACAACGGCAACCCCGAAGAACAAGAAGGAGGGATGAGGGGACACCCCAGCTGCAGCCACCCTCAGGGAATGCCTATGACATGGCCACAATCCAGGCACACCTTGAGAACATTCAAAAAACTCAAAGTGACATGCAGCTTGCCCAGCAGAACATGTGGTATGATCAGAAGCAGATGCACTATCAGATCAACCACTCGTATCAATATCACCACGCCCAGGCAGAAAGAAACCCCGAATGGGGCGTAGATTTTTGGGGTGGTTTAGCTGGGTATCCACAGACTTACCCTCCACCCCAGGATGACTATTGGGGGCACTATTACCAGCATCCTCCATCAAGCTCAGCTCAAGACTCAGCTCCTCCTCCATATCCTCCGAACATGCCAGACCAGCCACCGCAGCCATGACACTTCCCCTATCTCCCCTAAGCTATAGTTTCATGCTGAGGACAACATGATTCTAAAGTTTGGGGTGGGTAGGGCGGTACGCATCACCCTATCTCTCTTCTTGTCATTTTGTTATCACCTCTGCCATCTAGTTTAGTTTTATTGTTTTTGTTCTTTTCATTGCATCTTTACATGGCATGTAGTTGATTTCTGCATTTTTGAGTAATTTTTCAAAATTTTTGCTTTTTCAGCCATGCATTGCATGTCATGTAGTTTTTTTTGCTAATTTTTGCATGTTTTAGCTACGATTTACTTGCTTTTTACCTAAAATTGTGTTTGAATGTGATTTAGTGCAATTTGGCACCTTTTTGGCCAATTTTGCTCAGATTTGACGTTTCTTGTCCAAAAAGCGTGTTTTGACTCAATATTTACCATATTGAATGAAATTGCTTATCTTTGACAAATACAAGATGATATGCTATGATGAAGTGCTATGTGGTATCAACGAGTGACTTCTTACATGCTCGTCACCTCCCTTGGGAATGTGTTGGTTTGATTGAATTATGATCCGAGCAAGCATAGAACGTTTAATGTTTGTGGAGTATCTTGATTGATATATGGATTTCATTTGGTTCATTCATGTGATGTGATATCTATGGTGAAGTGTCAGACTAGTTTTCATGCAGGAGACCTTATGTGGAAGATTATGCCAAGTGACCCCTCTTTGACCCGACCACTCTTTCATCATCTTCATACCTCTCCGCCTCATAAAACGATGCCAAAGTGCACATATTAGCCGTGGCCACCTCCAAAAGTTTGGGGTGGCCACATCTCTATCTCCCCACTTCACTCTATCCACCATATGCCCTACCTACACCAAGGGTAAAGAAAAAAGAAAAGAGAAGCAAAAATAAAATAAAAGGATGCTCCTATTTAAGAGCATTCAAATAAAGAAAAGAAGAGTGTGTAAAAGCACTCCAAATCTTACCGCAACCCTTTCTTCTTCTTTCATACCCATGGACCTAGGACACATTAAACCTAGCTCACTTTATCCCTTTCCGCAGCCATGTGGGTCATTTGGCATAACTTGAAGCATAAGGTTGAACACATGAAGGTGAAACAACACTCCTAGTCATCGACAATTAACATCATCATGAAACGGTCTACCCATAACCTTATGGATGAGATATTGATAACTTGTGCAACCCATGCATTATATGCAAAGTTCATGTGCTTTGTGCTCTCTTCATGGTTGTTTTGTGAAGGTAGAAGAGGAGGGAAGTGATTTGCATGTACCTAGTCACCATTGATCCCACTTAGCATTTGTCTCCCATCATATTGCATTTGTCATATCTTTTGATTGTAGAAAACAGAAAAGAGATTGAGTTGGAGCATACTTGAGGACAAGTATGTTTCAAGTTTGGGGTGGTGATCCAACCCTATTCTAGGGCTGTATCTTGTGTCATTTTGTACTTTTATCACATTCAAATGTATTAGAATTACATGTTATTCTCCCCAATATGATTATCATTGCAAATATGCTTATGGATGTTCTTTGCACTATTTTTCAGGTACTTGGACCATGCTTAGATGCAAGAGAGAGAGAGAGGGAGTTCTAGGGTTCCCCCACTCAAGGAGGGACCCAAAGAAGGCCCCAAAGTATCCCTCAACCTACCTCCAGTGGCCAAGAATCATCCCCAAGCAAAGACATCCAAAAATGACAAAGTTAGAAGCGAAATCAAGAAGTCAAGCCTCACCACGGCCATGGTCACAATGCCACGGTCGTGCGTTTATTGCCAAGTTCCAACAAGTTGCAACAGGGTAATTCCACAGAGTCCCACGGCCGTGGCCTCCCAGCCATGACCGTGGCCAGTGAAGACACCACGACCGTGGCCATCAGCACGGTCGTGGCCCCGAGAAGTGAAAATGGCCGTGGGCTCCTCCCACGGTCGTGCGTTTATTAATTGCAAGAAGTCAGTTGCCAACAGGGTTTTTGCCCGGAACACCATGAATGTGGCCAAGTCACCACGACCGTGGCCGAAGATGCTCAAGACGCCCATGGCCCCTCCCCACGGTCAGCTCCTCCTCCTCCAAAACGGCCGTGTTACCCAACACGGCCGTGGTGCATGCTACCCACCACGACCGTTGCACTCCGCCACGGCCGTGGCCACCACCATCTCACAACTTCCTTCACACCACAACCGTATTTACCCCCCACGACCATTCCCCACTACCCTCACCACGTCCGTGGCACACTCACCACGACCATGGTGATCACCTACCCTACACAACTTTTCACTATTTTTCCTATTTTACCCCCACTTAGCCCTAGCTCCTATATAAGCACTAGTTGCTTCTAGGGCTCGGCAGAGAGTACCCCCTAGCCGCAACCCAGCTGCTCCCTTGCATCCATTACTCCCATCCACCTACTTTCCTTGCATTTAATCCCATTTCCACCCACTTTCCACTCATTTCCACCATAGAAACCTAGTTTCTCTAGGTTTCTATCCATCCATTCCTCCATTTCCATGGTCTTGGGCACCATTAGAGGAGGAGGGTCGTGGATGGCAACAAGGAGGTGAAGAAGTCAAGATTCATCAAGCATCCATGGCATTTCCTACTATCTTTCCCTTCTCCTTTGTTTCTATTTTGATCATGTATAGCTAAGCCCCCTTGGGTGGGCTATTTGGGATAAAAATGTGACTTTGATACCATGTTGGGGGAATATAATTTGTAATGAACATATTTCACTTTTATGATGATTGCCTTTGCTTGTATCTCATTTCCCATTACTTGTGCATGTGATTGTTGTTTAATTACATTGATTTCTTGCCTTGTGGTGTTTGAAGACATTTGCCTCTAGGATGTTTTGGTTTCTATGTAGCTATCATAGGATTGGCTCCCAGGTCCTTAATTTAGATTCCTAGATAGCCCCCTATCTTCCTGCATAATCACCTTCTTCCTACATGCAAATGTGAGTTCTAAGTGACTAGTATAAGTGTGATTAGTGCAATTGCCTAGGATTTCCTAAAGGCTGAGGTGGCTAGTGGCATGAGGTCAAATATCCTCATCTCTACTCCCATCCTTACCCTTGGTCCTCAATTGACTAATACCACTTATCCTATAGACCTAGAGTTGGTAAGTCCTATGAGAATTACACCTAGCCCTAGTTCTCCAACTAGTAGCATAGGGTACATCCTCATAACACCCACCTTGTTGTTTGGTTTGGTAATCTAGAATGAAATATGCTAGTTGCTTATTATGGTGACATCCCCCAATTAATGTCAAGGTCACATTCCCAAACGGCCCACCTCCTTCATCTAATTACTTAAAACCTTAATTGCTCTGTTTGCTTATTAATGCTAGTATAGTTCAATTGCTTTAGTTAACTTAGTTGATTGCCTAGTTTTGCTAGCTAAGCGTTAATTTAGGTCTTTGATCTTGATTAGTGGTTAACTTAGGCTCTCAATTGCTAGTTGCTTTCTTAGTCTAGTGTAGTTTGTTCTTGCTTTTGTTTAGATAGCTTGTTGACTTAGATTGCTAATTTAGCCTTTTGATAACTTAGTTTCATATTGCTTTTCCTGCTTGCTCACTTAGCTTAATCAACAACCAACCAACCTTTAAACCCTTAAAACCTTACTCTCTGCAAAAGGAATGTAGATTACCCCGTCTAACTCTAGTGCCCCCTCTATCTCCGCGGATCGACCCTGTACTTTCCGCCTCACCTATACTACGACACGACCCCGTGCGCTTGCGGGCATAGTGTCTTAGTAGACGTAGGTAGTTAGTGCAGGTCTTATAAATTTTTGAAAGCATAAGATCCCACATCCCGTGCGCTCCGACCTCATGGGGTGTAAAAGCACCACTAGCGGGGACACACCAATTAGTGTAGCAAGTTTAGGTCTAAGAACCACAAACACCACCATCACTATAAGACGTGATTAGGACTACCTAGTTAAGGTTTTCATGGATCACTCTTATGGTGGGTTTGTCTGATACACTATTCTCTAACATGTATATGTGTGTTTGTTTTGATATCACTATATCATGACTAATGATATTCTATCATTAACCAACTCACACTCTGATCTTATGGGTTATTGCTGTCTATTACGTCGACAATAACAATCGACCAGGGACATAATGAGAATGTATATACTCTTAACATCCGTATGATCTCATTCTTCCAAGTCACGTACTTTAAGACATACATCATTGAGTAATATCATTCTCTAGACATTTATTATGTTATTTCATTATCTCAAAAAATGAACAAACAAAATAAATTGGAAGCTTGCCTTTATTAATAATCAAATCATTTACAAGTTATGCAATTACAATCATCACATGCTTGGCTCTCTGGGCATACATACCAATAGACTTCCACTTGCACTTAGAGCTAATCACCCACAAATCTTATTCCGAGTGACCTAACACGACCATCATGCTTCTGCTGTGAAAGTGCCTTTGTCAATGGGTCAACAACATTGTTCTCAGTTGGTACTTTGCAAATCTTTACTTCTCCTCACTGTACGATCTCTCGTATGAGATGATACTGCCTTTGTATATGCTTTGAGCATTGATGCGATCTGGGTTATTTAGATTGTGCAATAGACCCATTGTTGTGACAATATAGCTTGATTGCGTCACTGATGCTTGGAATGACCCCAAGTTCTATAATGAACTTATTGATCCATACAAACTCCTTTGCTGCATTCGATGCAGCAATATACTCGACCTTTTTTGTAGAATTGACAACTGTCTCTTATTTGGAACTCTTCCAACTTATAGTTCTATTGTTTAGGCAAAACACAAATCCTGATTATGATATGTAATCATCTTTGTCAGTCTGGAAGATTGCATTAGTGTAACCCTTTAACACCAACTCTTCTGCTCTGATGTAGACTAAGAACTGATCCTTAACCCTTCTCAAGTACTTGAGGATGTTATTCATGGATATTCAATGAGCATCACCTATATTTGGTTGATATATGCTCATCATGCTCAAGGCATATAGGATGTCTGCATAGGTACACAACATTGCATACATGATTGATCCAATTGCCAAGGCATATGGAATCAAACTCATGCGTTCCCTTTCTTCACAAGAACTAGGACATTGAATCTTAGAGATGGTCACTCCATGCAACACAAGAAGGTCTCCTCTCTATGAGTTCTCCATCCTAAACCACTTCAACACTTTATCAATGTATGTGATCTGACTTAGTCCAAGAAGCCTTCTTGATCTATCTCTATAGATCTTTATCCCCAAGATGTAGGATGGTTCTCCCACATCTTTCATAAAGAATGTATTTCCAAGCCATATCTTTACCTTTTATAAAGTATGGATGCCATTCCCCATCAATAGTATGTCATCTACATACAATATGAGGAATACTACCATGATCCCACTAACCTTCTTGTACACAAAAGGTTCATCTTTATTTTGAACAAAGACAAACTCTTTGACTATCTCATCAAAACAAAGATTCTAGCATCGAGATGCTTGCTTCAATTCATAGATTCACCTTTGTAGCTTACAGACTTTATTAGCAAACTTTTGGATTTATAAAACCCCCAGCTTGTGAAATATTCACATCCTCAACAAGATTCCCGTTAAGGAATGCATTTTTAACATTCCATTTACCAAATCTCATAGTCATGATCTACAATAGAAAGCATGATATCGATGGACTTAACCATGGCCACTGGAAAAAAGGTTCCGTCATAGTCAACATCTTGAACTTGTATGAAACCCTCTACAACCAATCTGCCCTTATAGGTTTGTACTTTACCATCCATGTCGGTCTTCTTTTTGAAGACCCACTTGCACCCTATGGGTTTTACCCCTTCAGGTGGATCCACTAAGGTCCATACCTTGTTGGTATATATGGATTCCATCTCAGATCTCATGGCCTCAAGCCATTTCCCAGACTCTGGTCCCTCAATAGCATCTTGATAGGTAATTGCCTCATCATCTATGAATAATTCATTGCCTTCTCGAGTCTTAAGATATCCATATCTCTCAGGTTCAAGGCATGTCCTATTAGATCTACAAGGTTCCTATGTCACATGAGGAATTTGAGATTCCACAACATTTTGTGATTCTCTTTGTTCCTCTTGTACCTCAACTGGTTCAATGTTTTCTTGTTGGTCTTAAACCTCTTTGAGTTCTACTTTATTCCCACTGATTCCTTTGGCGATGAATTGCTTTTCAAGGAATGTAGTCTCTCTGGAAACAACCACTTTGTTGTCAGTTGGGTTATACAAGTAGCATCCCTTGGTTTCTTTGGAATACCCAACAAAGTAACATTCATCATATCTAGGGCCAAGCATTTCAGGAAACATTTTCTTGACATAAACCTCACACCCCCAAATCCTCATAAAAGACAATTTGGGACACTTCGTAGTCCATATCTCATATGGTGTCTTTTGAACCAATTTTGATGATACGTCGTGGTTTTGTTTAAATGCGGTGGTTTCAAGATCATAACCCCAGAAGGTTGTCAGAAGATTAGCAAAACTCATTATAGATTGCACCATATCAAGTAATGTGCGATTCCTTCTTTTTTGACACACCATTATGCTATGGTATTCCAAATGGAATCCATTGTGATACAATACCACATGATCTTAGAAGTTCCTCAAACTCTTGGTTAAAGTATTCTCCACCTCGATCAGAATGAAGTGCCTTAATACTTTTACCAAGTGCTTCTAATTCAAAAATGAACTCTTTGAACTTTTCAAGACCTTCTGACTTATGTTTCATCAGGTAAACATATCCATACCTAATGAAATAATCGTTAAAGGTAATGAAGTACTGATACCCACCTCTAGAAGTTGTTGTTATAAAAGGGCCACATACATCAATATGCATGAGTCCTAATAGATCACTAGCCCTCTCACATTTTCCAGTGAAGGGAGTCTTGGTCATCTTGCCCAACAAATAAGATTCACATATCTCTATTGATTCAAAATTAAAAGAGTCTAGATAACCATCTTTATGGATTCTGGATATGCATTTCTCATTTATGTGCCCTAGACGACAATGCCAAATGTATTTTTGGTTTGAGTCATTGAGTTTTTGTCTTTTGGTATATACATTTTATACACTTGTATCTACATCTATCAAGTATAGACCATAAGACATTGGCAAACTGCCATAAAAGATCCCATCTTTACTAATAGAACATCTTCCATTATTTATAAGAAATTTGAATCCGTTCTTGTCCAAACAAGATACAAATATGATGTTCCTATTAATGGAAGATATGTAATAGTAGTTCTCTATCTCTATTACAAGCCCACTTGGCAGAGATAACTCATAGGTTCCAACTGTAGTGGCCAAAACTCTTGCATCATTTGCAACTCATAGTTCTACCTCACCTTTCTCTAAAGGTCTACTTCTTTTCAGATCCTTCACATTTGAGCAAATGTGTGATCCACATCTGGTATCTAGTACCCATGACGAGGAAGTAGTAAAGTTAATCTCAATAACATGTACACTACAAGTAGAGATCTCAATCCCTTGCTTTATCTTCCTAGGTTCCCTTATCCTTCTCCTTATTTTGAGTGCAAAAGACTTAGACCTTAGCTTAACCATAGAACACTTCTTGGCTTTGTCTTTATCCTTAGACTCAAGTCCTTTGATCATCATCGCAGATTTATCCATCTTCATTTGTGCTTCGACACTTATGAAAATGTCAAGAAACTTTGACAGTGGTCCAGCCATGTTGCTCAAGTGAAAACACTCGATAAATTGGCTATATGATTTAGGCAAAGATTACAAAATCATATCCGTGGCCAAATCTTGACCCAAAGGAAATATCAGTCTTTCAAGATGCTTCATATGCCCAATCATATTGAGCACATGAGGCTCTACTGGATCTCCCTCTATCAGTCTGCACTCAAATAGAGCCTTAGAGACATTATACCTTTCATGCTTATCATGCTATTTATGCAACTCATAGTTCATACAACCCAATACAAGGTTCTTGACATTCACAACATCATTGGCATGCTTCAAAGAAGCATCTGTGTTAGTCTTAGGAAAATTTGGAGTGGATACTAGCACTGGTGATTTAGGAACATGCAAAACACTTCTCAAGGTCCTAAACCTATTATGGAATAAAATCTCATTTAATTTGTATTATTGCAATGATCGAGTGTTTTCCATTTGATTCTATAAGAGAAAAAATTAGCACTTGTCAGAAAACCTTTTTGATTTGAAAAGTCGATATTAATTAGGTCTTTAATTAACTATCACTTCTACTATTTTGTTCAAATTGATAGCCCTCAATATCAATTCAGAATATTGCAGCGTATAATATTCTAGTGGGCCAAGATTCATATTTCATCAGGTTATGACTCATCTTTGGCCGATCACCCACAACTTGATTATTTAGGTAGGCCAAACTTGCCAATTGTATATGTATACAACTCTTGGATAGATGATATGCAAAACTCTTTGCCATAATCATCTTTATGCCTCTGGCACCTCGTCTCACTAGGCTATCACCAGTTAAGTCTGACCCAAAAGCCAACACGATAGGATATGTACCCTACTTTGGTAGATCTACATACCTACCATCACACTTTCATGATATAGATGAAACACCATGCTTTGGCTTAAACTACACTTGGTCAATCAAGCTTTTCATGTGTGCTTCTTTTATAAGGAATCTTTAACTTAATATTATAATTGAGGGAGTTTGTACAATACATATACTTTAACCAATCACCGCATATATATATAGTACATATCTTATACATTCTATATCCCACAATGAAAACATGCAATAAACGAAAGCGATAATTATGGCCAACCTAATGTAGTTATCTTGGATCCATAAGGAATTACCACAACCTATGTCCACATCACATGCATAAACCTATTGTTGATGAAGGTCCATGTTTGCCAATTGAGGTTGACCGGTTCAACCCTTGAACCGGTCGGCTCACCTCTTGGTCGGTCAGTTGGTCTCCTCCAGGTGGTTCACTGGCTCATCTAAATGACTGATTAGTCGTCATGTACCCACTCATTTGGCTCCTCCAAACACTTGTATTTTCTGATCCTTCGGTCTCCTGGTGGGCTCGCCATCCGATCGTCTTGACCCCGTTAGATGGTCGTCTCGGCCCCACCATCCGATTGGCTCAGGTCCTCCGTGCGGTCGATTGGTGTCTTTTTTCTTCATCGAAACAAGAAAGTAAATAATACTACTTTTACATAATTATTGAGAAACCTTGAGTTACATTCAAGGGGAGCGAAGGTAGAAGAGAATAATACTTTTACATTGGGAAGATAAGGGAGAGGCTCATTTCACAAACTGAGATAAACAAGATAAACCACCCACACAACCATGCACATACAATAGGAGTTATTGGCCATAACCATGCTATACATCCACCATAAAAATTTCTTTTAGGCAACACATGTAAAATGTACTTATATCATATCTTATATATATTCATTTGGGTTCTTAGGTGGTGATTAGATGGACGTGCACATCAACCAATTCAAATATTCACATGACATGCAATAAATAAACTTGGTAAAACCAAAAATCCAATCATATCGATTATCCTAAAGCATAATTGATTGAAGTGGCTCTGATACCACTGTAGGGAAATACATCATCAGAAAGGCCGTGAAAACAAAATTTTTACTGGAATATTTTCCATTAACCAGTAGATCGTGTCAATAATATACAATGAAAAGGATGGTTTCACAAAGATATACCTGGTCCTGGAGAAAGTCTAACAATAATCCTCGTCAATGTAGATGCACACTCTATCTTGAACAGTGTCTGTGGAGCTCCTGGTTGTATTAGGACTCGTCTGACTGCTCCTCCATGGACAATGGACTTGAATGTCGTCATTTACAACAACTCCTCTCATCACAGACCGCTGGCTGACATCGTCCTCCTTAGCGACGGGAAAAGGCAACCTTGCCTATAGAGGAGTCTACATGGACCAACTAAAACTCTTATCGTCTTGCTAGAAAGAACATGAATGAGTTGTCCCTCCCTTTGGCGTACTAGTCACCAACATGCTCTCCCACTATAATGATCCTCACTTGTTTCTCTCCCTAGTCTATCCCTCCCTAGTCAGGTAGGACTTGCCTGGACTCTCTTGGTTACCACAACCAGAGAGGGCAACAATTGTTAGAGCAACTGATTCTCAATTGTCTGTGTTGTGCGCTTTGTGAATCCCCCAGTATCCATCTATTTATAGTTGGGGTTAGGGCCAAGGTTCCCGGTCTATGCAAGAGTCAAAAGGACCAGAAGATCTCAAAATTTCCCAACAATTTTAGAAACTTTGTAGCCTGCAACAGCCAAAATAGTCTTCTGGTAAACCCAAATGGTTGTCTCGCACTGCGAGACGGTCATTTCATAGTTTTCCAGTTTTGTACATATTTCAGCAATTCAATTCCAATTGATGCACATCATGACATCAACACCAATCCTTGATGCAATTGAATAGAATACCCGAAATGGCCCTTTAGTGCATGTGACATGGTCGTCTCGCACCACCTAAGACGGTCATCTTGCATAAGTGAGACATGCGTCTTGCAGCCCCAGTCAGGCTGAATTCCAACCAATGTACAAAACAATTAGCCTGACACTCTAAACGATTGTCTCAACATTTGAACTTATTGTTTGGCAATCCAATCAACTAATTTGTTGCGTGAATTGAATACCTAAATGCTTTCATAACCAATACAATCATCATTCAATATCAAACTCCACTTCTAGAAGAATTCCTATGTGTGCAACCCTATAGGTCCCATATTACGTTGGCAGTGAATGTCCATAACAACTTATGACATCACAAGCAATGAGCAGTGCCTATTCACACATCATTGCTACTCAAGTAGATGGAAAGTTGGGGAACAACTTCAACCTATAATCTATGTATGGTGTTACAATGTTTTTATAGTTCCTTTGTCACTGATATCCTGATTGAACTCAAGGCATGTATCTGTCATACTCTTCAACATTCAATCTATGCTTCTGGCTATAGTAGACTATATGAGATATGTGTAAGCTCAATATCATAAATTCACTCACATGTACATGGCCATGTATTTCTCAGTCTTGCTAACTAAAGTGGCCTTTGATATTATACTTCCATAGGAGGGATAAATCCCATCTCTATCACTCACAGTCAATCCCCATGTGTCACCGTCACACAATAATTACCTTTATAACAACCCACGTTTCAGGGTTGCATTTGATGATGTCAAAACGTACCAAATGACATGTGATGCGTGCAATGATTTTGGGTCTAAGAACCACAAACACCACCATCACTATAATACATGATTCTGACTTACCTAGTAAAGGTTTCCATGTATCACTCTTATGGTGGGTCTGCCCGATACACTATCCTCTAACATGTATCTATGTTTTTGGTTTGATATCACTATAGCATGACTAATGAGTTTCTATCATCAACCAACTCACACTCTGATCTTATGTGTTATTGCTGTCTATTTACCTTCCACAATAATAACTGATCATGGCCATAATGAGAATGTATATACTCTTAACATCCGTATGATCTCATTCTTCCAAGTCACATACTTGAATACATACATCATTGAGTAATATCATTCTCTGGACATTTATTATGTTATTTCAATATTTCAAAAACTGAACAAACAAAATAAATTGGAAGCTTGCTTTTATCAATAATCAAATCATTTACAAGCTATGCCATTACAATCATCATATGATTGGCTCTCTAGGTATACATACCAATGGAATTAATTTAGAGGAAGGTATCAAACCTTGTACAGAACCTCCTAGATGTTTAAATCTAAACATGCTTGAGGTTGTTAAAATTTTTTTTTCAAGTTAAAAGATGCATGGATCATTAATTCTATTAGTGACAACTCTTGGGTGAGTGTTATTCACATAGTACCCAAAAGGGGTGTGCAACTGTCATGAAAGGAGACAATGATGAATTGATTCAGACCTGTGTTACTACAAGATGATGCATGTGTATAGACTATAGGAGATTGAACAAAGCAACCCGTAAAGACCCCTTTCCATTACCTTTAACTGATTTAATGCTTGCGAGACTAGACAATAATTCTTATTTCTGTTATCTTGATGGCAATTTGAGATTTTTCAAGTATCGATTTATCCACCAGATCTGGGAAAGACGACCTTTACATGCACTTATGGTACCTAAGTCTATAGATGGATTGCTTTCGGTCTTAGCAACGCACCATCAACTTTTCATCTTTACATGATGGATATCTTTTCAGATTTTATTAAACAAACGATGGAAGTTTTTATGAACAATTTAAGCATCTAAGAAAATTATTTTATGATTATCTATCTAATTTATCTACAGTCCTTGAGCACCATAAAAGGTTAACCTAGTACTAAATTGAGAGAATTGCCATTTTATGGTACAATCTAGAGTAGTACTAGGCCCTGTGATTTCTAACAAAGGTATTGAAGTTGATAGGGCAAAGGTAGAAGAAAATGAGAAGATGTCAACTCCGTCTAATGTTAAGGATGTTAGAAGTTTTCTTGGCCATGGAGGTTTCTATAGACGGTTCATCAAAGACTTTTCCAAAATAGCAAAATCTCTATGTTCATTGCTTTCCAAAGATGTTGAATTTGTTTTTGATGAAGAATGTCAAGCCACTTTTAGAAAACTCAAGGATGCACTAATCTCAACTCCCATAATTCAGCCACCAGATTGGGATGTACCATTAAAACTGATGTGTGATGTGAGTGACTACGCCATCGGCATAATCCTTAACCAAAGAAAGGACAACAATCTACATGCCTTCCACTATTCCAACAAGAGACTCAATGGGGCACAAGTAAACTATGCCACAACTGAGAAGGAAATGCTAGCCATAGCTTATGCCTTCAACAAATTTTGTCAGTATCTAGTAGGCTCCTAAGTTGTAGTCTACATTGACTATATAACCATCAAGTACCTATTGAATAAGAAAGATGCCAAGCCACATCTAATTTGTTGGATATGCCACTCTAAGAATTCGATCTTGAGATGAAGGATAAGAAAGAAACTGAGAACAATGTCACTGATCATCTATCTAGAGTGATAAAAGATGCAAAGGATACAATGTCAATTGATGACTAGCTGTCCATTGAAAGACTCTATTCTACTAATGCAAAGCAAGCACCCTGGTTTGTTGACATAGAAAATTTTCTTGCCACAAGACACCTTCCACCTGATCTTACCTACCAATAAAAGAATTTTTTTTTACATGACATCAAATTATACTATTGGGATGATCTAATGATATTTAAACAAGGAACCGATGGTCTGATTCTCTGGTGTGTAGCCGAAGTGGAGATAGTAAACATAATTTCTGGCTGCCATTCTTCTTCCTATATATGGAGGTCACTTTGGGGGAGAGAAGATAGATACCAAGATCCTTCAAGATGGATTCTATTGGCCACCTTGTTTCATGATGTTCATGGTTATGCCAAAGCATGTGACAAATGTCAAAGGACATGTGGAATATCAAAGAGAGATGAGATGCCTCTTAACTTCATCTTGGAGATTGAGGTGTTCGACGTATGCGGTGTCGATTACATGGGCCCTTTCCCATCCTCCTATGGTTACAAGTACATATTGGTTTCTTGTAATTATGTCTCAAAATGGGTAGAGGCTATTCCTACCCAAACCCTAGATGCAAAGTCTGTACTCAAATTGTTTCAGAAGGTTATTTTTCCCCATTTTGGAGTTCCAAGGGATGTTATCTCATATGGAGGAATGTACATTTTAATGAGAAACAATTCAATAATCTTCTCTCCAAGTATGGGGTGACACATAAAATATACCACCCCAAACAAATAGAGAGGTTGAAGTGTCAAACAAACAACTGAAGAAGATTCTAGAGAAGATGGTTTCAAGCTCAAGGAAGGAATGGGCACTCAAGCTACATGATGCTCTTTGGGCATTATGTAGAGCCTATAAGACTGCCATCGGGACCACACCATTCCGGCTTATCTATGCCAAGTCTTGCCATCTTCCCTTGGAATTAGAGCATAAAACTCTATGGGTAATCAAATACCTAAATTTTGAAATGAAGAAAGCAAGTGAGAAGTGAATGTGCAACTTCAAGAGCTTGAGGAGCTCAGATTAGACTCATATGAGAATGTAAAGATATATAAAGAGTAGACAAAGGCATGACATGATAAGCAGATCAGGTAGAGATATTTTGTTGAAGGAGATCATGTGCTTTTGTTCAACTCAAGATTGAAACTTTTCCTAGGGAAGCTTAGATCCAAGTGGTCTGGACCCTTCCTAGTATTGAAGGTTTTTCCATATGGAGCAATAGAGTTACAAGGCAAGAAATCCACTTTCAAAGTTAATGGACAATGATGCAAGCTATACACAGACGGAGACAAGATTAACCAGGGAGCCTCTTTATCCCTCTCAGATGCATGATTTTAGAATTTGAAGAGTCTCACTCTGGACTCTAAATGGAGGACCTTGTGGGACTTGACCCTACATTTAGGATAGATTTATTTATTATTATTCACTCAGAAACATTTTCATTCCCCAAGTAAATTTGTCATGGATGAATGTAATAATGGTCGTTTCATTTCATGAAATGATTGTTTCACTTGTGAAATGGTTGTTTCATTTGTGAAATGGTCATTTCATTTTCCAGCTGAACCAATATACAACCAAAGTTGTTCAAATTGAATACCTAACTACTTGAGTAATCAAGTTAAACCTTATTCATGAGTAAACTCCTTTTCTAGGTGGATCCTATGCATGTGACCCTATAGGTCCCAAATTACGTTGGCAGTAAATGTCCATAACTCCTATGACATCACAAGAAATGAGAAGTATCTAGCAACACATCATTGCTACCCAAGTAATTGGAAAGTTGGAGAACAACTTCAACCTGCAATCCATGATCAGTGTTACGATGACTGTATAATTCCTTTGTCTCTGATATCCAGATTGAACTCAAGGCATGGAATCATTATCCTCTCAAAGTTCAATCCATGTTCCTTGAACTAGAGAAGACTATGTGAGGTTCATGTGATTTCACATAACATATATTGAGTCGCATGAGCATGGCCAAACATTTTTCAATCTCACTTATCAAGTGGCCTAGATATCAATCTCTTGTAGGACAGACAAATCCCATCTACATCACTCACACTCAATCCCCATGTGTCACAATGCACCCAAGCATCACCTTTATGGTGACCCTTATTCAAGGTGACATTGGATGATGTTAGAATACATCAAGCAACATGCAATGAGCGTAGTGACTTTAAGTCTAAGAGCTACAATTGTCACTATTACTATGCGAACTAATTCTAATTACCATTTCATGATCTCCATGTATCACTCTCAAGGTGGGTCTGTCTGATACCACTTGTAAGGAGTGGGAATAAAGAGGGGATACACTCCCTAATAAATTAAATAAAAAATAAAGCATCCCATATATCAAACACCAATATAGCTTTTTTTGTTGCAAAGGGATGGTAATCCATTTTATTCAAAAGTATGATTCAAGTAACCAAATGTAGCAGCAGAAATAAAATATCTAACTATTACAAAACTTGATATTGTCACTATACTTCACCACATAGGGTGATACATATGAAAAATAACTATACTAAAGCATCAATCAACTAACCACCTCGAGAAAGTCTCCCAGTGTGGTGTCCGTCTCGCGAAAAAAAGATTAACTAATGCAGAAGTGAATTATTAGCAGCGGAATTACTGAAAATTACTAAAAATTAAAACTTTTTATAAAGAGATCCACAAACTGTAAAACTCTTTCATAAAGAACCAAAGTAAGTTATTTACATTCTTATACATCAATACATCTCTGTATCATCTCATCTCAAGAGTCATAAACATTAACTGCCCTGTTAAACTGTACTTGAGCAGTATACAAAAATCTCGAGGCATCAAGCCAAAAATCTCAGATCTATATCAAACCATCTACTGACTCCTAGGACCTGAGAGTACAGAGATGACACATATGACTCTCTAGATACAGAACCTAACAGACAGTGTCTCCACCTGTGGATCACTGCTGTCCTTATTGTTGCTACTGCTGTGGCTGCTGCTCACCCACTGAAGGGATTCTTCTTCCTCAACGTCTACCTAAAAAGTTGAATCCCACGGGGGTCAGACAATTGAAAATTGTCCCAACGAGAGTTATAACTCTCCGCCAGAAGCATTGTTATTGTAGATAATAGAAATAACACTGAGCAGTAGAATCATAATATTCAGCAGCAGGTAAATCATTGATTAAGCTAAGTAGAGAAGTATTCTCTATGCAGTTCATTTCAATTATAAATTGATAAACATCATGTCATTTATTCAGTAAGGAATATGAAGAACATGTATACTAATTATCCAACTAGGACATATTAAACAATGTATCATCAAACATTGATTCTCGTAGTTCAACCCTAAGCAATTATGCTACACGGCTGATTACATTTTACAAACATATTTATGCCCTGAGGAGATGAGGTATACCACTCATACTACAACTGACCATTGCGAAATCAAAATCGGTACCATACATAGGTCATCAAAAGAGCTGCATTTCTATGACCTCATCTTCCTCAGTCAGTGTGAGGAACAACATGCAGGACATCTCGTGTCTTTGCCAAAATAACCTTCCAGGGTATTCTGGCAACTTTGCTATTAGAGGTATAGTGGCATGCTGTACCCTCTTTCCAATCGAGGTATTTCTTGTTTATCTCATATCGATGCAACATTAACATTATCATCGGGAGATTGGTGATACATCATCCCGACATACACATATAATGAAGGATTGAGAGATTTAATGTTTATCTCACATCAATTCCTCCATTAGGACGTAAGGATATTCGCGTCCATAACCCCCACATACTCAAAAGTATGCTCTCGAGGAGTTCTCTTAGGAAAACCTGTTTCACCATCACCAAACTACTGACGATGATGGACCTATGGTCAGGGCACTACATGATATCATTTCACTTGATTATTTAAGTACATTACATGATTCTTTTAACATCAGGCATGTTTACATACATAAGCCATTATAACAATTGCTGAAAGGAAAGAGTACTATTTATCAAGTTCATTTCACAGCTTTATTAACATTGGGAACTCAATCCCTTATCATCTCATCATCCTGATTCAAGAATATGGGTGTTCAAACCCTTAGATCATCAAAACACATGTTACCACTTTAACTGGTAACTTAATGCCATCAAGTCATCTGACAGTGTAAACATGATAATTGCAATGCATGTATTTCAGATGGCTTTTACAACCTATCAATCTCTTTTGTTACCTTTTTACTAGGTAACATAACATATCATTGCTTACAAAGCTCATAAAGTACTTTCAATAAACAAAGCATCATAGCTCATACCTGGCTATGTTCAATATCTCATGGAACCTGCATGATTAGTACAAATGGTAACATATACATCTATTTTATATCAACATAATGCAAAACAATGATAACATCACTATTCAAGGGTTACACCACTATGCCCTTACTAAGGTTAGGGTTTCCCTTTTCAATTCAAATAGGATTAATCATCCCCTTTAGCTCAAATAGGATTATTGACTCATCATTTCATTATCCAATCTTAGAGATTCATGCTATAAAGCATAACCTAGAATTAGGGTTTCATACTTCCATTTACCTTATATGGAATTAGGGTTTACTATACACATCACATCACTCTAGGTTAGGGTTTATCATTAACATCCCATAGTTAGGGTTTACTATTCACATCACATCACCCTAGATTAGGGTTTATCATTAACATCCCATAGTTAGGGTTTACTATTCACATCACATCACCCTAGGTTAGGGTTTACTATTCACCCCAAGTTGGAGTGATCATCAAAGTACCTTGAATTAAGGTTTACTATGTCATCATTATGAATTAAGTTCATACCATCATCATACATTAGGATTTCACCTATTAATTCCCTCAATAAGGGTTATGATTCATTAACCATCATAATTAGGGTTTCATGATATCACTATGAAGTATCATACCCTAATAGACATTCATTCATATTAGAAGTCCAATACTTAATTATCATCCATGTAGGAAATCTTCTCTTTCATCTTCTAAAGATGATGTTTGCTTCAGTCTTGATTAGGTTAAGTCAACTCACTCTTAAAGAAGAATTGACATCATGGGTTATGTAATTGTCACCATGATCATTAAGGCTTAATTATTCAAAGGGTACTAATCACCTTACCCCCATTAAGATGTAATTACTATAATCATATTTGATTACATCATTAATTAATCAACTAATCACTTTGTACTTTAACCACTTTAAGTACCCATGCGGTTTTGGTTAATTATCCACCAAACGGTCTTGGCCACATAGACCCGAAATGGTCCTGACCAAAATCAGACCTCAAACGGTCTTGCACAAAAACATCCAAACGGTCTAAAGACCGTTTAGACCTCCAAACGGTCTTGAACAACCAATGAAACCGTTTGCTAAAGTACCACCTTGAAACCGTTTAGTAAAGTAGGTAGTGTAGACCGTTTGCCAAAGTTGACTTTTGAGACCGTTTGCTAAAGTAGACCCTCAAGATCATTTGCTAAAGGTGGTCTTTCAAGATCATTTGCTAAAGGTGGTCTTTCAAGATTGTTTGCTAAAGTGCAACTTTGAAACTGCATGACCTCAACCGGTTTGGGATCGTTTGGTCCCAAACGGTCTTGAGGCCGTTTGGTCCCAAACGGTCTTGAGGCCGTTTGGTCCAAACCTCCTCAAAACCGCATGGACCAAGTATGGTCTCAACAAGTCAGATTGAAATAGGGTTTCCAAGATCGATTCCTTCATTGATTGTGATCATGTTATCACTCATCAAGTGGACCTATCACCATGCTTCAATTGAGTTAATTAGGTCAACATTCAACTGATTTGACCCACAATTGATCCTCAATTGGTCATCAATTAGAGTTTGAATCAATTAGATTAGGGTTTGGAATCGATGATCCTTCAACATTAACCAATGTGAGATTAGTTACTTTAAAACCATTGAACCATCATCCAAATTGAACATGACCTGACCCCAAACGGTCTTGAGGTCATTTGGATGAACTCCAAATGGTATTGAGACCGTTTTCCCATGTCAACATCAAATCTAAGTCAATTAATTAGGGTTTGGTTTATTGGATTGCTCACCAAATCAGCAATTGATTACTCTTCAACCTAGTATCTTTGAATCTTCAATTGCTCAACCATACCTAACCCTAGACCTCCAAATGGTCTTGGGTGATCACAAAATAGTATTGAGACCGTTTGGGTGATCCCCAAACGGTTTTGAAACCGTATGGGTCAATCAACCCAAGTTTCCAACTCAATTACTTATCAAATCACCACTCAACCCAATTAGGGTTTAGATATTTGATGGACCTTCAATTCATGAACCAATTGGAGTTAATCAATAATAATTGATGGGTCATTAACCTACATTATTTTCAACAGTTCTTAAAATGGTCAACCCTTGGTCAGCACCACCAAATGGTTTGAAACCTTTTCCCTCCATGCGGTTTGATGAAACCGTTTCATTCCAAACTGTTTGCAACCATTTGCTGCCAAACAGTTTGGGAAACCGTTTGAGAAACAAAAAGGAAACCGTTTGGTAAAGTAGTTCTTTTGATAATCATGTAGGATGATGTCATCATATTCTTCCTTCATGTATCCAAGAATAGTTGCTATTCTTCACGGAAGTTTAAGCAAGAACTCAAAAGAATATCAAAAGAAGAAAAGTAACCAACGATTATTAAAGAAAGAAGTGCAATACTAATGCTTAAGGGTTTGAGTTATAAAACCTGCCTCTAGAACTGATCCCAAACTCCAAGATCCACGGATTTAAGGGTGGATAGAGTTCCATAAACTGTCCAAGGTCCATCCTTGAGCCTTTGGATGTGCAAGTTAGCTAGGATTGGAAATCGAGTAAAGAAAACCAAGAATTAACCATTGGTTTAGGGTTTCCACCATGAATCCGAGGTAGGATATGATCAAAACTTACCAATCTGGTTATGGTCGTCCTTATCCTTCTCCTGAGCTCTCCCTTGGTCTGCCAAAGCAAAGATGGGAAGAAAAACTAAGGAAACGATCCTTATGTGTATTGGAAAAAGATAAGTATAAAGGATATGTATGGAATTTTCAAGGAAAGAGGAAAAAGATTTGTTTTCTTTAATTCCAAAATAATTTCCACCATACTCCCCTCCATTTCTTGGCCACGAATCCACCTTCATGTTCTTTCAAAACCTCTCCATTATCCAAAGATTAATGGAAAAGGAATTAAGCACCTTAAAGAGTTTATATTAATATCCAACCTTTGGTGGATATTACTTTATATTATGTTAATGTAAGTGGGATTCCACTCAACCAAGATCTTTTTGTGCTCAAGCAAAGATCAAGCTCGTCCAACACTATTGCAAACACATCCCTCAAATTTTGGTTGAAGGGCTCCTCAATTAATTATTTCTTTTTACATTAAATTAAATTAAAGAGTCATTCATGCTTAAATCTTGATTATTTTAATGTCAAGATTCTCTCTCCTCCATGATAATTCAAATGAGGCACCCCTCTCATTTTATTTGCTCTACTTGATGCCAAAAAACATGAGAGACCCTCTATAGGTGATATTTTGCATATTGAACCCCAAGTTTTGGGTAATTTGCACATTATACCAAAACTAGGTTTTAATGTACAAGGATTACTCTACAAGCTTTATCTTGATGCCCAAGCTTGTGGAAACCTTACCACTACATCATATTCATTCTTATGATGTATCAACATCAGAAAAACATCTTATCATGTGAAATTTGCAAGTTAACCCCTCAACTTGGGTAATTTGCACTTTAGTCCAAAAGTAACAAAACAATGTTTTAACATTATTCAAAAAGGTCTGAAATTGAAATATAATTTCCTCAAAAGCCTTAATTACTTTTCAAAAGATAAAAGCAATTATCTAATCAACTTTATTAGGCAAAACACCTAGGGTTAGTACATAACCCAGGTCAGGGATGTTACAAATTATCCACCCCTTACAAGGATTTCGTCCCCGAAATCATTAACAAAACATTAAGAGAAAAGAGTAGGGTATTTACTTCTCATCTCTTCCTCTAGTTCCCATGTATCTTCTTCAATGCGACAGTGATTCCAGAGGACTTTTACAAGACTAATGTCTTTCTTTTTCAACTTCTTGATTCTTTTGTCGAGAATCAACATAGGTCCTTCAACATAGGATATATCATCGTTCAATTCTACTTCCATAGGCTGCAGAACTGATTCTGTGTCAGGATGACATTTCCTTAACATGGAAATGTGGAACACTGGGTGCAACTTTTATAGCTAAGGTGGTAACTCTAGCGTATAGGCTACCTTTCCAATCCGTTCAATGATTGGATAAGGCCCCATAAATCTAGGAGCTAACTTTCCTTTCCTTCCAAATCTAAGAATTCCCTTCCAAGGTGAAACCTTGAGGTACACTCTATCTCCAACTTGGAATTCTAAAGGTCTATGACGCTTATCAGTGTAAGATTTCTGCCTATCCTGTGCAATCTTTAACTGTTGTTGTATTATTTTAATCTTCTCGGTGGTCTGCTGTACAAGATCATGACCCAAAAGTTGATATTCAGCAGTTTCATACCAACATAGGGGAGATCTACAACGTCTACCATACAAGGCTTCATAAGGTGCCATGTATATACTGTGTTGATAGCTATTGTTGTAGGCAAACTCTATCAAGCTTATATGTAGATCCCAACTTCCTGTAAACTAGAGGACACATGCTCTAAGCAAGTCCTCCAAGGTTTGTATAGTCCTTTCTGATTGTCCATCTGTCTGAGGATGAAAGGCCGTACTAAACCTTAACTGTGTGCCTAAGGCTTTATGAAGTCACTCCCTAAAATGACTCATAAACTGGGGACCTCTGTCAGAAACAATGGTAACTGGGACCCCATGCAGCCACACTATCTCATCTACATATAACTGTGCTAACTTCTCAGCAGAATATGTTGTTTTGACAGGTAAGAAATGTGGTGTCTTTGTCAACCTATCAACTATTACCTAAATGGAATCATGACCTTTGGCTGTTCTGGGTAAACCAACCACAAAGTCCATGGTTACATGATCCCACTTCCACTGTGGTATGGGTAAAGGCTGCATTGTTCCTGTAGGCTTCTGGTGTTCAACTTTAACTTGCTGACACACTGGACATCGCATAACGAACTCAACAACATCCTTCTTCAAACCAGGCCACCAATACCTATCTTTCAAGTTATGATACATCTTGGTGCTTCCTGGATGCATAGCATACATAGAAGAATGAGCTTCTTCCAGGACTAACTTCCTTAAGTTATCCACATTAGGCACTATCATTCTACCATGATAACATGCTACATGATCATCTGAATCATAGAAACCTTCTCGTTTCTCACTACCATACTCTGACCTAATCTGTTGAACTACAACATCAACTTGCTGTGCCTCCTTAATCTGCTGTCTCAGAGTAGGTCTTATGTGCATCTCAGCTAACAACCCGGATAACAACGATACCTTAAGCTGTACATTGTCTTGCCTTAAAGATATAAGCATATCCCTCCTAGAGCATACCAAAGAATTCAACTGTGCTTTATCTAGGGCTGGTGTTGCTGATTTCCTACTCAAAGCATCAACAACTACATTGGCCTTTCCTGGATGATAATCAATTGTACAATCATAGTCCTTGATTAATTCCATCCAGTGGCGTTGCCTCATGTTTAGCTCATGCTGAGAGAAGATATACTTTAGGTTTTTGTGGTCTGTGAAAATCTAGAATGTCTCTCCATAGAGATAATGTCTCCAGATCTTCAAGGAATGCACTATAACAACTAGTTCTAGATCGTGTGTCAGATAATTTTCCTCATGTTTCTTAAGCTGTCGGGAAGCAAAAGAAATCAATTGTTTATCCTGCATTAACACACATCCTAGTCCATTCTTAGAGGCATCACAGAAAACTATATACCCTTTCCCTTGCTCAGGTAGTACCAACACTGGTGCACTTGTCAACCTATCCTTCAACATCAGGAAAGATTGCTGACACTTATCACTCCAGGCAAAAGGAACATCCTTCCTGGTCAACTTAGTCAAGGGTAAAGCTATGGAACTGAAGTTCTTAATGAAGCTCCTGTAATAGCCTGGCAACCCTAAGAAACTGCAAATCTCCTTTGGTGTCTTCGGTTGCTCCCATTGCAAGACAGATTCTACCTTTTTAGGGTCAACACGTATACCTGAAGCAGATATTATGTGTCTAAGAAATGAAACTTCTGGTAACCAAAACTCACACTTGATAAACTTAGCATATAACTTATGCTTTCTTAGCAAAGTTAGAGCCTGACAAAGATGCTGCTCATGCTGTTGAGCATCTCTACTGTAGATCAGGATGTCATCTATGAAGACAACAACACACTGATCAAGAAAAGGTCGAAAGATTCTATTCATGAGTTCCATAAATGCAGCTGGTGCATTAGTTAGTCCAAACGAAATAACTGTGAACTCATAGTGACCATACCTTGTCCTAAAGGTAGATTTAGGTATGTCACCCTCTTTAGTACGCAGCTGATGATATCCCGACCTCAGATCTATCTTTGAGAAGATAGTTGCACCACACAACTGGTCAAACAAATCATCAATCCTTGGCAAAGGATACTTATTCTTTATAGTTACTTTATTTAATTGTCGGTAATCAATGCACAACCACATTGATCCATCCTTCTTTTTAACAAAGAGGACTGGAGCACCCCAGGGTGAAGTGCTTGGTCGGATAAAACCCTTCTCAAGTAACTCTTGCAGTTGTTTCTTGAGTTCTGCCATCTCAGTAGGCACCATCCTATATGGTGTTTGTGCTATTGGCTGTGTGCCCGAGATTAGATTAATCTCAAAATAAATCTCTCGGGGCGGAGGTACACTTGGAAGTTCTTTAGGAAATACATCTTCAAATTCTCTAACTATAGGAACTTCAACAGGATTAGAACTCTCCATGGTGGTATCTACCACATGGGCCAAGAATGCATAACATCCTTGCCTCATCAGCTTCTCAACTACCATAGCTGACACAAGGTAGGTTGGAAGAATCTTTCTATTCCCTTGGAAGATCCATGTGTCACTATTATCTGTGAACACAACTTGCTTGGACTCACAATCTAAGATAACCTTATACCTTTCTAAGGTATCCATCCCAAGGATTATATCGAACCCATGCATCTCAAGTGGTATAAGATCCACTTGAATGCAATGTTCAGAAAAGAAAAGGATGCAGGGAGAACACACCTCCCGCAACACAGCAGATCCCATCAAAGGAGTTTCTAACAACATATTATCTATTCTATGACTTGTAGTCATGCTGCAGTCAAGAATCACTCTTCGAGTGATAAAGGAGTGTGTAGCACCCAGATCAATTAAAACATATACGATACAGGATGTAGACATATCAGAATAAAACAACTCCATCTGACCTGTCACAACCCGAGGGTTGATCACTGCATCATGTGGATTCATCTCATAGAATCTCACCATCGCCAGTGGTTGATTTGGTGCTCGATGACTGGGTGTCAATGATCCAGCTTCGGACGCTTGTCCACATCCTCTAGCACCACCTGGAAACTGTCTCCTTTGGGAACCTTGTTGACTCTACCTCTGGGGTTGAGTCACACTTGCCTCTCGGGCTCTGCAATCCTTCTTCAAATGCCCCATCTTTCCACATATGAAACAACTTCTGATCCCCTACTGTGGTCTGGATGGTCCTGTAACCGACACAGATGCTGAGCTGCAAGCTCCTTCTGGTGGTAAACTTCTTCCTCTACCCCTATTTGATGTCCACTGCGTCTGGGTACTGAATCTAGGTGGTGGTGTAGGCACATAAAACCTTAGTTTCTTGAAACCTTTGGATGAGGATCCTTGGAACTGGGGGTACACCTTCTTGTTCTTGGTCTGTCACTTCTCCGTCACAGACCTCTCTATCCTTCTGATAGACTCCACAAAAGTAGCAAATCTTTCCCTATTCTCCAAAGCAGACACAGGGGCGGTCAACTCAGCGTTTAACCCCTTCTCAAAATGCCGAATTCGCTCTTCATCGGTGGTTGCCATATGCAGATAGAACCACAGAAGCTCCATGAACTTAGCCTCGTACTCGCTAATGTTCATTGGTCCTTACCTTAATCTCTCAAACTGAGAGATTTTCTCATCCAAGAACGTCTTAGGAAAGTATCTATTGACAAATTCCCATCGAAATACTTCCCATTCAATCTCCACACCTGGCCTTTTCCCCTCCTCTATGGTCCACCTGTGACCAGCACTCCCCTTAAGAAAGTGTACCACATGTCTAACCTTCTCAGCTTTTGGGATGTTCAGGATTCTAAAGGCCTTCTCTAACTCAGTTAGCCACATGTCAGCATCTGCTGGGTCAGCTGTCCCAGCATATTTCGTGGCTCCAACCCGGCATAGTCATTCAAACATCTTTCCGACTCCCTGTCCTTCTTGATGGGTAGGTGCCCTAGGTGCGGGTATATGCATTCTATCAGTCATGTGTGTCATGGCAGTCATGAACTGCCCAAACATGGCTTGGAAGGCTGGGTTCCCCATATCAGCTTGATTGAACTGGGGTGGTTCAGGCACATGTTCCTCCCTTCCTTGGCCTCTTGCACCTCCTTTGGGTGCATCAACACTACTTTCTGCAACATGTTCATCATGTGATCCAGACATCTTTAGTTTTCTCTTCTCCTCCTATATGAGCAGAAGACACTATCAGATAGACTGGAAGACACCAGAACAAACTCAACAACCTTAGTCCTATGTCTCTGTAGACTCAGTGAACCTAGAGCTCTGATAGCACTAAATTGTGGCGTCCGTCTTGCGAAAACAAGATTAACTAATGCGGAAGCGAATTATTAGCTGCGGAATTATTGAAAATTACTAAAAATTAAAACTTTTTATAAAGAGATCCACAAACTGTAAAACTCTTTCATAAAGAACCAAAGTAAGTTATTTACATTCTGATACATCAATACATCTCTGTATCATCTCATCTCGAGAGTCATAAACATTAACTGCCCTGTTAAACTGTACTTGAGCAGTATACAAAAATCTCGAGACATCAAGCCAAAAATCTCAGATCTATATCAAACCATGCACTAACTCCTAGGACCTGAGAGTACAGAGATGACACATAGGACTCTTTAGATACAGAACCTAACAGACAGTGTCTTCACCTGTGGATCACTGCTGTCCTTATTGTTGCTGCTGCTATGGCTGCTGCTCACCCACCGAAGGGTTTCTTCTTCCTCGGCGTCTACCTAAAAAGTTGAATCCCACGGGGGTGAGACAATTGAAAATTGTCCCAGCGAGAGTTATAACTCTCCGCTAGAAGCATTGTTATTGCAGATAATAGAAATAACACTGAGCAGTAGAATCATAATATTCAGCAGTAGGTAAATCATTGATTAAGCTAAGTAGAGAAGTATTCTCTATGCAGTTCATTTCAATTATAACTTGATAAACAACATGTCATTTATTCAATAAGGAATATGAAGAACATGTATACTAATTATCCAACTAGAACATATTAAACAATGTATCATGAAACATTGATTCTCGTAGTTCAACCCTAAGCAATTATGCAACATGGATGATTACATTTTACAAACATATTTATGCCCTGAGGAGATGAGGTATACTGCTCATACTCCAACCGACCATTGTGAAATCAAAATTGGTACCATACATAGGTCATCAGAAGAGCCGGATTTCTATGACCTCATCTTCCTCAATCAGTGTGAGGAACAAAATGCAGGACATCTCGTGTCTCTGCCAAAATAGCTTTCTAGGGTATTCTGGCAACTTCGCTATTAGAGTTACAGTGGCATGCTGTACTCTCTTCGCAATCGAGGGATTTCTTATTTATCTCATATCGATGCGTCATTAACATTATCATCGGGAGATTAGTGATACATCATCCCGGCATACACATATAATGAAGGATTGAGAGATTTAATGTTTATCTCACATCAATTCCTCCATTAGGACGTAAGGATATTCGCATCCATAACCCCCACATACTCAAAAGTATGCTCTCCCAGAGTTCCCTTAGGAAAACCTATTTCACCATCACCAAACTACTGACGATGATGGATCTATGGTCAGGGCTCTACATGATATCATTTCACTTGATTAATTAAGTACATTACAACATTCTTTTAACATCAGGCATGTTTACATACATAAGCCATTATAACAATTGCTGTAAGGAAAGAGTACTATTTATCAAGTTCATTTCATAGCTTTATTAACATTGGGAACTCAATCCCTTATCATCTCATCATCCTGATTCAAGAATATGGGTGTTCAAACCCTTAGATCATCAAAACACATGTTACCACTTTAACTGGTAACTTAATGCCATCAAGTCATCTGACAATGTAAACATGATAATTGCAATGCAAGTATATCACATGGCTTTTACAACCTATCAATCTCTTTTGTTACCTTTTTACTAGGCAACATAGCATATCATTTCTTACAAAGCTCATAAAGTACTTTCAATAAACAAAGCATCATAGCTCATACCTGGCTATGTTCAATATCTCATGGAACATGCATCATTAGTACAAATGATAACAGATACATCTATTTTATATCAG
Source organism: Alisma plantago-aquatica (assembly GCA_963693085.1). Lineage (NCBI taxonomy): Eukaryota > Viridiplantae > Streptophyta > Magnoliopsida > Alismatales > Alismataceae > Alisma > Alisma plantago-aquatica. The sequence continues at coordinate 1,148,167,231 of OY856412.1, forward strand.
CATAATGCAAAACAATGATAACATCACTATTCCAGGGTTACACCACTATGCCCTTACTAAGGTTAGGGTTTCCCTTTTCAATTCAAATAGGATTAATCATACCGTTTAGCTCAAATAGGATTAGTGACTCATCATTTCATTATCCAATCTTAGAGCTTCATGCTATACAACATAACCCAGAATTAGGGTTTCATACTTCCATTTACCTTATATGGAATTAGGGTTTACTATACACATCACATCACCCTAGGTTAGGGTTTATCATTAACATCCCATAGTTAGGGTTTACTATTCACATCACATCACCCTAGATTAGGGTTTATCATTAACATCCCATAGTTAGGGTTTACTATTCACATCACATCACCCTAGGTTAGGGTTTACTATTCACCCCAAGTTGGAGTGATCGTCAAAGTACCTTGAATTAAGGTTTACTATGTCATCATTATGAATTAAGTTCATACCATCATCATACATTAGGATTTCACCTATTAATGCCCTCAATAAGGGTTATGATTCATTAACCATCATAATTAGGGTTTCATGATCTCACTATGAAGGATCATACCCTAATTAGACATTCATTCATATTAGAAGTCCAATACTTAATTATCATCCATATATGAAATCTTCCCTTTCATATTCTAAAGATGATGTTTGCTTCAGTCTTGATTAGGTTAAGTCAACTCACTCTTGAAGAAGAATTGACATCATGGGTTATGCCATTGTCACCATGATCATTAAGGCTTAATTATTCAAAGGGTACTAATCACCTTACCCCATTAAGATGTAATTCTATAATCATGTTTGATTACATCATGAATTAATCAACTAATCACTTTGTACTTTAACCACTTTAAGTACCCATGCGGTTTTGGTTAATAATACACCAAACAGTCTTGGCCACATAAACCCCAAACGGTCTTGACCAAAATCAGATCTCAAACGGTCTTGCACAAAAACATCCAAACGGTCTAAGACCGTTTAGACCTCCAAACGGTCTTGAACAACCAATGAAACCGTTTTCTAAAGTACCACCTTGAAACCGTTTAGTAAAGTAGGTAGTGTAGAACGTTTGCCAAAGTTGACTTTTGAGACCGTTTGCTAAAGTAGACCCTCAAGATTGTTTGCTAAAGGTGGTCTTTCAAGATCGTTTGCTAAAGGGGGTCTTTCAAGATCGTTTGCTAAAGTGCAACTTTGAAACCGCATGACCTCAACCGGTTTGGGATCGTTTGGTACCAAACAGTCTTGAGACCGTTTGGTCAAACCTCCTCAAAACCGCATGGACCAAGTATGGTCTCAACAAGTCAGATTGAAATAGGGTTTCCAAGATCGATTCCTTCATTGATTGTGATCATGTTATCAATCATCAAGTGGACCTATCACCATGCTTCAATTGAGTTAATTAGTTCAACATTCAACTGATTTGACCCACAATTGACCCTCAATTGGTCATCAATTAGAGTTTGAATCAATTAGATTAGGGTTTGGAATCGATGATCCTTCAACATTAACCAATGTGAGATTTGTTACTTTAAAACCATTGAACCATCATCCAAATTGAACATGACCTGACCCCAAACGGTCTTGAGGTCATTTGGATGACCTCCAAACGGTCTTGATACCGTTTTCCCATGTCAACATCAAAATCTAAGTCAATTAATTAGGGTTTGGTTTATTGGATTGCTCACCAAATCAGCAATTGATTACTCTTCAACCTAGAATCTTTGAATCTTCAATTGCTCAACCATACCTAACCCTAGACCTCCAAATAGTCTTGGGTGATCACCAAATGGTCTTGAGACCGTTTGGGTGATCCCCAAACAGTTTTGAAACCGTTTGGGTCAATCAACCCAAGTTTCCAACTCAATCACTTATCAAATCAGCACTCAACCCGATTAGGGTTTAGGTATTTGATGGACCTTCAATTCATGAACCAATTGGAGTTAATCAATAATAATTGATGGGTCATTAACTTACATTATTTTCAAAAGTTCTACAAATGGTAAACCCTTGGTCAGCGCCACCAAATAGTTTGAAACTATTTCCCTCCATGCGGTTTGATGAAACTGTTTCATTCCAAACGGTTTGAAACCGTTTGCTCCCAAACGGTTTGGGAAACCGTTTGAGCAACAAAAAGGAAACCGTTTGGTAAAGTAGTTCTTTGGATAATCATATAGGATGATGTAATCATCTTCTTCCTTCATGTATCCAAGAATAGTTTCTGTTCTTCACAGAAGTTTAAGCAAGAACTCAAAAGAGTATCAAAAGAAGAAAAGTAACCAACGATTATTAAAGAAAGAAGTGCAATACTAATGCTTAAGGGTTTGAGTTATAAAACCTGCCTATAGAACTGATCCCAAGATCCAAGCTCCACGGCTTTAATGGTATATAGAGTTCTAGCAACTATCCAAAGTCCGTCCTTGAGCCTTTGGATGTGCAAGTTAGCTAGGATTGGAAATCGAGTAAAGAAAACCAAGAATTAACCATTGGTTTAGGGTTTCCACCATGAATCTGAGGTAGGAGATGATCAAAACTTACCAGGCTGGTTATGGTCGTCCTTCTCCTGCTCCTGATCTCTCCCTTGGTTGGCAAAAGCAAAGATAGGAAGAGAAACTAAGGAAACAATCCTTATGTGTATTGGAAAAAGATAAGTATAAAGGATATGTATGGGATTTTCAAGGAAAGAGGAAAAAGATTTGTTTTCTTTAATTCCAAAATAATTTCCACCATACTCCCCTCCATTTATTGGCCACGAAGCCACCTTCATGTTATTGCTAAACCTCTCTATTATCCAAAGATTAATGGAAAAAGAATTAAGCACCTTAAAGAGTTTATATTAATATCCAACCTTTAGTGGATATTACTTTATATTATGTTAATGTCAGTGGGCTTCCACTCAACCAAGATCTTTTTGTGCTCAAGAAAAGCACAAGCTCGTCCAAAACTATTGCAAACACATCCCTCAGCTTTTGGTTGAAGGTCTCCTCAATTAATTATTTCTTTTTGCATTAAATTAAATTAAAGAGTCATTTATGCTCAAATCTTGATTATTTTAATGTCAAGATTCTCTCTCCTCCATGATAATGCAAATGAGGCGCCCCTCTCATTTTATTTTCTCTACTTGATGCGAAGATATATGAGAGACCCTCTAGAGGTGATATTTTTCATATTGAACCCCAAGTTTTGGGTAATTTGTACATTATACCAAAACTAGGTTTTAATGCACAAGGATTACTCTACAAGCTTTATCTTGATGCTCAAGCTTGTGGAAACCTTACCACTACATCATATTCATTCTTATAATGTCTCAACATCAGAGAAATGTCTTATCATGTGAAATTTGCAAGTTAACCCCTCAACTTGGGTAATTTACACTTTAGTCCAAAAGTAACAAAACAATGTTTCAACATTATTCAAAAAGGACTGAAATTGAAATATAAGTTCCTCAAAAGCCTTAATTATTTTTCAAAAGATAAAAGCAAGTATATAATCAAATTTATTAGGCAAAACACCTAGGGCTAGTACATAACCCAGGTCAGGGATGTTACACCCAGAAGGTTTCAGTTATACTTGATGAGGTCCTAGTCTGACTTGGTTATCTTCTCTTTGGCCTACACCTAGGGTTGGAAGCATGCCCCAACAAGAGGAGAAAAGGTAGATACATTAGCAAAATGCTGGTATGTGCATACTAAATTGAGTATTGAGAAATATGAGAAACAAAAGTCATCAAATAAACAAGGCTTCCCATGGAAAAAGGAAAAGACTACCCAACTGGACATGAAAGAATATGAATTCACAAATTTATAACAAGGAGATACTTGCCATTAAACCAACATAAATTTTTTTGCCAAAAAAACATATATAAATTCTTGGGCACAAAATCCATCACAAGAATTATCACCTACATACATGTGGGATAAACATAGCACTAGAACAATATCTCGTGGGTGACACAACTGTTGTGAGAAACTCCTTACCAATGGTTGTGATACTACCAACAATCATGTGAAGCTGCTGAAGTGCTAGTGAATGTGCCACCCGCAGTAACCTTGGCTTCGCGGAACCATCGACATCGGTTGTGGCAGACACAACCATGTAACTCCCATGCTTGATAGAATAGATATATGCCTTCTTCTTTAATATCCAGATTCATTGCCACAGTCCTGTGACACAATTATGTATGGTGCACCACACCCGTCGTCGAGTGTATACTCTACCATCACCTAATGGCGGTAATGAGGAAGGTCCACTGCGCTGAGTCAGCGTAAGTGCCGCGTCGTGGTGGTAATTGTGGGCATTCTTCTATTTCACTTGTTCTAAAATTTCTATTCCTACCCGTGTTTTCTCTTGTTCACATTAAGTAAGTGAGCAAGTGGACTTTTATATGACATCATACCATGAAATCATTGAATGTATCATCCACATTGACCGCGACCCCTTTGTTGTTGTATATTAGTCCATCCAACAATCATATCCTAGCGACATCATCGATGGACCTTTTGTATCTGTTCTTTTTTGTATTAGGCCATATTTGGTAGTTATGTGATTAAATAAACAAAAGGTTTAAAAAGGTTGATTTTAATAAATATGTAATGTGCTTGGTGATTGGCAGGTCCATGTGGTGATTTTCACGAACTCCGTAAATTTTGGGAAAAAGTCACGTCAGTTGTGGGTTGCAAAACGATGAGTCCATCTTCCACATTCCTAACCAAACAAAAATGTTGTCTAAATTTTTGACATGTGAACTTATTCTTTTCCTCTTCCACCCTACCAATTAGTACCTTAGTATATATAACAACAGTGCATGTCGTCTCTCTTATCCTTACTTGCATGTTAGGTGCATTTCCTGCTAATATCTAGAGAAATTCTGCGTTTCCACTTGGGCATTTGGATTGGGTGTAACCAAATTGAAGATTTATACTAGAGACGTCTAAGAGCTATCAGAAGTCATGATCAGGTCTAGATTTCAGTTTTGACATTCTGAGCTAGATTCAATATGTCGTGCTAAGTTTAAATTGGTCTAGGGTCGGCGTTATCAATCAAGTTTATAAACCAGATTGATATTTTTGACCACCCTTGCTAACTCACTTGCATTCACTCAAATAAATATTATAGATGGATCCAATAATTATGGCTCTGGTGGGCACTGTAGAATATGAGTATCAAGACTATATATTAGTTAGGATACTAAACTTAATGATCATTAGCAAACTTTTATTCAACGCACGCAATCAACATGGAGCTAAGGAGGAACAGTTGACACGTGCCATCTCTTACCTCCATGTAGCTCCGTTGCCAACGACAATCACGCATAGTGAATAATAGAGCACAAAAGTGAGTTTAAATTTTTGTTTAATTATTGGTTTTCTCTTAGAAAAGGGAAGGAGAGATAATTTTGAACAATAAAGTAGTAATATCTATATTTTGGTTTTATATCTCATACAATGAGTACTATATGACAATAAAGCAAACAATAACACATGATAAATAATTATTTATCAACCAATTAACCGAGCATATGTCTACCAACACTCAAGTTTTAAACACAAAAAGATCTAAACTAGAAACATCAAATAATATATGTGAAAAACAAAAAGATATGTTATACTAATTTTGGTTATGAGTTATTTTTATTCTGGGCCGTAAATTTGCACACTTGTTTGACATAATCTTGGATAAACATGTCTCATTCTGGTGCGGATCTGATCCTTAATGGTGCAGATCTGGATACGTTGCTGCCTATTAAATTAGATATAGTACTCGATATTACTATACCCAATGGCGGAGTCAGAATGATTGAGTCGGTGAGGCACCTAGTATTTTAAATAGTTTTTTTTTCTTTTCAAACAATAATGTTTGTCATGGATACACTAAAAAAGATGTAATGAAAGAAGAAAATATTGGACGAGAATGGCCAATAACTTGGTGAAAAAATAAACTAAATTATATTGCAAAAAATTAGTATTGCCGAGTAGTGGCACCGGAAGATTGTATCTATTTGCTGTTGCATCCTTGCTTTGTAGCTGGGCCATATTACCATATAGTAGTGGAGAAGAGAGGCTACATGTAGAGTTGGTGAAGGGGAGTAGGGATCAAGCTCTAGTGTTCCATGTAAATGAAATGACATGAATATGAAGTCAACAATGCCCTGATGTCATATATGGCTACATGTGCATGACCTACTTGGTACATAATAAAACAAACTTTTTGTGTCGTTCTAACTTTGTTCAAGGATGCAGTACTATCGCCATTTCGGGTGTACTGTGTCCATGTTCAACTTAGAGAAAAATAGGTAAGAATAGACAGAATCCTGATCACAACTTCTGAGTTTGACGAGATGACTATAGGCAGTGGCGGATCCAGAAAATCATAATAGGGGGGGGGCTGAGTGAAGCAAGTCATGACTAAAGTCGATATTGTTGATATTTGTTTATTATGTGAAGTAGATAAGTAAAAACCTAATAAAGACATCTGAGTATATTACTAATGAGTAATATTTAGAAAAAAAATTCACATCACAACAACAAGCAACAAATATAAAAAAATGATTACAATCAGTTTGACAAGTGAATACCATGTTTTGAAATTAAAAATACATGTGAAACATATGATTAAATTAAATGAGAGAGTTGAATTCGACGTGTCTTCATATTCTAAAAATGTTGCAAAATATTTTCATTACCAACATCCCTAAACACGTCTCGCTCAATGTAGCATACCATCAAGTCATTTAACCAATCATCACTTATCTTGTTACGCAGTTCTGTCTTGACAATGTTCATTGCTGAGAAAGCTCTTTCAACTATTGTTGTTGCCACCGGAAGTATCAATGCTAGTTCTATAAGACGGTAAACTAATAGGAAAACTAGATGTTCTTCAGTTTGTATCATCTTCATAGCAAGGCTGGCAAGATCATTGCAATCTAAAAATTCAAGCTTTCTTCTCACAACATGAATATATATGCCAAGTTGATCTTTTAAAATTGCATGCTCATATATAGAGAAATCATCAGAGTAAATTTCAGCAAGTCGAACTACCTTTTCAGAATCAAATCTAGAAAAAGAATCTCTTGGATCAAGACAAGCAATGCATCTTAACAACTATGTAGAAGTCTCACTGAATCGGCTATTTATCTCAACAAGTATTGAGTCAATCACAACATTAAAGACCTCAGCATGATAATGGTGGTGATAAGTTGCCCATTGTCCCCCACACCTTGAAGAACCTCTTATAGGTATTCTATCTTCCATATTGGGTATTGGAATAGACTTTATGACACAAAATTTGTTTACATCTTCCAATAGTGCACCGCAACCACAATCTCTCAAATCTTGCAATAGTTCTTTAATTGATGCAATCAGCACCATGGCATTCACAATATTTTGATCCTTCCTTTGTAAAGCATGAGACAACTTAAAGCCAAGACCTTCATCATAAGAAACAAGATAAATGCAAATTCAAAAGTCTCCATTTTTTGTATCAACCCTGAAGCTTTGCCTCTATTAGAAGAATCAGTTCCATCATGAGAAACATTTTCTAGTACCTCAATCACTGAATCCCACATTGTAAAGATTTGGATTAGGGTTGTATGATGTGATCCCCACCGAGTGTCACAAGGTCTTGCTAGACTAGTTTCTTGATTTTTTCCTCTTCCTGGAAAAATTTCATTCTTCTCCAATTTTTCCATAATGCTATCATGATGTTTTTGAAGCAATGCATCTTTTCTTTTACAAGAAGAACTAGCCATGGTTACAATCAAGGTTGTATAACTAAAAAAATCACTCATAGATAAAGTGCCCTTTGCTACAGCAACAACCACTAATTGTAATTGGTGGGCAAAGCAATGGATATAAAATGCATATGGATTTTCATTTAGTATCAATGTCTTTAATTCATTAAATTCACCTCTCATATTAGAGGCTCCATCATATCCTTGTCCTCTTAGTCTAGACATGCTTAAGCCATGACAAGCAAACAAATTATCTAAAGCGGTCTTTAATGAAGAAGCTGTAGTATATGTAACATGTTCAACACCGATAAACCTTTCAATAATTTTTCCTTTCTTATTCACAAACCTATATGAGAAAATTTATGTGAATTACAAATTGTATTATTATCATAGAAGTTTAAAATTTAAATTAATAGCATACAAAAGATACTAACCTCACAATAACAACCATTTGTTCTTTTATTGATGCATCTCTTGATTCATCAATAAGTAGAGAGAAATAACTATCACCAAGCTCTTCAATAATAGTTAGTATTGTTTGCTCTGCACAAGACTTTACCAAGTCCTTTTGAATGATTGCAGATGTCATTTGATTATTTCCAGGAGCATTTTCATTAAGAACACATGCAACTTCACAATTATTATCTTTGGTATACTCCACTAATGCCAAAAAATTTCCTCTATTACTTGAACTAGAAGATTCATCATGACCACGAAAAGCCAGACCTTGCAATAGGAGAAATCTAACTACATGTAATATTGTAGTCAGACGAGCTCTGTATGGAATCTCCATCTCTCTACTATGAGTAGATAACAAGTGTGACACACTTTGTCTTTGATTCTTAAAATCCTCACAATGCAACCTTGCCCTGCAATGAGCACTGCTAGCCGCACCGACATGTTCATTGAAAATTTCAATTGCTTTCTTCCAGTTATTGAAGCCTATTTTTATGAAGGCATTATTTGTAAATGTGTCCCCTTTTAATTGGTTAAAGAGATAACAATAGAAACAATAAGCAACATCTCTTTCTATACTATATTCCAACCAATCAAACTTCTTGAACCATATTTCTTGGAAACTCCTCCTTTGTTTTCCATATTGTTTGCTAGGGAAGTTATGACCAGCCGGCTGTTTTGGACCCTGCAATAAATACTCCCTCCTTACTTGGTCTCGAATTTCTATTTTATACTGTTCTATCGGTTTTCGAAGTCCAGGATCAATTATGATATCGTTTGGATTGAGCTCAACATCTACACGAGCTTTCTTTGGTACAGATGTATTCATATCAGATGTTAAACTCCCCGCTTGCTCGCCATCCGGAGTGATAGGTTTATAGAACTTATTCATTTTATATATACCTAGAAGTGGTATATCAAATATTATAGTAAATAAAACTATATAAAGTCACTATCTAGTGTAATTAAAAATTAATATGATGTCCTAGATTAGTTTTAGAAAAGAAAGCATGAGTCAAGTATTAAATTTTGGACAAGAAAAAGCATAATATCAATGCATATCAGATGTAAACTCTCACAGTTACAAGTATCATAGTTGTTTTATTAGTTGACTAACTGTGATCAAACACTAGGTTTTATTAAAGAAATACATAAATTGATATAGGAATATGTTCAATATTAACATATGAATCACAGAAAATTATAAGAAAGTGAAATTATTATTAATAGGTTGCATACCTCCAAGCAATAGGAAGATGATAGTGAGCGATAAACTTAGAATGGAGATCAAAATGTGTCCTGGATCAATTGTCAATTAAAAAGGTAGAAGTCCAATTTGCTATTGCTGCTCCCTCGAATGTGGCGGCATTGTTCTTGTAAACGTGATGAATATTGTAGCTTTTTTCACTATGTGATGACTGAAGAGTATGTTGGATTGTTGTGTCGTGGTGTACTATGTACAAGGCAACACTAATTAAGTCCAGATATCCTCAGTTCCTCACCATTGAGTTATGAACGTTGTGATGATGACGGTAGAAAGTAGAAACTGTTACCAGTGCGGCCGACCGAGACGTGAAGTATAAACCAGTTTCTGATCTCCTGGAACTGAGATCCTTGGATCCTTGGCTGTTTGTTACTAGTGATTTGGAGAGGACAATCTGTGTTGAAAGCAGAACGACGACAATGGCAAGTAGCCGGTCTCCTTCAAGGACGCTACGGAAGTGCGGAGTGCGGACGCCAGACGCAGGACGCAGGGAAAGGAATTGGGAACGACGCGCTGCGGCTCTCTCGGCTTCCGTCGCGGACGATTATTCACATACTTTTTTAGATACATTGTTTATGTTTTATTATTAAATCCCTCCATTGAGTACGCGTTGGGATCCAAAGTTGACCAAGGACGAAAGATCGCTGGCTATCCATATTCCGGTTTGGTATTTTCTAACTTGCCCGACCCGATAGTTTCTAGCGTGTCCTCCGACGTTTCTAACATGTCCGACTTTTATGGAACACAATAGACTCACTGATACAGCATATATAAGATACTAATTTCGGGTAGTTTGGGGGAGGGGGCACTATACGAGCAGAAGCGGGTGACTCTTGAATTGCTCAAACGGGGAAGTGAAGGCTCGTATAAATAGTTCGGATTTATTGATCCCATGTGAATATGGTGTAGGTTATATTTTTGTTTATCTTTTATAATGTGTGGAGTACGATTAAATTTGTTGGTTATGATTAAATAGACGTGTGGTATTGATCTTTTAGGAGGTGTAGGCTACTCTATGTTCACATGAGACTGACAAATTCTAAACATGTTATTCATCTTTACCATTCAGATTATTAGGATATCTACAAACCGACTGGCTCATTTTACTCCGAAATCTGGGTGAGGCGCGTGCATGCATCACGTGGACTACATGTTGATAGATATAGATATGATAGTCAATCATTTATCTAATATGAGTTAAGCTCAATGTAGTGCAGCCAGTACATGGAAGAAATTTAGTTTTGTGTGTAGTACAAATGAGAAAGAGTTTTATCCCATATTGCTTACTCGTACAATGTTTGTGGTCTTTATATATAGGATCACATGTGACACTAGTGCCCAAAGGGTCTTAGGGGAGAGTGTACTCACCTCCTTGGGTATGGTGACCTCAACACACACGCACTCACGCGCCCCTCGCTGACACGGGCTCAGGCTTGAGCTTGTGGATTGTGGAGAATGTCTTTCATTTTCCGTCTTTTTTTACACTAGGACACAATTACGTAATTAATTATTAAGTCAAATAAGTGTTTCTTTTCGAAAGATATTTATAAATCATAATTGAAAAGAGTTCCTCGTCGCAGATTTTTTCGCAATGTGTACAAGAGAGATTGAGTGATCACGTCTTAACTGGAATAAGATTATGAGGCATACAAGGCTATAAATAAGACTTCATCTATTACGATTAAACACATCTTTCAAACATACTGTCGTCAACGTTCGAGTTTGTGTTTTATAAAACTCTAAAGCCAGTCTTTTGCCGCATTACTTCAGTGTTGCTACGTGGAGATCTTCTCCTACGCGTGACAGGTTCGTCATTTCTCTCCCTTCAGAGACGCAATCTGTCAGACGGTGGTTCATGCGGTCGTTGTGTTGCACTGGTAGTGCAAGTCGTTTGCCGCCTGCATTATTCAGCGTCAACACGAGTGAGACGATCTCTTCTACAGGTTCGTGACCGGATCGAGTAGAAGAATGACGCCTACCCACAATGGTTGAGGGTCACTGATTTCTTTAAGTATAAGACATTCGTTAACCATCTGGTCTATGTTATTTTCTTCTTCTATTCTCCTGCATTGGTTTATGTGTGTTTTCTATCTGCATCTGTTAACTAAATTATATATTGTTGTGGTATGTAACGACATATTTTTAAAAATTAACAATACATGTGACTCCGTCGGTGACTATACCCGCACAGTACATATACCTTTTACGGCCCTAAATAACACGCGATTATATGTTTTTATTTCCATTAATTATCCCATTACACAAAGCAGTCCAATATGCCCAAAAATCCCCGTAGTGCAGACTTGGACGTGCTTTTAGTCTCTACACACACTTTAACGCTTCAAGTATACAGTATGCGTAGAAAGAATTTTCAGTATATTTGAATTTCGTAAAGCCGGACAAAGCGATGCGGTTAGAATCATATGAGAAAGAATGAACTTGACATGGTATCGTATAGAATCCTGATATTGGGACGAATCGTGGAATTTTATCTCCACTGGTGTGCACTGGACCTATTAAAAGAAAAATACTCCCAAGAAAAATATTCCCATGTGCTAATTCTTCAAAGCAAATAAATGAGAAACGAAACTATGCTCCCTTGATTAGAAGCAGGCGTTAGTGTATTAGCGCAAAGCCCAGTTGATGTGGTGGAGTGCACATTAGGCTACCTTTTCGTTATGAGAGCAACCCGGCCAAGAACCAGAGTTGTGCCACTGTCAACAATCGTATGACGCGCGGTGAATGCACCACCACAGAATCAAGCTGCCTGGGTGCATGATGCATCCCCCCTAACGCGTGTACGGAGGCGTGCATGATGCATCTCCCCTAACGGTGAACGGTCGTGGGCCAAACCTTACAAGCCAGCACTTACATCCCCCATGCTTGGTTCCATACTTCCATCGGAGCTCTCCTTTCTTTTTAGTATCCAGAAACACTACCCATGCTTGGTATCCGCAGTAGCTGTTGCAGCGTCGGCCCTTCGGGATATGGACTGATTCAGCACGGTGTCGTGTTGGTCAGAAGTAGGCATTCTTTTCTTTACCTTATTCTACACAATTCCCCTCCCGGACCACGATTTTCATAGCGCATCCTGCCATGTCGTAGGTTACCATGTTTTAAGTTCACTGAATGCATCCTCCATCACGGCCGCGCCCGATCCCTTTGCCTTTGGGATAACAGATCATCCGACAAGTATATCCTAGATGCGGACGTCAGTGACCGTTATGTATCATCTGTTGTTTTTTGTTTTAGTATATAAGCAGTAAACGTACTCTGTGTCTGTTTTAACTTGGCCTTTAGGTTAGGTGCATTCCCCCACTAAACATCCCGAGCGTATCCGTGTGCACATTTAGGCACTTGGGTGGCGTGTAGTGAAATGAAATTGATGTACCATCTCAATCATGATGCACGCTTATTGTTAGAAAAAATATGTATAACTTTTCTTTGCGTGTGGACCATTTAATATATCTTATTTGTTTCTAGTTATATTGGTTCCGACGTTATGATTGTTGGAACGTAGCAAGTTAGAGACCAATGAGTATGAGATCCTATTCCTTTCTATTTAGTAATTCCCACTAAGAGCTAGTTAGGTTAGGTTTGGGTGTAGTTGTGGGAGTTCACAAGTATTTAAAATTGTACAACAAAGTCATACTTTGTCATTTGACTACACCCTACAAAACAGAACCTAAGAGTAGTTAGTCTCTACTCCTTATAGAGAGGCACACACCCCACGAAGGATAGTTTGTCTGTATTGTTGGTATGTATGCCCAAAGAGACAATCATATGATAGTTGTAATGACATAATTTGTAAATGATTTGATTATTAATAAAGATAACCTTCCAATTTATTTTGTTTATTCAGTTTTGAGATAATGAAATAATATAATAAATGTCTAGAAAAAGATATTACTCGATGACGTATGTCTACAGATTGAGGACCTGAACAATGAGATCATATGGATGTTAAGAGTATATGCATTCTTGTTATGTCCCTGATCGGTTGTTATTTTGGAAGGTAAATAGACAGCAATGACACATAAGATCATAGTGTAAATAGAAAACAATGATACATGTTAGAAAACAGTATATCAGACAGACCCACCGTAAGATTGATATATGAAATTTTTAACTAGGTAAGTCAGAATCACGTCTTATAGTGATGGTGATGTTTGTAGTTCTTAGACCTGAAATCACTGCACTCATTACATGTCGTTCGCTTTGACATCATCACTAAATGCATCATCCTCCATCACGGCCACATTTATCCTCTATTTTTTTTTAGTACATTAGCAGTGCACACATACTCTGTGTAAACTTGGCGTATAGGTTAGGTACATCCTCCCACTAAACATCTCAAGCGTGCCCGTGTGCCCACTTAGGCACTTGGGTGGCGTGTAGTGAAATTGATGTACCATCTCAATCATGATGCAGGCTTATTGTTAGAAAAATGTGTATAACTTTTCTTTGTGTGTGGACCATTTAATATATCTTATTTGTTTCTAGTTATATTGGTTCCAACGTAATGATTGTTGGAACGTAGCAAGTTAGAGACCAATGAGTATGAGATCCTCTTCATTTCTATTTAGTTATTCCCACTAAGAGCTAGTTAGGTTAGATTTGGATGTCGTTGTGGGAGTTCACAAGTGTTCAAAATTGTACAACAAAATCATACTTTGTCATTTGACTTCACCCTATGACACAGAACCTAAGAGTAGTTAGTCTCTACTCAAATAGAGAGACACACACCCCACTAAGGATAGTTAGTCTCTACTACTTAGAAGAAAAGACAGCCACTAACTTCCACTAAGGATATTTACCCTCTACTTCTGAAGTGAATAGAGACACACTAATCCAACTATTAGATAGTTAGTCTCTTATCTTTAGGTGATCGAACATCCATTAACCCCACTAACTAGCAATTACTCTCTATCCCACTAATCCCACTAATGACACGTTCACAATTACTCTCTAACATGGTACTTATCGAGGAGGCCATGAAAGGATAAAGGTATTGATGTGAAAAGGATTGTCATCATCATTTTCTCTCTCTCCATTTATAGATCAAGAAAAAAACATGAGACATCAAAGATAATTTGTAAACAAAGTCATCGCTGATTGGAGATGTTACACGTATAGGAATCCAAAGATCAAGAGGGAAAGATTCTACTCAACCTATACAATAAGACAACATTGAAAATCTCAGACATGGATTATGGAAAGTATTTATGTCTTGTACATAATATGAGCATAGAAGTTTTGGTGAATCAAATCAGATTTAAAGAATCTTTTTTTATGAAGTTAAATTTTTAACAACTATTATCAAAGCTATGATTTTCTAATAACTCGTTCTCATTAAAGCACTCTCTTTTATATAATTGCACTATATCATAGTTGTTTCAATATTGACGTTGTTTTCTGCAATGTTTCTATTTTATATTGATGTCACTAAAGTTATTACAATATGTTTTTCATAAAATAATAAATAGTTTACTAAAATGACCACCTTTGCATGATTTTTGGGAATGCTACATAGGAAATGGATGCAAGACCTTCCTACATCCTTTTGATTTTGTTATGAAATGATACACACTACCCATTAAGAGTAAATAGTCTCTACATTGTAGGAGAAACGACACTCATCCCACAAAGGTACTTAGTCTCTACTCCTTAGGAAAAAAGATACCTACTAACCTTCTAGAGGGTATTTAGCTTCCCCTTCTTAAGTGAATAGACACCCACTAAACTCACTACTAGGCAGTTTGTCTTTAACCCTTAGGTGATGAGACATCCACTAACCCCAGTAACTAGTAGTAGCTTTCTATCCTACTAACCCCACTAATACCATATTGATGGTTACATGGTGGCTATGGATGAGTTTATAAAAGAAGTAAGGTATGGTTGAGAAATTAATTATCATTGTGATTTTCTTTCTCACCATTGTAAAATTCAAGAAAACTAAGAAATGAGATTAATGATAATTTGCAAAGGAAGTCTTGGATGATAGGAGACATAACAACTGCAGGAGTGCAAAGATCAAGAGGGAAAGACTCCACTCAGTCTATAACAAAATAAAACATTGCAAATGTCATGCATGGACCATGGAAAGGATTTATATATTGTATATCATACGAGCAGGGAATGTGTTAATGAATCAAACTAGACTGGAAAATATATTTTTATATTTTTTGTAACAATTGGTATCATATCGATGGTTTTCTCAACTACTTGCTTTCTGTTAAGGTATTTCCTATTATACAATTGCAACATATTATAATTGATCAGTTTTTATGATATTTTTGTCTACAATGATTCTATTTTTGTGTTGATGTCATACTAATATTAATAATGTAGTTTTCATAAAAGAACAAACAACTTAGGGTTAATTTCCAAAAAATACATTATATTCACATATTTTAAAAATATATCATAATGTCTCTTAAATTACATACTTATATAAGTTCGATAGCTTTATTTCTAGATCTAACAAATACTAACACCATCATCATATGTTCCTCTCAAATCTTCGGATCGAGAATGACTTTTACTTGATTTTCCCTATCTCCCTCCTATTATCAACACTCCGTTGACCACTAAGTTCTGGTATAATACTTATCATCGTGTTGTTCCTAACAAAGGCCACAACATCTCAAAAATTCTTGTAGGTACCAACCAATATGGATGGAGCATAATCAAAGGATCATTAAGAAAGAGAGATCGGTGGTGATGGGGAAGATTATCATATTAAATCCGAACATGATGACAATGACATTTCTTGGTGTCATATATAGACACTCAAACAAACCTAGAATCATTGTGGAATTGATACAATATGTGCATAACATTGTATATCAGTGTCTGTTGTCTAACTTTGACTCACTTTAAAAAATTATATTCAGATATGAGGATTGTACATACTAGAGACAACACCCAATGCAAAAAAGTGCCTTCTTAGTTTTCCAGGGTAAATAAAAATACTAGAAAAACATCATGAATAATTGGCTAATTCTATTTTTGTTACTTTGAATAATTATGAAAGATCGGTCATAGAAACACATCATTGCAAAAAGCATCATCTGAATCAATTAGCGGGCTCCACAAGCCATGCACCCAAGATTTCTAAAAAATTGTTCAGTTGTAGCAAATCCTAACATGGAAGAATGTGATGACAATGATCATGCTAGTTATGGTGATAGAATGAACCAGTCAATATGTACATTCTACAAAGACTTAAACTCCAATCACAAACAATACAAGTAGGAGTATATGTTGAGTATCTAAATGGATGAAACCTTTGAGTTTACCATTTGCTTCTATCTCCTAGTTTGTCAAGAGGGACTACTGAAACAGAATCTAGGTCCCAAAAGAAATAAACCATGTCACTCTATGGCTTAATCACCCACACTCATGGATGAAAGAATCATCAACGTAAAACCAACTGATCATACAATCATTATATACCATGGAGTCAGTTTACAAGTTAACCATGGACTCACCCAATCCATGGGCATCAAGGTCGAGAAAGAGTCCATAATTAGTTATATCATATGCCAATCATGATTATAGAAACTAAGCATTGTGGAAGTTGTAGTGCATGTGGAAATCTTTTAGGAATGTATACTAATTTTATTTGGAGGGTGACTGAAGTTGATGACATAAATATTTGTTAGATTTGAAATAAAGTCACTAAAAATGTATATTTTTTATATACTTGAACATCATGACATATCTATAATAAAATTCAAATATTACCTATAATTGTGAAAGGCCATTTAGGAGGATTTTAGATATCCCCTTATCTTTGGTAGACCATTCTTAGCCATATCTAGACCTTGACTGGTGTTGAGGATGGGGCCTTATTTCTAAGGTTAGGGAAAGAGATGTTAGAGTTTGAAGTTTTTGAAAGATTCAAAGGGCCCATCACGTGCGAGAAAGATTTTTGGATTGATTGTAGTGAAAATATGTCACAACTCAGGAAAGAAAGATATTTATGCTCCCCTTGAAACCTATATCACTGACCATGAGGCAAGTAAGGCAATGGATGAATAGGTTGGAAAAGATTACTCCAACTAGATTCATATGAAGAAGACCAACATGTTGAATTTTAAGAACTCAAGGCTATTTTTGTTGTTAAAGAATATAGTTTATATCCCAAAGTACCAGAAATGAAATCCATTACTCATGAATCCCTAATTTAGGGCTTCATCTTATTCCAATTTTCTCTTTAATCATATATAGACATGTTGGAATGCATGTTATTTCTCCCAATAAATGGTTTATGGTCAAATACACTTATGCGTATTCTTTGTATATTTTTTAAGTACCTTGACCATGCTTTGGATGAAAGGGATAGGTGGATAATATTAGGATTTCTTCACCCTTAGAAAATCCTAAAGTGAATTTAAGAACTTCCTCAAATTAGCCTTAGTGTTCAAGAATCAAGATAGGATAAAGAACATCAAAGATAACCAAATTCAAGGCCAAAGTGCAAGTAAAAGATCTCAGCATAGTCGTGTTACCATAGAATGGTTGTGTCAGCAAGTGAAGATCTGTACTTGAAATCCAACAAGGAAGCAACCACCAAGAAGCTCAATAGCACGATCGTGTCAAGAAGACCCCAACACGGTTGTGCTAGACAAAATGTTCATGATTCCAAGCTCTCAGTATGACCATGCTTAAGAGAATGACCTCATCCCAACTTCTCCAAATGACTAGGCTACCCAACATGGCCATTCCACCTCATTCCCATCACAGTCATTCTACCAGCCCCCAAAAACTTATTTTCACTAACATTTTCCCACTTCCATCATGGACATTCCTTCTTAGCATACCTGTTCGACTTTCCACCCACTACGATTATTATACCCAAAATGGTCATGCTGCCCCGAGAACCCTACAACTTCCATGTTGTCTATTTACCTAAATGCCCCACTTAACCCTATGCTTCCCAAGCCATTATATAAACATTGGTGGCATGTGGGAGCTGGAGGTTGGCTACTTTGAGCATCACCCTCTAGAGTATTCATTGCACCTCCAACCTATTACCACTCCATTTCCACCTTCTTCCACCTCAAAACCCTATAATTCTAGGGTTTTGACTATTCCTATCCACTTTTCCATGCTTTGCAACCATCAAGGAGGGAGGAGTTCGTGCTTCTACAGTTGGAGATGAAGAAGGAAGATTACTCACCAAGAATTCATGGAATTTTACTCATCTACTCCTTTTTCTTTCTCCCTTTAATTTTTGTGTGTAGATAAACCCCCTAGGTGGGTTATTTGGGGTTAGTAATGTGACTTTCATTCAATTTTTGGGGAAGATATTATGTAAATTCTATGATTTAATTTTCTAATGATTATATTCTACTTCTATTGCATTTACCATGGATTACTTTGTGGTTTTTTCTTCAAAACACTTAGGTAGTAGGATAAATTGGTGATATGTATCTATTTTGAATTTTTCTCCTACGTGCAAATAGTGGATCCCTAGCTAGCCACCCATCTTCCTACATATATGTCTCTTCACTTACCCATAGGTGTGAGATATAAGTAGTTAGTTTGGAGTAGTGCTATTGGATTGGAGCTACTTAAATGATACATGGGAGGTGATGGGAGGTATAAAACCCTCTTCTACATCATCCATTACTACCCTTGGTCTCCAATTTCCTTAAGTGATTCCATCCTAGAACCTAGACTTGTTATATCTTAGTTTAATTCAACCTAAACCCTAATCAAATGAGTCTCACAGGGTTGTATAAGGGTCATAGGGACTAGTTCTCCTATACACATCCTATTCCATCCATGCCAATTAGTAGTTTAGGTCAATTCTTTGTCATCTAACTTTCTTGTTTGGTTTGATAATCTAAACTGATGATTGATGCTTGAATCCTATTCCCCTAACCTAGTTGATAGTCACATTACCCTAAAAGGACCACATTTCCCATAATTCCTTAAAACCCTAACTGTCTTGCTTGGTTAGCTAGTTTTAGTGTAATTTTATTTTTTACTTGTATTCTTGGTCACTTGATGTGTTCAATCTTGTCTAACTTGCTAGGATAGTCAGTGTTTCCTATAGTTACTTATTCTTTCTCTAGTTTGTCATTTGTTAGTGTAGCACTCTAATTGCTTTTTCTTGACTAGTTTGTAGTCAAGTGTTGTTTCTTGGCTCATTTATCTCATTGTATCCTTCTTGCTAAATATCGTAATCTCTTAGTTTCACCTCTTATCTTTATTTTCCTTGGTGTAATTGCTTTCTCTCCTTTCTTTGTTAAGTAGACTAACTTGCTATGGTTAATCTAGGTTTTGTTGTTGTCTTTTCTTAATTGCTTGACCACTTTAGTGTAATTACAAATCCAAGATCAAACCCTTTAACACTATTCTCCACATTAGGATCCTAGAATAAATGAACTAATATTAGTTCCCCCTCTCTCACTTGGGTTCGACCCCTAACTTTCTATTTTTCTATACTATAAAATGAAGATGTTCACTTGTAGGTGGTATTTTTGAATCATGTCGATTAGGATTACAAATTTGTTAGTTCAAGTGTGTGTGTCTCATGTGTGAATCATCTTCCAAAGTTTTGGAATATATTTGTCTTGGTGAGATGAAATTTATCCTATGAAAATTAATGTTGATCTCATTATTGAACATAGAGTAATTATTGACCGATCTGAGAGAAGGAAAAAGTCATTTAGTTACAAGATTAATAATCTCACATGGGTGATTCAAGTTGTTTGAATGCACAATATTCCTATGGTGGAATGTTATAATCCCTCTAGAGACCTTTTGCATAGATTGATTCCCAACATGAATCAAGTATTTTCACCTTGATGTGATTAAATTATTGGTCATTGGGATCATCTATCTCATTTTTGACACCCCTTGGGTGAGTCATATGTAGGTTGTTGAATAGAGTGAGCCAATCCTCGTATGTACTACTGCATACTAGAGGATGTGTGTTGACTATAGAAACTCAAACACAACTACATGAAAGGATCACTTTCCCCTACCCTTCTTAGATCATATCATGGAGTGTTTATCTCATCAAGAGTCCTTTTTCATATTGATGGTTATTATAGGTTCTATGATGCTCATATTTGTTCGGATGATAGGAGAGTATGACATTTATTTGTCCCTTTGCCACTTATGCTTTTAGAAGAATTATGTTCACGTTGTGCAATACACCATCCACTTTCTACTGATCCATGGCAACCATCTCCCCATGAATAACAAAAACAATCATGGAGGTCTTTACGAATGACTCCTCTATATATGGATATTCCTTCAATACATGTTTGCATTACCTTTATCTTGTACTAGCCTATTGTAGAGGGGCACATCTATACTAAGTTGGGAAAAAAATCAACTTTACAATTTAGTAGGACATATATCTAGGTCATGGATTCACCTTAAGATGCATTGAAGTGGATATAATGAAGAAGGATGTTATCTATAGACTTGCATCTCCTGTTGGTATGTATGCCTTGAGAGCCAATCATGGGATGATTGGTGGGATACATTAAGATTGATTTGATAAACATCAAAGGCAAGCTTCCAATTCTTTCTGGTTCAGTCATATGAGATAGTGATAGAACATATTGAATGTCTAGAGAATGACAGTACTCAATGGCGTATGCTTTCAGGTTGAGGACCTGAACGATGAGATCATACGGATGCTAAGAGTTTGCACATTCTTGTTATGTCCCTAGTCGGATGTCATTGCGGAAGGTAGATAGATAGCAATGACACACAAGACTAGATTGTGGTGTTGGTTGATGACAGAATCTCATTAGTCATGATATAGAGATATCAAACCAAACACATAGGTACTTGTTAGAGAACAAGTGTACCAGACAGACCCACCGTGAGTTTGACACATGGAACCATGACATGGTAGTCACAGTCAGTACTCACAGTGATGGTGGTGAGTGTGATTCTTTGACCTGAAATCACTACACTCAACAAATGTCGTTGGGCATACTTTGACATCATCAAACGTAGTCCTGAAACATGGATTGTTATAAAGGTGATGATTGGGTGGCTTTGACACATGGGGCTTTTGAGGGGTGAGTGATAGATATGGGATTTGTCCCTCCTGAGGGAGTGTGATATCCAAGGCCACTTGATGAGTAGGATTGAAATAGGCGTGCGCACACATGTGTGAATCAGTATGTGATATTGATGTCATACATATCTCTTCCAATCTACTCTGAGATCAAGAAAGTGAATGAACATTGACAGGATGACTGTTCCATGCCTCGAGTTAATTCGGGATATCAGTGACAAAGGAATTATACATTCACTGTAATACCATTCACAAATTTTAGGATTGAAAGTTGTTCTCCAACTTTCTATTTCACTTGGGTAGCACTGATGTGTGACTAGGCACCTCTCTTTGCTTGTGAAGTCATAAGTGTTATGGACTTTCACTGCCAATGTGAAAAGGACCTGCAGGGTCACACACATAGGATTTAACCTGGAAGAGGAGTTTTGTCCACAAACAATGTTTAGATTGATTACTAAAGGAGTTTAGTAGTTCAATTAAACACTCAATTAATTGATAGCTCAAAATCATAGTGTTCAAGGTGTTGGACTGATTGATTAGAGTATCAGACTGATTGAAACTGCAATTGACTGATTCTGCACAATCTACACTCCCAACCGATCGACTCATGAGATGAACCAATCGGCTCAGCTTGGTGAACCGATCGACTCAGATGGTGAGTCGATCGGCTCATGGACAAGGTGAAATGATTGCTTCAAGTGTTGAAACGATCGATTTAAATGGTGCAACCGAGCAAGTTGGGAAAGTAGGATTGGTGAGAATTTTCCTTTCGTTTCACTTGCCCAATTTGATTGGAACAAGGATTGGTATTTGATACCAATTAGAAACCAAAGATGGAAAGTCAATCGGAAACTGACCAGGGCCACGAACCGACCGGTTCAGAAGTGAACCGACCGATTGAGGTGTCCCAACTGATCGGTTGAGGTGTCAAACGACCGGCTCAGGTCCCCAATCATCCATTTCAGTTGTGAAACGATCGATTCAGGTTGCGAGTTGGTTGTTTTGTGGAAAATATCGAACCCTTCTACTCTTGCTTTTAGTCCCGCATTGCCCGGGATGGAGAACCCTATCCCATGACCCTCCTATATATATAGGGGTATTGGGGGTTTCTCAAAGTACAACCCAGTGCAACCAGTTGCTCTGTGAAGTTGTCGTTCTCTCTGGTTTTGGTAACTGAGAGAGAGCCCGAGCAAGTGCTACCCGATAAGGGAGGCACAGTAAGGGAAAGACAACTACAGAAAGCGACTGGTGGCAGGAGAGTGTGTTGGCGACTAGTATGCTGACAGGAGGGTGCGACTCCTTCCAATTCCTTGTAGGACAAGGAGATTGGAGTTCCAGGTGGTCCGTGTGGACTACTTCAGAGGTGGGAGGTTTATGCTGCTAGGAGGACATCCTTCAATCCCGTCAGTTCCGGTGCGACCAGGAGCTGCACAGACACCGTCCAAGATCGGAGGTGAAGACCATGCAAGACGCGAGGTATTGTCGCCGAGCAAGCCTCGGGACAAGGTATGATTCCACAAACCATCCTTTCCTATTGTACAGACGTGGACGCGTTTCCTTGTTCTGGGTTTGGGGAGGAGAAAATTTTTGTTTCCGCTGCCTTCTCTGCCTCCCCTACAACCCAACAGTGGTATCAGAGCCACGTCAACTGCTCTATACTTTAGGGATTATCGTTATGATCGATTTTGGTTTGTCGCCTTTATTTATTGCATACGATGCGAATAAAATTGGATTTGTGCATGTCCAATCCTAAATCCACAAATCCCAATTTACATATATGATATGTATTATAAATGCACTCAATATGCGTCACCCTTAAACGAGTTTTATGGTGGATGTATAGCGTGGTTATGGCCAATAAACCCTATCTGTGCATGGTTGTATGTGGTTGCTTGCATCTCAGTCTACACAGCGATCTTCCTTCTCCTATTCCTGATGTAACTCGAAATAATTCGAGATTTCTTTCCTACCTTTTCTCCCCTCGAATGTAACTCGAGTTTTCTCTTTTTATAATGTAAAATATGATAGAACTTTTATTTCCTATTATGTCAAAGAACGGAGGACATCTAACGACAGCTGAGACGATCGGTTCAAGGCATGAACCGATCGGTTGACATGCGAGCCGATCGGTTCAAGGAGTGAGCCGATCGGTTGATGACCGGTTCGAGGAGCGAGACGAGCAGGTGGCAGCCATGAAGAGATGCACGATGACCAGGCGAATCGATCGGTTGGAGGAGCCAACCGATCGGCTGGTGGCACCCAGCCGACCAGTCTGATGGCGAGCCGATCATTCATGTGATGAATTGATCAAACTCAGAAAGGCAAAGCATATAGTTCATCTTGTACAGGTTTCATGTGATGTAGACCTAGATGACCGTGATTCCTTTTGGCTCGAGGAATCACATTAGGATGACCATAATCATCACTTTTATCATTTTTCATGTTTTCTGTGGGATATAAAATGTATATGATACGTACTATGTATTGTGGTGATTGGATATGTATATATATTTAAAAACCAAATCCCTCATTAAATATTAAGTTTTAGATGCCTTCCAAATGCGAAACACATGAAAAGCTTGATCGACCAAGTGTGGGCACACCCTAGCGTGGTGCACCGTCTATCTCATGGAAGCGTGAAGGATGGATATGTGGGTCTGCCCTAGCAGGGTGCATATTCATCGTGTTTGCTTTGGGTCAGACTTAACAAGGTGACCTAGATAGGATCTAGCACCTTGATGCATGGAGATGATCATGGCAAGGAGTTGCATATGACATCTTATCAAGAGTTGCATATGATGTAATTGGCAAGAGTTGCCTACCTGAGAGATCTATGTTGTGGGTGACAGCCCTAGCTGGTCCATGACTTAGAGGATTTCAGGATCTTGCCCACTAGAAGGTTGTACACTGCAATCTTCCGAATTGATGGTGAGGGCTATCAATTTGAAGTAAAATAGTGGGAGTGATAATTAATTAAAGGCCTAATTATATCGTCAACTTTTCAAATCAATCAAATAAGTCAAAAATGAGTTTTTGGACTAAAATTGCATATTTTCCTTTTGTAGTACAAATGGAAACAAACAACAATCACTTTTCTTTGCGATCGGTCATTGAAAAGGACAAGCTAAATGGGACAAAATTCCATGACTGGTATAGGACATTGAGAATTGTTCTCACTCAAGAGCGAAAGCTCTATGTCCTGGATACTCTAATTCCAGAGGAACCTGCTCCTAATGCACCAAAGGCAGAAAGGGATGCTTATAAGAAGCATTCTGATGATGCCATTGATGCAAAGTGCTTGATGTTGTGCTCTATGAACCATGAGTTGCAGAGACAACATGAGAACATGGGTGTCATTGAGATGATTCAGCATCTCAAGAACATGTATGAAGATCAAGCACGGCAAGAGAGATACAATGTCTCAAGGGCACTGTTCAAGTGCGTCATGACAGAAGGAGATCCAGTTGGTCCACACACACTCAAGATGATTGGGTATGTGGAGAACTTGACAAGACTGGGATTTCCACTGAGCCAAGAGTTGGCTACTAACGTGATACTGTAATCGTTTCCAGAATCCTACAGTCAGTTTGTGATGAACTACAACATGAACAACTTTGATAGGCCACTGTTAGAGTTGTTGGGCATGTTGAGGACAGCCGAGATACAGATGAAGAAGGACAAGCCTAAGTCTGTGATGGTGATCATGAGTAAGAAAGGCAAGTCCAAGCGCATGGGCAAGGGAAAAGCTAAGAAAGGTTCTGATGCTAGCCAGGAGCCCAAGTCATCTTCAGCTCTCAAGGCCAAGGGAGGCGGGACCAAGAAAGAAAATTGCCACCATTGTCAAAAGCTAGGACATTGGAAAAGGAATTGTCCTCTCTATCTGGAAGAACAAAAGAAGAAGGAGGCGACAGACGTCTCTACTTAAAGGTGTCATGAAAGTAAACTTGTAACACTTTTTGAGGTATATGATACCAAGATGTAAAGTGTAAAGCACTCAATAAATGGGGCATGTATTGCCGCCATAGATAGGAGTACTTTAGTTTATTTTCAGCCTAAAAGGCATATAATACAGTTATGAACTGCTATTTCATATTTGCCAATAGATAGAAACACTTTATTTTTGCATATTGTATGACAATGATGGCAATCAATAAAGTTGATGTTTCAATCTTTTAAAGATATGATATTTGTGGCAATGCCTTGTTTATCTTGTGGTATTTGATATGCATAAGATAAAATGATACCTAAAAGTTATAGATAACTCAAACAATCAAATTAGCATCAATCATGAGAAATTCATTTCTAGTGTCCATATGATGGATAAATCTAGACTCTTTTGGTTAGAGAACCTGTAAGAGACATGAATATCTTGGACATGATTAATCAATCTTCACTAATGGTAGTGGGAGAATGATTATCCTATTAGGTATAATACATGTGATGTATTTACATACCTATTGGAACAAATGCTAATACTTCAAAAGGTGTTTAGATATATACCAATATGAATATCTTGAAGTGTTCAAGATTATCATAGATGAAGTACAAATTTGGTAAAGTGTTAATTCTTGATGAGATCAATGAATGAAATACTTGGACCAAATGTTTGAGATCCTTATGAGTGATTATGATAGTGTATCATAGTGAACTCATGATTAAGGCATGGTAATTTCTAAATCAAGAAGGAATCATACTCTAAGGAGTTAGAGAATGATTGAAAAATAACTGATTTCTTCTTAATAAAAAGAATACCCCACACTAATAAAGGACATTAAGAATCACAAAGAGTTGTAAGTTCTTATATCCTTGACAGATACACCTCGTTTATCTATGTGATGAGTTGTTCATGTGATGAGTCAACTATCTAGATGAATATGAGGAACTGAATTTTGAGTTATGGTTTATGACCATTACATCCTAAATGACATCCATGTGAACCATAAGGTATGACCTTGATGGTAGCACCCATTGGATAAAATCCATAAGTGCAAATAAGTCTTAAGTGTTAAGACACATGGATAACATTTTGAGAAGGATGATGCTTGTTGATTGCAACTTAATGACTAAGGAATTTGGCATATGGATACTAAAACCGCATTCCTATGAGGAATAAAACAAGGATGTGTATGTAACACAACCTGTAAGGTTTATGAATCCACTAATGCAAATGAAGTCTATAAGTTACAATGGACTAATCAATGTGATTGATTGAGTAGAAGCAACTCAGAATTGGATCTTTACTTTGATGATATAGTCAAAGGGTTTGACTGATATGTCAAAGATAAAGAAGGGATCTGTGATTTAGTGGGAGCGTGTTCACATTCCACATGTTGATGTGAAATGGAAATGTTCTAGAATGGAAATCCAAAAGTGGAAATTATCTTTAAGGAAGATAGAGATGATTCCTATGTGATAGGAATAGAGATATATAGAGATAGTTCTCGAAAACCTCTTGACCTGAAAAGAGAGAGCATACATTGGCAATCTGTACTGAAGGGTTCAGTGTACACAGATTCAGTGGGAGAAAACTTATCCATGTTACATGGAGTTAGTATCCCAAGGCCAAGTGTCCAATTCTTATGAAGAATGGGAACACTAAGAATAGATATGGATCTATCATGTATGTAATCATCCCATTATCTTGCGTGTATCGACATGGCAAGAACAAAATGCATTCATCATCTTGTATGTAGGACATGGCAATATGATGTGCTCATCCTAATAACTCGTATGTGGGACATGACGAGTGGATGTCTGTCTACTTCCAGTAAGGGTTACTGGAAACCATAAGAACTTGATAAGTACTTGAGAAGTACTAGTTCTATGGATATAAGGAAGAGTTCAATGTAAAAAGTTACATTGATGCGAACTTCCAAAAGGACAGAAAATTAATCACAGAATATATATAGGATATATAAAAGTGAAAGTTTGTTGATAATTGGAAGTGTTCCAATGAAACCATTTAAAAGGAAATGCTAAGTATCCGTGTGTTAGAGAACAACAGTGGATACTATATGGGTCTGGGAGTTAATGAGATGAACTTATATATATTCCTCTCATTGATGACAAGTATAGAATCCTTGATCATGCAATGTGGCTAAAGGTTAGCAAAGGAATACTGGATCGCATATTACGGGAACTCCATCTCATACGT
Source organism: Alisma plantago-aquatica (assembly GCA_963693085.1). NCBI lineage: Eukaryota > Viridiplantae > Streptophyta > Magnoliopsida > Alismatales > Alismataceae > Alisma > Alisma plantago-aquatica. The sequence goes on from OY856412.1 coordinate 1,148,194,895, forward strand.
GTGACGTACACCGAAGAGATGTGAGACATGCAGTTATTACCGACTTTGGCAAGGTGTTGCCATAACTCACTATGTTGGCACAAGAGCACAATAACATGTGGGACATGTTTGAAGATCACTATGAATATGATTCAATAGTGATTGGCTCGCAGTGCAAGAGGGAGTCTGTTGGTATGTATGCCCTGAGAGCCAATCATGGGATGATTGGTGGGATACATTAAGATTGATTTGATAAACATCAAAGGCAAGCTTCCAATTCTTTCTGGTCCAGTCATATGAGATAGTGATAGAACAGATTGAATGTCTAGAGAATGAAAATACTCAATGATGTATGCTTTCCGGTTGAGGACCTGAACGATGAGATCATACGGATGCTAAGAGTTTTCACATTCTTGTTATGTCCCTAGTCGGATGTCATTATGGAAGGTAGATAGACAGAAATGACACATAAGACTAGATTGTGGTGTTGGTTGATGATAGAATATCATTAGTCATGATATAGAGATATCAAACCAAACACATATGTACTTGTTAGAGAACAAGTGTACCAGACAGACCCACCGTGAGTTTGACACATGGAACCATGACATGGTAGTCACAGTCAGTACTCACAGTGATGGTGGTGAGTGTGATTCTTTGACCTGAAATCACTACACTCAACACATGTCGTTGGGCACACTTTGACATCATCAAACGCAGTCCTGAAACATGGGTTGTTATAAAGGTGATGATTGGGTGGCTTTAACACATGGGGCTTTTGAAGGGTGAGTGATAGATATGGGATTTGTCCCTCCTGAGGGAGTTTGATATCCAAGGCCACTTGATGAGTAGGATTGAAATAGGCGTGCACACGCATGTGTGAATCAATATGTGATATTGATGTCATACATATCTCTTCCAATCTACTCTGAGATCAAGAAAGTGAATGAACGTTGACAGGATGTCTGTTCCATGCCTCGAGTTCATTCGGTATATCCGTGACAAAGGAATTATACATTCACTGTAACACCATTCACGGATTGTAGGATTGAAAGTTGTTCTCCAACTTTCTATTTCAATTGGGTAGCACTGATGTGTGACTAGGCACCGCTCTTTGCTTGTGAAGTCATAAGTGTTATGGACTTTCACTACCACCGTGAAAAGGACCTGCAGTGTCACACACATAGGATTTAACCTGGAAGAGGAGTTTTGTCCACAAAAAATGTTTAGATTGATTACTAAAGGAGTTTAGTAGTTCAATTAAACACTCAATTAATTGATAGCTCAAAATCATAGTGTTCAAGGTGGTGGACTGATTGATTAGAGTATTAGATTGATTGAAACTGTAATTGACTGATTCTGCACAATCTGCACTCCCAACCGATCGGCTCATGAGATGAACCGATCGACTGAGCTTGGTGAACCGATCGGCTCAGATGGTGAGTCGATCGGCTCATGGATAGGGTGAAATGATTACTTCAAGTGTTGAAACGATCAATTCAACTGGTGCAACCGAGCAAGTTGGGAAAGTAGGATTGGTGAGAATTTTCCTTTCGTTTCACTTGCCCAATTTGATTGGAACAAGGATTGGTATTTGATACCAATTAGAAACAAAAGATGGAAAGTCAATCGGGAACTGACCAGGGCCACGAACCAACCAGTTCAGAAGTGAACCGACCAGTTGAGGTGTCCCAACTGATCGGTTGAGGTGTCAACCGACCGGCTCAGGTCCCCAACTGACCGTTTCAGTTGTGAAATGATCGGTTCAGGTTGCGAGTTGGTTGTTTTGTGGAAAATGTCGAACCCTTCTACTCCTGCTTTTAGTCCCGCATTGCTCGAGATGGAGAACCCTGTCCCATGACCCTCCTATATATAGGGGTATTGGGGGCTTCTCAAAGTACAACCCAGTGCAACCAGTTGCTCTGTGTAGTTGTCATTCTCTCTGGTTTTGGTAACCGAGAGAGAGCCTGAGCAAGTGCTACCCGATAAGGGAGGCACATCAAGGGAAAGACAACTGCAGAAAGTGACTAGTGGTAGGAGAGTGTGTTGGCGACTAGTATGCTGATAGGAGGGTGCGACTCCTTCGAATTCCTTGTAGGACAAGGAGATTGGAGTTCCAGGTGGTCCGTGTGGACTACTTCAGAGGCGGGAGGTTTCTACTGCTAGGAGGACATCCTTCAATCCCTTCAGTTCCGGCGCGACCAGGAGCTACACAGACACCATCCAAGACCGGAGGTGAAGACCGCGCAAGGCGCGAGGTATTGTCGCCGAGCAAGCCTCGAGACAAGGTATGATTCCACAAACCATCCTTTCCTATTGTATAGTCGTTGATGCGTTTCCTTGTTTTGGGTTTGGGGAGGAGAAATTTTTTGTTTCCGCTACCTTCTCTACCTCCCCTACAACCCAACATCTCCATCCCCAGTTAAGGAAGTTAGGGCCTTCTTAGGCCATTTAGGGTTTTACTATAGGTTTAAAGACTTCTCAATGATTTTAAAACCCTTGACTAGCTTGCTCCTAAAAGAAGCATATTTTAGGTTTGACACATAATGTCTTAAGAGCTATCTCTCGCCTTTACACCTATTAAATGGCCACTGGATTTTTAAGGACCTCAAAATTTATGATTTTTGGATCTCAATTAAGAATATAATTAAATAATATGATCTTGGTTGATTAATTTGAGAACTAAACCTAGATTGAATCAAAAATTCAAATAAATATTGTAATAATAACAAAAAATACTTATGCAAGATTTCACCTGAGAGATTATGGTGTTTAACCCTCAATAGTGCAATAAAGAGTATAAATTAGTTCTTCGATTCATCAGAGGGCCTAGATTTCATCCAATTTCCTTCTTATCTAATTCAAGCCCAATGGGATAAATATTTAGTATACAAATAGGTCATCATAATATAGTTTTGGATTTCAATAATTAGTGCACATAATAATTATGAACAATTATTTTAGTACAAAAATAAAAGAAATATGAGAACAAGACAGAAAATCCAGATGATTCCAAGTTTTCTTGTGATCTAGGAAATTATTTAAAGAATTATAATTTCTATTCTTGGAAGCTAAGTATGGATTGGTTAACATATTATTTTGGGTTCAAAATCTTACCTAAAAGAACATAAGATCATAATACAGTTTATCCCAAATATGGTTGGATAAAGGACTTAGAATGTGGTTTCCATAAATACTTTCCTAAATTGGAGTTTTATCTATAAGAAATAAAAATATAAAAGAAAATATAAAGAGAGACAAATCGAGTCCTAATTAAACCCAGAGTCAAACTGGGGAGGAGTTCTACCTCTCATTCGGTCCCTAAACCTATCTCTGTGATATAGAGATCCAGAACCTCCTCTAAAACCTCTTCCCTAATCTGGAATCCGCCCACCCCTAGTAACTATCCCATTGTGTTTGGGAAGATAAATTGAACCCAATCATCCATGTTTTTCCTTCTTGCCATGAAGATATGGACTTTGCCAAATCTTACATTGAGTTGGGTTTCCACTACAAAACTATTAGAAACCATTGCTAGGAATGCATGTATAAGGCTCGGGAACCCCCATCTGTGAGACCAGAACACACAAACATGAACCCATGTGCTCGGAAAACCCTTCCTTATTCCTTGGGTTCCTTCAACACAATGGATGGCTTCAACAAGCCTCCCTAATGAGCCTCCAACCAAGCAAGGAGCACAAGTTCCTAGTAGGATGTGTAGATTCTTGGTATGATGCCTAGGATCACCCATCCTTCCTAGAATGCCCAGGTCCTAGATTCTAAAATTTCCAAGCTACCTATGAGCTATATACACCCCCGAAGGACCCCAATCCTTTTCAACCCATCCCAACCCTATCCGTCAATCCAAGGACTCCGCTCAGTTTGGGTAGATCCCATAGAGGTTCTTGTACCATCGCTCGACTTCCCAAACCTCTAGAGGTTGAAGTCAACCCTTCATTAATTTGGCTAGGCATGCGGTAGAAGCCTGATAATGACAGGTGTATGAAAACCCTATCCCTGCATGCATGAATTGCCAATTCACAGCCAAGGGTGATATGGTCCTTTTGAATCCTCACAAAAGAAAACCACAATGGAGGCCTGAGCCTATGTGGTGTTGACCCATTGGCCAGGGCTGTCATCATGGTGGCTTGAATAAATTATATGCTACTCGCTTGTGTGACTACATCTTATTGGTTCAAAGGTAATTATCTTGTAAATATTTTAGAAATTAATTTTTAGGTCGAAATATAGTAAAACTATATATCAAATTGACCGAAAGAACACCTAATATATATATAAAATATTTTAGTGCCTAATTATAATCCTTGTTCAAAAAGTGGGTATCAAATCATAAATATAAGTAATGTATATATTAAAACCCTAGATTTGATTAAATATTACATTGAACATGTAATTATGCTTAACTTGTGTATAATCTGATGGAATCTAATGTTGATTATACATCTAGAGTCACATTGATGAACCTCTAGGGTTTCTAATTTATTAAAAATAGGGTTTCATTAGGAAGAACAATAATTGATAAATCTAATCCTAATATTAACTATGGACCTAAACACTTGAATTGACTTAATCTAAATCATATACATGGTATAATGACACTTTAGTATTATGCATGTTTATATTGATTGCTAGAATCTACTTTTGATTGATTGTATGCAACTTAATGTGCATGGATAATACTACATGATGTCAACATTGAAGGTATGTTGTTATCTCATGGCTAACTGCATTATCAACTCTCGAGTTTTGTTGATGCTTCATGATCTTGATGTCATGATATATGCTTGAATGTTTATTTACTTCTAGTTCACGATAATGTGTTATATGTATCACATATATAAAGAATTAATCTTTGAATCCAAAACTCTCTCTTATAAGAAATATTATGGGGATTAACATTCCCAAACTCTGTAAATCCAACAAAAAATGATGGGACAAATCCAATGCTGAATAAGTCACCATGAAGTCCATTCTTTGACAAACCCTATGAGCCCAATGTTGGGACAAAGGGGAAGTGTTGGTATACCCTACAATCCCAATGCTAGGACATAAGGGAAGCATTGATCACCTAAAAGATTGAGATAAAATTGGGCTACAAAATTTTACACAAAACTAATGCTCGAATATTGCTAAGTATTTCTGAATATGATTGATATGTTATTAACCATATATGCACATATTTTATATGTGGCACATACACAATATAGCAATATATTGATTTGTGTTTCATTTTTCAGCATTTTAGATAGCTGACATACATTAAAGATTTGAACATATGAAAATTCATGTGAATGCATCAAATGACAATAAATCTAATGTCACAAGGAGGATTAGATAGATGACAGAGATATGTTGCATATCATGTAGTTCTCCCTCTCTGAAAATGTAAGTAACTTCTCCAAGGATAATTTGTCTTCTTTTGTAATAAAATATTGTTATGTTTAGGAATTGTTAATTATTATATAGTATTCCTTAAGTATGGATCCTTAGAAATATGAAATGGTGGCCTATGTCCCTATGATCTGCCTTCAATGGTGGGTAGATGGGGGAGGGGTCATCATAGGATTGGTGTCTTCCCTTTGAGATCATGTGTGACACTAGGGACTATGCAGTGGGAATTTTTCAGGGATAGGGAAATAGCACAACATTTACCATGCTTCCAAGACATTAGGCGAATATCAAAGCAATTGCACCACCATAGAGAAGGAGATCCTTGACATTGTATACACCTTTGTCAAAGTCCTCTCTTATCTTGTTTGGTCACCATTTTTCATCTACACAGACCATTCTAACATCCTCTACATGCAGACCAAGAGGGAAACAAAACCATGACTAACCATGTGGATTCTATTGTTTGAGGAGTTTGATCTAGAGATTCGTTGTAAAATGGTAGTGTAGAAGCGGTAAATGATCATTTCATCCACATTCAAACTTGGGACATCATTGTCACTCCCACCAACACTTCACTTCCTTATGATCATTTGACAAAGTTATATATAGCTACTCCTTGGTATCTTGATACGTCAACTATCTCTCCAATGATGTCCTACACCAAGTGTGCATCGACAATTCAAAGAGTACATGGACAATGTTTGACATTAGTACTGAGATGAACTTTACTTATTTCACCTATGCACAAATGGGCTATATCATCCTTTTATTACTAAGTGGGAAGCCCCTATAATTCTGGAGTAGTGCCCTTCTGGGCCAACTGGCTACCATATGAGTTCACACAAAACCACAACCAAGGTTCTTCAATGCATTTTTTTGGGGTCTATGGTTTCAAAGAAGCTTATAGATTTGTTCTCTTTCGTGACCAATGTCAACAAACATGCAATATATCAAAGAGAGATGAGATGTCACTACTATCATGGAAAATTTTTAAATTTTGATGTGTTGGGGCCCATTCCCTCTTTCTTGGGGCTTCTCATACATAGTAGTTTAAGTTTATTAGGCTCAAATGGGTTGAGGTTAATGCCACAATATCCAATTACTCCAGGCTAGTCATCAAGTCGCTCAAGAAAATCATCTTCTAAAGGTCTGGAGTACCCCACAAAGAATGATATCAGATGGGGACTCCCATTTCTTGGAGTGGAGCTGTGTGAATCTGTTAAAAAGTATGGCATTCATCACAAAGTGGCTTCTCCATATCACCCACAAATGAGTGAAAAAGTGGAGGTTTAAAATAGGAATATCAAAGCCATCCTGGAAAAAACTATCAACTGTGCCAAGAAGGATCGGGCACAAAATCTCATGGATGATCTATGGGCCTACTTGTAAGGCATCTAACCTTACTTAACTCATAAACATGAACGTTTGCCTTAATTTGGATTATTAGTTCAAATAACAATGGAGGCCAATGCTCATAACCTTGAAACCTGATAGAGTATGACACACATACACCACCCCAGTATATGTAGAAGTGGGTACAAGACCCATGTATGGGGCACACAACCTCCATTACCCAAAAATATAACATGGGCACACAACCCATTAACCAAAGTAATTGCTCTTATCTAGGGCTATTGAATCACATAACATGCAATAAATGTGGAAGCAAGCATAAAGTGTAGTCTTTTATAGAATAATCAAAGTTGCCATCACAAAAATGGACAAAATAAGAATCAACCACATAAGTGGCAAAATTAGGGTTTCAACAAGAATAAAGATACAAGTTCGAGTCAAAAGAAGGTCCAACAAAATAGGTTGATCATTAGATCACAACCTAGTAGAATGTTTCACATAGAATTAATTCTCAAAAGAGAGAGACTATGTAGGCTATCAAGAGAGAGATAAAATAGGTTTATTGCAAAACAAGAATAATGGGTGATGCAAACATACATTAAAAGACAGTAAACAAAAATTGCTCAATATAGAAACAATGTGGGATGCAATCATACCTCAGGATGTTAATCAACTTGTAAAAATCTAAATCTTATATCCATGTCAGGGTTAGAAATTGTTCCAAGGTTCATAACACCAATGGTTGAGAAAACATCACCATGAAATTACAAATCTTTGATGGCTCATACAAGGGACTTGAATCGGAGGATAACAAAGAAGGTTAGGGTGGCCTATTGACCAAGTGATATATATATATATATATATATATATATATATATATATATATATATATATATATATATATATATATATATATATATGCATGTGCAGGCCATGGGAGGGGTCTACATATAGGACAATTTGTCTTGGGTAGAAAGAAACTTACCTTTTTTTTATTAAGGAAAATACACAACATATATTGTAAATGGAGAAAAGTCAAGAATTTGTTTACAAATGATAGGTAAGAAAAATTAAAACCATATTAAACAAAATCTATTAAATTAAACAATTAACAATTAATATTTCCAATTGTATATTCTCTTTCCAAATTTATTTGAGGGTCCAAAAAAATTTAAATTAAAGTAAATCTTGACACATATGTTAATCAAGACATGAAGAATTCGAGTTTTTACATTAGTTTTCATTTTTAGAATGTTTAATGTGTCATTTACTTTATTTGAATCCTTTAGAATTATCTTGTTACTTTAGTTTATAACTTATTTATGGGTACTAGTATTATCCAACTAAAAAGGAATTTGGCAATTGGACCAATTAATACATGAGAAATAAATTTTACATTACTTTCTTATTTAAAAATTATATAGTGGATTATTTCATATACATGAACGTTTTACTTATTATGTTGGGTATTTAAAATCCTTTAATTTTTTTTTCACTCACGACAGAAGTAAAGAATATCTTATATTTACTTACATTCCTCAATCTCTCTTCATTATGCTCAACTATCGTTATTTCTAATTTCTTTCGAATAATAGTAACTTAGTTTTTGAATACATGTTAATTGTTTCGATAATATTAATAACATCCTCTAAAGATAATTAAAGAAGAGAAATTGTATTCTCTTACTTCTTTTTACTACTGAAATTTTACATCTATTTTTTTAGTACATACAAGTGCGATGATGAGGGATATACGACTGTCATGTCTATGCTTGGAACACTTGTTATAAACAAAAGTGATGTGCAACATAGGATATGAGACGAGAATTCAGACCCTTTTGGTCTGTTAGCTCCACGCTGCTCAAGACGGAATGATAGAAAATGTAAGAGACCGAGAGAAGAAGCAGAGAATGGCTGAGAGATAGGGAGAAGAGAATGGCTGAGAGATAGGGAGAGAGAGTTGTTGGGAAAGAGAGTAGTCAGATGAGAGAAGTGATTGGAAGGAGAGAGAAAAGAGAAGAGAACAATTTATTTTACTTTTCACTACCAACCAGTGTTGAATTTTTTCATGAAATAAAAAGCGTTGCATTTCCTAAAAAATATTATTACAACAAAATCAATATTGACATACTTATGAGATATATAATAAACAATCTAAATAAGAGAAGAGATCCACTAGAATGAAACAAATGAAAGTGAAGAGGGAATTTTTATTCTTAAATGAGGAGGAGAGAGAAAAATAAAACATTCAATCAAGATAACAACATAATGAACTCGACAAACTAGACCAGACTTAACAAAAAATTGTACTAAAGATAAAAAAATATTAGATAAGAGATAACAACAAATTAGACATGAAATAACAACAAATATGACCAGATAAAATAGACCAGATATAACAACAAATTGGACTAGTGATCACAACTAAATTAAAAAAAATGAGAAAAAATGAAAACAACACGTTTATCTTTGTGATGAGTGAAATGAAACTACAAATAACAACACAAAAAACCAGATATAGTGAAAAATCAAATCGGAGATAACAACAAATTTAATAAGAGATAACAAAAAATTAGACCAAAGATAACAACAAACTAGACCAAAGATAACAACCCATATCTTTGTGATGAGTGAACACAATGGACCAAATATAACAAAAAATTAGATCAAAATTATCAACAAATGGGCTAGACATAACAACAAAATGGATTGGAGATAAAAATATATTTAACCAGAGATAACATCAAACTGAAGATAACAATAAATTCAACAAGAGATAACAACAAATTAGGCAACATATAATGACAAATTGGACCGACGATAAATGGGATCGAAGGTAACAAAAAAATCAATTGGAGATAACAACCAGTTGAATCAGAGTAGCTAAAAATAAGACCAGAGGTAACAACAAATTGGACCGGAGGTAACAACAAATTTAAGATGAAAGAACAACAAATTGGAAAATAGATACTGAAATATTAGACCAAACATAACAACAAATCTGACCAGAGGTAACAACAAATTCAACTGGAGATAACAACATATTCAATTGAAGGTAACAACAAATTGGACTGGAGATAACAAAAATTAGAATGAAGGCAACAAAAAATTCAACAGGAGATAACAAAAAATTTGATAACAAATAACCATATATTGGATCGGAGATAACAACAAATTGGACCAGACATAATAACAAATTGGATCACAGGTAACAACAAATTCAATCGGAGATAACAACATATTTAACTGAAGACAACTGCAAATTAGACAGCAAATAACAACAAATTAGACTAGAGATAACAACGAATTGGACTAGAGGTAACAAAAAATTGGACCGGAGGTAACGACAAATTGGACAACAAATAATAAAAAATTGGACCAGAGATAACATCAAATTGGACCAGACATAACAACATATTGGACCGGAGGCAACAACAAGTTCAACCGGAGAGAACAACATATTGGACAATAGATAACAACAAATTGGATTAGAGATAAGAAAATATTAGACCAGACATAATAACAAATTAGACCGGAGATAAAAAAATCAACCAGAGATAACAATAAATTAGACAACAGATAACAATAAATTGGGCTAGACATAATAACAAATTGGACAGGAAGTATAAACAAATTCGACCAAAGATAAAAACATATTGGACAACAAATAACAACACATTTGATTGGAGATAATAAAAAATTGGACCGGAGGTAACAAAAAATTTGACAGAGATAACTACAAATTGGATAAAATATAACAACAAATTGGACAACAAATAACAGCCAATTGTACCAGACATGAATCCTATTTGACTAGAGATAATAACTCAAACTGAACTAGATGTAACAACCAATTGGACCAGAGATAACAACCAATTGGACCAGAGATAACATCCAATTTAACAAGAGATAACAAATAATTGGATCAAAGATAACAACCCATTATATCGAAGATAATAACCAATGATTAGACTAGAGATAACAACTCAAATTAGACTAGAGATAATAACCTATTGGACCAGAGATAACAATGAATTGGATCGGAGATACCAACCATTTGGACCAGAGATAACTCCTCATTGGACCATAGATTACAACCAATTGGACCATAGAAAATAACTCAAATCGAACTAGAGATAACAAATAATTGGATTGGATATAATAACTAATTGGACCATAGATAACATCCCATTGGACTGGAGATAATAACCATTTGGATTAGAGATAACATCTCAAGTTGGACTAGAGATAACCAATTGGAATGCATATTACAACCAATTGGACTACATATAACAACTAATTGGACTAGAGATAACAACTCAAATTGAATTAGAGATAGCTACTAAGAATCAGACCAGAGATAACATCAAATTGGACTTTGAGATAACAACTCAAATTGAGCAAGATATAACATCCCATTAGACTAGAGATAATAACCAATTGGACCAAAACTAAAAACTCAAATCAAACTACACATAACAACCAATAGGACCAGAGATAACAACCAATTGACTAAAGGATTACATCCTATTGGATCAAAGATAACAACCAACTAGCCCAGAGATAACAACTCAAAATTGTACAGGAGATAACAACCAATTTGAAAAGAGGTAATAACCAATTAGAGAAGAGATAACAACCCATTGGTCTTGTTGGAACCAATTTGAGAAATATCATATACAATTTAAAAGATGAGAACGGAGTGGATAGAAAAAAAAATAATAAAAGAGGAGAGAGAACATCTCTTTGTGATGAGTGAAATGGAGAGAGAGAGAAAAAATAAAACACTGGTCCAAGCATAGAAATAAAATGACTAGATATAGCGACATATTACATTAGAGATAACAACAAATTGAATAATATATAATTTTTTTTGAAAAAGAGATAAAATAGGGCATATATAACAAAACATTAGACTAGATAATAAAATTATTAGACAAGAGATAACATCAAATTGGTATTTTATGAATTATTTTTTATAATGAAGGTAGCTTTTTTTATTTCATAAAAAATCTATTACAAATTGGAAGTTATAAGAAAAATAAATATATCTCTCCTACTTTTTTCCTTTCCTTCTAACCACTCCTCTCTCCTCTTTTTGATTGTGTGTAATATTTATCAAAATATTTCAACATTGATCTTGTTAGAATTTATTTTTTGTAAGGAATCTAGCAATTTCTATTTCATTAAAAATTTCACTACATATTCAAAGTTATAGGAAAATGAAATTCCTCTTTCCTTTTTTCTTCCCCTGGCCATTCTTTATCTCCTTTTTTCTCTCTCCTACCACTCTCTCTTATCCCACTCTCTTTCCCAACTACTCTCTCTCCCAACCACACTTTCTCACTCACAACAGCCAATGCCTCAGAGCGCACGTTGCAACAACCAACATGTGGGGGCGGCCTCAGGCAGAGTGCACACCAAATGCAACACTGCAGCTCCTGTGTAGTCAGTAGGGGACAAATTTCATCAAGTTTCTCATTCAATGGCTCACTCGCATATCATTTTCCTAAACAAAATTGTAAATAAGTACATCCAATATTTTTATCTTTTATTTCATATAAGATAGAAATAATCCCATGACAATAGGATTTAAGAACACACACATGTCATGTGTTTTGTATGATCATCTTTTTATCCTAATCTTAAAAATATACACAAACAACAATAAACCACTATCATATAAAAATGATGGGAGTGTCTTGTACTATGGGGACATTGATTTTTCTGGATACAGCTGGATCAGATTGTATTTATAAATTCTAAAAAAGAAGTTTAAGTTTGGTTTACTTGAGCCACAAAAGCAACCAATCCGGTGGTCCACATGCAAGTAATAATTGATGGATTATCATTTACATTTCAAATTGTCTAGACGTCATGATGTAGAAATGGAAATGGCATTAGAACAACACATTCATTATGCATAGAGGACCACTTACACTGTGGCAGCTGCTGCCAGCTTGTCACACAACTTGTTTGTCCAGATGGAAGAGAGAATGCAATCCATATAAATCATACACAAAATTTACTATTAGTTTATTGCTTGAACCCAGTAACTAGTCAATACAGGATGGTGAAGATCCACTATTCTTCAACATCCATCTGAATCCCATAAAGTAAAGGTTCCCTATAATATACCTTCAAATATGTTGTACTGAGCATGTTGTCTCGACCATGTCTCAAAGAATCCTTTTCATTCATTAACTCAAAAACCCACCCCTAATAAAGTTAATTAGGTGTATGTATGGCAAATATTAACAGGGACACATTGGGATAACAATATCGGGACAACATATTTGAACCCCTATAATATTCCCAACACCCTACATCCTCCAAGTCCTTTAGTGTTTGGGTACACATCAATCTCCTCCAGCCAATGCCTCTATCCCTAGCCGGTCTTTTGTGATTCAGAATCACACTTCATGCTGCTACATCAATTCTTCTAAGTACTTCAACAAAAAGGGGGAATCTCCTATACGTCATCTCTACAATGTTTATATCTTTGAAACATCTATAATTTATCATAATTTTTTGCCGCCAACTATGGGCAATATCATAATGAGATTCACAACTATTACCCTATATTAGTCAACCAACATTGTTCTCAAGTTAAAGTTCTTAAATTATCTTATCTTATCTTATCTTATCTTATCTTATCTTATCTTATCTTATCTTATCTTATCTTATCTTATCTTATCTTATCTTATCTTATCTATCATATAGGATAAGGGAAAGAAGGAAAATATCAAATTTCTAATTCCCATATGAAAGAAGCTCGAATTATCATTGGATTAGATCTAAGAAAGCAACATCAACACATGTATGAACACATCCATCATCCCAAACTACACATCAAGGAAAATAAAAATGATATAACTCAATACAAAGGATAATGTAGAAGTTTAAGGATCACCAAAAACTCATACAGATGAAGAAGTACACTTCAATAGTCAAAGAAACTAAGAGGAAAAAATGATTCAATAAGAAAAATGATACATGTAGATACAAAAGAAAAGTAAAAATTATGAATATTGAGTCAAGAAACAAGATTGAATTGACAAAAAAATGATAAACTTGGCTACATTGAAGTTAACTTCTGGAATATGTGTTTCTATTGATGCAAAAACCAATAAATCAATTAGAGAAGGGAGTATGAAAATAATTATCAACAAAACCAAAAAAGTGAACAAGATCATAATCAAAATTTTAACCCAAAAAAAGACTTGATGGCCCATATATGTCTCTTGATTTTAATCCTAGTATGGATGATTCTATTAGAAGTGATATTGCCATTGATCATTTAAAAGATATCATATCTTGGTCCAACAACTCCACCATTATAAATTTGATGAATTAAATAGGATTTTACTATCTGACTCACACAGTCCTAATCTTACTATTAAATATAGATAAAGAATTGAGACATGATAATGAAATATCAGAGAATTTTAGCTATAGAAGACCTTGATATGCTAAATTTAAATAATTTAGGGTTGTTACATATAACGTAATATAGTTCTAACATCTATAACTTGTTCCTTTCATGAAAATCATGTCTTTGAATGTATGTGGGATTGTATCAGCTAATAGACAAAGATATATTAGGAACCATATAAGATCTAACCATCCTCATTTCATTGCTAATCAAGAAACAAAATCCTTGATTAATAACTACCAACTTGAATGTATAGGGGGAAATATAGTAACACACTAGATTCAAAAACCACCCATTAGCTAGTAAAGGTATTATTCTTGGATGGAATGAAAACACAATTCAGTTTGAAGATTTACTTATTAAAGAATATTGTATCTTAATATCCTTCCAAATTTACAATGATAATATTTTTGGATGTTTACTGGTTTATATAGAGAGATTGGATCAATAAATCTTCCTTCTTCAATGGTCTTAAGGTTTTGGCCACGACATATAAAAATTTCCCTTGTTTTTTGGGTGGTGATCTTGATTGTACATGATTTTAAAATGAAATTTCATATAATTAAGATGTATTTTTTTGCTATCAAAGCAATATGAATAGTACTATGAATGATCCGATTCTCTAGAATGCTAGTTCCACTTGGAGTAAAGACAAGTACTAGATGAATCATATTTGCTTTTGACTCTCTTTTATGGGACAATAAATATCATCTATGCAACATTTTCATAGATGCTAGAGTGATTTTGGAACATATGCCAATTACACTAAATACTAACTACATTCCTTGGGGTCCTCGTATTTCTAGAATTAAAAGATTTTGAAGTGGATACAATAAACACAACCCTATAGTCAAACAAGACTAGAAAATAACAAAGGTGAAAACCCAATGTTAAATATCCATAACAATTTAAAAGACATCTATAACAAATTAAGAACTTGGAATACTAAATTTGTATGCTAAATAAACAACACGAGTGAAAAAACTAAGAAAAAATTACACCAACATGAAAACCAAACTACAATTCAACAACTATAACTAGACTAATAAATTTTATGGAAGAGAATATCAAAACATTTTGGATCAAAAAGGTTTAAAAAGCACCATATCCTTCAAAAAGGTTAAAGTAAATACTCTTCATCTATCTAGTCTTTTCAATGTAACAATAGAATCACCAACAATAATAGTGAGATCGTTAACACTATCATGCCACACTTTGACAAGATCTACAACTATATATGTGTTTTTCACAACATATAGTTTTTTGTTGGGACCGTCTCTATGATAGAAATACCAATAATCATAATAAGTATCTCTCTATTTTCTACCACATACATCAAATATATTGTTTTTTAGTCTAGGGGTTGACAAGTTGCCGATATTAGATGGTGTCGACGTGTCCTTTTATAAAAACAATTATAACATACTCAAAAAAACCTTTTATGTCATCCTTGAGAAATTCAACAGTGATCATGGTAACTCTTCTAAGTTGTCCCTTCAAGCTAATATATCCTTGTAAAAAGGTGGATAATCCGATATACATAAAACAATTTAGACCTATCATTATAATTAATAATTCATATATAACTCTTACCAAAGTGCTTAGAACCAAAATAAAAAAGCAAATGAACAACATTATCAATGTTTAGCAAACTATCTTCATCAAAGGTACAAACATTCATGGTAAGTATACCATAACCAATGAAGTGATTCATTCATCCTATTCATCCAATGAACTCTTTCTTATCCTAATACTGGATTTTGAAAAAGCTTTTGACAATTTAAAATTTTAATTTTTTTGATGTAGTGCATGAAGGGAAACCAACTTTCTTGATAAGTGAAACTAATGGATCTATTAATGTATCAACACTAGTAAATCCTTGATGATTATAAATGGTTCTCCTTTTGGACACTTCAAGAGATTAAACTACATTTGTCAGGATGACCCTCTGCCACCTTATTTTTTGTCATTATCTCATATGTTGTAGCTTTGATGATTGGATTAGTTTTGACTAACAATCTGATTAGTAAAGTAAACAACTTTTGTAATAGTAATATTATTCAGTCCATTGCTGATACCATAAATTTGTATCAAACCCAATCATGAAAACATCATCATTACTTTGTGAATCTTAGATATTTTTCAATACATTTATAACCTTGATATAAATTTTGAAAAGCCTGCATTTGCTAGATTATGTATGGTGGATCATGAAATAACTAAATATAGTACTACAATAAACTACAAATTGAAACAACCTCAACCTTCCCTCCAAATGCATGTTAAGTATCATTATTGTAAATCATATTGAAAATAAAAACAACACATTGTCTGGTTATGTGATGCACAAATATTATAGCAGTAAGTTACCATGGGATCTAAAAAGAGAACTATACATTTTTCTTCTTTTTGCAAGTATGCATATAAATGTCAACATCTTGTACATGATATTATTCATATCTCCCTCAACGAAGGAAAAACATGTCAATTTTGATAGAGCCTCGATCCCAACTAGGTGGTATATCTTATCTCAAACCTGACTTCAATATTACATATTGTTTAATGAGGATTACTCTAGAGAAGGCTTTCGCCCTTTTAGGATCACCTCAAGAACAACCTTCTAAAGTATGATGGATATGGATCTCAATAATAATATACTTTAGTTTATAAATTGTCTTTTAAACCCTACAACAAACCAACCACATCCTGGCCTCAGGGACATGAGTACAATGTCAATAAGCTTACAATACTTAATTTTTGTCATAATTCTATATACGAGGAATATTCTTAGAAACCTAAGTGTCCTCCTAGTGTAAAAATCCTTCTATGTCTGATTGTAAACAATCATATCCTTTTAGGACCAAATTGTTATATACAAGGCTTTTTTGTTACTTATATTTCTTATCCATGCTGCAGTTGAGAAGAAAATATTAATTATACCTTCTACGATTGTAATCACTCCAAAAAGATCACAGATCATTCCTTTGAAAATTATAGAGTAACAAAGAATGGGACCTAGGACTGCTTTTTACATATGATTAAAACAAAGAATCTTGTCTTAGCCCTTATCTAATCCCAAAAGCTTATACTTTAATTGCTTTCATTATTGGTATTAGATAGAAAGTAGAACTTGTTTTTACAACAAAAGATTTTGTAACAACACCACAATATCTAAAATTTACCTTAACTTTAATTTATGGGTGTCACCTTTTAACAATTGATGCTTCATTAGGTTACAAACTGAGAGCCTGGCCACGAGTGTTCTCAATCAGTAATGTGGTTGAAATTGAAGGACCTTCGGAACCCTTTTTTTAGCATGAAACATGCTCAAACCCATAAATATCTCGTGACTGAGTGAAGACATAATATTCTACTTTCTATCATTAGTTATATGTTAGATATAAGCCACAACCATTAATAGTTGAGTGGCACAATCTTAACATTTATATTTTCGTATTCCAAAATTATAGTTACAATCACTACTGAAAAGCGGAGATGTTTAGATGGGTGGATTTTTAGCAAGATTAACGGCCACCCAGACTCAATGGGTATACATGTCAGCCATTTGGTACCCACAACCACTGCCAAAAAAAGCCCGAAACGCATACTCTAACCAGCCCTAATTGTGACGCCCCGATCCCCGTGCCATCTTTAATGACCTCGAAGACCAGGGAGTCATCCTCGGTAAACCACTCTTAACTTTTTCTTTACTTGATCACTTAAATTTTTTATTTAAAAGAAATCTTATGACTTGAAATAAACTGAAATCTTACTAAACTACGGAAACAAACTTACTGTTTCTAAATCTTGAAAGATACCACATAGTTTAAACAACATATTACATCTTACTTGTGGAATATAAAGTACAACAATTAATTGAAAACTAAGCTACATATTACTATACATTCTCTCTCTTTCTATGACACTAAGTTCCAAGGACCGAGGGGAAAGGACTAAGAGACCTCTAAACTTAACTAAACACTACATTCTAAGTGTCTGGGTGATACGATCATTCAGCTTCCTCATGTTGGCACTGACCTGAAAAATGTTTCAGTAGGTTGGTGAGCTACTGGCTCAGTGAATATAATTTCACCCAACCATCATAGATAACTCATTTATGTTTATTAATTGGAATAATATGCAAGACATACTACACTGAGCAGGTCTAAAACAATATAGCTTAAATATCAGGAAATATCAACATCTCATTAAAATAACAACCACTGCAAGCTATAGTTACAGTTAAATAATAGGGGTTATCAACATTTCATTTGAAGAACAACTGATACGAATCTAAACTCCATCTTTCTTAACTCTTTAACTTATAATAAATTCCATGAACCTAAATGAACATTTATTATCTTATGCCCTGATCATATACAATATACTCTACATATGAAGACTCGTAGCTGTAACACCCCTGACCTGGGTTATACTTTAACCCTAGGTGTTTTGATTAAGAAAGGTTATTAAATGCTTAATCTTATCTTGTGAAAAGTAATTAGGCCTCAAGAGGAACTTATGTTGCAGTTCTAGTCCTTTTTGAACATTGTTGAAATCAATGTTTTGCTAGTTTTGGACTAAAGTGCAAATTGCCCAAGTTGAGAGGTTTAAGTGCAAATTGTGCATTACAATATGTTACTCATGTGTTGAAGAATAATTAGAGTGAAAATGATGCTGAGGTATGGCTTATGGAAACCTGAATACCAAGAAAGAGCTGATAAAGCAATGTATGTGCATGAAAACCTAGTTTTGGTGTAATGTGCAATTTACCCAAAACCCAGGGTGCAATATGTAAATTACCACTTCAATAAGGTCCCTAATGTTTCTTGGCACCATGTAGAGCAAATAAAATGAGAGGGGCGCCTCATTTGAATTAAGTTGGAGGAGCGAGAATCTTGATATTAAAATAATCAAGATTTAATCCTAATTGAAACCCTAATTCGATTTAGGGCAAAAATAAATGTATTAATTAAAGGGCCTTCAACTAAAATTAAAATGGTTGAATTAATATGTGTGTGGACATCCTTGAGCCTTTCAAGGACCACGAAAATATCCAATGGAATGGATAACTCACTCCCAATTTTATAAGAAAAAGAAATATCCACTCACATATGGATATTAGTATAATATGATTTAAGGTGCTTAATTTGCTTTTCTTTAAATCATGGATAATTGAGAGGAATAAGAGGAAAAAAAGATAGCCTCGTCCCTAAGGAAGTTGAGGGGGAAGAGGCGGCCATATTTTTGGGATTAAATGGATTTTTTTGCAAAGTATATTCTCTCTCATTGAATTTTTATAAAAGGACCTTTTACAAGCCAAATGAAAGGCTTTTTTGACCCCACTTCTTCTCCTTGCTGGGGAAACGACCAAGGGAGATTGGGAGGATCAGGAGGACGACCCCCAACCTGTTGGTAAGGTTCTTGATCCATTTCACCTTGATTCCATGGTCGAAATCGAAAATAAATTATGGATTTCTTCCTATTTCGATCTCCTCTTCAATTCTAACCATTCCTTTTCACTCAAACCTTGAGGACGAGCCTTGGAATGGTGAAAGGAGTTTCATCCACCATTGTTTCCATGAAAATGGAGCTTTGGAGCTCAATTGGAGGCGGGTTTTATAACTTGAACCCTTGATTTTGTTATTGCATTCAATTCCTTATCAAATAATGATCATTTCTACATTTACAATAATTGATTTGGTTGATGGATGCAATCACCATGGAAACCACAGAAGGTTTCGTGAGTTTAGAGGTTGAAGATGATAAGCACACACCTCTCCAAATATCCAAGGCAAACAGTCTTGATTGAGTTGCTCAAACGGTTTCCCAAACCGTTTGGGAGAAAACGGTTTCAAACCGTTTAGAAGCAAACAGTTTCACCAAACCGCATGAGACCAAATGATTTCAGACCGTTTGGTGGAGTTGACCAGGGTTGACCATTTGGAGATCTGTTGAAAATTATCTAGGTTAATGACCCACCAATTATGATTGATTAGTTCCAATTGGTTCATGAGTTGAAGGTCAATCAATCACCAAAACCCTAATCGGGTTAAGTGCTGATTTCCAAGTTGATTGAGTTTGAAACTTGAGTTGATTGACCCAAACGGGTTCAAGACCATTTGGGGATCACCCAAACGGTCTCAAGACCATTTGGGGGTCACCCAAGACCTTTGGAGGTCTAGGGTTGAGTATGGTTAAGCAATTGAAGATCCAAAGATACTAAGTTGAAGTGTAATCAATTGCTGAGTTGGTGATCAATCCAATGATCCAAACCCTATTTGGTTGACTTGGATTTTGATGATTACCTGGGCAAACGGTCTCAGGACCATTTGGAGGTCATCCAAACGACCTCAAGACCATTTGGGGTCAGGTCATGTTCAATTTGGATGATGGTTTAATGGGTTCAAAGTAACTAAACTTACATTGATTAGTGTTGAAGGATCGTCGTTTCCAAACCCTAATTCAATTGATGCAAACCCTAATTGATGACTAATTGAGGGTCAATTGAGGGTCAAATAAGTTGAAGGCTGACCTATTTAACTCAATTTAAGTATGGTGATAGGTCCAATTGATGATTGGTTATATGAATTCGATGATTGAAGGAATCAACATTGGAAACCCTAATCCAATTTGATTGGTTAAGACCATATTTGGTCCATGTAGTTTTGAGGAGGTTTGGACCAAACGGTCTAAAGACCGTTTGAGTCCAAACGGTATCAAGACCGTTTGGGACCAAATGATCCCAAACCGGTTGAGCCCATGCAGTTTCAAAAAGTTGCTTTAGCAAATGGTTTCAAGTACTTGCTTTAGCAAACGGTCTCAAGCACCACCTTTACCAAATGGTTTCAAACCGTTTGAACTTTGAAAGACCAAGACCATTTGGGGCTCAAGTAGTCAAAGTTGATTGAGGATTCAATTGGTTAATCCACTTGGACACCTATTGTAATTGAAGATTCGATTAGTCAATTCAATTGGATACCTTATGTAATGGAGGTACAATGTGATTGAATCTCTTGAGAATTAAGATGATGAATGATTCATTGATCCAATTATGATTACTAATGATAATCAATGAAGGTACAAAGGTTGAAACCCTAATAGTACCTAAGTGATTAGTGCCAATTAAGGTATGAACCCTAATTGCTTATAGGATCAATGACTTGGTACACTATGTTAATCATAGTTGTATGTACTTGACTGAAGGGATGTTATGACCTTATCAAGCTGAGAAGATGTTAGCATGAATTCAAACATGAATATGATTCATGTGGTTATTAAGGGTATGATCCTTAAGTAGAGAGATCATGAAACCCTAATCATGAACATAAACCCTAATTGACAGGGCTATTGAGTTCTAACCCTAATTGAGGGCAATTCTAAATGAAACCCTAATCCAGGGTAAGGATGTAGCCCTAATCTAGGGTAATGATAAGTGAAATTCTAATTTAGGGAAATGAGATGAAAACCCTTATTGGGATGAATAGTGAATCTCTAATTATGTACAATTGAAGGAAATCCTAATGGAGATGATTTGTAGACCCAAATTGTGGGTGACTATAGTGGAAATCCTAGTTAAGGATGATTCCATGTGAAATCCTATTCTAGGGCTATGTTATGAGAAACCCTAAGTTAGAATGATGTATATGGAACATTGATGTGGTGATGTGTTGTGAGAATCAAACTTAGAGTGATGTCATGTAATGACATGTAAAACCCTAATTGAGGGTGATTCCATGTGAAACCATAGTTGTGGGTGATTTCATGTGGAACCCTAGTTGAGTGTGATTCCATGAGAAACCCTGATTAAGAATTTACATCACATGAAGCTCTAATGCTATGTTGTGATGAGAAGCCTTAAGAAGGCTGAAGGTATATGCGACTCTAATGTGAAGTCATAATGCATAAAGCCTTAATCTTGGGCAATGTGACAATGAATCATAATCCTAATTTTAAATAAGGGTACAAGGAAACCCTAATGATGAGATAGAAGGAATTACCTTGTAAAGGTGAAACATTTCAAGTGGTTGATTATAAGAAACCTAATTGTAAACAATGTCTTTAGCATTAGACAAGTCCATATCATTAAAAATAGTTGGACAATTCTAATGTGTGGCCTATGCATTATATGATAAAGGTGAGAGTTTAGTGATGGAATGTATTAAGAGGGGGAATACCTTAATACAAGATATGCTGGCTAACTCAAGAGAGTCTGAAATGATGAGAAGAGTGATATATCAAGATATGATAGTTATCACATTCAACACTTCAGGGTTTATATACCTTGATATACTCGAAATCCAATATAATTGGGTAAGAAACATATGAAGTGTGTTATGCAACTAATTACAATGAAATGTAATGAGTTGTTGCACTTTAATGAATATTAATTAATGTACCTTGAGAATGGGGTCAAGCCAAATTGATGAGTATGATGTAGTCATACCTTTATGAGGATGACAAATGAACTTATATCTTGAATTGATGATCATTAATGCTATATGATAAGAGTAATGATCTTGAATAAATCATTTATGATATCTATGAATGCCCTAGAAGTATGGAATAATGAATTGAGGGTTGGACATATAATATAATCATGAAACCCTAATTAATGAGAAATGGGGAATCCTAACCCTAATTTGGGTAAAGGGAATGAAAATCCCTATTTGATAGTAAACCCTAATCCCCGGTAAAGGAATAATGGTGTTAATATTGTATCACATGATGTGATGAATATCTTGTATGATTGTTATCATGTCTAATAAACATACATATATTTTGAGATGATGAATATATCCAGGTTTGAGCTGTGACATTTATATAATAAATGTTGATTGGCCTTTTGTGCCTTGATGTTATTGTTGCTTAATAAAAGTAACAATGTGCATGGATTTTATGAGTCATAAGAGTAAGATGTTGCCTAGAAAGAGGTGACAAGATATTATGTGGCCTTGTGAGACATGTGTGACACTTGTGTAAAAAGTATCATGAATGCCTTGGTCAAATGACCTGAAGGTGATAATTACCTAATAGATGGTAATGATGCTAAATGATGATTTAAGGGTTTGAATACCCAGAACCATATGATGATGGCTATGAGAATGTAAAGGGATGAGAATTCCCAGTATTGAAATGAGGGACTGAGTTCCCAAGGTCTTTAAAAAGACTGATAAGTATTTGATGAAAATGGTACATGTCTCTTTATAGCATTGTTGTAATAAGTCTTGTTTGAGAACTTGGCTGATGCTACAAGAATATGAAAATATACTTAATTAATCAAGTGAAATCTTTTCATGTAGAGCCATGACCATAGATCCATCATTGTCAGTAATAAGGTGATGGTGAAACGGGTGCTCTGCGGCAAAACCCGGAACACATATTTTGAATATGTGGGGGTAAATGGGCGAAAAATATCCTTACGTACGGTGAAGAGATTGAGGGAAATTAAACAACAAACCTCTCAATCCTTTATGTGTCGGGATGAATGTATCACTAATCTCCCAATGATTGGGATAGATGCCGTACACATCTCCCCATAATACTTATGCCGGGTCGATGAAGATAAACAACAAATCTCTCGATGACTGATGAGAGTGCAGTTGACGCTGTAACTCTATAGCAAAGTTCAAATATACCCTGAAAAGCTATTTTGAGCAGTTAACACAATCCTGCTTGTTGTCCCACACTGACCGGGATGTGAGAGGTCATGGGAATCAGGCTCTTCCATAGACCTATGTATGGTACCGATTTCGACTTCGTAGTGGTCGGTTGGAGTATGAGCGGTATACCTCATCTCCTTAGGGCATAAGTGTGTTTGTAAAATGAAATCAGCTGTATAGCATGTTTTCTTAAGGATTGAATACAGAAATTCATTGGCTAATGTTACATTTCTATTATATATCTGTAGTTCATTGATGTTATTCATATCTGTTTGTATTCATTACAAGAATATAGATGAACTATGATTCTACCATGTGTAAATGCAATGTTCTCCTTGGAAAAGGAGATTAGTTCACTCTGTTCATATGATGATTTACCTGCTGTTGATTATATATATAAATCCTTCTGCTCAATTTATTTTAATAAACTTCTATAATAATGTTTTGGGGGAGAGTTATATCTCCCGCTGGGGCAATTTACAATTGTCTCACCCCCGTAGGATCCAACTTTTTAGGTGAACGCGGACAGAGGAGCAGAAATCCTAATACATGGAAAGGACAACAACAATATCATCAGAGGCAGCAGTGAGATCTCAGGTGGAGATACTGCCTGCCAAGTTATGTAATTAGAAAGTCCTATGTGTCATCTCTGTACTCTCAGGTCCTCGGAGTTTTTATCCAGTGTTTTTGATAAATCGATCTGAGGTTTTGGCTTAATGCCTCGAGATTCGTATGCAGTCTGTATATAATGTTTATAAGGTAGCTGATGATGTAGTCTCTGAAAAGAGATGGTACAAGTTATGTACATTGGACCAGAATGTGAATGTTATACAATGGTTCTTGATGGAAAATATTTCCTATGTGTGGATCACTTTGCAAAAAGTTTTAATTTGTAGTGATTTTCAGTAATCCGCTGCAAATAATTTGCTTCCTCTTAAGTTAATCTTGTTTTTGTGTGTTGGATGCCAAAAATTAGTGGTATCAGAGCTCTAGGTTCACTGAGTCTACAGAGACATAGGACTAAGGTAGTAGAGTCTGTTCTGGTGTCATCTAGTGTATCTGATAGTGTCTTCTGCTCGTATAAGAGAAGAAGAACTTAAAGATGACTGGGTTACATGAGGAGGTTGTTGCTGAAAGCAACAATGTTGCACAAAGAAGGGGTGCATGGGAACTGGCAAGAGAGTGTCAATTTCCTGAGAATCCCCGAGCTGATCCAACTATGATAAGAAAATCCTTCTTTAAGTATTACTATTGGAGAATTTAGGGCAACAGTAATGTATATGGTGGATCAAGCATTGGCAGTGTAACCTAGATTACCAGCCTCAATGATAAATTTCTGAACTTAAATTGAGTCTGTGCTCAACCTTACCCTATTGAATCAATCTTTGAGGCAAAGTTAGCCTGCGGTAGTGAATAATTCATGAATTATGACAAGTTAGACAGGATAATGTCATTCAAATATGTCATCTTATGAATTCCTGGATTAACTGAGAAAGGAATTGATTGAACTTTCCTTGATTAGTCCTGTGAGGACTTATGTTTTGCATAAGTAAAACATTACAAATGTTTTATGTTGTTCATACCTCTATAAGAAAAGATGAGGTATATAAGAGATGCCTGAATGAAATTTAGGGATGTTAAGCCTTATGCTTGTGATAATACGAAAGAAGGAATATGAAAGTATACAAAGTGCATACCACTTAATCTCAGTATTTATATACCCTGTCCAGGTATACAACTATTGATGATAAAGTGAGTATGGAAGCTCTTAGATTGTTGTCTTTTTGATTGCTCTGATCAAGTAGTCATTCTAAGACAATCTAATGAGTATCATGAAATCAGGAATATGGAATGAATAAATGTATCATATCCTAAGCATAAGAAAGAGAAGTCTGAGATAATCTCAGATGAGCATGTTGTATGAGGAACTAAAAGTGCACTCCTCATAAGATAAGAATAAGGGAGATGAACCCTGTTCAATAATTCTGCCAACATAATAAAGATCTTTCCCATAATGAGGAAATGGGAAATGTGATGAGATCATGAGATGATCATAAACATGTTAGATAATAATAAAGAAAGGGATAATGACATGTAATCATCCTTACAAATTCCAATGCTAAAGGCAAGGAACCTAGGATGAGATAAAGAGTAAATGGTTCATGAATAATTGAAAATACATGAATTAATAAGAGGAATATGAATCCTTGTTTTCTTTCCTTTCAGGGACATGGCAATCAAGTGGGTCTTAGGACACTTGATGTGCATAAGATAAATATATTCATGTGATGGATACTTAGAAAAGTATCAATTTATCTTGGACTTTGGTTCCAAGATGAGGACATATGTAACAATTAATGTTCCAAGATGAAAGGAAGAGAAATATGTGATGTGTTCTCAACACATGTGATAGATACCAAGGTGAAATATTCTGGTATCTGAGAGTTATCATATGTTTTAGGTTGGCTACCTGGAGTGGTCAACTATGAAATTAGTCTGATTATATAAAATGATATGAATATCATATGTTAGGGGTTTATGCTCTACATAAACATGATATTAATAAAGAATGTATAATGTTTCTCTGAACAAGAAAAGTGTTATGTGACACAAAGTTGACTCCACAGTTAATGATAAGAAACAGTGGAGCATGTGCTTTGTGTGTTGATTCTATGAGAATCTTGTATGGAAACACTTTGTGCTGATCAAAGTTTTATGGTGTCTCCATAATAAGGAGATGTTAAGTGAAGACTAGATAGTATGATGAATAAAATACATCTGTCTTCCTTTATTTGGATTTCGGGGATGAAATCCTTGTTAGGGGTTTATAATTTGTAACACCCCTGACCTGGGTTATACTTTAACCCTAGGTGTTTTGATTAAGAAAGGTGATTACATGCTTAATCTTATCTTGTGAAAAGTAATTAGGCCTCAAGAGGAACTTATGTTGCAGTTGTAGTCCTTTTTGAACATTGTTGAAATCATTGTTTTGCTTGTTTTGGAATAAAGTGCAAATTACCCAAATTGAGGGGTTTAAGTGCAAATTGTGCATGACAATATGTTCCTCATGTGTTGAAGCATCATGAGAGTGAAAATGATGCTGACGTATGGCTTATGGAAGCCTAAATACCAAGAAAGAGCTGATAAAGCAATGTATGTGCATGAAAACCTAGTTTTGGTGTAATGTGCAATTTACCCAAAACCCAGGGTGCAATATGTAAATTACCACTTCAATAAGGTACCTAATGTTACTTGGCACCATGTAGAACAAATAAAATGAGAGGGGCGCCTTATTTGAATTAAGTTGGAGGAGAGAGAATCTTGATATTAAAATAATAAAGATTTAATCCTAATTGAAACCCTAATTCGATTTAGGGCAAAAATAAATGTATTAATTAAAGGGCCTTCAACTAAAATTAAAATGGTTGAATTAATATGTGTGTGGACATCCTTGATCCTTTCAAGGACCACGAAAATATCCAATGGAATGGATAACTCACTCCCAATTTTATAAGAAAAAGAAATATCCACTCACATATGGATATTAGTATAATATGATTTAAGGTGCTTAATTTGCTTTTCTTTAAATCATGGATAATTGAGAGGAATAAGAGGAAAAAAAGATAGCCTCGTCCCTAAGGAAGTTGAGGGGGAAGAGGCGGCCATATTTTTGGGATTAAATGGATTTTTTTGCAAAGTATATTCTCTCTCATTGAATTTTTATAAAAGGACCTTTTACAAGCCAAATGAAAGGCTTTTTCGACCCCACTTCTTCTCCTTGCTTGGGAAACGACCAAGGGAGCTTGGGAGGATCAGGAGGACGACCCCCAAACTATTGTTAAGGTTCTTGATCCATTTCACCTTGATTCCATGGTGGAAATCGAAAATAAATTATGGATTTCTTCCTATTTCGATCTCCTCTTCAATTCTAACCATTCCTTTTCACTCAAACCTTGAGGACGAGCCTTGAAATGGTGAAAGGAGTTGCATCCAACATTTTTCCCATGAACATGGAGCTTTGGAGCTCAATTGGAGGTGGGTTTTATAACTTGAACCCTTGATTTTGTTATTGCATTCAATTCCTTATCAAATAATGATCATTTCTACATTTACAATAATTGATTTGGTTGATGATGCAATCACAATGGAAACCACAGAAGGTTTCATGAGTTTATAGGTTGAAGATGATAAGCGCACACCTTTCCAAATATCCAAGTCAAACAATCTTGATTGAGTTGCTCAAATGGTTTCCCAAACCGTTTGGGAGCAAATGGTTTCAAACCGTTTAGAAGCAAACAGTTTCACCAAACTGCATGAGACCAAATGGTTTCAGACCGTTTGGTGGAGTTGACCAGGGTTGACCATTTGAATATCTGTTGAAAATTATCTAGGTTAATGACCCACCAATTATGATTGATTAGTTCCAATTGGTTCATGAGTTGAAGGTCAATCAATCACCAAAACCCTAATAGGGTTAAGTGCTTATTTCCAAGCTGATTGAGTTTTAAACTTGGGTTGATTGACCCAAACGGTTTCATGACCATTTGGGGATCACCCAAACGGTCTCAATACCATTTGGGGGTCACCCAAGACTGTTTGGAGGTCTAGGGTTTATTATGGTTAAGAAATTGAAGATCCAAACATACTAAGTTGAAGTGTAATCAATTGCTGAGTTGGTTATCAATCCAATGATCCAAACCCTATTTGGTTGACTTGGATTTTGATGATAACATGGGAAAACGGTCTCAAGACCCGTTGGAGGTCATCCAAATGACCTCAAGACCATTTGGGTTCAGGTCATGTTCAATTTGGATGATGGTTTAATGGGTTCAAAGTTACTAAACTTACATTGATTAGTGTTGAAGGATCATCATTTCCAAACCCTAACTCAATTGATGTAAACCCTAATTGATGACTAATTAAGGGTCAATTGAGGGTCAAATAAGTTGAAGGTTGACCTATTTAACTCAATTGAAGTATGATGATAGGTCCAATTGATGATTGGTTATATGAATTCGATGATTGGAGGAATCAACATAGGAAACCCTAATCCAATTTGATTGGTTGATACCATATTTGGTCCATACGGTTTTGAGGAGGTTTGGACCAAACGGCCTCAAGACCGTTTGAGTCAAAACGGTCTCTAGACCATTTGGGACCAAACGATCCCAAATCGGTTGAGCCCATGCAGTTTCAAAAGGTTACTTTAGCAAACAGTTTCAAGTACTTGCTTTAGCAAACAATCTCAAGCACCACCTTTACCAAATGGTTTCAAACCATTTGAACTTTGAAAGACCAAGACCGTTTGGGGCTCAAGTAGTCAAAGTTGATTGAGGATTCAATTGGTTAATCCACTTGGACACCTATTGTAATTGAAGATTCAATTAGTCAATTCAATTGGATACCTTATGTAATGGTGGTCCAATGTGATTGAATCTCTTGAGAATTAAGATGATGAATGATTCATTGATCCAATGATGATTAGTAATGATAATCAATGAAGGTACAAAGGTTGAAACCCTAATAGTACCTAAGTGATTAGTGCCAATTAAGGTATGAAACCTAATTTCTTATAGGATCAATGACTTGGTACACTATGTTAATCATAGTTGTATGTACTTGACTGAAGGGATGTTATGACCTTATCAAGTTGAGAAGATGTTAGCATGAATTCATACATGAATATGATTCATGTGGTGATTAAGGGTATGATCCTTAAGTAGAGAGATCATGAAACCCTAATCATGAACATAAACCCTAATTGATATGGATATTGAGTTCTAACCCTAATTGAGGACAATTCTAAATGAAACCCTAATCCAGGGTAAGGATGTAGCCCTAATGTAGGGTAATGATAAGTGAAATTCTAATTTTGGGAAATGTGATGCAAAACCCTAATTGGGATGAATAGTGAATCTCTAATTATGGACAATTGAAGGAAATCCTAATGGAGATGATTTGTAGACCCAAATTGTGGGTGACTATAGTGGAAATCCTAGTTAAGGATGATTCCATCTAAAATCCTATTCTAGGGTTATGTTATGAGAAACCCTAAGTTAGAATGATCTATATGGAACATTGATGTGGTGATGTGATGTGAGAATCAAACTTAGGGTGATTTCATGTAATGACATGTAAAACCCTAATTGAGGGTGATTCCATGTGAAACCATAGTTGAGGGTGATTTCATGTGAAACCCTAGTTGAGGGTGATTCCATGAGAAACCCTGATTAAGAATTTACATCACATGAAGCTCTAATGCTATGTTGTGATGAGAAGCCCTAATAAGGGTGAAGGTATATGAGACTCTAATGTGAAGTCATAATGCATAAAGCCTTAATCTTGGGCAATGTGACAATGAATCATAATCCTAATTTTAAATAAGGGTACAAGGAAACCCTAATGATGAGATAGAAGGAATTACCTTGTAAAGGTGAAACATTTCAAGTGGTTGATTATAAGAAACCTAATTGTAAACAATGTCTTTAGCATTAGACAAGTCCATATCATTAAAAATAGTTGGACAATTCTAATGTGTGGCCTATGCATTATATGCTAAAGTTGAGAGTTTAGTGATGGAATGTATTAAGAGGGGGAATACCTTAATAGAAGATAAGTTAGCTAACTCAAGAGGGTCTGAAATGATGAGAAGAGTGATATATCAAGATATGATAGTTATCACATTCAACACTTCATGGTTTATATACCTTGATATACTCCAAATCCAATATAATTGGGTAAGAAACATATGAAGTGTGTTATGCAACTAATTACAATGAAATGTAATGAGTTGTTGCTCTTTGATGAATATTAATTAATGTACCTTGAGAATGGGGTCAATCCAAATTGATGAGTATGATGTAGTCATACCATGATGAGGATGAGAAATGAACTCATACCTTGAATTGATGATCATTAATGCTATATGATAAGAGTAATGATCTTGAATAAATCATTTATGATATCTATGAATGCCCCATAATTATGGAATAATGAATTTAGGGTTGGATAGATAATATAATCATGAAACCCTAATTAATGAGAAATGGGGAATCCTAACCCTAATTTGGGTAAAGGGAATGAAAATCCCTATTTGATAGTAAACCCTAATCCCTGGTAAAGGAATAATGGTGTTAATATTGTATCACATGATGTGATGAATATCTTGTATGATTGTTATCATGTCTAATAAACATACATATATTATGAGATGATGAATATATCCAGGTTTGAGGTGTGACATTTATATTTGTGCCTTGATGTTATTGTTGCTTAATAAAAGTAACAATGTGCATGGATTTTATGAGTCATAAGAGTAAGCTGTTGCCTAGAAAGAGGTGACAAGATATTATGTGGCCTTGTGAGCCATGTGTGACACTTGTGTAACAAGTATCATGAATGCCTTGGTCAAATGACCTGAAGGTGATAATTACCTAATAGATGGTAATGATGCTCAATGATGAGTTAAGGGTTTGAATACCCAGAACCATATGATTATGGTGATGAGAATGTAAAGGCATGAGAATTCCCAGTATTGAAATGAGGGACTGAGTTCCCAAGGTCTTTAAAAAGACTGATAAGTATTTGATGAAAATGGTACATGTCTCTTTATAGCATTGTTGTAATAAGTCTTGTTTGAGAACTTGGTTGATGCTAAAAGAATATGAAAATATACTTAATTAATCAAGTGAAATCTTTTCATGTAGAGCCCTGACCATAGATCCATCATCGTTAGTAATAAGGTGATGGTGAAATGGGTGCTCCGTGGCGAAACCCAGAACACATATTTTGAATATGTGGGGGTAAATGGGCAAAAAATATCCTAAAGAGATTGAGGGAAGGTAAACAACAAACCTCTCAATCCTTCATGTGTTGGGATGAATTTATCACTAATCTCCCGATGATTGGGATAGATGCCGTACACATCTCCCCATAATACTTATGTCAGGTCGATGAAGATAAACAACAAATCTCTCGATGACCGATGAGAGTGCAGTTGACACTGTAACTCTATAGAGAAGTTCCAGTATACCCTGGAAAGCTATTTGGAGCAGGTAACATAGTTCTGCTTATTGTCCCGTACTGATCGGGATGTGAGAGGTCATGGGAATCTGACTCTTCCATAGACCTATGTATGGTACCAATTTTGACTTTGCAGTGGTCGGTTGGAGTATGAGCGGTATACCTCATTTCCTCAGGGCATAAGTGTGTTTGTAAAATGAAATCAGCTGTATAGCATGTTTGCTTAAGGATTGAATACGGAAATTCATTGGCTGATGATACATTTCTGTTATATATCTGTAGTTCATTGATGTTATTCATATCTGTTTGTATTCATTATAAGAAGATAGATGAACTATGATTCTACCATGTGTAAATGCAATGTTCTCCTTGGAAAAGGAGATTACTTCACTCTGTTCAAATAGTGATTTACCTGCTGTTGATTATATATATAAATTCTTCTACTCAGTTTATTTTAATAAACTGCTATAACAATGTTTTGGCGGAGAGTTATATCTCCTTCTGGGGCAATTTACAATTGTCTCACCCCCGTGGGATCCAACTTTTTAGGTGAACACAGACAGAGGAGCAGAAATCTTAATATAGGGAAAGGCCAATAGCAATATCATCAGAGGCAGCAATGAGATCTCAGGTGGAGATACTGCCTGTCAAGTTATGTAATCAGAAAGTCCTATGTGTCATCTCTGTACTCTCAGGTCCTTGGAATTTTTAGCCAGTGTTTTTGATAAATCGATCTGAGGTTTTGGCTTAATGCCTCGAGATTCGTATGCTGTCTGTATATAATGTTTATAAGGAAGCTGATGATGTAGTCTCTGAAAAGAGATGGTACAAGTTATGTACATTGAACCAGAATGTGAATGTTATACAATGGTTCTTGATGGAAAAGATTTCCTGTGTGGATCTCTTTCCAAAAAGTTTTAATTTTTAGTGATTTTCAGTAATCCGCTGCAAATAATTTGCTTTTGCTTAAGTTAATCTTGTTTTTGTGAGTTGGATGCCATAGTAGCGAACTATGATCCCACCATACAAGACTTAGCCGACACCCTGGGATAGCTAAGTCTGATTACTGTCCTGGTCTACTATAGGAAAACTGACTCTCTGGCCTCAACACTCCTATGGTGCCATAAATTGGACTCCTCCTCTAACCTGAGCACACAGGCAGAGAGTCAAGTCATGCCACCAGGACGTCTGGTTAGTGTTGGACACTACAAACTATACTCTCGTGCCACCAGGACGTTTGGTTAATGTTGGACATGAGTTTTTGACCCCCCGTGTACTGGACACTACCAGGGTTATGGCGTTTCACCCCTAAGGCACAAACCTCTCAAAGGGGTTCTACAGTGTCAGGGCCCTTAAGTCTATTATTTTATTAAACCTAGAAAACTCTTACTACATTGTACCTTTTCCTTGTGTATACTCGACTCTGGTACCTCTAGGGTACCACGTCTATTTACTTGAGCTTTATAATACCATATACTGTACTTGCCGGTAGTTTAAAATTCTTAAATATCAAAATTTCATGTCAACTTGGCACATATACACTAATTTCATGAAATTGAATGTCTAAATACACTGATAAGAGTAAATTACTCAACAATTGAGAAATTGTCAGTAGCATCTGTAATTTATCTAAAATTCCTCGAAAAACATGCACATTAACCCAAATCCTGGTTTGTGCATCACCCAACTCAATTAAGAGTTAACCATTTATCATGACACAAATTATTAATAATAATTGAGGATTTCTAATAATATCTTAGAGAAATGGGCCACTTCATATAAATATTAAACCATTATCATTAAACATAGTAGAAAGCATGCAACTAGGGTTTTTATCTAACTTTCCATGTCATCATCATTCCCTTGAAATCATGCATCTGATAAATTTCTAAAAGTTGTATAGCCTGGGTTTATACCCAAACCATACCATTATTGGTCATGTGCTACTGATTTCAACATTCAAACTGAGCAATTTGGACTCCGATTAACCATGCAATTCCACTGGTCCAAACCACATTGATCAGATGATAAACTAGATCATATAAAAGCGTAAAGAAGTGATTTATGAAAAAAAAAGTCGAGTGATGCCAAATACTACCCAGTGCCTGATAACTGCTATTATCAGCGAAAAACGCGCAATTAACCAAAAATTTCCAATTTCCAGAGTTAAATCTTGCACAGTGAGTAAAATTCTACTCACATCGGTTCAGGATGTCCAAATTCATCCGGAAATGCATCTAGAGCCTATTTTCGGGTGATTTCTAGGTTGTCTTCAACCTTTGGATACTATATTTTCAGCCTGTTGCAAACAGAAACCTTACGTTCAAGCACAGGTTGACAGAAGGAGCCCAATTGGCGGCTGAATCATGGCAGAAAGCTACAAACCTTGCTTGGTCTACAAAATTGGAGCTTGAGAGCAGCTCCTCTACTGCTGGGTGCACCCATAGTGGCTCCCTGGTTGCTACCGTATGCAACAACTAGCTGTAGGGCACCAGCCGCCCAAGCTTCTAGGGCAGCTAGCTGTTAGGCATGTAAAGGAGGAAGGAAATGGAAGAGGAAGAAGAAGAGAAGAAGAAGGGAGGGAGGTGAGCTGTTGGGAAACAGAGCTAGGCCAAGGATCACCCGCTCCTTCTCTGTTGCTCATTTGCACAGCTACAATACATCGCCTAATAATGATTGTCTGAAAGAGATAAGGAAGAAAGAAAAGAAAAAGGGTTTATAAGCCAAAATTTTGGGAAAATTGCAGATTCAACCCAAGAATCTTGCAAACCTCATAACTTTTGCCTCGGAGGCCCAAATACAACGTTTTCTTTAGCAACTTTTTAAGAGAGAGATACTCTACAACCTCAAGGCATAAAAACATGCCAATTAGCTTGTATTAGATAATAAAAAAACTAATTACATCTTAAGCACTTAACTTAGCTTAATCAACATAATGATGTTGTTATCATGATACTTATAGTTAGCGTTGGAGTGGGTCATAACAATCTCCCTCCCTTATAAGAATTTCATCCCATAATTCCTAAAAGAGAAAAGGAAACTTTTTATGCATCAATGACTCGAGATCCTACATAGCTTCCTCTAAGTTGTGGTTCCTCCATAGAACTTTTACTAATGGTTTCTTGCAATTCTTAAGCTTCTTGATCCTCCGATCAACTATTTGTACTAGTCCTTCAACATAGGACACATCTGGTTTGAGTTGTGTAGGTTCTGGGTCCATTATCTTCTCTGTACTGGGGTAACACTTCTTCAACATCGATACATGAAACACGTCATGTAGATTAGCCAACTCAGATGGCAAATCCAACCTGTAGGCTACAGGTCCAATCCTCTCAATGACAGGATATGGGCCCATAAAATTAGGAGTTAGTTTGCCTCTCTTACCAAACCTTAACATTCCTTTCCATGGTGAAACTTTCAAATACACTTAATCACCAACCTCAAACTCAAGAGGTCTACATCTCTTTTCAGCATAACTCTTCTGCCTATCCTGTGTAGCTTTCAACTGTTCTCTGATCATTGTAATCTTTTCTGTAGTTAAATCAACTATCTCTGGTCCAAGAATATGCTTTTCACCCACCTCATACCAACATATGGGTGATCTAAACTTTCTTCCATACAAAACTTCATACGGTGCCATACAAAGACTGGAATGATGACTATTTTGTATGCAAACTCTATAAGGCTCAAGTGTTCTTCCCAACTTCCACTAAAATGCAAGACACATGCTCTCAGCATGTCCTCAAGAGTCTGAATAGTCCTCTTTGACTGACCATCCGACTGCGGGTGAAAAGTTGTACTAAATATGAACTTTGTGCCCAAAGCACGATGCAACTGATTCCAAAACATGGATGTGAGCTTAGGATCTCTATCAGATATAATTGAAACTAGAATACCATGCAGTCTGACTATCTCATCCACGTATATCTTAGCCAACTTTGGAACATCAAAGATTGACTTAATAGGAAGAAAGTGAGTAGACTTAGTCAGTCTATCCACAATCACCCATATCGAGTCACAACCTCTAGGTGTCCTGGGAAACCCTATCACAAAATCCATTGTGATATGTTCCCATTTCCACTCTGGTATAGGAAGAGACTGCAAGGTACCTGTAGGTTTTTGATGCTCAACCTTAACCTGCTGGAACACACTACATCTAGCCTCCTACTCATCTATATCCTTTTTCATACCTGACCACCAGTACAACTCCTTAAGATTCCTATACATCTTAGCATTACCTAGATGCATGGCGTACATCGATGTATGTGCTTCCTCAAGAATCTATTCTTTCAAATCACTATCTCCAGGTATACATAACCTGTCATGCTGATATAACAAACCATCATCTGAAAACCTAAACTCTGGTCTTTTTCCCTTTGTCATATCATGCATGATCTGCTGTAACTCATTGTCACTCTACTGAAGTTCCTTAATCTGATCATAAAAAGTAGGCTTGACTTGCATCTGTGCAATCAAACCACTCTGCTCTGTCACCCCTAAGTCTAAGTTCAACTTCCACATTTTTACTAGCAGGTCTCTCTTGTAACATGCCATGGAGAATACATCATCTGTTGAACTTGACTGCCTACTCAGAGCATCTTCTACCACATTCGCTTTACCAGGATGATAATCTATCATCACATCGTAATCCTTAATCAATTCTAACCATCTCCGCTATCTTAGATTCAGATCATTCTGGGTGAAAATATATTTCAAGCTCTTATGATCTGTAAACACTTGGCACGCCTCACCATAAAGATAGTGACACCATGTCTTAAGAGCATGAACTACTACAACTAGCTCCAGATCATGTGTCGGGTAATTCTCCTCATTCTTCTTAAGTTGTCTAGATGTATAAGCTACTACTTTGCCTTCCTGCATCAACACATAGCCTAAACCTCTCCTGGAAGCATCACAAAATAATGTATAGCCTTTATCTGACTCGGGTAGGATCAATACTAGTGCTGTAGTCAACCTCTTCTTCTAGATCTAAAAACTCTTCTCACAGTTGTCTGACCAAAAAAATGGTGCATTCTTCCTTGTTAAACATGTCAGAGGTGATGCTATAACACTGAAGTTCTGGATAAACCTTCTGTAGTAACTTGCCAATCCTAAGAAGCTTCTAATATCAGTAGGAGTCTTAGGCTGCTTCCACTGTAGAACAGACTCGACTTTCTTAGGGTCAACACTTACTCCATCTCCTGAGATGACATGTATAAGAAAAGTCACCTCAGCTAACCAGAACTCACACTTACTGAACTTAGCATATAATTGATGTTGTCTCAACAACTATAATGCTATCCTCAGATGTTGCTCATGCTGCTCATCATCTTTGGAGTAGATTAGAATGTCATCTATGAAAACCACTATGAATTGATCCAAGAATGGCTTGAAAATCCAGTTCATCATGTCCACGAAAGCTGCTGGGGCATTAGTCAGTCCAAATGACATGACTAGAAACTCATAATGCCCATATCTTGTTCTGAAATCTGACTTAGGAATATCTGAAGCCTTTATCCTCAACTAATGGTATCTAGATCTCAAGTCTATCTTCAAAAAGATCATCACTCCACACAACTGATCAAACAAGTCATCTATCCTTGGCAACGGGTACTTGTTCTTGATAGTGATCTTATTCAATTGTCTGTAGTCTATACATAATCTCATAGTGTCA
This sequence comes from Alisma plantago-aquatica, assembly GCA_963693085.1. NCBI lineage: Eukaryota > Viridiplantae > Streptophyta > Magnoliopsida > Alismatales > Alismataceae > Alisma > Alisma plantago-aquatica. Next base: position 1,148,232,431 of record OY856412.1, read on the forward strand.
TCTTTCTTCTTCACAAACAAGACTGGAGCTCCCCATGGTGAAGAACTAGGTCAAATGAAATCCTTAACCAATAATTCCTGTAACTGGATCTTGAGTTCCTTCAACTCTGCAGGTGCCATTCTATAAGCTGGCAGCGCTATAGGTTGACTCCCTGGCAACACTTGGATCTCAAAGTCTATATCTCTTTCAGGAGGTAGACCTGGCAACTCATCTGAAAAAACATCTGGGAACTCACAGACCACTGGCATATCCCATAGGCTGACTGTGCTCTTTTCTGCTCTAGTATCTACTACACGTGCCAAGAACGCCTCACATCCTTTCTACAACATCTTATCAGCTACAACAGCTGATATGATACACGTAGGTAAGACTTTCCTGTCTCCAGAAAAGACATAAGAAAATCCACCCTGTTGAAAGACAACTTCCATTTTCCAACAATCGAGCTGAACTCGATACGTCTCTAGGCAATCCATACCCAAGATAACATGAAATGTGTTAACATCTAGGGGTATTAGATTAACCGTGATGGTGTAACCACCAAAGGTCAACAAACATTCGGGACAAAACTCCGTCAACACATTCGGTTCACCTAACGGAACCCTCAACAACAACTCAATTGGTAATTCTTGTGTTAATAGGTAAAACTCTCAAGCTAAAGAACATTGTATAAACGAGTGAGTCGCACCCAGATCTATCAAAACTATAATTGACATGTTATTAAAGAAAAGCATTTCTCCTGTAATTACTCGAGAAGAAACTATACCTTCTTGTGGTGTCAAAGAGAAGAAACGTCCTGAAGATCTTCCTATCCCACGGTGTCTACATTGTCCTTCCCTAGCACTAGGTGCTGCACCACCTAGGGAACCTAAAGCTACAGAGGAACCGGGTCCTCTAGCTGGAGCTTGTCTCAGGACATTCTGGTACTGTGACTGGGAACCCTGTGATGCTGACTGCTGTAATTGGGGGCAATTCCTTTTAAAGTGTCCCACCTGTCTGCAGACATAACAACCCTGAACATCTGCACCCCAACACTGACCAGAGTGCGGCTTCCCATAGATATCACATCTCGGTACTTCTTTCTTGGCGGACCTTTCAATGAAACAGATGATCCAGAAGGCCTAGTTGGAGGTGTCCATGTAGACTGTGTACCCCATTTCCAGAATTGGGTCTCCCTCCACTTGATGAAAAACTAGATCCTTGTCTACCAAAACAACCAAGTCCTTGTCCTATCTTTGAAAAGAAACCACCACCACCTCTGTATCCACCACTGCTTTGTCCCCTTCTAATAAAGTCTCCAGATCTTTTCTTACTCTCAGTCTACTTATCAATGTTAACCGACTCTTCTACACGTCTCTCTACCTCAAGAAACTCTTCAAAGTTCTCTCTTTTTCTTCTGCCAATTATAGATACAGTATGCCAGATTTCGGGCCTCAATCCCTCCTGGAACCTTCTACACTTTTCCAAATCGTTTGGGATGAGCTATGGGTAGACGTTTACCAACCTGGTGATATGTTCTTCATACTCTCCCACTGACATATTTCCTTGTCTGATGTTCTATAGTTGTCTTATCTTCTCACTCAAAAAGGTAGGTGGGTAGTACTTAAGATGGAATTCATCAAAGAAATCCTTCCAAGTCAGTACTGTGTTTCTCTTTTTATCTTCCACTCCATACCACTAGAGTTCTGCATAACCTTTAAGCAAATAAACTACGTGATTGATTTGTCTCTCCTCAGACAACTCCATTAGATGGAACACTTTCTCAATCTGCCTCAGCCATTCATCTTTCACTGTGGGGTCCGTTGTTCCAATGAACTCAGTACCTGCAAGCTTCTTAACCAGTTCATAGGATCTCCTCAAATCCTTGCTACTCAAGGTAGAAGCTCATCTATCCGACTTATATTTTTCCTTGGTCTCAAGAAACATTCTGTACATTCTCGCTACCTCATCCACTTGTTCACCACCACCTGGACCCATCTCTCGAGGATCAGGTCCAAAGTGTCTCTCAGCTTGGTCCTCATGACCACGTCATCTTTCTTCCATCTTCAATAGTATAACAGAACATTTCTTGTTAGAAAATTACAATTAGAAAGAAGACACCTAAGTCCTAATCCTATTGGTCTCTTATCATCCCCTGATCTTGACTTAGAGTAACTACGTACTCAACCTATGCTCTGGTACCAAATATGTTGTAACGCCCCAATCCCCATGCCATCTCTAATGACCCCGAAGACCAGGGAGTCACCCTCGGTAAACCACTCTGAACTTTTTCTTTACTTGATCACTTAAAATTTTTATTTAAAAGAAATCTTATGACTTGAAATAAACTGAAATCTTACTAAACTACAGAAACAAACTTACTATTTCTAAATCTTGAAAGATACCACAAAGTTTAAACAACATATTACATCTTACTTGTAGAATATAAAGTACAACAGTTAATTGAAAACTAAGCTACATATTACTTTATATTCTCTCTCTTTCTACCACACCAAGTCCCAAGGACTAGGGGAAAGGACTAAGAGACCTCTAAACCTAACTAAACACTACCTTCTAAGCGTCTGGGTGATACGATCCTTCAGCTTCCTCATCTTGACGCTGACCTGAAAAATGTTTCAGTAGGATGGTGAGCTACTGGCTCAGTGAATAGAATTTCAGCCAACCATCATAGATAACTCATTTATATTTATTAATTGGAATAATATGCAAGAAATACTACACTGAGTAGGTCTAAAACAATATAGCTTAAATATCAAGAAATATCAACATCTCATTAAAATAACAACTGCTGCAAGCTATAGTTACAATTAAATAATAGGGATTATCAACATTTCATTTAAAGAACAACTGATACGAATCTAAACTCCATCTTTCTTAACTCTTTAACTTATAAGAAATTCTGTGAACCTATATGAACATATTTTATCTTATGTCCGGATCATATACAGTAAACTCTACATATGAAGACTCGTAGCGAACTACGATCCTACCGTACAAGACTTAGCCGATACCCCGGGATAGCTAAGTCTGACTGCTGTCCTGGTCTGCTACAGGAGAAGTGGCTCTCTGGCCTCGACACTCCTATGGTGTCATAAACTGGACTCCTCCTCTAACCTGAGCACACAGGAAAAGAGTCAAGATGTGCCACCAGGACGTCTGGTTAGTGTTGGACACACTTCTCTATACTCCAGTGCCACCAAGATGTCTGGTTAGTGTTGGAAACTATAAACTGCTCTATAGTGCCACCAAGACGTCTGGTTAGTGTTGGACACTACAAACTGTACTCTCATTCCACCAGGACATCTGGTTAATGTTGGATATGAGTTTCCGACCCCCCTCCCCCCGTGTACTGGACACTGCCAGGGTTAGGTCATTTCACCCCTAAGGTGCAGACCTCTCAAAGGGGTTCTACACTGTCAGGGCCCTTAAGTCTATTATTTTATTAAACCTAGAAAACTCTTACTACACTATACCTTTTCCTTGTGTATACTCGACTCTGGTACCTCTAGGGTACCACATCTATTTACTTGAGCTTTATAATACCACATACTGTACTTGCCGGTAGTTTAAAATTCTTAAATATCAAAATTTCATGTCAACTTGGCACATATACACTAATTTCATGCAATTGAATGCCTGAATACACTGATAGGAGTAAATTACTCAACAACTGAGAAATCATCAGTAGCATCTGTAATTTATCTAAAATTCCTCGAAAAACATGCACATTAACCCAAATCCTAGTTTGTGCATCACCCAAATCAATTAAGAGTTAACTATTTATCATGACACAAATTATTAATAATAATTGATGATTTCTAATAATATCTCAGAGAAACGAGCCAATTCGTATAAATATTAAACCTATCTCATTAAACATAGTAGAAAACATGCAACTGGGGTTTTCATCTAACTTTCCATGTCATCATCATTCCCTTAAAATTGTGCATCTGATAAATTTCTAAAAGCTATACTGCCTGGGTTTATACCCAAACCATACCATTATTGGTCGTGTGCTATTGATTTCAACATTCAAATTGAGCAATTTAGACTTCGATTAACCATGCAATTCCATTGGTCCAAACTACACTGATCAGATGATAAACTAGATCATATAAAAACATAAAGAAGCGATTTATGAAATAAAAAGTCGGGTGACGCCAAATACTACCCAGTGCCTGATAACTGCTATTATCAGTGAAAAACACACAATTAACCAAAAATTTCCGATTTCCAGAGTTAAATCTTGCATAGTGAGTAAAATTCTACTCACAGCGGTTGGGGATGTCCGAATTCATCCGAAAATGTGTCCAAAGCCTATTTCCGGGCAATTTCTAGGTTGTCTTCGACCTTTGGATACTCTATTTTTGGCCTATTGCAAAAAAAAAACTTACGTTCAAGCATAGGTTGACGGAAGGAGCCCAATTGGTGGCTGAATCATGGCGGAATGCTACGAACCTTGCTTGGTCCTCAAAATCGGAGCTCAAGAGAAGCTCCTCTGCTGCTGGGTGCGCCCACAGTGGCTCCTTGGTTGCTGCCGTATGTAGTAGCTAGCTATAGGGCACCGGCTTCCCAAGCTTCTAGGGTAGAGGGCTGTTAGGCGTGTAAAGGAGGAAGGAAATGGAGGAGGAAGAAGAAGAGAAGAAGGGATGAAGGGAGGTGAGCTACTGGGAAACGAAGCTAGGCCAAGGATCGCCCGCTCCTTCTCTGTTGCTCATTTACACAACTACAATACACCGCCTAATAACGATTGTCCAAAAGAGATAAGGAAGAAAGAAAAGAAAAATGGTTTATAAGCCAAAATTTTGGGAAAATTGCAGATTCAACCCAAAAATCTTGCAAACCTCATAACTTTTGCCTCGGAGGCCCAAATCAAGCATTTTCTTTTGCAACGTTTCAAGCGCGAGATCCTCTACAACCTAAAGGTATAAAACACGCCAATTAGCTTGTCTCAGCTAATAAGAAAAACTAATCACATCTTAAGCACTTAACTTAGCTTAATCGACATAATGATGTTGTTATCACGATACTTACTAGTTAGCTTTGGAGTGGGTCATAACAATCTCCCTCCCTTATAAGAATTGCATCCTGAAATTCCTAAAAGAGAAAAGGAAACTTGTTATGAATCTCTGACTCAAGATTCTATGTAGCTTCCTCTAAGTTGTGGTTCCTCCATAGAACTTTTACTAATGGTATCTCACAATTCTTAAGCTTCTTGATCCTCCGATCAACTATTTGTACTGGTCCTTCAACATAGGACACATCTGGTTTGAGTTGTGTAGGTTCTAGGTGCATTATCTTCTCTGTACTGGGGTAACACTTCTTCAACATCAATACATGAAACACGTCATGTAGATTAGCCAACTCAGATGGCAAATCCAACCTGTAGGCTACAGGTCCAATCCTCTCAATGAAAGGATATAGGCCCATAAACCTAGGAGTCAGTTTTCCTCTTTTACCAAACCTCAACATTCCTTTCCATGGCGAAACTTTCAAGTACACTTCATCACCAACCTCAAACTCAAGAGGTCTACATCTCTTTTCAGCATAACTCTTCTGCCTATTCTGTGCAACTTCCAACTGTTCTCTGATCACTTTAATCTTTTCTATAGTTAAATAAACTATCTTAGGTCCAAGAATCTACTTTTCACCTACCTCATACCAACATATGGGTGATATACACTTTCTGCCATACAAAGCTTCATACGGTTCCATACTAAGACTGGAATGGTGACTATTGTTGTATGCAAACTCTATAAGGCTCAAGTGTTCTTCCCAACTTCCACTAAAATGCAAGACACATGCTCTCAGCATGTCCTCAAGAGTCTGAATAGTCCTCTCTGACTGACCATCCATCTGTGGGTAAAAAGATGTACTGAATCTTAACTTTGTGCCCACAGCACGATGCAACTGATTCCAAAACCTGGATGTGAGCTTAGGATCTCTATCAGATATAATTGAAACTGGAATACCATGTAGCCTGACTATCTCATCCACGTATATCTTAGGCAACTTTGGAACATCAATGGTTGACTTAATAGGAAGAAAGTGAGCAGACTTAGTCAGTCTATCCACAATCACCATATCGAGTCACAACCTCTAGGTGTCTTGGGCAACCCTATCAAAAAATCCATTGTGATATGTTCCCATTTCCACTCTGGTATAGGAAGAGATTGCAAGGTACCTGTAGGTTTATGATGCTCAGCCTTAACCTGCTGGCACACACTACATCTAGCCTTGTACTCAGCTATATCCTTTTTCATACCTGACCACCAATACAACTCCTTAAGATTCCTATACATCTTAGTGTTACCTGGATGGATGGCGTACATCGATGCATGTGCTTCCTCAAGAATATGTTCTTTCAAATCACTATCTCCAGGTACACATAACCTGTCATGCTGATAAACAAACCATCAAATGAAAACCTAAACTCTGGTCTTTTTACCTTTGTCATATCATGCATGATCTGCTGTAACTCACTGTCACTCTGCTGAAGTTCCTTGATCTGATTATAAAAAGTAGGCTTGACTTGCATCTGTGCAATCAAACCAATCTGCTCTGTCACCCCTAAGTCTAAGTTCAACTTCTACATTTCTACTAGTAGGTCTCTCTTGTAACATTCCATGGAGAATATATCAGCTATTGAACTTGACTTCCTGCTCAGAGCATCTTCTACCATATTCTCTTTACCAGGATGATAATTTATCGTCACATCGTAATCCTTAATCAATTCTAACCATCTCCTCTATCTTAGATTCAGATCCTTCTGGGTGAAAATATATTTCAAGTTCTTATGATCTGTAAACACTTGGCACACCTCACCATAAAGATAGTGACACCATGTTGTAAGAGCATGAACTACTGCAACTAGCTCCAGATAATGTGTCAGGTAATTCTCCTCATTCTTATTAAGTTGTCTAAATGTATACACTACTACTTTGCCTTCCTGCATCAACACATAGCCTAAACCTTTCCTGGAAGCATCACAAAACACTGTATATCCTTTATCTGCCTCAGGCAGGATCAACACTGGTGCTGTAGTCAACCTCTTCTTCAAGATCTGAAAACTCTTCTCACAGTTGACTGACTAGACAAATAGTGCATTCTTCCTTGTTAAATGTGTCAGAGGTGATGCTATAACACTGAAGTTCTAATAAACCTTCTGTAGTAACCTGTCAATCCTAAGAAGATTATAATCTCAATAGGAGTCTTAGGATGCTCCCACTGTAGAACAAACTCAACTTTCTTAGGGTCAACACTTACTCCATCTCCTAAGATGACATGTCCAAGAAAAGACACCTCAACTAACCAGAACTCACACTTATTGAACTTAGCGTATAATTGATGTTGTCTCAAAAATTGTAATGTTATCCTCAGATGTTGCTCATGCTTATCATCATCTCTGGAGTAGATTAGAATGTCATCTATGAAAACCACTATGAACTGATCCAAGAATGGCTTGAAAATCTGGTTCATCATGTCCATGAAAGTTGTTGGGGCATTAGTCAATCCAAACGAAATGACCAAAAACTCATAATGCCCATATCTTGTTCTGAAAGCTGACTTAGGAATATCTGAAGCCTTTATTCTCAACTGATGGTATCCTGATATCAAGTCTATCTTTGAAAAGATCATCGCTCCACACAACTGATCAAACAAGTCATCTATCCTTGGCAGTGGGTACTTGTTGTTGATAGTGATCTTATTCAATTATCTGTAGTCTATACATAATCTCATAGTATCATCTTTCTTCTTCACAAACAAGATTGAAGCTCCCCATGGTGATGAACTAGGTCTAATGAAACCATTATCTAGTAATTCCTGTAACTGGATCTTGAGTTCCTTCAACTCTGTAGGTGCCATTCTGTAAGCTGGTAGCGCTATAGGTTGACTCCCTGGAAACACCTGGATCTCAAAGTCTATATCTGTTTCAGGAGGTAGACCTGGCAACTCATCTAGAAAAACATCTGGGAACTCACAGACCACTGGCACATCCCATAGGCTAACTGTGCTCTTTTCTTCTCTAGTATATACTACATGTGCCAAGAACGCGTCACAACCTTTCTGCAACATCTTATCAGCTAAAACAGCAGATATGATACACGTAGGTGAGATTTTCCTATCTCCAGAAAAGACACAAGAAAATCCACCCTGTTGAAAGACAACTTCCTTTTTCCAACAATCGAGATGAACTCAATACGTCTCTAGGCAATCCATACCCAAGATAACATGAAACGTGTTAACATCTAGGGGTGTTAGATTAATTGCGATGGTGTAACCACCAAAGGTCAAAAAACATCTGGGACAAAATGCCGTCAACACTGTCGGTTCACCTAACGGAACCCTCAACAACAACTCAATTGGTAATTCTTGTGTTAATAGGTTAAGCTCTCAAGCTAAAGAACATTGTATAAATGAGTGAGTCGCGACCAGATCTATCAAAACTGTAACTGACATGCTATTAAAGAAAAGTATTTCTCCTATAATTACTCGAGAAGAAACTATACCTTCTTGTGGTATCAAAGAGAAGAAACACCCTAAAGCGCTTCCTCTCCCACGATGTCCACATTGTCCTTCCATAGCACTAGGTGATGCACCACCTCGGGAACCTAAAGCTACAGAGGAATCGGGTCCTCTAGCTGGAGCCTGTCTCGAGATATTCTGGTACTGTGACTGGGAACCCTATGATGCTGACTGCTGTAATTGGGGGCAATTCCTTATAAAGTGTCCCACCTATCCACAGACATAACAACCCTGAACATCTGCACCCCAACACTGACCAGAGTGAGACTTCCCACAGATATCACATCTCGATACCTCTTTCCTTGGTGGACATGTCACTGAAATAGATGATCCTGAAGGCCTAGTTGGAGGTGTCCATGTCGACTATGTACTCCATCTTTCGGAATTGGGTCTCCCTCCACTTGATGAAAAACTAAATCCTTGTCTACCAAAACTGTGAAGATCTACTTCGGGAAAAATGAGATCAACGAATGCGGAAGCGATTAACTAGCAGCATAATTATGGAAAATCACTAAAATTTAAAACTTTTGTAAAGAGATCTATAAACGATAAAAATCTTTCATAAGGAAACATGATAAGTTATTTACAAACTGATCCATCATTACATCTCTGTAATATCACATCTCGAGAGTCACAAGCATCAACTGCCCTGTTAAACAGTACATGAGTAGTGTACAAAAATCTCAAGGAATTAAGACAAAATCTCAGGTTTACTTTAAACAACTAATGACTCCTAGGACCTGAGAGTACAGAGACGACACATAGAAAATTCTATCTACAAGACTTTACAGACAGTGTCTCCACCTGAGAATCATCGCTGTCCCTGATGTTGCTGCTGCTGCTGCTCACTCACTCACTGATGGGTTTCTTCGACCTCAGTGTCTACCTAAAAAGTCGAATCCCATGGGGGTGAGACAATTGAATAATTGTCCCAGCGAGATTTATAACTCTCTGCCAGAAGCTTTGTTATTGCAATAATAAATTACATTGAGCAGTAGAACTATAAATATTCAACAATAGGTAAAGATTGAATGAACTAAGTAGAACAATATTTCATAAGCAATCATTTCAATTATAACTTAATTGAATGACAAGACATATATCAATAAGGAATATGAAGAACATGTATACTAGTTATTCAACTAGAGTATTATAAACAATGTATCATCAATCATTATTTATCGTAATTCAACCTAAGCAATTATGCTATACGACTGATTACTTTTTTCAAACATATTTATGCCCTGAGGAGATGAGTTACACCTCTCATACTCCAACTGACCATTACAAAATCGCAATCGGTACCATACATAGGTCATCATAAGAGCCGGATTCCTATAACCTCATCATCCTCAGTCAGTGTGAGGAACAACATCCAAGACATCTTGTGTCTCTGCCATAATAGCTTTCCAAGGTATTCTGGCAACTTCGCTATTAGAGTTACAGTGACATGCTGTACTCTCTTCACCATTGAGGGATTTCTTGTTTATCTCTCATCGATGTGACATTAACAACATCATCGGGAGATTTATGATACATCATCCCGACATAAACATATAATGAAGGATTGAGAGATTAATGTACATCTCACATCAAATCCTACATTAGGACGTAAGGATATTCACGTCCATAACCCCCACATACTCAAAATTATGCTCTCCAGGAGTTCCCTTAGGAAAACCTGTTTCACCATCATTTAACTAATGACAATGATGTATCTATGGTCAAGGCTCTACATGATATCATTATACTTGATTATTTAAGTACATTATGGCATTCTTTTAGCATTAGGCATGTTTCCAAACATAAATCAATAAGACAATTGCTATAAAGAAAAAGTACTCATTGTATCAATTTTATGTCACATATTGTTAACACTGGGATATCAATCCCTAACCATCTCATCATTGTGATTCAGGAATATGGGTATTCAAACCCTAAGATCATTAAAACACTTGTTACCAAGTAACATATTGTCATCAAGTCATTTATCAACATGACCTTGATTGTAGCACTGCAAATATTTCTCATGGGTCATACAGCCTATCAAATCTCATATGTTACCTCATACTAGGCAACATAACATATCTTTACTTTCAAAGCTTATAAAGTGCTTTCAATAAATGTAGAATCATAACCCTTACCTAGCTATGCTCACTTCTTTATAAAGACCTTAATGACTAACACAATTGATAACATACCTATTATATCTATATCAACACAATACAAGTTACTTCCAATTCAAGTATAGAACACCACGGCCGTGCTATCTTGCACGGTCGTGCAAGAGTAAGCCACCACGGCCGTGCTACCTTACACGGTCGTGCTACATAATTTCACCACGACCGTGTCACATTACTACGGCTGGTTTCTAGGGTTAGGGTTTCCCTATTCAATTCAATTCAATTAGGGTTATTCAACCCCCTTTTGGTTAAAAGGCATAATGATTCATTATTTCCTACTCAAGTATAGAGTTCCATGCTTAAAAGCATAACCCAAAAATTAGGGTTTACTGTTTATACCATCACATTTCCCTAGATTAGGGTTTACTATTCATATTGCATCACATCATCCTAGATTAGGTTTTACTATTCATATTATAATGAATTAAGATCACACTATCATCATGTATGAGGATTACTTCCATTAATGCCCTCAAATTAGGTTAAGATTCATTAACCATCACAATTAGTATTTTCATGATCTCACTATGATGGATCATACCCTAATTAGGTATATTCATATATATATATATTGTAAGTTCATTATTGATCATCATTCATATAAGAAGTCTTCTCTCTCCTCTTTCTATTAGATGATGTTTACATCAATCTTGATTAGGTTAAGTCATATCAACATTGACATCATGGGTTGTGTCATTACTATTGTGGTCATTAAGGCTCACTTGATCAAAGGGCATTGGTCACTCTATCCCATCAAGGGTACCTTGGTAATGTTCACCACTTGATTATAACATGTATAATCAACTAATTACTGGATCCCTTAATCTCTTTAGGTATCTATAAGGTTTAGGTTAATCAACCACTAAACCATCTTGACCACTAAGGCATCAAACACTCTTAACCTTTTTAGACCTCAAACGGTCTTGCACTTTCAACCCCCAAACGATCTTGGATAGACCTTGAAACCATTTGGTGTTGTTGAACATTTGGTCTAGTTTGACTTTTGAAACTGTTTAGTAAAGTGCACACTCAAGACCGTTTGCCCAAGGTGAGGTGAAGAATGTTTGGTCATGAAGACCGTTTGGCCAAGTTTGACTTTGAAACCGCATGGGAATAATCGATCTTGAAACCGCATGAGATCAAACAGTTTGGGACCATTTGGTCCTAAATGGTCTTGAGACCATTTGGACTCAAACGGTCTTGAGATCGTTTGGTCCAAACCACCTCAAAACCGCATTGACCAAAAAGTGTCTCAACCACTTTAATTGAATTAGGGTTTCCAATGTTGAACCCCTCAATCAACCATGCACTTGTTAGCCACTTATCAATTGAGTCAATTAGGTAGACCCTCTACTGATTTGACACTCAATTGACCCTCAATTGATCACCAATTAGGGCTTGGATCAATTTAATTAGGGTTTGGAATCAATTACCCTTCAACACTCAACATGAGTCTAATTGATTTGAAACCATTGAACCATCATTCATTTTGGTCATGACCTGACCCAAAACGGTCTTGGGATCATTTGGATTACCTCCAAACGGTCTTGGAATCGATTACCCTTCAACACCCAAGACCATTTTCTCAAGTCAACATCAAAAAATAACACAACCTATTAAGGTTTGGCTCATTGATTTGATCATTAGGTCACTAATCAATTACACTTCAACTTGTTACCTTTAGATTTACAATCACTTGACCATAGTCAACCCTAGACCTCGAAACGGTCTTGGGTGACCCCCAAATGGTCTTGGGATCATTTGGATATCATCTAAACAGTCTTGAGACTGTTTGCCCATTATTTTATCAAAAACCAAGTCATTCACTTAAGGGTTAAACCCTAGGTTTGGTCACCAAATCAGCACTTAATTGCTCATCAACTTGATATCATTGGACCCTCAATTGGTCAATCCTACTTAACCCTAGACCTACAAATTGTCTTGGGTGATCAGCAAACGGTCTTGAGACCGTTTGGGTGATACCCAAATGGTTTTGAAACCGTTGGGCCACTCAACCCAAACTTCAACATAAATCTTTTATTGAAATCAACAATTAACCCGATTAGGGTTTAGGTGGTTGATGGGCTTTCAGTTGGTGATTTACTTGGAATTACTTGATGATTTTTGGTAGGTAATTAGTCAAAATTATTTACAACAGACCTCCAAATGGTCAAAGCTTGGTCAACACATCCAAACGGTTTTAGACCGTTTGCTTCTATGCGGTCTAGTGAAACCGTTTGCTCCCAAACGGTTTGGGAAACTGTTTGAGCAAGAGGTGGAAGACCGTTTGCTAAAGCAAGTTTGTGGATAAACTTTGGAATTAAAGTCATCATATTCTATCTCAAGAACGTGGACTGTTCTTCATGGAAATAGTAGCAAGAACACACAAAGGTGTCTAAAGAAGAAGAATAAGCAACAATTCTAAGGAAAGAAGATGCAAACGCAAAGCTTCAGTTTTAGAGTTATAAAACCCGCCTTTAGATCTGATCTAGAGCTCCAAGATTCGTATATTTAATGGTGGATGAAGCTCCAAAGGTTGTCCAAGGTCCGTTCATCAAGTTTTGGATGGAGAAGATGGCTAGAAAGAAGAATTGTATAAAGAAAACCAATAAACCAACCTTGCTTAAGGTTTTCCACTATGAATTCGAGGTAGATGGTGATTAAAACTTACCAAACCAGCGTGGTCATCCTTCTATATTCCAGAGTTACTTATAAGTCGGCCAAAGCAAGAAGATGAGGAGAAAGAACTAAAGGAACGATCCTTTGCTTTGTGGAAAAAGGGTACTTATATATTTTTGGATATTTTTAAGGCAAAGAGAAGATTTGTTATTTCTTTTATTTCTCAACATATCCATCAAGGATTGCTCCTCCTTGTCCATGTATATTCCTCCTAAACACATGCAAAAACCCTCTCTTATCCAAGGTTAAAAGGAAAAGAAACCAAACACCTTACTAAGTTGTATATATATATTAAAGACCAATTTGCTTAATTCTTGGTTATTTAAATATCCAGACTATCCTTCTTACCTGATCATTCATATGAGGCGCCCCTCTCATTTTCTTTGCTCTACTTGATGCTAATAAACATGAGAGATACTCTAGAGGGTATATTTTACATGTTTAACCCTATGTTTTTGGTAAATTGCACTTTACACCAAAACTAGGTTTTAAAGCATAAGGATTGCTCTACAAGCTATATCTTGGTGCTCAAGCTTGTGGAATCCATACCACTACATCATATTCATTCTTATGGTGTCTCATCATCAGAGGAACATCTTAACATGTGAAATTTGCAAGTTAACCCTTCAACTTGGGTAATTTGCACTTTAGTCCAAAGTTAACAAAACAATATTGCAACATTATTCAAAAAGGACTGAACTGGAAATATAAGTTCCTCAAAAGCTTTAATTACATTCCATAAGTTAACCATTAGCATCTAATCACATATTTAAGAAAAACACCGAGGGTTAGTTCATAACCCAGGTCAGGGATGTTACAAATTATCCACCCCTTACAAGGATTTCGTCCCCGAAATCAAAAAATATATTAAGAGAAAAGAGCAGGGTATTTCCTTCTCATCTCTTCCTCTAGTTCCCATGTGGATTCTTCAATACCACGGTGATTCCAGAGGACTTTTACAAGACTTATATCTTTCTTTTTCATCTTTTTAATTCTTTTGTCAAGGATTGACACAGGTCCTTCCTCATAAGATACATCATCATTCAATTCTACTTCCATAGGTTGTAGAACTGATTCTGTATTAGGGTGACATTTCCTAAGCATGGAAATGTGGAACACAGGGTGTAACCTTTGTAGTTATTGTGGTAAATCTATCTTATAAGCTATTTTCCCAATCCGTTCAATGATTGGATAAGGCCCCATAAACCTAGGAGCTAATTTTCCTTTCCTTCCAAATCTCAAAACTCCTTTCCAAGGTGAGACTTTGAGATACACTCTATCTCCAACCTAGAATTCTAAAGGTCTACGAAACTTATCAACATAGGATTTCTGCCTATCCTGTGTAGTCTTTATCTGTTGTTGTATTACTTTAATCTTCTCGGTGGTCTGCTACACAAGATCAGGACCTAAAAGTTGATATTCACCAGTTGCATACCAACATAGGGGTGATCTACAACGTCTACCATACAAAGCTTCATAAGGTGCCATGTCAATGCTATGTTGATAGCTGTTGTTATAGGCAAACTCTATCAAGCTTAGGTGCAGATCCCAACTCCCTGTAAACTGAAGAACACATGCTCTAAGTAAGTCTTCCAAAGTCTGTATGGTTCTCTCTGACTGTCCATCTGTCTGAGGATGAAAGGCTGTACTAAACCTTAACTGTGTACCTAAGGCTTTATGAAGTTGCTCCCAAAAATGACTCGTAAATTGGGGACCTTTGTCAGAAACAATAGTAACTGAGACCCCATGCAACCTTACTATCTCATCAACATATAACTGTGCTAGCTTTTCAGTAGAATAGGTTGTTTTGACAGGTAAGAAATGTGATGTCTTTGTCAACCTATCAACTATTACCCAAATGGAATCATGTCCCTTGGTTGTCCTGGGTAGACCAACCACAAAGTCCATGGTTACATGGTCCCACTTCCACTGTGGTATGGGCAAAGGTTGCATTGTTCCTGCATGCTTCTGATGTTCAACTTTAACTTGCTGACACACAGAACACCGCATAACGAACTTAGAAACGTCTTTCTTCATTCCAAGCCACCAATACATATCTTTCAAGTTTCGATACATCTTGGTGGTTCCTGGATGCATAGCATACATTGAAGAATGAGCTTCTTCCAGGACTAACTTACTTAAGTTATCCACATCAGGCACTATCATCCTACCATGATAACAGGGTACTTGATCATTTGAGTCATGGAAACCCTCTTGTTTCTCACTACCATACTCCGATCTAATCAGTTGAACTACAACATCAACTTGCTGTGCTTCCTTGATCTATTATCTTAGAGTAGGCTTTATATGCATCTCAACTAACAACCCGGCTAACAATGACACTTTTAACTTTACATTGTCTTGCCTTAGGGAGATAAGCATATCCCTCCTAGAGCACACCAAGGAATTCAGTTGTGCTCTATCTAAAGATGGTGTTGCTGATTTCCTACTCAAAGCATCCACAACGACATTGGCCTGTCCTGGATGATAATCAATCGTACAATCATAGTCCTTGATTAACTCCATCCAGCGGCATTGCCTCATGTTAAGCTCATGCTGAGAAAAGATATACTTAAGGTTCTTATGGTCTATGAAAATATGGAATGTTTCTCCATAAAGATAATGTCTCCAGAAATTCAAGGCATGAACTACAGCAGCTAGCTCTAGATCGTGTGTCAGATAATTCTCCTCGTGTTTCTTAAGCTATCGGGAAGCAAAAGAAATCACTTGTTTATCCTGCATCAACACACATCCAAGTCCATTCTTAGAAGCATCACAAAAAACTATATATCCCTTTCCTTGCTCACGTAACACAAGCACATGTGCACTTGTCAACCTTTATTTCAACAACTGAAATGATTGTTGACACTTATCACTCCAAACAAAAGGAACATCCTTCCTGGTCAACTTAGTTAAGGGTAAAGCTATAGAACTGAAGTTCTTAATGAACCTCTGATAATAGCCTGCCAACCCTAAGAAACTTAGGATCTCCGTCAGTGTCTTCGGTTGATCCCATAGCAGAACAACTTCTACCTTTTTGGGATCGACACGAATACCTGAGGCAGATATTATGTGTCCAAGGAAAGATACTTCCGGTAACCAGAACTCACACTTGCTAAATGTAGCATATAACTTGTGTTTTCTTAGCAAAGTTAGAGTCTGACGAAGATGTTGTTCGTGCTGCTGAGCATTTCTACTATAGATCAGGATGTCATCTATGAAGACAACAACACACTGATCGAGAAAAGGTCAGAAAATTCTATTCATGAGTTGCATAAATGCAGCTGGTGCATTAGTTAGTCCAAATGACATAACTGTGAACTCATAGTGACCATACCTTGTCCTAAAGGCAGACTTTGGTATGCACCATCCTTAATATGTAGTTGGTGATATCCCGACCTCAAATCTATCTTTGAGAAGACGGTTGCACCATGCAACTGGTCAAAGAGATCATCAATCCTCGACAGAGGATACTTATTCTTTATTGTTACTTTATTTAATTGTCTGTAATCAATGCACAACCACATTGATCCATCTTTCTTTTTAACAAAAAGGACCGGAGCACCCCAAGGTGAAGTACTCGATTAGATGAAACCCTTCTCGAGCAACTCTTGCAGTTGTTTCTTAAGTTCTACCATATCAGCAGGCACCATCCTATACGGTGTTTGTGCTCTTGGCTGTGTGTTCAGGATTAAATTGATCTCAAAATCAATCTCCCAGGGTGGTGGTACACCTGGAAGTTCTTCAGGAAATACATCTTCAAATTCCCTGAATACAGGAACTTCAGTAGGGTTAGGACTCTCCATGGTAGTATCTACCACATGGTCTAAGAATGCATAACATCCTTGCCTCATCAGCTTCTCAGCAACCATAGCTGACACAAGATAGGTGGGTAGAATATTTCTCTCTCCTTGAAAGATCCATGTGTCACTATCATCAGCGAACATAGCTTGCTTGGACTCACAATCCAAGACAACCTTATACCTTTCTAAGGTATCCATCCCAAAGATTATATAAAATCCATGCATCTCAAGTGGTATAAGATCCACTTGAATGTGATGTTCAGAAAAGAAGAGAATGCAGAGAGAACATATCTCCTGCAACACAGCAGATCCCATCAACGGAGTTTCTAGCAAAAAAACTATCTGCTCTATGACTTATAGTCAAGTTGCAGTCAAGAATCACTCTCCGAGTGATAAAGGAGTGCATATCACCCGGATCAATTAAAATAGATACAACGCAAGATGTAGACATATCAGAATATAACAATTCCATCTGACTTGCCACAACCCGAGGGTTGATCACTGCATCAGGTGGATTCATTGCATAGAATCTCACTGTTGCCTGTGGTTGATTCGGTGATCGATGACTTGGTGTTGATGATATAGCTTGGGACGCTTGTCCACATCCTCTAGCATTACCTGGAAACTGTCACCTTTGCGATCCTTGCTGACTCTGCCTTTGAGGTTGAGTCACACTCACTTCTCTGGCTCTGCAGTCTTTCATCATATGTCCCATCTTTCCACATATGTAACAACTTCTGTTCAGTTGTTGTGGTCTGGGTGGTCCTGTAACTGACATAGATGTTGAGTTGCGAGCTCCTTCCAAAGGTAAGCTTCATCCTCTACCCCTATTTGACGTCCACGACGTCTGGGTACTGAATCTAGGTGGTGGTGTAGGTACAGAAAACCTAGGTTTCTTGAAATCTTTAGATGAAGATCCATGGAATTGGGGATACATCCTCTTGTTCTGGGTCTATCTCTTCTCTACCACAAACCTTTCTACCATTCTGATAGATTCGACGAAGGTAGCAAACCTTTCCCTGTTCTCCAGAGCAGAGACAGGGGTGGTCAACTCAGCGTTTAGTCCTTTTTCAAAATGCCTAATCCTTTCTTCATCTGTGGTCACCATGTGCGGACAGAACCACAAAAGCTCCATGAACTTAGCTTCGTACTCGCTAATGTTCATAAGTCCTTGTCTTAACCTCTCAAAATGAGAGATTTTCTAATCCAGAAATGTCTTAGGAAAATATCTGTTGATAAATTCCCGTCGAAAAACTTCCCATGCAACCTCCACACCTGGCCTTTTCTATTCTTCCATGGTCCACCAGTGACCAACACTCCCCTTGAGAAGGTACACATCATGTCTAACCTTCTCAGCGTCTGGGATGTTCAGGATTCTAAAGGCCTTCTCTAGTTCAGTTAACCACAAGTCAGCATCCGCTGGGTCAGCTGTTCCAGCATACTCTGTGGCTCCAACTCGGCGAAGTCATTCAAACGTCTTGCCAGCTCCTTGTCCTTCAGGATGGGTAGGTGCCCTAGGTGTAGGTATATGCATCCTATCAGTCACATGTGTCATGGCAGTCATAAACTTCCCAAACATGGCTTGGACGACTGGGTTTCCCATGTCAGTTGGATTGAACTGGGGTGGTTCAGGCACAGGTTCTTCTCTTTCTGGGTTTCTTGCACCTCCTCTGGGTGCAACGACACTACTCTCAGCAACGTGTTCCTCGTGTGGTCCAGACATCTTTAGTCTTATCTTCTCCTCCTAAATGAGTAGAAGACACTATCAGATATACTAGAAGACACTAGAATAGACTTAACAACCTAAGTCCTATGTCTCTGTAGACTCAGCAAACCTAGAGCTCTGATACCACTAAATTGTGACGATCTACTCAGGGAAAAATGAGATCAACAAATGCGGAATCGATTAACTAGCAGCAGAATTATGGAAAATCACTAAAATTTAAAACTTTTGTAAAGGGATCTATAAACGATAAAACTCTTTCATAAGGAAACATGATAAGTTATTTACAAAATGATCCATCATTACATCTCTGTAATATCACATCTCAAGAGTCACAAGCATCAACTGCCATGTTAAACTATACATGAGTAGTGTACAAAAATCTCGAGGTATTAAGACAAAATCTCAGGTTTACTTTAAACAACTAATGACTCCTAGGACCTAAGAGTACAAAGACAACACATAGGACATTCTATCTACAAGACTTGACAGACAGTGTCTCCACCTGAGAATCACCGCTGCCCCTGATGTTGCTACTACAGCTGCTGCTCACTCACTGATGGGTTTCTTCGACCTCAGCGTATACCTAAAAAGTCAAATCCCACGGGGGTGAGACAATTGAATAATTGTCCTAGTGAGAGTTATAACTCTCCGCCAGAAGCTTTGTTATTGCAATAATGAAATAACATTGAGCAGTAGAACTATAAATATTCAACAGTAGGTAAACATTGAATGAACTAAGTAGAACAATATTTCATAAGCAATCATTTCAATTATAACTTAATTGAATGACAAGACATATATCAATAAGGAATATGAAGAACATGTATACTAGTTATTCAACTAGAGTATTATATACAATGTATCATCAATCATTATTTCTCGTAATTCAACCTAAGCAATTATGCTATATGGCTGATTACATTTTTCAAATATATTTATGCCCTGAGGAGATGAGTTACACCTCTCATACTCCAACCGATCCTTATGAAATCACAATCGGTACCATACATAGGTCATCAGAAGAGCTGAATTCCTATGACCTCATCATCCTCTGTCAGTGTGAGGAACAACATGCAGGACATCTTGTGTCTCTGCCATAATAGCTTTCCAGGGTATTCTGGCAACTTTGCTATTAGAGTTATAGTGACATGCAGTACTCTCTTCGCCATCGAGGGATTTCTTGTTTATCTCTCATCGATGCAGCATTATCAACATCATCGGGAGATTTATGATACATCATCCCGACATAAACATATAATGAAGGATTGAGAGATTAATGTACATCTCACATCAAGTCCTACATTAGGACATAAGGATATCCACGTCCATAACCCCCACATACTCAAAAGTATGCTCTCCAGGAGTTCCCTTAGGAAAACCTGTTTCACCATCATTTAACTACTGACAATGATGGATCTATGGTCATGGCTCTCCATGATATCATTATACTTGATTATTTAAGTACATTATGACATTCTTTTAGCATTAGGCATGTTTCCAAACATAGATCAATAAGACAATTGCTATAAAGAAAAAGTACTCACTGTATCAAGTTTATGTCACATATTGTTAACACTGGGATATTAATCCCTAACCATCTCATCATTGTGATTCAGGAATATGGGTATTCAAACCCTTAGATCATTAAAACACTTGTTACCAAGTAACATATTGTCATCAAGTCATTTATCAACATGACCTTGATTGTAGCACTGCATATATTTCTCATGAGTCATACAACCTATCAAATCTCATATGTTACCTCATACTAGGCAACATAACATATCTTTACTTTCAAAGCTTATAAAGTGCTTTCAATAAATGTAGCATCATAACCCTTACCTGGCTATGTTCACTTCTTTATAAAGACCTGTATGACTAACACAATTGATAACATACATATTATATCTATATCAACACAATACAAGTTACTCCCAATTCAAGTATAGAACACCACGACCATGCTATCTTGCATGGTCGTGCAAGAGTAAGCCACCACGACTGTGCTATCTTACACGGTCGTGCTACATAATTTCACCACGACCGTGTCACATTACCACGACTGGTTTCTAGGGTTAGGGTTTCCCTATTCAATTCAATTAGGGTTATTCAACCCCCTTTTGGTTAAAAGGTATAATGATTCATTATTTCTTACAAAAGTATAGAGTTCCATGTTTAAAAGCATAACCCAAAAATTAGGGTTTACTGTTTATACCATCACATTTCCCTAGATTAGGGTTTACTATTCATATTGCATCACATCATCCTAGATTAGGGTTTACTATTCATATTATAATAAATTAAGATCACACTATCATCATGTATGAGGATTACTTCCATTAATGCCCTCAAATTAGGTTAAGATTCATTAACCATCGCAATTAGGGTTTTCATGATCTCACTATGATGGATCATACCCTAATTAGGTATATTCATATATATATTGGAAGTTCATTATTGATCATCTTTCATATGAGAAGTCTTCTCTCTCCTCTTTCTATTAGATGATGTTTACATCAATCTTGATTAGGTTAAGTCAAATCAACATTGACATCATGGGTTGTGTCATTACTATTGTGGTCATTAAGGCTCACTTGATCAAAAGGCATTGGTCACTCTATACCATCAAGGGAACCTTGGTAATGTTCACCACTTGATTATAACATGTATAATCAACTAATTACTTGATCCCTTAATCTCTTTAGGTATCTATAAGGTTTAGGTTAATCAACCACTAAACCATCTTGACCACTAAGGCATCAAACATTCTTAACCTTTTTAGACCTCAAACGGTCTTGCACTTTCAACCCCCAAACGGTCTTGGATAGACCTTGGAAACCATTTGGTGTTGTTGACCGTTTGGTTTAGTTTGAATTTTGAAACCATTTAGTAAAGTGCACACTCAAGACCGTTTGCCCAAGGTGAGCTGAAGATCATTTTGTCATGAAGACCATTTGGCCAAGTTTGACTTTGAAACTGCATGGGCATAATCGATCTTGAAACTGCATGAGATCAAACAATTTGGGATCGTTTGGTCCCAAACGGTCTTGAGACCATTTGGTCCCAAACGGTCTTGACCGTTTGGACTCAAACGGTCTTGAGACTGTTTAGACCCAAATGGTCTTGAGACCATTTGGTCCAAACCACCTCAAAACCGCATGGACCAAAAAGTGTCTCAACCACTTCAATTGAATTAGGGTTTCCAATGTTGAACCCCTCAATCAACCATGCACTTGTTATCCACTTATCAATTGAGTTAATTAGGTCGAACATCTACTGATTTGACAATCAATTGACCCTCAATTGATCAAAAATTAGGGCTTGGATCAATTGAATTAGGGTTTGGAATCGATTACCCTTCAACACTCCTCAACATGAGTCTAATTGATTTGAAACCATTGAACCATCATTCATTTTGGTCATGAACTGACCCCAAACGGTCTTGGGATCATTTGGATGACCTCCAAACGGTCTTGAGACCGTTTTCTCAAGTCAACATCAAAAAATAACTCAACCTATTAAGGTTTGCCTCATTGATTTGATCATTAGGTCACTAATCAATTACACTTCAACTTGTTACCTTTAGATTTACAATCACTTGACCATAGTCAACCCTAGACCTCCAAACGGTCTTGGGTGACCCCCAAACGGTCTTGGGATCATTTGGATATCCTCCAAATGGTCTTGAGACCGTTTTCCCATTATTTTATAAAAAACCAAGTCATTCACTTAAGGGTTAAACCCTAGGTTTGGTCACCAAATCAGCACTTAATTGCTCATCAACTTGATATCATTGGACCCTCAATTGGTCAACCCTACTTAACCGTAGAATTCCAAACGGTCTTGGGTGATCACCAAACGGTCTTGAGACCATTTGGGTGTTCCCCAAATGGTTTTGAAACCGTTTGGTCCACTCAACCCAAACTTCAACATAAATCTTTTATTGAAATCAACAATTAACCCGATTAGGGTTTAGGTGGTTGATGGGCCTTCAATTGGTGATTTACTTGGAATTACTTGATGATTTTTGGTAGGTAATTAGTACACATTATTTACAACAGACCTCCAAATGATCAACACCTGGTCAACACATCCAAACGGTCTTAGACCATTTGCTTCTATGCGGTCTAGTGAAACCGTTTGCATTCAAACAGTTTGAAACCGTTTGCTCCCAAACGGTTTGGGAAACCATTTGAGCAAGAGGTGGAAGACCGTTTGCTAAAGCAAGTTTGTGGATAAACTTTGGAATGAACTTAATCATCTTCTATCTCAAGAACATGGACTGTTCTTCACGAAAATAGTAGCAAGAACACACAAAGCTGTCTAAAGAAGAAGAATAAGCAACAATTCTAAGGAAAGAAGATGCAAATGCAAAGCTTAAGGTTTAGAGTTATAAAACCCACCTTTAGATCTGATCTAGAGCTCCAAGATTCGTAGTTTTAATGGTGGATGAATCTCCGAAGGTTGTCCAAGGTTCGTTCTTCAAGTTTTGGATGGAGAAGATGGCTAGAAAGAAGAATTGTATAAAGAAAACCAATAAACCAACCTTGCTTAAGGTTTTCCACCATGAATTCGAGGTAGATGGTGATAAAAACTTACCAAACCAGCTTGGTCGTCATTCTCTGTTCCAGAGCTCCTTCTAAGTCGGCCAAAGCAAGAAAATGAGGAGAAAGAGATAAAGGAACGATCCTTTGCTTTGTGGAAAAAGGGTACTTATATATTTTTGGATATTTTTTGGGCAAAGAGAAGATCTGTTATTTCTTTTATTTCTCAACATATCCACCAAGGATTGCTCCTCCTTGGCCACGTCTCTTCCTCATAAACACATGCAAAACCCCTCTCTTAATCAAGGTTAAAAGGAAAAGAAACCAAACACCTTACTAAGTTGTATATATATATTAAAGACCATTTTGCTTAATTCTTTGTTATTTAAATATCCAGATTATCCTTCTTACCTGATCATTCAAATGAGGCGCCCCTCTCATTTTCTTTGATCTAATTGATGCCAAGAAACATGAGAGATACTCTAGAGGGTATATTTTACATGTTGCACCCTATGTTTTGGGTAAATTGCACTTTACACCAAAACTAGGTTTTAAAGCATAAGGATTGCTCTACAAGCTATATCTTGGTGCTCAAGCTTGTGGAATCCATAACACTACATCATATTCATTCTTATGGTGTCTCCTAATAAGAGGAACATCTTAACATGTGCAATTTGCAAGTTAACCCTTCAACTTGGGTAATTTGCACTTTAGTCCAAAGTTAACAAAACAATATTGCAACATTATTCAAAAAGGACTAAACTGGAAATATAAGTTCCTCAAAAGCTTTAATTACATTCCATAAGTTAACCATGAGCATCTAATCACATATTTAAGCAAAACACCTAGGGTGAGTTCATAACCCAGGTCAGGGATGTTTCAAAAACAACCAATTCCTCTATCTATCTTTGAAAAGAAAACACCACCACCTCTGTATCCACCACTACTTTGTCCCCTTCTAATAAAGTCTCCAGATCTTTTCTTACTCTCAGTCTACTTATCAATGTTAACTAGCTATTCTACATGTCTCACTGCCTCAAGAAACTCTTCAAAGTTCTCTCTTTTTCTTCGGCCAATTATAGATACAGTATGCCAGATTTCGGGCCTCAATCCCTCCTGGAACCTTCTACACTTTTCCACATCATTTGGGACGAGTTGAGGGTAGAAGTTTACCAACCTGGTGAAATGTGCTTCATACTCTCCCACTAACATATTGCCTTATCTGATGTTCTGCAGTTGTCTTATCTTCTCACTAAGAAAGGTATGTGGGTAGTACTTAAGATGAAATTCATCAACGAAATCCTTCCAAGTCAGTACTATATTTCAACTTTTATCTTCCACTCCATACCACCAGAGTTCTGCATCACCTTTAAGCAAATAAACTGTGTGATTGATTTGTCTTTCCTCAAATAGCTCCATTAGACGGAACACTTTCTCAATCCACCTCAACCATTCATCTGCCACTACGGGGTCCGTTGTTCTAGTGAACTCAGTACCTCCAAGCTTCTTAACCAGTTCATAGGATCTCATCAAATCCTTGCTACTCGAGGTAGAAGCTCATCTATCCGACTTATATTTTTCCTTGGTCTCAAGAAACATTATGTACATTTTCAGTACCTCATCCACTTCTTCACCACCACCTGGACCCATCTCCTGAGGATCAAGTCCAAAGTGGCTCTCAACTTGGTCCTCATGACCATGTCATCTTTCTGCCATCTGCAATAGTATAACAGAACATTTCCTGTTAGAAAATTATAGTTAGAAAGAAGACACCTAAGTCCTAATCCTATTGGTCACTTATCATCCCTTGACCTTGACTTAGAGTAACTACGTACTCAATGTATGCTCTAATACCAAAGCTGTTGTGATGCCCCGATCCCCGTGCCATATCTAATGACCCCAAAGACCAGAGAGTCACCCTCGATAAACCACTCTTAACTTTTTCTTTACTTGATCACTTAAAAAATTTATTTAAAAGAAATCTTATGACTTGAAATAAACTAAAATCTTACTAAACTGCGGAAACAAACTTACCGTTTCTAAATCTTGAAAGATACCACAGAGTTTAAACAACATATTTCATCTTACTTGTGGAATATAAAGTACAATAGTTAATTGAAAACTAAGCTACATATTACTTTACATTCTCTCTCTTTCTACCACACCAAGTCCCAAGGACCGAGGGGAAAGGACTAAGAGACCTCTAAACCTAACGAAACACTACCTTCTAAGCGTCTGGGTGATACGATCCTTCATCTTCCTCGTGCTGACAATGACCTGAAAAATGTTTCAGTAGGTTAGTGAGCTAGTGGCTCAGTGAATAGAATTTCACCCAACCATCGCATATAACTCATTTATGTTTATTAATTGGAATAATATGCAAGAAATACTACACTGGGTAGGTCTAAAACAATATAGTTTAAATATCAGGAAATATCAACATCTCATTAAAATAACAACTGCTGCAAGCTATAGTTACAGTTAAATAATAGGGATTATCAACATTTCATTTAAAGAACAAATGATATGAATCTAAACTCCATCTTTCTTAACTCTTTAACTTATAAGAAATTCTGTGTACCTATATGAACATATTTTATCTCATGCCCTGACCATATACAATGTACTCTACATATGAAGACTCATAGCGAACTACGATCCCACCGTATAAGACTTAGCTGACACCCCAGGATAGCTAAGTCTGACTGCTATCCTGGTTTGCTACAGGAAAACTTGCTCTCTAGCCTTAGCACTCCTATGGTTCCGTAAACTAGACTCCTCCTCTAACCTGAGCACACAGGCGGAGAGTCAAGCCGTGCCACCAGGACGTCTAGTTAGTGTTGGACACACTTCTCTGTACTCCAATTCCACCATCACGTCTGGTTAATGTTGGAGACTGTAAACTGCTCTATAGTGCCACCAGGACGTCTGGTCAGTGTTGGACACTATAAAATGTACTCTTGTTCCACCAGGACGTCTGGTTAATGTTAGACACGAGTTTTCGACCCCCCTGTGTACTGGACACTTCCAGGGTTAGGTCATTTCACCCCTAAGGCGCATACCTCTCAAAGGGGTTCTACAATGTCAGGGCCCTTAAGTCTATTATTTTATTAAACCTAGAAAAATCTTATTACATTGTACCTTTTCCTTATGTATACTCGACTCTAGTGCCTCTAGGGTACATCGTCTATTTACTTGAGCTTTATAATACCATATACTGTACTTGCCGATAGTTTAAAATTCTTAAATATCAAAATTTCATGTCAACTTGGCACATATACACTAATTTCATGCAATTGAATGTCTTAATACACTGATAAGAGTAAATTACTCAACAATTGAGAAATCGTCAGTAGCATTTGTAATTTATCTGAAATTCCTCAAAAAATGTGCACATTAACTCAAATCCTGGTTTGTGCATCACCCAACTCAATTAAGAGTTAACTATTTATCATGACACAAATTATTAATAATAATTGAGGATTTCTAATAATATCTCAGAGAAATGGGACAATTCGTATAAATATTAAACCATTCTCATTAAACACAATAGAAAGCATGCAACTTGGGTTTTCATTTAACTTTCCATGTCATCATCATTCCCTTGAAATCGTGCATTTGATAAATTTCTAAAAGTTGTACTGTCTGGGTTTTACCCAAACCATACCGTTATTGGTCGTGTGCTACTAATTTCAACATTCAAACTGAGCAATTTAGACTCCAATTAACCATGCAATTCCACTGGTCCAAACCACACTGATCAGATGATAAACTAGATTATATAAAAGCGTAAAGAAGCGAATTATGAAATAAAAAGTAGGGCGACGCCAAATACTACCCAATGCCCGATAATTGCTTTTATCAGTGAAAAACACCCAATTAACCAGTTTTTTTTATTTCCAGAGTTAAATCTTGGATAGTGAGTGAAATTCTACTCAGCGGTTCGGGATGTCCGAATTCATCTAGAAATGCGTCCAGAGCCTATTTCCAGGCAATTTCTAGGTTGTCTTCAACCTTTGGATACTCTATTTTCGGCATGTTGTAAATAGAAACCTTATGTTCAAGCACAGGTTGACGGAAGGAGCCCAATTGGCGGCTGAATCATGGCGAAAAGCTGTGAACCTTGCTTGGTCCTTAAAATTGGAGCTTAAGAGCAACTCCTCTGCTGCTGGGTGCACCCACAGTGGCTCCCTGGTTGCTTCCATATGCAGCAGCTAGCTGCAGGGCACCAGCCACCCAAGCTGCTAGGGTAACTGGCTGCTAGGCGTGTAAAGGAGGAAGGAAATGGAGGAGGAAGAAGAAGAGAAGAAGAAGGGAGGAAGGGAGGTGAGCTGCTGGGAAACGGAGCTAGGCCAAGGATCGCCCACTCCTTCTCTGTTGCTCATTTGCACAGCTACAGTGCACCACGTAAGAACGATCGTCTGAAAGAGATAAAGAAGAAAGAAAAGAAAAAGGGTTTATAAGCCAAAATTTTGGGAAAATTGCAGATTCAACCTAGGAATCTTGCAAACCTCATAACTTTTGCCTCAGAGGCTCAAATCCAGCATTTTCTTTTGCAAATTTTCAAGAAATAGATCCTCTACAACCTCAAGGTATAAAATAATGCCAATTAGCTTGTCTCATCTAATAAAAAAACTAATCACATCTTAAGCAGTTAACTTTGCTTAATCAACATAATGATGTTGTTATCATGATACTTACTAGTTAGATTTGGAGTGGGTCATAACACTAATTCACATGTCTCCCTATATTTGACAAAGCACATCTGGGGTGAAAGACAGGGTGCTTCTAGAAAACAATGGATGCCTATCATTTTGCCTCCTTACAGTTGCTATAAATGACGGCGGTGCTCGAGCACGACGGTGAGGCTGAGGGAAGTTTTATAATAGTAAAGCAAGCCAGAGTGGTGCACGATGGTAAGGCAAGTCACATCACAACAAGGAATGGTGAGGTGAGCCACAGAGCAACATGTGATGACATTGTCTTATAGGCACACAACGGAGACGATGAGGCCGACGACCGTGTGGTTAGTGCCATTTTTTCCTATAAAGTCTCGATCTGTTTGACTGCAATGCTTCTTAATGGATATTTGGATGGGTATTTAGATGGTAGAAAAAAATCCCACCCACTATTGCTTGTCCCTCCACCTTAGATTTCCTATTCCTTTTTGCAAAAGAGCCTCCACCCCCTTTGGTTCTGGTGTACACAACTCCTGTACCTGGAGAACCTATTGATGCACTATGCACGGTTGGTTACTGATAGAATGTGTCCTACACCCTACCTTTACCCATCCTCTGGTTCCTATCCTCCCAACAATATGCAAATCCATTCTAAGGCTGTCACTTCTCTGAAATCCTCATTAACATCTGTGTAGAACTCATAAAATTTTCTATCTCGACATTGAACAAACATGCTTTATAATTTGTTGCATGTTCATCCTCATTAACATTTGTATAGAGCTGAGTGGAAGAATAAAAAGAGTGGACATTCAGACCAATTTATGAACTTATAGAACTATACATGAGGGAAATCTTGACTTTATAATAATATGTAAAGCAATGAAGACATTCTTTTGTGTATGATTTGTATCACCTTACGGTTGCCCAAATTTACATATTACTATCTTGTCATTGACATTTTTAATGAAATACTATATGACTTTTTTGTCCTTTTATGTTATATATTTCTACTTATATGTCGACCACATTTTAGAATCTGTATATCAAGGTGGGATTTCGTGTATTATCCTATACTTTGTATGGTTAGGCATGAGCTAAGACCAAATACTATAAAGTAATGTTAGGGGTTCTTAAAAAAATCTTATCCATCATTTCATCCAAACCATCGATGGAAAATTCCATATCCTATCCCCTATCTTTACATTCTCACTTGATCTCTAGCACAACCCATTCTAATCATTTCATGTGAACTAAATATTGCCTAAGAGGGCTTTGGATCTAGTAATTGAAGATTATTAGGACACAAAAGGTCATGGTATTGAATGAGAAGCTAGGAAGTATGGACACTTCCCAGAGGCCATCGTATCCATGTCAAACATGTGTCCAACATGGACACACCACAAACACACATGGACACGTAGTGGGCACTTCTCAGATGTGTCCAAGTCTCCCATTTTTTATCAGGAGTTGGACACGTCCTGGACACGGCTTGGACACACTAGGACACAACACATCACAAATTAAGAAGGGGAAATATCCTATTTCACATAAACTTCCTCTCCACCCTTGATGCACATGTCCTCCCCTTGTCACATTGCCACCTAGGTAATTACTCCTCTTCATCCACCTAAAGAATTTGGCCTCTCCTCTCTCTCTGCTCGTTTCCAACCTCTCGTCTTCCTCTTCTTCAGTCTCCAATATCTATGTTTTATTTGTCCACCACCACCACCACCAACCTCCTCTTTCCCTTCCTTTTCTTCCCAAATCTGAATGTACATCAATGTTTCACTGTCTTCTAAAAATAACATCATACCTCCTCTTTTTTCTTTGTTTCTTACCACCATTACTATCTTTTACTGTCCAAATTTACATGTGCAATGCTTTTTCTATGGGCCCTGTCACGACCTCCTTTATAAACTAAAACAACCATAACGAAAGTATTTTCACATAATGGAGACCATGACAAATCGTGAAATGATATCATTAACAAGAAAAATCTATAGAATACAAAAGAACCACAACATACATAGTTACATGCCATAACTAAGAGACTCTAAGTCCAACATAAAGAGAGTTTTAAACTAAATGTTCCACATGAAAGACTAATAATAAAAGA
Source organism: Alisma plantago-aquatica (assembly GCA_963693085.1). NCBI lineage: Eukaryota > Viridiplantae > Streptophyta > Magnoliopsida > Alismatales > Alismataceae > Alisma > Alisma plantago-aquatica. The sequence goes on from OY856412.1 coordinate 1,148,262,684, forward strand.
TAACTATCTAGAATGGCACCCCACCAAGAAGAATTTGTCCTTGAGCTTGGGTTGATGTCCTTGAGATCTACTTCTTCTCCTTCTCCTTGTCTGCGAACATCTCATCCCCAGCCCATGTAAGGCAACGTAAAACTATGTGAGTGGCACTGAGTAGTTATAACATAAAAATAACATATAATTGAAAAGAGATGAGACAACTTGAAAAACTTAGTGACTTAACATGGTGAACATGATTACTTGAAACTTAATATATTGACATGATAAATAATGTTGTGTAGTTTAACTTGAGTTAATATAGTCTCTCTCTCTCTATTAATGCACCCACACTGCTCATAAGGCCAATTAAGGCTCACATAAGGCCAGTTAAGGCTCACATAAGGCCGGTTAAGGCTCACATAATGCTCCCACAGAGATCATAAGGCCACTTAAGGCTCACATAAGGCCGGTTAAAGCTCACATAACATGATCGAGAGGACTTATATTAACATAGCATGGTTTCCTATACTTAAGCATGATCTTCATGATTTCTTGAATAATTAGCATGGCAGTGATTCATAGTATTTCCAATGACAGTAGAATCATTAAATCAATAAAAACATAAATTGATGGCATGTGCATGATTTTCTAATATATAACAGAGTAATCACCTAATTGCACTTTAATTGAGTAATAATAAAAAAATGAGTGAATAATGTAACCCGGAACCCTAAAATTATACTCAGTGTGCATGATCCACTCACCTAGTCCTGAGGAGGATACTACTTTAGCCTAATTCCTGATCAAAACCTAATTATCATGTCCAATACATATAAATGCATTAATCATCATGATTATACCTAGAGTTTTAGGGTTTTCTATAAGTCATGAAATTTTAGTTGGGAAAATAGGTCTGAGACCTTAACAATTTGATAGTCCTAAAAAAAATAATAAAGATTCATATATGGGTCATTTTCATTTGACATCTGTAGCATTTTCTATGAATTTGTAAAGACTGGGTATTTATTGACCAATCAAAACATTCGGTAAAGCCACCTTTGAAAACTTGGCCGAAAAATAGTTGGCACTACCTCACTGAGGTGGCCCAATAGCCTCTGGCCACATGGCCCGGGCTCACTCAAAACTGAACCGCAGTCCTGCACTTTAATTTGACCAAAAAAACCCCATGCGTAGATGATGTCTAGATTGGACTAACTAGGGTAGGATCGTTAAATACTGGTCATGCATGTTCGATCATTTGTTTAGAAGAAGAACTAGGGATCAAAGGTATGATCTCAAACACCAAAATCATGATCTGCAATGAAACAAGATGGGATACTTTGACTGGTGGCTTCCTTGTGGTCTGCCGGACTTAGAGACCCCTGTCTTGGGTACAACAATGACTAGAATAGGAAGTACTTCTTTCCAACCATGACCGGGGAGTAGGTCAAGGTTCAGGTATTGAAACCCAATGAGCCAGTACCAACCACCATCCCCATTAAGTTTGTGAAGGCCACTTAAAGACAAGGCATCAAAATGTAGAGGCATAAAGAACAAAAACTTAACAACAACGTTGCAATGACCAGAAATGGGACCTTGGGTCTCAAAGTTATGAAACAGTGTTACATCAAAGGAAGGAAGAAAATAAGGATAAATATGACTTAGCGGTATTCTACTGAGTCAAAAGCTGTGGTTTTCGTGGAATGTCTATGGCCAAGAGGCTTGGATGGAAGTCGAGTTTTCATCGACATGTAGCTTGGCTTGTGGGTAGATAGATGGGGTGGATCAAATGTCCTAACAAGATATGGAATCTGTAGAACAGGGTGTGGAAATGGCTATCGGATGTTCAAATGGACCGCAAGCCACTGGAACCCTCGCTCGAGCTCTTCATCTTTGTCGGAGAAAAATTGAGTGTGCGGTGCCTCCACCGGTGGCCTTGCTTGAAATTGAAACTGGGAATAAGTCCTACGACATCTTCTAGTGATTTAGGTATCTACTAGAGTCATTCCTATGCCAATAGGTAGGGTGGGCTTGACCGCCGTGTGAATTGGAAAAAGGGGAGAATTAGGCGTTTCCTCTAGGGCTAAATATATGAGTGGTATTAGGGTTCCCTGGATTCGGGATTGCCTCCTGAATCTACTGAAAGTATTGATACCCTTTCTTTTAGTTTTCAAGTTCTATTTTCACTACGATAGGATAAGGAGAGGTGGGAGTAGTTAAGAAAAGTCAAGTAACCATCCTCAATTTATACAACATGAAAAGTAGAAATAGAGGAAAGAGTGCTCGTAAAACATGACTATAGTGGGTTGGTTTAGATTGAATTTAGAAACCCATGCATCCTTGTAAATATTTATTATCCCAAATGTAGTGAAGCCAATTCTTCTATGTATTTTGTATAATTATAGTTGCTTTTGTATTTATTGATTCGATATTAGAATTTGTGTAATGTTGGATTTTCATGTTGGTTTGTGCTATGTTGATGATTACTTAGAATTTTTTTCCTATATAGTGGGATAAAGTCTAGAAAATGTGGTGGAATTTGGGAACGTGGAATGTGTTGATTTGGATTTTGGACTAGATCAACTCTTCAAGTTCTAATTCTATCTTCTCTAATCTCCTCATCCAATTGTAATGCAATAATCTTTTTTCCTGCAACAATGATTGTAACATATAATTCCTACCACTCTCTTCTACCTAGCCTTTTAGCAGCAAAGCATGGCATGGTGAGTGGAAGTCCCACCTTGGTTATAGGTAGCTAGAATTTGGGTGTCAAATAAGTGGAAGAGTATTGATGGAGACAATTGACCTTAGTCTTTGTAGATTAAATTCTCCTAATTAATGGATATTTGTTTGATTTCATAGTAGCTAGTCTAAATCATATTCATTTTCTAAGTCTGATAGTATGCAATTTGGGTAGCGAATTCAAACTAGTTGTGAAAGGTCAATAAGATATATCGGTTTGACATTGGACTATCTAAGGAGATATTAGTATACAATGTATGATTTTGTAGGTCTGTTTTTGCGTTATTGTTTTCTGGACTTACATAATGAATTTATTAGGGAGAGTTAAAGGTATTAGTTGTTTGGATGCAAGAAACATGATAAACCATTTATATTAGGCTATATGTATATTGTACGGTAACATTGAAAGCATGGATAATAGTGATTTTGCTTGATGGAGATAGAGGTATCTAAAATAATAATTCGCTTGCTAATATTTTATATGAGTAATTAGATTCATTGTTGCATAATTATGTTTTTCTATTGTGATTTAGAAAAATTAAATAATGATTTATAATGCATTTTTTGTCTAAATTGATATTAAAAGTTACACTTATATGTCCATTCTCATGAGATGCACATGTGAATTTTATCTTTGTAGAGGTCACATATGCAAGTGTGCTAAAATCAATGAGGATCACTTGTTGCAAATCTTTCAAATTTTATGTAAATATGATTAAATCAATTGATTATGGGCATATTTAAATTGATAGGTAGTTAACTAAGAAGGTGAGATGAAGAAGAAATATCTTGAGGTAGTGAAGCTCTTTTTCACGTCTATGTAGAAGGGTTGGCCAAGTCTACAAAGACTAGTTGGAAGATACACACAAGGTTAGGCTACATACCCATTTGTGATATGCATGTATCTAGTTTGCTTATAATATTTAGTTCGTATTTTCAATTTTCTTTCTCAAAATGTAGTTGATAATGAATATTTTTATGCATTTATTTTCTATAAGAAGACTCCTTAATTTTGCATCTTCACAAAACCTAAAATTTGATATTATATAGTTCGTAACCTAAAAAAAATTGAAAAGGTACGGTTGTATCTAATAGTTCAAGTGTGATCCAAATTAGGTGGTAAGAGGATTTTATCTCTTCCATGGTAAGAAGAACATATGCCTAAATATACAGTCTCTTGAGTTTATATGTTATAACTACATTCTTCAAGATTCATTCTCCTCTTCTTCCTTAAACCCATCAACTAATTAGTTTTTTTTATAGTAGATTGTTTGTCTCTTACCTTGGATATTTGTGATCCCACTTAAGTGATAGGAGCCTTTTATCTCTTATATTGTAAGAAAAACATTGGCCTACATATGTATCCTCTTGAGATTATAAGTTAAAAGTATGATGATCAATATTCATTCTCCTCTTCTTCGTTAAGCTCATGAATTAATGAGTCGTATGTCTTTATTGTCACTTACTTGGATTTTTTTAAAATACTAAATTTCATGCTTGAATTCCATTAGGATCTTGTATCTACACTAGATATTCATGTGGAGCATTGAATTAATACAAAATTCCCTTTTTAATATTATAAAATAGTGATTTTCTAGTATTCATCATCTTGTATTGCCAGTTTCATTGAGTAAGAATCTAATAAAGGATTGTTAGGTAAAAGAATATTAGTATGCAAATACAAACTTGACAACATTAGTTCTTTCACTATTTAGATCCATTTCATGGGTCTTGGAAAGTGTGGAAAATAACTTCTTTTATGGAGGCTACACATTCTACTCCAGTTAGTGTCATATTGGATGATTAATCAAAATTATGATATTTCTTGATCATTTTATGTTTGCTTGTATTTTTTGTAATCTTTTTATTCTAGAAAAACTTGAGCTTTAAGTTTCATTAAAACACTCAAACAACCCTCCTATTCCTTTTCATTCAAATATGGTATATAAGATGCATGGATCCATATTTAGGTCCTCCCTCCGAGAATAGTAGGTCTTCTAACTTCTTCCAACTCATACCATAGTAATTATTAAACTTAACCCTATCTTGGATGAGAATCACATTGAAACAATAAATGGATTGGGGATCTTCTTAGTAACAATAGAGATAATGCCTTGAGATGTCAAATAGATATGATAGGATGAATGAGTAGAGATCACCACTTGGAATCTCCTAACCATTGAAATACACTTACCCTTCCAAGAATGCATCTCTATTTTAATTTGTCAACAATAGGATCATGAAGCAAACTTCCATGTGCATTGAGTATATCTTCATTATTAAAAAAGGATAATGAAGAAGCCTTAACTAGGGTTGTCAATGGGGAGGGTATGGGGAGGGTAAGGTCTTACCCTTACCCTTACCCATCAAGAGATGCGGGTAAGGGTATGGGTAATTCCCCACTCCATCAATATCCTTACCCTCCCCTTACCCTTACCCTCTTACCTACAAGGTTAACGAGGAGGGTACGGGTGAGGCGGAAAATTTATGTCTTCTAAAAATGTGTTTTAATATTAACAATAATAGACTGCCTCATATATTTATAAATTTAAATGAGATATCAAGATGCTCAAGAAAGGCTATTAAATGTTCAAAATGATTCTAAATTATCTTCTACAACATTATGCACATAGTTTGTGTTGAACTGAAATATATTATCAAGGAAAATATTGTTACATATGCAATTAGTGATATGTCTAATATTGGTGACCTTGTAAGTGCCCTTCTCAACTACATCGATACCAGAACTTGGGATGTTAACATTGAACCTGCCAGCGCCCCTTTCCTAGGTAGGCAATGACTTTCTTGGAAGTCCTTTTTGTAATCTCCTTTGACGTCAAATGCATTTGAAAATCCTCTTTGGTGTGTCTCCCTATGTGTCCCTTGTCGGCCACCTAGGGTCCCTCACTCTAAGGAAAGGAAACTCATAGAAAACATTGAGGTCAGGAACATGTTGAGAGTTAGACGGAGGCATTGACCATCTCCCTTCTCTACTACATCGATACCAAAATTTGGGACGCTAACATTGGACCTGACAGTGCCCCTTTCCTAGGTAGGAAATGACTTTTTTGGAAGTCCTTTTCGTAATCTCCTTTGACATCAAATGTATTTGAAAATTCTCTTTGGTGTGTCTCCCTATGCACCCTTTGTCGACCACCTAGGGTCCCTCACTCTAAGGAAAGGAAACTCATAGAAATCATTGAGTCCAGGAACATGTTGAGAGTTAGACAGAGGCATTGACCATCTTCCTTCTCTACTATATCAATACCAGGACATGGGATGCTAACATTTGGCCTGCCAGTGCCCCTTTCCTAGGAAACAACAATGTGTATCCTTTGGGGTGGTGCATAAAAGCCTCCATCTACCATTGGGTACTGGTGGTGTCAAAGATGCTAGTTGACCGGAGTGGGTATCTTTGATTGGTTCCCTCTCATTAGCGGTTGATTCCACACCTTGAAGATACTACGGTTGCTCGGAGGACATATCTTCCTTTCTAAATGCTTAGTCAACAATCATACGATCACAGATCAGTAGCTTCTCTATGTTTAATAGGTGTCTTCCACTATATCTCGTGGTATGGCTGTCCATTGTCTTGGTCAATAATTGTGCTACACATAGAAAAAAAACCTTCAAATTCAAGTGTGGATGACTAAAGGGACTACATATGCTTGGTGATGATCCTCCTAGCAATCAATCTTTGCGCTCGACCTATATTACTTTCCACAAATGACAGATGGAATAGGGAATCCATCAAGGCCCGCTGAGCTATTCATGGACGATTCCATGCAAGGACACAAAGGTAGAGGATGGACGAACAACCCCAAGGGGTGGGCCATTATCCAATGGTAGCACTGCTAGGACGAGTCACTAAGGGAGCACAACCCTAATTGGAAAGTTGCTCTCCGCTCTTGAAAGTGTCTCCAAGTGCAACACTATGCCTCATTGTAGGCCAAGGAACTAGTGGAATGGCATGACTATAAAAATGGAAGATGAATTAGGGCTCTAGCATAGAAAAAAAATTATTTAGGACATGATGATAATGAGTACAAAATCCCCATACGAGGTTTTGAACCTACAAAAAAGACTCACATTGCATATAAGCAAGACGCAGGACGGAGCATCCCCCCTTGGGTGGTTTTAAGCCTATGACCTTGCCACCTTCCCCATGGCCATCACGAGGATCTATCACACTATAATTCTTGAAGTAGCCATCACCCATACTAGGAACGTCCATTGGTGTATGCATCATCTTTATGCTTGGCTTTTCAGATCCCAATATGAGGTTTGGAACCTACAAAATAGACTTCAGTTGTATATAAACAAGACGTGGGACGGAGCATCCCCCCTTGGGTGCTTTCAAACCTATGACATGGCCACCTTTCCCATGGCCATCATGAGGATCAATCACACTATGAATCTTGGAGTAGCCATGATTTGAAACAAGAACCGCAACCATTGGTGTATGCATCATCTATATGTTGGGCTTTTCAAATCCCTCTCAAATCATATTAATTTGTATAACTATATGCATTATTTTGTCTTCCTGCTACTACATTTGGTTATGATGTTCTGTGTTAATATTGTTAGATATGATGTACATGTTGGTTTTCTTGAATTTAAAGTTGCGAGCTGGATTGTGCTTGAAGAAAAATGTTATAGTGCTCTTTTGAGTTTAAAAATAGTACAACTCACTTAGATTTTCTTAATGGAATCACTTGTTGGTGGATTATTCAACAAGCATATGTTTCTTGCTATAGACAAATGTTTTTTTATTGCTAGTTGATGTAAATTTTGTTTCGTGTTACATAAATTCAGAATCATAGTAGATTAAGAACATGCAGACTGTTCTGTTCCAAATTCCTTAAGGTTCTTTTACATCAATGGCAGAATATTCCAGAAAAATGTAAATAATCTCACACAGATAGACTGGAGACGTAAAGGTGGCCGCCATGGCAGTTGGTGGAACCGTGCATCTCTTGTGTCCACATGTCCACCTTGGACAATAGATCCAAGTGGAGCTGCTGGATACGCGAAGCCATTCTCAAAGTCCCAGCCTAATACAAAGTTTCTCATGAAGAAGTCAAAATGGTGTTCCGATATGTTCTAAGATAAGTGGTTTCCGGCTGTTGTAAAGTTACTACAGATGGATGTCTATAGCAAGAAACAAGCATATGTTTCTTGCTATAGACAAATGTTTTTTTATTGCTAGTTGATGTAAATTTTGTTTCGTGTTACATAAATTCAGAATCATAGTAGATTAAGAACATGCAGACTGTTCTGTTCCAAATTCCTTAAGGTTCTTTTACATCAATGGCAGAATATTCCAGAAAAATGTAAATAATCTCACACAGATAGACTGGAGACGTAAAGGTGGCCGCCATGGCAGTTGGTGGAACCGTGCATCTCTTGTGTCCACATGTCCACCTTGGACAATAGATCCAAGTGGAGCTGCTGGATACGCGAAGCCATTCTCAAAGTCCCAGCCTAATACAAAGTTTCTCATGAAGAAGTCAAAATGGTGTTCCGATATGTTCTAAGATAAGTGGTTTCCGGCTGTTGTAAAGTTACTACAGATGGATGTCTATAGCAAGAAACAAGCATATGTTTCTTGCTATAGACAAATGTTTTTTTATTGCTAGTTGATGTAAATTTTGTTTCGTGTTACATAAATTCAGAATCATAGTAGATTAAGAACATGCAGACTGTTCTGTTCCAAATTCCTTAAGGTTCTTTTACATCAATGGCAGAATATTCCAGAAAAATGTAAATAATCTCACACAGATAGACTGGAGACGTAAAGGTGGCCGCCATGGCAGTTGGTGGAACCGTGCATCTCTTGTGTCCACATGTCCACCTTGGACAATAGATCCAAGTGGAGCTGCTGGATACGCGAAGCCATTCTCAAAGTCCCAGCCTAATACAAAGTTTCTCATGAAGAAGTCAAAATGGTGTTCCGATATGTTCTAAGATAAGTGGTTTCCGGCTGTTGTAAAGTTACTACAGATGGATGTTTGCATTCTCATTGAGCTTCCTTAATTCTGGTTTAGATTGTCAGAATGTTCAATTTTAGTTGTTCTCCTAAACTTTTGTTAGATTTCCCTTGAAGAAACAAATGAATTTCATTAAATTTGTCCCCCCACTGATTTTTGTTGTTCTGATAGCAGCAGAAAGTTCCTACATAGCAGCTCAATGTTTTAAGTGTCAGACTTGTTTCTACTGAGTATTTATCTTGGTTTTTCATGTTTGTTTGTATTTGCAGACGTGATCTCATATTACTCTGTACAGGGTGGTATGCACAAAATTTCTTTCAATGAAAAGCTCTTGATGACTTTTTCTTAATATTGGACAGTTAACGAGTCATATATTGAAGTTGGCATTCTAATTGCAGTTATGAAGATAGCTTTGTTTCCATGCTGCTTGTTGCAAGAGAACAAACAGACCTGTCAGTCTGATTGTTATGTTTTTACATATAATAGACTCAGATTCAACGGGTGTCGTCGCTCGTTCATGTTTATATTTTATAATTCTTGGACTATTCAAGTTCAACGGAGGCCACAATTAATTCAGAAGAGGACGACGAATTCACATGCACATTTAACGGAGCTGGAGGGCACGGACCAAGATCAACGGTTACCTCATTCTACCACCCCACCCGATGATTCTGGCGCAGAACAAACATCAATACCCGTTAAGATTGGCCATTATTGTACTAGATAAAACAAAGAGTTGATATAAACGAACAGAAAAGATCCACCAGCCAATACGGAACAAACTTTTTGATAAATTATCTCTGGAGATGCTGATCGCGTGCAGAATAAAATTGAAAGATAATTAATTGCCGATGCAAATGGCAGAGCAAAGGCAATCCCACGAGCAGCAGTTGATAGGTTTCCCGCATCCATGTACGTAACTAGTTGAATAAGGAAGCCTCCAAGGTATCAGAAAAATGTCATTGTTGATTGCATCTCCCATCTCCTTGAACACTGATCATTGACGGGGTTGCTTCTCCATCATTGCTTAATGATACTCGATACTCGTGGTGCCTTCAGGCCCTAGCTTGAGAACAGGGGAAACCATGTTTTGATGTCACCATTGAGGCCATTACGATGGTCTACATGATAAGCCAAGGATCTGTGCATCTTGCATTGTGCAACACCTTTCAGGTATGCCACTGGAGTCACATCTAGAAAATAAAAAATTAGATTTGAACCTCCATGTACTTGTGCTGTATCAGTAATATGACAGATTCTAGCAACCAACAATCTCTTTTCTTCACTGTTTCCTCCTAAATCACTTACAACACCTTGCATATTTTCACCATAGGCATTTGAAAGATCGTGGTAGCGTGGTTGTATTCTCAGATAAAAATATATACCGAATGACACAACAACCGTTTCCAACAAAGTCCAAAGAAGAATTCATCAGAATATACACCCCCGCCACTAAAAGGTTGCATGGAACGTTGTGGATCAAGACGGCCTACCTGAAATAACTTTTGTTTATCAACATTGATGCGATGATTTTGAGTCGTATTTATAGACTTATTTTACTTGCGTTTTATGTGTTTATTGGTCACTTTGGTGGTAAATAATACATAATTCACTTACTCTAGTCTATAATCTCTTTTAGTGTCAAATCTCTCATATTTTATATTTTTGATCATAAATAATTATAATAATGGGTTTTATCTCGGCTGATTTGGCTTTGTTTTGCAATTTTAGGAAAAACGCATATACACAGCTGTCGATACTATCGACAGAGTCACAGGCAGACAGCCGCAAGGAGCCAAGAGGTGTCGATACCATCGACTGGAAGGTCGATGATAGCGAGTTACCTTCAGGTTGCCAGCGATCAGTCGGTCGATACTATCGACACAAAAGTCGATACTATCGACGTTCTACAGCTTCAGTGTCGGAAAGGTGACAAAACCGACATCTAAAGGTGTCGATACCATCGACCCGCGTCGATGGTATCGAGTCTGCATCAGACTGAACGAAAGAGAAAGAAGGAAAGTTGTCGATATCATGAGGTTTCGATACCATCGACCCGCGTCGATGGTATCGACGCCGTCAGATTAGTTTTTGTTCCAAATCGGCCCGAATCCAACGGTGCGTCGATGGTATCGACGCCGTCAGATTAGTTTTTGTTCCAGATCGGCCCGAATCCAACGATGGTGATATTTCGACGATCTAACTTAGTGTTTATACCGAATGACGGCGGCCATGAGTGATCTATCACGTCATTAGCCACTGGACACACCCCAAGGAGAGTTGGAGAGAAGAACGGAGCCCGAAAGCACGCCCCGACTGTTCTGAGAGCCGAAGAAGACGTTTTCCACCGCCGAAAGGTTGTAGAACATGCACTCTACGTCGAGGAACGTTCGGATCTTCTCCATTCAGGGGTTTACATCACTTCATCCACGGTTTTCTCCATGTTTCCCCTTACTTTCATCATGTCTTGCTCTGAGATGAACATGCGGGACTAATCCCCTTTGTCTTTAGGACCGGGAGTAGTTCGAGTAATCATTGTATGACGTTTTTATCATAGTAATTCATAATTTGTCTCTTAAATCCGTGGTATGATTTCGTTTTCACCATTATATCATTATGCTTGATCACCCTAATGATAACCTAATGCCTTTAATTTCTTTGAAAGAAGAATTAATGGTTGAAAAGAGACGAAACTCACATTAATTAATAAATCCCTTGAACAAGGTGATGTACGGTTAATGGTGGAAACCCAGAGGTTGATTCTAATGCACCTAGTTTAGGGTATAGGTTACTACGACGGTGGAACCGACCTAGAATTAGGTAGTGAATTGTATCACGACAGCGAACAATTCTGACTACATGCCACTACCTGGAATAAGAGGCGAATTTGATTAATTATGCGGAAATTCATACAATAAAAGCCCGCAGTGAAACTGCAATCCTAAAGATTCCCACCTGAATTTATTAAATTAAACACTTAATCGATTGCTCCATTTTATTTTATTTTCTTTTATTTTTGATTTTCTTTTTAATAAACTCTCAAAACCTTTTAATCGGTCTAGCTGATTGCGAACAGTTAGTAGTAGTCTACTGATAGTTTAGTGTCCCTGAGTTTGACTCGGGCCTCACAAGAGCCTATATTACTTCGACACGTACCCTTGCGTATTACACACACGTTATACACGTGTCAAGTTTTTGGCGCCGTTGCCGGGGACACGACAACTGTTGGCACTACGAGTGCTGTAAGCGACCACTCTAGGCCACACATTTTTTTTATTATCATTTTTGAAATACATTGTTTATCCATCATATCTAGCAATCGTGTAGCACGATACTGAACCTAAATTATTATTTTATAGGTACTAGTGCATGGTGAGGACGCGTAGCACAGACTACACGCAACCTTCACCAGAGGTTCCACCGTTGGGACCAGACGACGAGGAGAACAACATTGAAGACCAACCTGAAGATATAGATTCAGATTCTGAACCAGAAGCGATGGCTGAAGAACAGAAAATATGGGAGAAGATAAATGCTTCTTCCTCTTCAGCGTCAAAGGGACCGATAAAGAAGCAGGCAATCAACATTCCAACTTATAAAATTGACCCGACACTGATAAATTTGGTCAAGTCTCAAGCATTTGACGAGTTGAAGAATGAAGACCCAGTAGTACACATCAGCACGTTCGTGGAGAATTGCGATATGATCAAGATAGATAGATTTCCACAGGAGACACTGTACCTAAAATTGTTCCCTAGCTCTCTTGTAGGTAATGCACGTGAATGGTTGCATAACCTTGACGATGAGACAATCGAGACTTGGGATCAAATGATCGAGGTCTTCTTCGAGAGATTCTTTCCACTAGAGAAAACCAATGACCTAGTACAGAAGATCCACAATTTCTGTCAAAGAGCCGGCGAGACATATTCAGAGACGTGGGAGCGGTTCCAAATAATGCTGCGGAAGTGCCCACATCACGGGATGAACAAAGAAAAACAAGTGAAGATCTTCTAATTTGCCCTAAATGAGCATGACAGGAGTAATCTGGACTCAGCAGGTTCCGATTTCTTTGTGAACAACACTGGTGCTAGGTGTTGGGAAATCCTGAAAAACATGGCCAGGAAGTAATCATGGGGTGAAAGAGACACAATTGAGCAGGTTCGAGTCGCAGGTGAGTCAAAGGCCATCAAGGAGCTAAATGAGAAGATGGACCTTTTAGCAAAGAAATTTCTGGCAAAAGAAGACGCATAATCTGATGATGAGGCACAGGTGAAATTTAAGCGACAGCAACATGGGTGCAAAAACAACAATTACTCTTGGAGGAAAGATAAGAAATTTTCATGGAAGGACCCAAATAATTTCCTACAGGACCCCGATGCAAAACCACAACCGTCGACAGAGGACAAGAACAACGAGTTGCTAAATCAAGTAATTAAGCAGTATCAAGAACTCATGAGCACGTTCGGCCAGCAGATTAAGCAAAAAGGTGATTTCATGAATCAATTAGGGCAGACCTTACAAAGTCATGGGGCTCAGATGAGGACTATAGAGACATCATTAGTACAGATGGAAGCTGAGATAGCAAATCTGAAAAAGCCAGTGCAACAAGGTTTTCTTGGAAATACAAACATTCCACGAGGAAACCAACAAGCTAAGGCAATTCTGCTACGGAGTGGTAAGAAGATTTTAAACCCCAGGGCCGATGAACCGAGCACACCCCAGCCAGAAACTATAGGTGAGGCCACAGAGGAGGTTACGATTCCAATCACAGAGCCGGTAGAGGATGTGGTAGAGGATGTCACATCAGAACCTATTACTGAGGAGGAGACGCAGAAGAGGACACCATATGTGCCACCACATCAGAGGGCACAGACTGTACCAGTCCCATATCCAAACAGTTTGAAAGCCAAGAAAGTAGACGCTCAATTCAAGAAGTTCCTAGATAGCTTTAGGAAGCTCTCTGTCAACATTCCACTGTTAGAGAGCAGATACCCTCATACGACAAATTTCTGAAAGACATAATCACAAAGAAGAGGAAGATTCCTGATACTGAGGTCGTGGTTCTTAAAGAGCAGGTGAGCGCTTTCATTATGGGAACATTTCCACCTAAAAGACAGGATCCGGGCTGCTTCAATATTTCATGTTACATCGGTAAAGTGAAATTCGGCGAAGCATTGTGTGATTCCGGGGCGAGTATAACTTTGATGCCTCTCTCTACTTTCAAGAAGCTGGGACTAAAAGAATCAAGACATAGCAATATGACGATTCAGTTGGCAGACAATTCTGTGGTTAAGCCGTACGGTATTTGCGATGATGTTTTGGTTAAAGTTGACCGGTTTGTATTTCCAGCATATTTTGTGGTAATGGAAATGCAAGATGAACAAGGAAATGAGCTACTCCTTGGAAGACCGTTCCAAGCCACTACAGATATGATACTCAAGATGGGAAGAGGCCGTTTGACTTTGGGAATCACTGATGACCGATTTGAAATGGTTATGCCCCCAAGCCCAACACAATCAAAAGCTAAGGAGTAGTGCCGCATGGTGAAACTTTTTGATCAGAATATTTCTCTTTGTCTAGGGAAGCCGTTTCTAGATATGGCTCATGTAACGACCAAGGTAGAGAAGGAGACACTGGCTGTAGCCATTATGGAACAGACCAAAATTGTTTCTCTTTGCAGGGTTGTGGGTTTTCTGAATGATGAAGAGGAGGAAATCCCTCTTTCTACTGAAGATGATGCCATAGCTAGTTCTGTCCTCGATGCATATCCAGAACTGCCTCTTGATGCTTGCTTTGTCAATATAACACATGACTGGATGAGAATCAAGTCACTACAAGAATGTGTCAAGATGCTTCAGGTGCTGCCATGTTATTATGCTAAGTATTATGAAGTTTTTGGGCCACTCCCACCACCGCTTCAGTCATCTTTGATCAGTCCACCTGAGTTAGAATTGAAGCCACTGCTGCCACATTTAAAGTATGAATTCTTAGCCGATGGTGAGAGACTACCGGTGATTATCTCAGCATATCTGAGTGCCGATGAAGAGAAGCAATTGATGATCGTGTTGAAGAACCACTGGGGTGCATTCGGGTGGTCCGTTGCAGATATCAAGGGGATTTCCCCTACACTGTTCCAACACAAGATCCGGCTTGAGGAAGGAGCCAAACCTGTAATCCAGCCACAACGCAAACTCAATCCAAGCATGATGGAGGTAGTCAAGAAGGAGGTGATCAAGCTCCTTTCTGTAGGCATCATCTACGCTATCTCTGATTCGACGTGGGTGAGCCCCACACAGGTAGTCCCTAAAAAGGGGGGAATTACTGTCACTCACAATTTGTTAAATGAGCTGGTCACGACCCGTTTGGTAACTGGGTGGCGTGTGTGCATTGATTACCGTAGATTGAACTCTGCTACGTTAAAAGACCATTTTCCTCTTATGTTCATTGATCAGATTTTAGAGCGACTAGCAGGTCGATCTCACTTTTGTTTTCTAGATGGTTACTCGGGCTATAATCAGATTTCCATTGATCCTAAGGACCAAGAGAAGTCCACCTTCACTTGTCCTTATGGAACATTTGCATATCATCGTATGCCCTTTGGTTTATGCAACACACCAGCAACCTTTCAGCGTTGCATGCTTGCCATTTTCTCTGATATGGTTGAGCGCTGTTTAGAGGTCTTCATGGATGATTTTTCCGTCTATGGTGCGTCTTTTGATGAATGTTTATATAATTTGGATAAAGTTTTACAACGATGTGAGGACACACATTTAGTTCTCAACTGGGAAAAATGTCATATGATGGTTAGTGAATGAATAGTGCTTGGACATAAAGTGTCTAGAAAGGGGTTGGAGGTAAATTCGGTTAAGATTGAGGTTATTTCCAAATTAACCCCACCTAATTCGGTTAAAGGGGTAAGGAGTTTTCTCGTTCACGTAGGATTTTATCACCACTTTATCAAAGATTTCTCAAAAATTGCTAAACCATTATCTGAACTGCTTGAGAAAGATGCAGTGTTTGATTTTAATGAAAAGTGTTTGCATGCTTTTGATGTGCTCAAAGAGAAGTTAATTTCTGCACTGGTTGTGCAAACATTGGATTGGACAAAGCCTTTTGAATTAATGTGCGATGCATCGTATTTCACAGTAGGGGCCGTTCTAGGACAACATGTTGAAAACAAACCCGCTGTGATTTTCTATGCATCCAAGACTTTAAATGAAGCACAACTTAATTACACTACAACTGAAAAGGAACTTCTCGCCGTCGTTTTTGCATTTGAAAAATTTCGGTAATATCTTGTAGGGTCAAAAGTTGTGGTATGGACGAACTACGCCGCCATAAAATATTTGATGGAAAAAAAGATGCCAAACCTAGATTGATTAGGTGGATCTTATTGTTAAAAGAATTTGACATTGAAATTAAAGATAAGGTGGGAATATAGAATGTGGTTGCAGACCACTTGTCTAGGATAGAACGGGTAGATGAGAAGGACATTAATATACCCATTACCGAGACATTCCCTGATGAGCAAATCCTTTCTGTAAAATCCAAGGATCCATGGTTTTCATATATTGTTAATTATCTTGCCTGTAAAATTATCCCAGATGATTGGACATATCAAGAGAAAAAGAAAAATTTCCATTCTTTGAGATATTATTTCTGGGATGACCCCATTTTGTTGAAGCAATGCAGGGATGGCGTGCTGCGCAGGTGTGTACCAGAGATAGAATATGACAGTGTACTTCGTCATTGTCATACTCTACCAACTGGTGGCCATCATGCAAGTTCCAGAACGGCGGCTAAGGTGCTTGAGAGCGGCCTTTATTGGCCTACACTTTTCTGGGATGCCTACGATTTTGTGCGAAGATGCGACTCCTGTCAAAGGACAGGTAATATTTCAAAGCGACAGAAGATGCCCCTCAACATTTTTCAAGAAGTTGAGGTGTTTGATCTGTGGGGTATTGATTTTATGGGACCCTTTGTGTCCTCGAACTCTAATTTGTACATTTTATTGGCTGTTGATTATGTATCGAAGTGGGTAGAGGCAATACCCACAAGGACTAATGATGCTGCTGTAGTGTGCAGGTTTGTAAAAGATTACATTTTCTACAGATTTGGTGTGCCGAGGATGATTATCAACGATGGAGGTACCCATTTCAGAAATCAAAAGTTTGCTGCGTTGTTGAGAAATTATGGGGTAAAGCACAATATTGGCACCTCGTACCACCCGCAAACACAAGGGCATGTCAAAGTGTCCAATAGAGAAATTAAAAAAATCTTAGAGCGCATAGTGGCTTCGACAAGAAAGAACTGGACTACTTTGCTACCAGATGCTTTATGGGCGTATAGGATGGCATTTAAGACACCTATAGGAACTATGCCTTTTAGGTTGGCTTATGGGTGGGCTTGCCATTTGTCGGTAGAGTTGGAGCATAAGGCGCACTGGGCGCTAAGGAAGCTGAACTTGACTTATGATGAGGCAGGGAAGAAACACTTGCTAGAGCTCAATGAGCTAGATGAGTTGAGGATGAACGCCTATGAAAGCTCGAGGATTTACAAGGAGAGAATATAGCTTATTCATGATCGACACATTCAACTGCGTGTCTTCAAGAAGGGAGATTGTGTCCTATTGTTCAACTCAAGGTTGAAGCTGCATCCCGGGAAATTGAAATCCCGGTGGAGTGGACCTTTCATTGTGGAGGAGGTACGACCACATGGTGCCATCATGGTGCGTGATGGAGAGACGACATTTCTGGTCAATGGACAAAGGTTGAAGCTGTACTTTGGCGAGGACTACACGAGGAAAGTGCATGAGGTCAAACTCATAGCACTTAAGGATGCATGATAAGCTTGATTTTGTCTAGCCTATGACGTTAAATAAGGGCACTTGTTGGGAGGAAACCCAACCATTGGTAGTTTCATCCATTTTCTTTCGCATTTACAAGTTGGTTTGGTTTAATTTTGTTTTTAGTGTAAAAATGATACCTTGATCATTTGTTCAGTGTGCAGGTCTGAGGCAGAGTCGATACCATCGACCATTGTGTCAATGGTAGCGACATGGGTACATGTAGGCGACTACAAAAAATTTTCTAAGTCGATACCATCGACGGCCTCGTCTTTGGTATCGACATACCATCAGTGACGCTGAAGAAGCAGCCAGATCAGGGTCGATATTATCGACTGGAATGTCGATACTCGCGAGATCCCTGAAGATTTACAGACGATTTTGTCTCAGTGATGTCGATACCATCGACATGCCTGTCGATGGTATCGACACAGTTACAGTCAAAAAGCGGCGCCCGGGCCTCGCGAGGGTGGTTGATCCATACAGGGTCGATACCATCGACCCAAGTCAATGGTATCGACGTGACACATCACCAATCTGCAAAAGGAAATCGATGGCGGTCGCTACATCAAGCAAGTCGATCTGTGGGATGACTCGATACCATCGACACATCATTGATCCGGGCCCCACATCAGGCTATCGACAACCGTCGATACTCGCAAAAACCCAGATTGTGCTACAGGTGTCGATACCATCGACACCCCGTCGATGGTATCGACGGTGCAACAGCAGTGCCGGGTTCAGTTATAAAAGGGAGGGTTATTGCTCCAATCTCTTCACACCTTTGGAGTTTCTTCCTTCATCTTGTGCATTGATCGTTCCTGTGTGACCGGAGGCCTACTACGAGCATCCAAGGATCACGATCTCGTCATCGAGCCCTGCTCTGAGCGGAGATCATCTTCTCCAACCTTCACCGACCTCTATCTCCTATTCCTTTTCTTTCTGAGACGATGGTGCGAACAGAAGGAGCGTCTTCTTCAAGGGCGGCCCCGATGAAGATTCTGACTTTCGTTCCTCTGCCACCCGGATCCATTCCTCGTCTGAGGATTGTCCATCCGTCGGCGGAAGTACGCAAGACATATGAGGAATTGCTCATGCGGAAGATCGAGCCCACCCACTACGTCGATCGGACCATGATCTGCAACCTTGGGTTCGAGCCCAATCTCGCCTACGTCCTATAGGGGCAGGAAAAGCATACAAACAGGAGGCCTGACGAGTTGGAGTTCCATGCCGATGGCCAACCATTTTTCAGTGAATGGCCGACATATAAAGAGCTCGTGGTGGAGTTTATGGCGTCACTTGATATCAATGTCGTGTCCAACGACCTGATAGCCACCGATAGGGAGTGGAAGAATGGGCGTGTGTCTTTCAGACTCTACAACAACAATTATACCCTCACTCTCGCCCAGTTCAATTCAGTGTATAACTGGTATCATGATCCTTACCAGTACAGGAGGCCGGACAACCAAACTGATTACGATGACATCTTTGCCAAGTTGGTGACCGCGCCTCCAGGAAAATCCGTCATCTATCACAATGCTGTTGTCGCCGACTTCAAGCATCTATTTGTGAGGATTCTGCACTGCATGCTTTGCACGACACTCTTTGCACGCATCGATCTTTCTCTTAGTAAATTCCAATAGACAGATTTGTTCTTTTTGTATAAACTGCTGAAGAGCGAGGAGTGCAACTGGGGCGCGTTCTTCTTGATATGCATGTTGGCCGTACGGAGGAGTACAAGAAAGGCTCGTATCCACTTTGGAGGGCTCATCACACCGTTAGCTCTCTACCTTGGGTTGGATTTTTCCCAACTCAATCCGCTTTCCAACAGAACAAGGTCAACCTACATCATCTACACTGCTCCAACCTCCTTCTGCTCCGTGATGGCTTGGCTTATGCACATTGCCATGTCAATCACGAATATCAAGAATGTGCGCTTCCAGACCCCGATGAAGACGAAGACAGGGACGATGACAACAATGATAACGACGATGAGCATGCAGAGGAAGAGGAGGCTTTTACTCCTCTTCGGGCACAGGTGGCACCCCAGAAGCGTCTCCGCTTCCACCTGGGTGAATCATCCTCTTCACATCCTCTGCCACCTCATCCCTCTCAACAAGGAGAGGATGCCTATTTGATGCAAGGGATGTACTCAATGCTGCAGGAGATTCAGCTGACCCAGTAGCAACATACTACTTCTTTCGCCGGTATTCACGATACCACGAACTGGCTTTTCGTGAACCAGCAGGCAATCTACGAGAATGAGCGTCTCCTCCTCGCCAACCAACAGAACATCCATGACAGGTTGCATAGGATCGAGATGCAACAACAACCATTCTACGACAACTATTGGAGCCAAAATTATTTCGGGGGGTATCCTCAACCTCCACCGATGCCCCAGTATGATCTGAATTTTCAGGGGCAATATCCATCATGGGACCCCACAACCCCGCAGTACCCGCCTCCACCTGACCAATGATCGGTATCACTATTCCACCTTTTAAGGTTGTTTTTCACTATGAGACCATAGTCAAACTCAAGCTTAGGGGGGGAGTTGGAACAACTTCTATCCTTTATTTTTCGTAGTTTTTATCAATTATTACTTTGTCTTTTATTTTAGCAATTTTTCTTTTATTTTAGAAATTTTCTTAGTTCTTAGTTTTTTTTAGGATCCATACTCTATCTAGTGTATTTGGGGATGTCTAATATAATGTGTCATCTCTGTGTTTGTACATGGGAATCCGGGGTCAAGTTGAAAAATTTCGTGATTTTGCAAGCTTGTGTTGTTCAAACTGGAGCACATGACTTAAGAAAATTATTGGGTTTGTCAACTTTAAAATAGGAAACCACAACTGTACATTCCTATTATTCATGAAGAGTGGACGGAAATGGTTGTTTGAGCCTAAACTGACCAAATGATAATGAGACCTTAATTTGAAATAAGAGAGAGAAACCTCTTAATTATTACACAGGTCAGTAAGGAGGGATATATAATATTTTCCAATGGTTCAGTCAATTAATCTTGTGATCTATCCACCCCATTGTTTTCGTATTCCACCATAAGAACTGGAAGCACATTACAGTTTTCATCTTTTGATTGCATAGCATTTAGGTAGTATTTCCTTTTAGTAGATTGTGCATAACAAAATTGGAAAATGAAAAATTTGTAGATGAATCATGCATGCACACATTCTTGAGTGCATGTCATCATAGTTGCATAACTGATCTCATGTAGATGCATTTTAACATATTTTTGAGCATATAAGAAAGTATGTGCCCTATTTCATCTGAAAAATAAGAGAAGCGGGTGATTCATTCTATACTCTCTAAAATACAGATGTAATGCCTCAAGGATTACAATTATGTGAAAGTAAGCTTAAAAAAAAGAAAAAAGAGGAATTCAAAAAAAATATTGTACATTTTGCAATTTGAGAGAAAAAGGGTTTGAAAAAAGAGAGCTGATTTTAGAGGGAGAAAAGAGCTTGTTTCATCCGTGTGATAGGAAGAATAAGCACATAATGTAGTTTTTAGACATTCTATCTCGCATAAGATGGAATTGTAGGAACATGCATCATTCCACCCAAAATGTAGGCATTAGGGCATTTTCATTTGCATTTGCATCATTTAGGTCATTTCAGATATTTGTGCATGTTAAAACTGTATTATGCTTCCATTTCTTCCACAACCACCTATTCCATCCACCCGTTGCTCGAAATGGTAGGTCGTCGTGATTATTTCCTCACTCTTTCATATCAGGAGAGTTGTTTCCACTTAGATGGTAGTTAGGACGAGCAACGTAGGTAGAAGATCACAAGATGCACCGAGTCTAGACCAGAGGATTTTATTATGTTAACTACCTTATGTGATAGTGTTCATCAATTTTGAGGTAGATATCTTGTATGGATGATCATTGTCGCCTTTAGGGTAATTATCATTATGTGGTTGGTGAGGGCCGGTATGTGAATGTCTGGTTGGAATCATATGGCAAGGTCTGTTGTGATAATCTATTTTTTAGTTGACTTGCACAATTCTATTCTAAAGTTTTGTTGCTCGAGGATGAGCAATGTTCAAGCTTAGGGGAGTTTTATGCGATGATTTTGAGTCGCATTTATAGACTTGTTTTACTTGCATTTTATGTGTTTATTGGTCACTTTGGTGGTAAATAATACATAATTCACCTACTCTAGTCTATAATCTCTTTTAGTGTCAAATCTCTCATATTTTATCTTTTTGATCATAAACGATTATAATAATGGGTTTTATCTCGGCTGATTTGGCTTTGTTTTGCAATTTCAGGAAAAACGCATATACACAGCTGTCGATACCGTCGACATCAGTCGATACTATCGACACAATCACAGGCAGACAGCCGTAAGGAGCCAAGAGGTGTCGATACCATTGACTGGGAAGTCGATGGTAGCGAGTTACCTTCAGGTTGCCAACAATCAGTCGGTCGATACTATTGACACAAAAGCCGATACTATCGACACAAAAGTCGATACTATCGACGTTCTACAACTTCAGTGTTAGAAAGGTGACAAAACCGACATCTAAAGGTGTCGATACCATCGACCCGCGTCGATGGTATCGAGTCTGCATCAGGCTGAACGACAGAGAAAGAAGGAAAGTTGCCGATATCACGAGGTGTCGATACCATCGACCCACGTCGATGGTATCGACACCGTCAGATTAGTTTTTATTCCAGATCGGACCGAATCCAACGGTGGTGATATTTTGACGATCTAACTTGGTGTTTATACCTAATGACGGCGGCCAGGAGTGATCTATTACGTCATTAGCCGCTGCACACATCCCAAGGAGAGTTGGAGAGAAGAACGGAGCCCGGAAGCATGCCATGACTGTTCCGAGAGCCGAAGAAGACGTTTTCCACCGCCGAAAGACTGTAGAACGCGCACTCTACGTCGATGAATGCTCAGATCTTCTCCGTTCATGGGTTTACATCACTTCATCCACGTTTTTCTCCATGTTTCCCCTTTCTTTCATCATGTCTTGCTCTGAGATGAACATGCAGGGCTAATCCCCTTTGTCTTTAGGACCGGGAGTAGCCAGGGTAATCATTGTATGACGTTTTTATCATAGTAATTCATAATTTGTCTCTTAAATCCGTGGTATGATTTCGTTTTCTCCATTATATCATTATGCTTAATCACCCTAATGATAACCAAATGTCTTTAATTGCTTTGAAAGAAGAATTAATGGTTGAAAAGAGACGAAACTCACATTAATTAATAAATCATTTGAACAAGGTGATGTACGGTTAATGGTGGAAACCCAGAGGTTGATTCTAATGCACATAGTTTAGGGTATAGGTTACTACAACGGTGGAACCGACCTAGACTTAGGTAGTGAATTGTATCACGACAGTGAACAATTCTGACTACATGCCACTACCCGGAATAAGAGGCGAATTTGATTAATTATGCAGAAATTCATATAATAAAAACCCGCGGTGAAACCGCAATCCTAAAGATTCCCACCAGAATTGATTAAACTAAACACTTAATTGATTGCTCTGTTTTATTTTATTTTCTTTTATTTTTGATTTTCTTTTAAATCAACTCTTAAAACCTTTTAGTCAGTCTAACTGATTGCGAATAGTTAGTAGTAGTCTATCGATAGTTCAGTGTCCCTGAGTTCGACTCGGGCCTCACAAGGGCCTATATTACTTCGACACGTACACTTGCGTATTACACGCACGTTATACGCGTGTCAAACATCAAAAGCATATGCCTCCAAGCAAAGGCAGACGAATATTACAGAACCCTTCACACAGTGTGCACTGACCCTGTGCAGTCGAGATAAGGTTGGGCGTGTTTTTAAAAAACCACAACCTTTATAGTCTTCAAAAATATCAAATCTTTCCCATTGATCTTTAATAGGATCATAAGACTCAATAGTGGGATTCACTCCGTTGCTGCTGCCAAAATTGTTAGGAAGTACTAACAGTTTGCCCCGGGACAGTTACCGCAATAGGGTCACACTTATTGAGATCAATACAGTCTTAACTCTGAATGTCGTTGTCAGTGGTTAGATTTCCAATGGAAGATGCGTCCATTATATATAATTTGCTGGAGTTACCAACTAGAGGATTATCTTCCGTATCGGATTTTGGAACATGAAACTGCCCCCAATAAAGAAGAGCTTACTTCCTATTGCTCCACAAGCCATGCCTGCAGGATACTTGTCCGAAGTAAAGTTGAACAAAGGTAAACCAAGTGGACGGGCAGCAGTATCATCTTTTTCATCTTCAGGATTCACACTAATTCTATACAAGGACAGCAACAGAGAAAACATCATCAACCTTCTTCCTTGGCTTGTACTTGAGTACATGGTCAAGAAGAACATAAATGGCCGAACATTGCTTCTTCTTATTGAGACTTGCTGCTCTTGTTGTTGGATCGGTTACTTCATTTCGAACATCACCATTCTGTGGAACCAGTCCTCATCAAAAGCGCCTATTTGGTGAGGAAGTACTAGGTGAGGCGTTACGGGGGATACATAGCGAGATGTTTCAACTTGGAAACCAATTGCATACCCCAGGCGAAGAAAACTCCGTCCAGGTCTTCCGAGTCTTGTTTTCCTTCCCGTGGAAGTAAAATTTCATAACCCCCCCCCCAAAGCACTCAACAGACGGACAAGATCTCTCCCCACTGAACTTGTCCTTTCCGGGTGAGCATGTGACCCGACCTCAAAGATACTGAACATGCATCCCTCCAAAGATGTGGGTGCGTCGTCCAAGTCATTTGCTCTCTTGGTTAGTGTCTCACAAGGAAATCCATGTACTTATCGAGACGGCTTCCCATCCTCTCCAGGGGACACCACTATGAAGATTAGGGAATATTCCTTTTGGAGGTCATCCGGCACGTCGTATACTAAATCAACTAGGCTCACATGAAATTTGTGGTATGATAGGATGGCCCGAAGAAGTCTAGACAAGAACTTGCCCGTCTCGGAAGTAAACAAGAGTGTTCCTTCTCCAGGAACAGCACTCAGTTGGTAGGGATATTCCATTCGTTTACGTGACGCCAGTGACATCTCTCTCGCGTTGCTACAAAGAAATACTCACTTGATGTTCCAGCGGAAGAAATCTGGAAAGCGAGAGCCTAGTCTTGGAACGAAACGGCCTGATGTGTTCGGCCTAGGTTTTCTGCAAGGGAAGGGAGGGTAAAGGATATTCAGCGAAGGGTGTTGATAGAGCCCTGCCCGATCCGCCGGGAAAAGGGACCGGCTGCCCACGCGGCGCACGTACAGGAGTTGCTTGCATATGCGGTCTACGAGGGAATGCTGCGGAAAGAATACGCCGTAGAGAATTGAGACGCCATGTCTCCTAACAAAATGTTACCATCCGTCGGTTCGGTGCGATTAACTGATTAAGGAAGAAAATTTCTACCCATAACCGGCAATATACCCGCCCCCTATCTAGACCTCGATATTTGCCAACTACTGCACCCACTACCTACTGCGCCCCCATGCACATTTAAAGTGATATCTGTTGCAGCGATTATGTATGTTTCTACATGCAAAAACCATGCATGAATTGATTATCTCGCCACCAAATACAAATCTACCACTTATATTTTCATCAATTTTCGATTTCCCTCTAATGATTCCCTCCATTTTGTTTTGAATTTCGTATATAGATGCAAATCCCCCAGTTGAACCAGTTCCGCCCAGCACTGAGTAAGTACTGTACTTTTGGTTCTTACTGAAATGAAAATTATAGTGGGGTATTGTACTTACTAATTCAATGTTCTAGTCATGCAAAATAGTTTTGGATACTGCACTTGGAAATGGACCACATGAGTGACTAATGTCTTGTTGAGTAGGCGTAATTAGGTTTATTAATGATATGAGAATAATATTTAGGTACAGTACTTATTGTTGAATTGTACAAGTGATTATTGATTTGTTGGGTACTGTACTTTTGCTTCTTACAGAAATGAAAATCATAATGGGGTATTGTACTTACTGAAATGATTTGGTAGGTACTGTACTACAACTTTGACAAACTTAAATCAAGAGTAAGGGAGTGAGTATTGTACTTGGCGGAAATGAACCGGGAGGATGAGTGAGTAATGTACTTGGTGGAAATGTACTAGTCACCGAGTACTGTACTTGGTAGGTACTATACTTTTACTTCTTACAGAAATGAAAATTATAGTGGGGTACTGTACTTACTGAAATGATTTGGTAAGTACTGTACTGTAACTTTGATAAACTTAAATCAAGAGTAAGAGAGTGAGTACTGCACTTGGCGGAAATGAACAAAAACGGGATGCTTGAGGGGATTTGTTATTATATACGAGATTCAAAAATTTAAATTTGAATATTTTTTGTAACTTGTGATGGGATTAAATATATGTGAGTGGGTAGATATATTCTCTGCACTTTGCATGTGCTTTGTATGGATTTTGCATGACTTTTGCATGAGTATTAATACAAAAATGACTGCAAATGTTGCTGATGAATTTTTCCAAGAACCGGATGGGAGCCCGTGGGTAGGAGGGGGTGTGTGTGTAGCATAGCTCTTAAGGAACCCCCGTGGCGTCGGTGGTGGTACATTGACGGGTGTGCGTCGCTGTCCATATACGGGGCCAACTTATTAGACCTGTAAATGGATGGAACATGGAGCGGATACTACTATATCCAATATTCGAATCTGAAAAAAAAGATCTGATCCGATATCTGATATGATATTTGACGGATATAATGTTATAATATCCGAATCTGATTCGACAAATAATATTCGAAATTCGAAATCAGATAAATATCCGATCCGAACCAAAAGTCATAAATATATTGTATTAATACATTATATATAGAAAATATTGACATCACTATGAATATATATGATAAAATATCTACATTTGTATATTTTATATATAGATAATATATAAATAAATTTGTCAGATTTTATATTTTTTCGGAGCGGATATAGCCATATCTGAAATACTATTCAAAATTTTTAGATAAGCTAAATCTAAACCGGATTATGCGGATGTCAGATATTTTTTAAAATTTCGGACTCGAATCCGGATCGAATGTGCGGATTCCGGATATCCATTTACAAATCTACAGCCTATGTCTATTATGTATCCTGGCAAACAGTGGCGTAGCCACATTTGGGCATGGGAGGGCACATGCCCTACCCATGTGTTAAAAAACCATACATTCATTACTAAAAAATAACGAATACAAGTTAAATTGGCAGCCGGTGCCCTACCTTCCTCGCCGTGAACAGCCGCGGGCCAATATAAAAGTACCAGACGTCACAAACTCGTCATTGATCATTATTGCATCAGAGATTTATTTTTTTTCCATCTAAAAATGTTATGACGATTACTAAATGGAGCGACTATGGTATTTACATTTATCATCTCACTACATGATTGAATGGATTACACCCGCTGGTAATGCTAGTGAATGCCAAAATTCAATGACGGCTGTCGTACTTTTGTATATTAGTGTTGACGTTTCATTTTTATAAACTAGTAGTTTATATCTAGTAATTCCTTACAAGCAAGCTAGACTTATTGCTGCAACAGTACAACGAGCAATACAAAATATTCGATGCTGATGGATATATGTTTTCAATGAGTGGAGTCCAGTTTTTATCTCCATGTTGTGTAAATTTGTTGTATATAACTATGACGTACAAATTATAGCAAAGAGAATATTATACAACACAACCATAACATCAGCAAACAACCACAGGTTGGTAGTACAGTTCTGTATTATATTTGAAACGAAGTTTGAATTTATGCATATGCATTCTTGAAAAGTGTACAATACAAAGTCTCCATGCATATAGTTTCAGATGTTCCACATAGTTATTGTAATGAGCACGAGAAAGTTAGCATCACAAGTACAAAACTAAAACAACAGTAATTATTCACGCCAGGAAAAATCAAGCACTCATTTGCTATTAAGCCATTTTTGTTGAATTAAGGAATTTTTGTTGGAAGTGCAAAGTCTATATCTGGTTGCATTACACATTATTTCAGTTAATTTTTTTATATTACGTGTTAGATATAAAACAAAAAATATCATGCTCACATTATGTTCCGTTTATACAAATATACTATATTTCACATGGTAATATTTGAACTACGGAATCATATAGTGCCCTCCCAACTCAAAATTTCTGGCTTCGCCACTGCTGGCAAAGCCTTCCCAAACAACTAAAACAAAAAAAGATTCTCGGCGTTTGTATCACTTCATTGTCATACTAACGGAAATCTCGTGTTTTTTTTCTTGAATGCACGCAACTCCTTCCTTCTAGTTAGGCCCCCACCGTTCTTTCTATATGTAATTACGACCACAAAACATAGACATCTTCCACAACCACAACTCCGTACAAATGCAACTACAAATTCAGCTAAGGCGTCACACATAAAAAGGACAACTGGTGGTAGTTGGTATGCATACCTACTATTGTTTGGGATGAAACTACTGTTAAAATTGAGGTGGAAGTAAAGCATGAGACTAGTGTTAGAAGCTGAAGTAGCCAACGTGAAGATGATCTACAACTATTATAAGTGCTCGAGACAGGGGTCTACATAGGTACGACCGATGTTCTAGCCGACCCTCCCAAATTTAAAAGCATGATTTTATACATTCGAAACGTGGCTAACTATTTTATATATATGTCTTTTTCAAGTATAATAACAAAAAAATTATTAGCTGGATTCATGAGTCTTATTTCTAACGAACTGGCCCAAAACCATGTCCTACTTTCAGTATATTTTTGACGAGTTTGTTTAACTCAATTCTCCTATTACAACTCATACTAGTTCACCTAGCCGGACCCTCCTATTATAATATTTTGTATCCTCCATTGGCTTGAGGACTTTAACATAAGAACACTTTCATGAGGGACAACACCATTAAATAGACGCTATGTAATTAAGAACAAAGATATAATTGTCATAGATCTGGATACCCTTCACTCAAGAACAACGATGAATAAGTAGAAGAATTAAATTCAATTAGTGAAAAAATTTCAGCCATTTTTTCTCCTCATAATACACATTAGCTATCAAGTTTTATTCCATGCAAGACAGGGGGCAAACCCCCTTTTTAATCTAAGATTTTTTGGGCCTACAACCCTTTTAGCATTCCAGTCGAATTTGGAGCGGCCCATTTAGGCAGTCACGTAGTATGCGAAGGGATATATAATTCCTCGTTGACTCACGCTCAATTGACGAGCCACAAATAAAAAGAAGAACGATTGTTGATTTGGTGTTGCTGTTGTTGTATTCCAACCCAATTCTAACTAGCCGATTCAGGCAACCCCTTCCGACTCTCTTGACCGTGTCCTTCATCACACCTCCGTTCTTATACTATGCCAAATATTCTTTAAGATGGTGCTTTTACTGGTCACGTATCTACTTAGATAAAATATGTGTTTCTTTCTATTATTATTCGAGATTACTATACTGGTTATAGCAGATTTCCTCATCGGGTTAGGCCTATGACTTTTTACTCACAGTATATGGGAGCTTTTTATGTAAAATTAGTGTATTTGTTGTTTTTGTGTCCATGATTGTTTTCTAGACTTGCCTGGACATCGCTTGTTATATGTCATTGTGGTGCGTAAATATATTTGGATATTATGTGCCTAGTCAATATGGAATAGGTGATTGTGATGGGATACATACAACTTTGACATGTGATATCTTTCAAGTGGTATCAAAGCCATACCAAATTATATGGGTTAGAAGAATGGTGAAGGCATTATGATGAATATGAGGGCATTTACCTATATGGCGTGGAAGAAATCGAAGAAAGATCTTATTTACTACAACAATTTAGACAAGACGATTCCGGAAGAAGAGAGCAAGCTCATGGACATGAAACCAATGGACCACACCAAGATTCAAAAGAAATGTATGAGACTCATCCACCATTCAGTGTCATGAGTCGGTCATCTGTCACGTTGTAAATGAGACCAATGTTCATTCTCTTTAGAAGAAATTTGAGTTGTTGTATGAAATTAAGAATATACAGAAAAAGAATTTCAGATGAAGAAGCTTGTGAACTTGAAGTTCAAAGAAGAGATTGATATTTTATTACACTTAAATGATGTTAAAAGCATGATAAATCAACTAGCCGTAGAGAATTTGTCTCTTTAAGATGAGTTACATGAAATCCTACTCCTTGGTTTGTTATTTGATAGTTGGGAGACATTGGTAAGTTTTGTTAGCAACTCTACTATGGATGAGAAGTTGAAATTACTCTTGGTATCCAATAACCTACTGAATGAACAAAATGGACGACACAACTCAATAGAGGCATCTGCTTGATAGTCTCTTGTTACTGAGGATTGATAGTGGAGTGGAAGTCAAGGCCATGGTAGTAATAAAAGAAAGTTCTAGGACATGTCAAAGTTGGAGAAGCGAGGTAGTTTGTCATCACTACAACAACCCAAGTCATATAAAGAAATCCTATAGGCCACACTAAAGATAAACTATAGAAGGAAAGATGAAATTGACAAAAACTAATAGCAATACTACTTTAGTTGTTATAGATGGCACAAAGATACTCACATGTGAAGTTAAATAATACATTTATACATGTCGTGGGTGCTTTAATTGGGTGCTTCTTGCCACCACCAATAGGAACTTTTTTCTATTATAAGTCTGGTGACCTTGGCATGACAAAAATGTCTAGTAAAATCCAAGAATGAATACAAGAGATTTGTGATGTCATCAGATTGGTGATGTGTGCATGCATACATAGGTGAGATACACCATATAATTGAAGAACAATCGACATGTTCTAAGCATTTATAACCTCATATTTGGATATGGATTAAATATATAGGTTTATCACTACCACTTTATTTCTATAAAAGACAAAATAAACAAAGGACAACTGGTAGCGACAAGAGAAAAAGCTTGACGCTCTTTGTATATGATCAAAACAGAGGTTTGCACTATTAGTACCAATTTTGTAGACAAATCAAGTTATTCATATTTATGGCATGAAAGGCATGGGCACATGTCTAAGAAAGGGATACATGTTCTTATAAAGAAAGAATTGATCTCATGTGTGAAGAATGTAATTATTAGTCAATGTGAAAGTTGTTTTCTTCGGGATAAACAAATGGTCCAATTCAGTACTCAGTTTGAGAAGAAGTATAATGTGTTAAACATTATTTATTTTGATGTCCATGGTCCTATGGAAGTCAAATCCTTCAATGGATTTAGATTTTGTGTGACATTTATTCATGATGCATCTATGAAAATATGTGAATATACTTCTTGGAGAGGAAATATTACATTTTAATACTTTCAACAAATATTGTGCCATGGTTAAAAAGGAGAGAGGTTTTAAGTAGAAACACTTTTTTCTAATAATGGAGTTGAAAACACTTCTATAGAAATTAGATCTATTTTATAAGTTTGGTATTTAACATGAAAAGAGTGTTTTGGTACCCACACCATAATGGTTTGGTTAAAAGTAAGAATGGAAATATAATGAAAAGGGTTACATTCATGATGAAGAATACTATGTTACCTAAGGATGTTTGGGTAGAGGTTGATGAAAATTGATTAATAGGTTTCCTTCAGTTCTTTTAGAATTTGAAACTCTACAGAGTGTGCCGACACAAGTCTAGCTTCATATTCTCACCTAAGAGTGTTTGGGTGCAAGAGATTTGCAAATGTTCTTAAGGAGAAGAGGCAGAAGCATGATGCCAATTCTACTTCTTGTGTTATTTTGAATAGGCCCATTGAATAGGAAGCTTATAAAATGTAGATATGTGATCTTCTTTAATTACCATATGTATCATGGCAATGTGATGACAAAGCTTGAGTAGCTTAAGAATGATGTTGTAATTGATATTCTAGATCCCTCTACATCAAGAAGATTGTGGTTGCAGATCAGGTTGATGATAATTAGATCATTGATAATTATATGTTAGAGGATGATCTTGATGTGACGACATCCATGGTGAAGAGGCTCCTAAACATAGGGATCAACCTCAATAGGAAGATCTACTAGAGCTACATTTGAGGAGATATTCTAGAGAGAAAAAATGTCTACCATGTATTCTAATTTAGATGGTCACTGTTCACAATAGAGGGGGAGCTAAAAAGATTTGAAGAAGCAAAACCGCATTAGGATAAACATAAGTGGTTGTAGGGAATGAAATATGAGATGAACTCATTGGAAAATATGTACATATGAGTTATGAAATCATCTTGAAGGAAAAAAGATATACAGAACAAATGGATCTTCCAATTAAAGAAATATGGGGATGAAAACACTATGGCATAAAAAGACAAGATTTATAAGGAACAGATTTGGGTAAAATCAAGGTATTTACTTTGATGGGTTATTTTGTTCAGTGTTGAAAAGGATTCCATCCAACTATTTTCAGCAATGAGATCTAGCATGGACCTTGAGATTAAGCATATTGATGTGAAGACTGCCTACCTCTATGGTGCCAGTAAGTGGAAGAGGCATACATCATTAACTTGAACGATTTGTAATAATTAAAATGAAAAGAACACATAGTTTATAGGATAAAGAAAAGCCTCTAGGAAAAAAAAATTATATGAGATACCACTATCTATGTAAAAACATCAACATAAACTAGTTCAAACCTAAGAAAGTCTACACCAGTGATAATATTTATGCTAACAAAGAAATTTTCTAAGAAGAGGAGTAATACTTTAAAGAGCTTTCCAGAATGGAAACTAGCTGAGGAATCACACAAAAATTCTCTCTTGTGGGTGGATGGGAATATATTTGGTCCTACAACTGCTGTATATATCCATACTAATTATTGTCACGGTAAAATCTTGCTTCATGCAATGCGATATAGATCCTTTGTTGCCTCATCCTCAACTGGGGAGCTTCAAATTAAATGAAGACCATCCATCAACTTGTTTCTTCTATGATACACACATGAGGGGAAGAAAAGAAGAACCCAAGGGAGAATGAAAAAAGTGAAGAATATTAAGGAAGGAGGGAAATTATGGTATAACCTCTTCACCGTTTTCTCTACAACACCTTTGTTGTTATTCTACTCGAATATTCTCTAAAAGAGGGTACTTTTTTGGAGGTCTTAGTGACGTGATGTATATGCTAGAGTAATCTCTATATCTCTTACTATATATTGTATGCCTCAAATTTTGAGTCAAATATTAAGATGGAATTCTATACTATCTTGGTTATAGTTGATTTTGTTTTGAGTTTCAGTGTGATTTTTCCCTCACATATGCATAAATCAGGTGTTTTTGTAATTGCTTGTGTTTTTTATTATTTTTATGAAATTTCCATGGCACCACCCATGATATGCCAATTTTTACCTATATATATTTGGATATTGTGTGCCTATTTCATATGTGCATGTTATTTTTTGTATGTATGTGACATGATACACATATTTGAACTGTGATCTTTTCAATTGTTTCTTCCAAGGGATAACAATTAATGTGCTTTTGATTTGTTTGTAAAGTAGCAAGTCTTAGGAATATAGATGCTAAAGACAATACTTATCTTTGTTTAAGAAAAACAAGGTTTGTTCTACAATGATAAGAACTTTGTTCTTTTTTCATTATATGGTTACATTGGGATTTGAGGTAATTTAGATATATGAATTTCTAATTATTAGAATTTACACATCCACATTCTATGGAGTGCCCATGTATGAATATGTTGTCACTACAAGTATCACCTAAAAATGGAACAAAATAAGGATGGAAACAACACCGGGTGATGATGACAACAATAATAATATTGATGATGAGATTTTTCATTTTTGTTCTAGACATCTGGCATGAATAGAGAGCAAGATGCAAAGTATGGAATCCCAAATATCTCATTTGTCATATGAAAGAGAAAACACCATGATCAAAAGAGTGAGATCGAGAAATTCTAGTATCTTTTTGAGAGTCAATTTCTCTATCTAGTGGGTTTCTCAGTTGATATTATTTGGTTACTGATTGAACCTGATGGGAAGAGGACTAAGCCATTGTATATAATATGTGTATTGTCTATCTTTCCCTCATGAAGAGACACAATGTCTATGGAGATCTACTCAAATTCAATGGATGAAT
The DNA here is from genome assembly GCA_963693085.1 of Alisma plantago-aquatica. NCBI lineage: Eukaryota > Viridiplantae > Streptophyta > Magnoliopsida > Alismatales > Alismataceae > Alisma > Alisma plantago-aquatica. The sequence continues at coordinate 1,148,296,328 of OY856412.1, forward strand.
CTCTTGATCAAATAAAAATAACATATTTGGGCCACAACATAATAGGAGTTGAGATTTTCACACTTTACTAAAAATGCTATGGAAATTAATTTTTTGTCTTTCAATTAACGAACATCATAAAAACTTTCATATCTGAGATGAAGATGTTAGTCATAGCAATTGGTCCCAGTAAATGAGTGATCCTTCTATTAATAATGAGTGCATAATCCTAGTTATAGTAGAATTCTCACCTCAATATTGCATCTTGATCTCACATTTTTCTTTTGAATTATCCTAAATTAGACCTCTTTCATTTTTCATTATTTTGATAGGTCTTGAAGTACATTTTTAACATTTATGGAAAGCTTGAGCTTTCTCTTCACCATATTAGGATGATGGTCCAAAATCAATGACCAAGTTTTAGAGAACAATAAAAAATGACACGACATCAATCGATGCCCCACATCGGCTATTGCATTCCATTGACCACAAATCCAATTGATTGATGATCATGATGAACTCACATTGATCGATGATGAATATCGACCAATGAGACACATCAATAATGGGATACACTAACTAATAAGAGACATCGATTGATGGACTACATAAATTGATGGACTACATAAATCGATGGACTGCATAAACTAACACATATCCAAAGATGCACATCAACCTCATTCCTCTTGATATAGGCAGTTGATCTGGCTTGAAGAATTATAGCCTCGATGCCACACCACATTTGATTAGAGAATTTTCCCAATGTTGTGACTCGTCATCTCCTCCTGACCATAAATGCATCTAATATAGGTGGTTGGGGGTTGGAACCCAAACCATAACATGCATCTAAAATTATCAACACCCATCCTTCATGCCATAAATCTTCTATTCAAGTGGAATTATTATAGAACTCCACCCTCCATAACCTCCCAATCCACCAGATCAATCAATGCTCCAACCATTGCCGAGGTTCCTAACCTTGACCTTGAAAGAGGCATATTTCATGAAGGCTCCAATGTGCCTCTTTGCTACAATCCTCCATTGATCTCCCCCTCAAACATGATAAGTTTGATAGTAAGTTGATGAAGGAACATGAAGACCTACATGGCGGCCCACAAAATGAGTAGGATATACCTTGTTTCCTTGTCTTCCACACTCATTTCCAATCACAAATATAGACAATTGCACACCACACCTGCCTCTCCTACCTCTACAGTGATGCTCGATCATTGTCCTTCTTCCCTTATTTATCTTGAACTGTCCGTAATGACTGAGCAGTTATAATCACAGTACGCCCAATCGCATTTGGGTGAGTGGGTTTTGACTGCATTACTCACTGCCACATACCAAAAAGATCCTTAGTTGTTCTAGGGAGGAGAATCCAGTCTGAGAGTATACAATAAAGTAGATAAATTGTGATATTTTGATGGAGTGGGAGAATGGAGAACCATGGGTGACCATGCATGCAAATCTAGAGGAATGTTGTTGGAATACTTCTAGTATTTTTTGAGTAGCCAAAATGAAATCCATAACTTTTTTTTTCAAATCATTGCGAGGACGTTGATCAAGCGTAGGATGTATTTCTTTGGATTGGGAAGTGACCTACTGATATCCAAGCAACCTATGTGCTTAGGCCAAGAAAGGAGAAGAAAAAGGCTTTGTTCTTGTTAGAATATGTTTCATTGGCCTACCTTGTAGACAATTCCATTGGTGAAATAATTCAATCTTTTGGTGTGCTTTTGGAAATTTTCTAGATGGAAGGGACATGCTAATGATGAATGGAGACTTTAATTGTTGTAGAAGCCTTTAATGAATATGTACCTCAGTTTATCTCAGTCACAATTCAACCAAGGCAAAATCTATGCGAGTCTCTCTAAATTAGCCTCTATAGAGAGGGAAATGAATATTGCACACTTACAGGTCTACCTACTATCTAAAAGATCCCATAAGATGGTGTATATTTATCATCTCAATGTCGTAACCAACCTGAAGACTCTAGATCATAACCAAAAAGGTTGTCCAAGGATACGTATGTGTCGGGGAAAGAAGAATTATGTTGATAAATTCTCTAGGTTGAGGAGGTTGTCCAAAAAAGGGATGATCAATGTTTTTGAAGGGTTCAAGACTAGGATGGAAATCATCATATGCTCATTCATTAGAATTTTAGGGACTTCTCCAGGTTGCCCAGGAGCTTGTTGATGCAAAGGAGACAATCTTCTCATCTCCAATGTGAGCATAGAAAGTAGGAGTACCAACAGGTAAGGAATTAGGCACAACATCATGATAGGGGACAATATCTTTCTCATGACTCCTATACCAGTGTGGGGGTGTGAAACCACTATGGAGATTACTATAGGGATTAGGAGTTTTACCATGGTGGATCACCAAGCTCAAAGATATCTAGACAAATCAGGTGGGGTGGATACTTCTGAGGTGTGGTATGAGACCACAAATGAGAGTTTCTCCTTGTTTGTTAATGAAAAAATTCATGTTCTATGATATCATAAGGTTGAGTAACAATAAAATGAGGAAAATATTAGGGCAGGGTTGGAGTTACAAAGTTCTTTTTTAGTGATTGTGGAGATGTGTAATTCTTTGAGAGTGGAGGAGCTATTCGATATTGCTCGGCTAGATTGGTGTTGCAATAAACATGATAAAACGGGAAGGTTTCGATGTATATAGATTTTTTTTCTCTCTCCCTTGGTGTCTTACTCACAACAATAAGGCATTACAATGCGCATGGTGGATACCAATGGACCTGTATTCTTTACTACTTCCATTTTTGCTATATGTTTAGTGATGGAGACCCACATTCTGTGGTAGTGTAATATCCTCAATTTTGATAAAATTCAATGATGTAAATATAAGCCATGAATCGATAAGTGAATTTTAAATTAGTATTATTGATGGAATAATAATGTTATCCTTGGGGGTATGGGTTCAACCTATGACCCAAACGAGGCCCATAAGACTATTTTCTTTGCAAAAGGATCCTTGGGGCACAACACAAAAATAAGAGATTTTATGCATAAATAAAGGTTATCTATTGTACAATTTATTAGAAAACTAAAATATGGAATAATTAACAACTCTTTGAAAGAAAGTAAGATATATGGTGATTTACATAATTAATAGAGTAATTATATAACCCAATTTGGCAACACGAGACTTGAGGCATCAAATAGTGTTATCTCATGACTTCTGATAAGCTTGAAAATAATAAAGAAAAGAAGAGAATTCTAGAAATTGGGAGAAAAAAGGACATTCTACGATATAATAGTAATCATTTTAAATAAATGTTTAGAAGGAGCAAGTTTTGTATGTGAAAATATCCCCCAAAAAAGCCGGCGAGCAGTAGCTCAGGTGGTCGCAACACGGGGCCCCTCATGAAGGGTTCCGGGTTTGAATCTCCCTAGTTGTGCTGTTTGGAATTGTTTCTCCCGTAGCACAGCCAACCTCTGCGCGACTTAATGGGCTATGATCCTTATGGGATGGGGCTGAGCTCCCTAGGTTGGGCTCGATGCAAGCCTTACGAGTCTCCTGGGTTACCAAAAAAAAATCCCAAAACATCCCATAAACTGGATATATGTGAAAAAATCTTAATGAGTTACTATAATTGATTTAAGGAATATATCACATAAAGAGATAAAGAATAATCTAGATTTCATGTTATAAAATAGTTTAATGATCAATTATCTAAAATGTCCTACATAAGTATATGCTTTCCTTTATGGCCTTTCGTATGTCAATCAAGTAAAATTGGTAATCAAACTGTGGACATATTTGTATCTATATTGGGAAGCGATTGAATGTTTTCCTTTTGACAACCATGCATAATTTTCCACAGGAATGAACTTCATAATCGTGAGAAGGGGGAAGAGACTAGTGGAAGGAAAGTAAAAAGGAATACTTGGTTAAACCATGTAATTGTGTACATGGAAAGGATACAATAGTTTCAGAAAGTATTCAAGTATGGGGTTGGAAATGAGCCTAAAGAGGCAAGACCTAGGGAAGACTCTTGTGAGCATAGTTTATAAGGATGTGGGTTTCTAACCTTCTCGTGGGATACCCCTTCCCCTTCTACCTTCATCATCTTCATCCTTAAAAACTTTTAGAGTTTTTCTTAGATATTATGAGGGGCCGCAATATTCTCCCACCTCCAATGTTTGCTTATATATATATCCAAGTTTGTGAATTTGAAGCATATTCTTCCCTTTGGTGGATACCAATTATTTATATTGATACAATAGATGTAGGTTTATATAATATTGTCCATAAACCACAAAGTTCAACCCAATGTCTTGAAATCAATAGGTTTTAAAACAATCATACCACCTCAATAGATAATGTACCACTACAGCAAAATTTCCCATTAGTGGCATTTATTCTAGTGGCATTTATATAAAAAAGCCACTATCTATCTAATGTACAATCATTTTTAATTAAAATGCCACTAAACCACCTATTATAGAGTTTATAAAAAAGACTTAACATTAAAGGCATTCTTATATTTAATTAGTGGCAATTTTCAATTGCCAAACCAAATGACGAAGTAGCTATAATATATTATCTATCTGAAATTTTCATTTCACTTCTCCCACTTTTCCTTCACGCTCCCACATAATAGCTAGTATCACGGTGAGTGTGGCGATTGATCTCCTCAATCCCTCATCGATATTCTTTCAAAACTAACAACGCATGGAGGAGATATAGCCTCCTGGTCGATCGTCGCTCGCCCTAACAACGTATTGGAGGATCGCATGCATCGACTGACTGGTGGAGGTGCGTTGATCGCAGTGTGGAGGATCGCTTTCGACTACTGGCCGACGAAGTGCCACATTGCCGACACTGAGGAAGCCAGGAGTCTACTTTGTCAGCGCCAAGGAAGCCAGTTCAACCACATTGCTACATCGGCGCTAGGTGATTAGTCCCAACCACATTACAAATAGATTCTCTTCTCCAACCATTATCACCATTACAATCGACTGCTCTGTATTGATTCACACTAGTAGAGGAAGAACTGTCTCTGTAAGATATATTCCTACCTCTATGATTTTCTTGCCCCTCCCTTAATTTTTCTATATTCTTGCTTTATTTTGGATTGATTTCAGTTTCACAATGAAAAATTGTATGTCGATGTATTACATGTTTAAATTCTCTTATTTGAGCAAGATCTGGGCTAAAGCTAGAGTTCTTGGTTTACTCGTTATTCCTAATTCCATGACTGACTTGGTTAATTGCACTAGCAAGGAGAATCATTATTTGGCAATGTGCATCCTATACTGGTTATGGAGGGAGAGGAATAATAGAGTTCATGAGAATGTGGAGATGCAATCATGGGTTTGGTGATGGGTATCTAATCACCACTTTCTTTAGTGGTCTAACTCTTACTAACAGACTGTCCATCAATGTAGATTTTGATATCAAGGAGGAAATGACAAATAAGATAAGGTTAGAAATAACTCAAGAATTGTAGCCAACATCAACTTCAATAGTTATAAACATAACATAGAAAAGTATCCAAATAATCAAATCTCATTACTTCCATTAATTTAGGGGACTAAGACTTAAAAAAGTATAGGATAATGCAAATTTGATCGTGGGCTTTACAACCGAGTTGATGTTTCAGTTGCAACCAGCACACCTCTAAGACACATGGATTTTAATGAGGCCAAGAATCACTAAGATTTATGCATAACAACTTCCAACGAAGTACAAATTAAGATTTTATAATCTTTGGAATGGTTTTGAGACAAGGTACCTCCCTGATATTAGACCTGGTATGCCATCCTGATTCCCATGTTCTAATTAGAAGCTAATTTTAATGAAGTGTAATTATTCATGGTTATGGTATATACATGAAATTAGGTTTGATTAGGCTTAGCTATTTTTAGTATACATTGTGATATGTCATTACCCACACCAATTTTCTTCTATGTTTTTAGATTAGTGTATATAAATAGGCTACGAAACAATGTCATTTTATTGCTATATGTTTCCCTTTAGTATAAGTGATAAATCTAATATATTCTCAAAAGCACAGAGTCAAGAATGATTAAGCATCTCATCTTCATCACAGTTAATTTCTATACCAAAATACATGGGTTGATCCACTTATATAGTAGAAACTATACTTCAAATGAAATTTCTAAAAAGTAGGGGCTTACTGAGCATCACTGACTTCTAAAGGGGGGGGGGCTAGTCTGAAGATAATAAAACTAAGAAATAGCAAAGAAAAATACACCATTTCCCTTCACCAGGAATTGGTTACATGTGAGAACAATTATATTCTGTTCATTCGATTCCCCTCTTGTCAAAGGGGGGGTGTTGCTCCTCTTGTCATATTCTGTTCATTCTGATTCTGGACTTTTGGATGCTATGCTTCTATTCTTATGCTTGGTCAAGGTTCAGTACTTTTATCCCACCTCTTGTTAGGCTCTATTGGTTGAAGATTCTATTGGTTTTTATTGGAAGGTCTTGTATGTTGTTTTCTTTTGAATCCTTTTTTCTGATGTGGTTTTGAGTGATGTTCTACTTTTTTCTTCTGTTAGTTATCGTTGGATGAAGGATATGTGTTACAACCCCACCTCCTGATAACCCCCAATTAAGGGAGACCGAGAGGTCGAAGCCTCACCCATGACTTCCGGATCAAAGGTTCCGCAATTAACCAAGAATAATTATCAAATTTTAACTTACTATACTGAAAAGCTGTAAGAAAATAAACTTTGCATACCTTTTGAAATTTTGGATTTCTAACTTCTATCCACTTAATGATTCTACGCTAACTAATCCTCCTTGTATTTTTCTTCATGTGTTTCACAATGTGACGATTTACTGTTTGTCCTTTTGGCTTGTACCTAAAACGCCGACAAACAAAACGTCGGTCAGCCGAAGCTGGTATGTGGGGGAAACAATAAACTTGCAATTATGATAACCATGTAATCATTCAAATAATCATTTAACAATCAAGATTACGTTTTAAATATAACATCCGCGATCCATGAGTACCCTATCCTCTGTACTATCCCTACAGTGGACCTGAATCCTACCTTCCTTATAGTAGATCCCCATTAAACCCCTCATGGTCCCACCTATAGGTGAACCAGTTTCTAGGGTTGAGTCACATGGCACTACTCGTAAGTAGCCAACTCCTTAACTCATGGCAGGCTAATGAGTCTCATGGCACTACACGTAGGTAGCCCAATTTCTAACTCTCGGTAACCTAGACCTTGCTCTAGGATTACCCCCTTTTTCAGCCTTTTCAAAGTAACAGAGGTGGACCCGGATCTAGCCAGTTATATGTACTCATTTATAGTGATAATCATAGTCACTTTATAATTGCATGAACTAAATAGACATCCAACAGTTAATTCATGCATTGAGGGAAATGCCGATAAAATCCTCGGGAAACTATTCGGTATAGTCATAAGCGTAACCACATACCTGATTTGATGAGTCATGTAGATTATTCAACATATACTTCATGTGTATACAATCAAGTCAATCAACAGATCCAAGCAAGTAATTCAATCATCTCATAGTTCCTGAAATAAATATGTACTCTACTTATTACACACTTTATCAAGAATCTACTTTATTGACTTGGATTCACTTTCTAGGGTTTCTAATCCGCATTAAGTATTCATTAGGGTTTCTTAGATCAATTTCTCAAACTTTATCCCTTTTAGGTTAACAAGCCCTAAAATATCCCTTTTCCATATTTATGAACCTTAATTGCTCAACTATCCATTTTAATAATCTTTTATACCCAATTTGACTTAGGATCATCATATCCCTATTTACTTACAGATTTGAACAAATAAAACAATTAAAAGACATATGCATCTAAATTAGGGTTTTCAAGCTCATTAGTGCATAATCATGCACAAAACCCTAAATTGAACCAATTATATAAAAGATCATCTTTTTAGATCATATTTCCTCGTTTATCAACAACATGTTAATATTGGCTTAAATTATCCATTAAACAACATTAAATCCATCTATCATCAAATCTAAGGGTTCTTCATTAATTAAATCATTAAATATGATAACTTTATGCCATTTTCAAAAGGTATGCAAAGTTTATTTTCTTACAACTTTTCAATATAGTAAGTTAAAATTTGATAATTATTCTTGGTTAATTGCTGAACCTTTGATCCGGAAGTCATGGGTGCGGCTTCAACCTCTCGGTCTCCCTTAATTGGGGGTTATCGGGTGGTGGGGTTGTAACATTTGGTATCAGAGCTTGGGTTCCTCAATTAACCATTAATAATTATTAAATTTTACAAACTCCATAGAACCCAAGGGAGTTATTAGAGGATTATCCGAAAGATGGAGGTGTCTAGGAAAGGATTGAGTAGTACTAGGCTGGGTGACCAGTCGGGAAGTTGATCTTGGCTTGCGTGTGAATGAGGAAAAATTGTCTTGTTAAGGCTAGTGGTGGTCTGCGGGGCCAGTCATCATTCCTGAAACTCTACTAGAGCCTTGGGCAGTGGGCCCGGGTGTTACAAATAAACCCCGCATGATCCTACCTAACAGGTAGATTGTAACATCCTAGGATTTGAGGCCTCAGATAACATGATCTTAAAAAGAATAATTGGACTACCCATATCACCAAGGTGCACCTCCTTTTCCGGGAGCCCATCACTAAAGAACTCCATAGTTAAGCGTGCTCAGCTTGGAGTAGTACTAGGATGGGTGACCAGTCGGGAAGTTGACCCTGGCTTGTGCGTGAGTGAGGACAAAGCGCGCAGTTAATGCTAGTGGTGGTCTGTGGGGACAGTCGTCATTCCTGAAACTCTACTAGAGCCTTGGGTAGTGGACCCAGGCTTTATAAATGGTATCAGAGCCATAACCCTCCAGTAGGTGGGGCCCACATGGGCATGTGGCATGCCAGTCTTGAGCCGTGCGGTCCAGGAAAGTTGGAAAGGGCTATCTGTAGAGACGAGATGGAGCCGCCCTTGCGTTGGTAGCCGTGGACGGGAGCTGGGTGTCCATGGGCCATTGTGGGCCTGTACTGAAATGGGGTCATATTATGAGGCCATATAGTTAAGCCTTTACGAGGACGTCAAGAGTCTAAGTGGAGGAGATTGTAACATCCTAGGATTTGAGGCCTCGGATAACATGATCTTAAAAGGAATAATTGGACTACCCATATCACCAAGGTGCACCTCCTTTTCCGGGAGCCCATCACTAAAGAACTCCATAGTTAAGCGTGCTCAGCTTGGAGTAGTACTAGGATGGGTGACCAGTCGGGAAGTTGACCCCGGCTTGCGTGTGAGTGAGGAAAAAGCGCGTAGTTAAGGCTAGTGGTGGTCTGTGGGGACAGTCGTAATTCCTAAAACTCTACTAGAGCTTTGGGTAGTGGGCCCAGGCATAATAATATGTGATTTGTCCTTGGGTTGGTTTGTCTTTTCCCTGTTTGATGTCATCCAAGGATGGGATTCTATGCTGGCTCTTTCCTATGGAAGTGCTCGAAATGGCTTCGTATGGTTCTCCTTTTTTTAAGGCTCTTTTGGGATTCTTTGAAGTGATATTCCTATCCTTTGAAAATAGGAGTTTCGGCCGACCAAAAAAGTAATATAGCCATGATTGAGTACCATGTTATGAAGAACATACACCTTGGTGTTCAACTTCATATCAGGGAGTGTATCTTTGGTATTTGTTTGTATAGATTCCTACTTTCTGGCTGTATATGTTCTAAAGGTTTCTAGTAGGTGAGCTTGTAGAAGCTGAGGTTGTAGGTTTGGAAACCATGTTGGTGGTTTTGAGGTTCACGAATTCTCCTTTGATACTGGCAGATAGGACCCAGGCTCCTGTTCATTTTCAGATTCAGTTCAAAATGATTACAATGTGCCAGGGTCCTTATTATAAGTATGTTCTTTTATCCTTTTAAAAAGTATTTCAATCATAGTGTCATGTACTCATAAAGCTAAAGTGGCAGGAATCTATCCCATTTACATATAGGTCAGAGAATAATAACCTCACATAACTCATTTAGAAAATTTACAATTTTTAGATGAGTCCTTCTTGTAACTCATTTAGAAAATTTACAATTTTTAGATGAATCCTTCTTGTCAAAAAATTTGTGGTACTATCAAAATAATAAGATGCTAACTACTACATAAATGACTTATAACGTCACTTTTAAAGGCCTCGGTGATAACACCCAAATTAGCGCATATTTTCTAAGCATTTTATCTATAGTTTTGTGCCACTTTAGTCTTAATATGCACTCTTTTGTTCATGTTTTATGTTTTCTGTCTCTCCATTAGATAATGTAGTGAAAATAGCCAATAATGTAGCTAATTAGCCTGTTTTAGACTTGGAGGCACCGAAACTAGCCAATTTTGGGACTCTCAAGTACTGAACCTGAAAAGACAAGAATTCCAGCAGCTGACCGATACGGCCGCTGCCCGATACGGCCGCGCCGACCGATACGACCGCTGCCCGATACGGCCGTCGCCCGATACGGACACCTAATGCCTCAAGATAGAAGCCACGGATGAAGGACACGTGGACCAATAAAAGCCACGACTCCCATCAACTCGCTGCCTATAAATAGCAGCTGCCAACCTACACGGCAAAAGGGAGAGCTGGAGGGAGGACCCGACAAGAGCTAGTGCCTAGACCAAGGAGCTACTGTGTCGAGTTCCCCAAAAGTATGTCGACTGATACGGCTGTGTCGACCGATACGCCTGCGTCGACTGATACGGCTGCGTCGACCGATACGGCTGCGGCGACCGATACGGCTGTGCCGACCGATACGGCTGCGTCGACCGATATGGCTGCATCGACTGATACGTCCGCCGCCCGATACGGTCTAGAGAGAGAGTGAGCAGAGGAGTCCGGAGGGACAAAGAGAAGACCCAAGGGCCGAGATCTGACCTGCACAGAGGCCGAGGAGTGAGAGCCACCTCTCCTCTATGGGCTATATCTCTTCCCTCTTCTCTTTCGTTCTACTGCATTCCTTTGTTTCTTGTACAAACGATGTTTATCCATCTTTGTTCGGTGCCAGCTATGCTTGTCTATGGCTAGTTAGCTCCTTCTTGGCTATGCAGCCCGATCTGGGCATGTTTATATACTTTTTCTTAAGCAAGTAGATTCATATCAGATCTAGTATGTTGCATGTTCTATTTTCTCTTTCCAAGTTATGATTGCTAGTTTGGTTGATCTCTTACTCGCTTGAACTGCTGTTTCTGCCTGTATCGAGAGATCCGTTGTAGGAATAGCTAAGAGATGATAGTTTGGATCTGAACCCGAGAGGAGGACGATCCAAGGTATTCTGTTCCTAACACCCCGGAATATCCTAAGACCCGAGAGGGAACTTAGTGTATTCTGAGGTGTTGATATGCCATTCCTTGAGAGAGGGTCATTGACATATTATTGATGGTTTTAGTCACGCATCATGAGAGCGAGTGGGACGACCCCACAGGACAGATGCCACTGTGCATACTAGATGCTTGCTTGGGTGTTTGAGGGTTGTCTATGCCCGAGAACGAGTGCATAGACTGCCCCGTTTGTGGTTACATAGCCATGAACTCTCTTTCTCTGATTAGTAGACTCACGAGCTCTGTTTTGTTTTGTTTTTTTTCTTTGTTTTGTTTTATATCGTGACAGCCCGCTAGACTAGTTCTAGAAATTACTTTTATCGACTATCGTCTTGGCTTATCTGACTAAAGAATGAGATTTGTGGCATCCTAAACGTCACCACGTCCCTGTGTTCGACCCCGTATATCTACTTCGACCCCGTAATAAAGTTGCGGGGGCCTAGGAGGTTTCGGGTTATAAATTTAAAGCTTGATTCCTTCCCTTGTCCCACGTTCATTTTTAGACGCGTGAAAAAGGCCGATCAACTTTTGGCGCCGTTGCCGGGGAACGTGGTTTTCCACGTTTACACACCTAGTAGATTTTTGTTTTGTCACTATAAGTCTGTATATACATGCATAGTTTTCCTCTTGCTTTACACATACTTGTTCATATATACTAAATCCCTTTTCTTTTTCTCATACCTTTTTCAGCCATGGACCTTGCTTCCGCAAGACAAGTCATCTTGTCCACCTGTCCTCCCGAGTTTTTCCGCAGTTTCGACTGCTGGCAAATAATTGAAGGTCGTGCTCTGCAACTAGTCAAGTTATACTCACCTCCATTGTCGTCATATGTTGAAATTCCAACAAAGGAGACTGCCAGTCAACCATCGACTCATGTGCTATCATGGGATCAAGAACTGATCAAGGCAGTGGAGTTAGCTGGAGAAAGTGTCAAGATACTCACCTCCCTAGTTCCTCATCTCCAAGAAAATGTCGATCTGCTCCAACAACTATTAGACAAGCAGGAGCATCATCTCAAAGCAACCACCGGGGCTCCAGACCACAGTAGTAGTGTAATTCAAACCGTTGAACAAGGGTCCATCCTAAAGCATCAGTTTGATACAGCGGGTTCCCCTTACAGGTGCATGGCATAATCGACGGGTCTCGAAAGCATTGCTTCTCAAGTACAACAACTTAATGATAAAGATGTTGAACAAGGCAGGAGGCTCCGAGAGCTCATCGATCTGGTTACAATTCGGTTACAACTGCCATCACAAGACAATGACGATGTTAGTCATCAAGACCATCCCATTGGGCATGAAGTGGAGTATGAATCACCATCCTATTCAGACCATCAACTAGATTCACTAGGATTTTTCTGTGAAGACCAACCCACTTGGGAAAGCCATTCATTCTATCTAGATGACCCAGTTGATGAACCAATGGAAGAAATGAGTCATAGACATGAATGGGTCCATGATGACGATGATGAAGACTCAAAAAGCCAATCGACCTCACAACCAGAAGGTTGGTTTGAGGAACCAGGGTCAGATATTGAACCAGACCAGAGTGACATTTCTCATATTGAGACTTGCCATTTTGCTTTGAGCAGTACGTCAACCATGGTTTGGAACAATTTGTTCGACGACGACGACGACGATGATAGCTGCTCGACATGGAGCAGTAAGTATAGTAACGAAGACGAGTTGGAGCAGCACGAGCCATCATTCGCCACCATACCTTTACAAGGCTTGGTGGACATCAAGGGGGTAGGATGGACGGTTCACTACAACATGGATGTTGAGCATGAAGACACCCCTGACTCCACGCCAAGTGATAAGCTTGGGGTGGTAGAACTACAAACAGATTCTTCAGGGGGTACTTTTTGCTTAGAAGATGATTGGATGAATCAGACAGTACATGAAGATTTATCTGAGCATCCAACCCCAAGTGCAGAGATGGAGAGAGAAGATATGAGTCCTCAAGATGACGTCCAACCTCTCTCATCTATCTCTTCCTGTGTCGACATCCCAGGCCCTTCATTTTCAAAATCATATAATGAAAGGTACCCTAAGGATGATATGCCAAAGAATTCATCCCAGTGCAGTTCAAGCCACTTCCAGCACAAAGATGACTTCACCGAGTCGCCAGATTTCACTTCGCTTCTTCGGACTCAGCAGGGCCAACACATCCACCTATTCTACTCCTACTATGTGGCAGAACCCATCGGCAAGACACAGGTGACACTGGTCCCAAAACTTAGGATTTGGGATCCCAATGTCGGTATCGTGGGGCAACCACCCCCTTTTCTCTTACCCATCCTCCCGCCCTTTTATTACAATAAATTTTGCTTTTCATGTTATTGTTGGTTAGTTTATTTCCTCTAACTATTTTTATATCCTTGCATCCATACATCATCTTTAGAACTTCAATAACTGCCATTAACACTCATGCATTCCTGCCTCACTATTTCAAGTTTGAGTCTTGCTCGAGGACGAGCAAAATCTTAAGCTTGGGGTGGTAGGCTTTGCCCTTCTTTTCTCTTCACCCTTCTTGCTTGCATGTCTATTTCCTGCATTTAGTCTTAAATTTTCAAAATTTTCAGCTTTTTAGCTTTGCAATTATGGCTATATGGTGTGAATCTAATAGATAAATGCTTGACTTTATGCCTAATTGCATAGTTTTCATCTTAAAAATTGCTTGACCTCTTTCTTGACTTGCTCTTTGACTCTTTCCTTGAGTTTGGTAATAAATCTAAGGTTATGTTCCTTTTTCATAGCTTAAAGCTAAATTCCCTTGATCTATGTTGTGAATGGCAAATCCATGGTAAATGACTGTTGGAATGAGCTAAATCATGATTAAAGTCTCCTAGCTGCGAATTTCACAAGCTTGCCTCTATTCTAAGGATTCTTGAATCATAATTGTTACTTCTCACACATGTATCAAGCGGATTATGATGGGCTTTGAGCTATGATCAAGATGAAATGTTTCTCCTTGATGGACTACGTGCCTTCTCACATTAGATTGAGTCAAAAAGATGAAAAATATAAAAATGTGCAAAAGAGGCTTGGCCACCCACAAAATCCCAAAATATCTATATAGTTCTCACCCAAGCCCACAAAAATAGAATGTAGATGATAAAAGCATGAGTGTGAACAATAAATGAGCGCTTGTTTTCTCTTTTAGGAGAGTTGAGGATGGTGCCCAGCCGGTGTATGACTGCGCTCATGAACGCGGATATGTCATGCCTGGTAGTACCACTCTAAAAGCTCATTAGAGAGTCAGTAGGAACCCCCTAGGTGACCTATGAGATCATCTCAGTAGCAGGGTTCGTTTGGGCGCAGTACGAGGAGTTCATCTCACTGCTTTGGACCAACTGGTTCGGACTGCAGGGACTATTGCTCGCTACATGGACCAACCTAACACAGATCGGGATCCTCAGAAGTCATTAGAGTCTTTTTGCTTTGTTTCTTAGGACATGAATAAGTGAGAGGCGTGGTATTCTTGATTGGTATGCATGAATTCATGGTGATGGCTCATTTCTCATCACCTGCTTGATCACCTAAATGACAACTCTTTCATGTTTAAATAATTATGATTCAAACCCTCATGAGTATCGACAGGCTTTAGTTAATTTTCTTAATCTTTCTGAGAAATTCTTTGATCTTACTTTGGCAGGATTGTGCTTGTTTGGTGGGGGTTTGTTCTGAAATGACATGGATCAAGAGTATTGACACTTTAAACTATTTTTCTTAACCTTAGCATTTATTGCCAAGCTTAATTTGGATGTTAACTTTTTCTCTTTGAGCACGGTCTTGCTTGAGGACAAGCAAGTTTTAAGCTTGGGGTAGTTGATAACACCCAAATTAGCGCATATTTTGCTATGCATTTTATCTATAGTTTTGTGCCACTTTAGTCTTAATATGCACTCTTTTGTTCATGTTTTATGTTTTCTATCTCTGCATTAGATAATGTAGTGAAAATAGCCAATAGTGTAGCTAATTAGCCTGTTTTAGACTTGGAGGCACCGAAACTAGCCAATTTTGGGACTCTCAAGTATCGAACCTGAAAAGACAAGAAATCCAGCAACTGACCGATAGAGCCTGGCCGATACGGCCGCGCCGACCGATACGGATGCCGCCAGATACGGCCGCTGCCCGATACGGCCGCGCCGACCGATACAGCCGCTGCCCGATACGACCGTCGCCCGATACGGCCACCTGATGCCTCAAGATCGAAGCCACAGATGAAGGACACGTGGACCAATAAAATCCACGACTCCCATCAACTTGCTTCCTATAAATAGCAGTTGCCAACCTACAGGGCAAAAGGGAGAGCCGGAGGGAGGACTCGGTAAGAGCTAGTGCCTAGACCAAGGAGCTAGTGTGTCGAGTTCCCCAAAAGTCTACCGACCGATACGGCTGCGTCGACCGATACGCCTGCGTCGATCGATACGCCTGCGTCGATCGATACGCCTGCGTCGATCGATACGCCTGCGTCGATCGATACGCCTGCGTCGATCGATACGCCTGCGTCGATCGATACGCCTGCGTCGACCGATACGGCTGTGCCGATCGATACGTCTGTGTCGACCGATACGGCTGCGTCGACTGATACAACTGCGTCGATCGATACGACTGCGTCGACCGATACGGCTGCCGCCCGATACAGTCTAGAGAGAGAGTGAGCAGAGGAGTCCAGAGGGACAAAGACAAGACCCAAGGGCCGAGATTCGACCTGCACAGAGGCCGAGGAGAGAGATCCACCTCTCCTCTACGGGCTATATCTCTTCCCTCTTCTCTTTCGTTCTACTGCATTCCTTTGTTTCTTGTACAAATGATGTTTATCCATCTTTGTTCGGTGCCACCTATGCTTGTCTATGGCTAGTTATCTCCTTCTTGGCTATGCAGCCCGATCTGGGCATGTTTATATACTTTTGCCTTAAGCGAGTAGATTCATATCAGATCTAGTATGTTGCATGTTCTATTTTCTCTTTCCAAGTTATGATTGCTAGTTTGGTTGATCTCTTACTCGCTTGAACTGCTGTTTCTGCCTGTATCGAGAGATCCGTTGTAGGAATAGCTAAGAGATGATAGTTTGGATCTGAACCCGAGAGGAGGACGATCCAAGGTATTCTATTCCTAACACCCCGGAATATCCTAAGACCCGAGAGGGAACTTAGTGTATTCTGAGGTGTTGATATGTCATTCCTCGAGAGAGGGTCATTGACATATTGTTGATGGTTTTAGTCACGCATCGCGAGAGCGAGTGGGACGACCCCACAGGAGAGATGCCACTGTGCATACTAGATGTTTTCTTGGGTGTTCTAGGGTTGTCTATGCCTGAGAACGAGTGCATAGACTTCCCCGTTTGTGGTTACATAGCCAGGAACTCTCTTTCTCTGATTAGTAGACTCACGAGCTCTGTTTTGTTTTGTTTTGTTTTATATCATGACAGCCTGCTAGACTAGTTCTAGCAATTACTTTTATCGACTATCATCTTGGCTTATCTGACTAAAGAACAAGATCTGTGGCGTCCTAAACATCACAACGTCCCTGTGTTCAACCCCGTATATCTACTTCGACCCCGTAATAAAGTTGCGGGGGCCTAGGAGGTTTCGTGTTATAAATTTAAAGCTTGATTCCTTCCTTTGTCCCGCATTCATTTTCAGACGCATGAAAAAGGCCGATCACTCAGTTGTATAAATAAACCGACACCTAAAAAATAAAGCATTGGTTCAAAAAAAAAACCAACATCTATCTGTGAAGGGTGACCAGACACAAGTATCACTTTTATTCAGTGCCAGTTTCTTAATAAGAAACCGACTCCTAAAATTAACTGCCAAATCCAAAATTTCCAGTGAAAAAAATTACCTCCAAAATTTAACATGGCGTCGATTATTAACTCTTAAACCGATGACGAAAGGTTTTTCGTGAGACAGAAATTGGGCACACTTTGGTCATCAGTTTTACTATAATAACCGACACCTATGGGTTTTCCCGCGCTGTTCCCGGGAAAACTTTCACACCCCTTGGGCGTTAGTTTTCTAAAGAAACTGACGACTATGGTAATTAATCGAGAACAAAATTTTTAATTGGCATAAACTACAACAGACAGGAAGGAGTTGTCCCTCATGTCGGTGTACTAGTCACCAAATTTCTCTCCTAGACGATGGTGCATGTTGTGAAATCCCAGGTTGGCACGACCGTGCTGGGCAGCACGACCGTGTTGGTAGCACAGTCGTGCTGTGTAGCATGGTCGTGGTGGTTGATTTTGTGCTATATTCCTCATTTATGATCGGATACCTACATTTGTACGTAATGATTATCTTGATTTTGAACATGCATCTACATTTGTGTGCATTTGTGTTGTTGCAGGTGTTGTTGACTTGCTATTGATTTGCATATATTTCTTCTTCAGCCTTCACGTGAGGTATAACATTCTCATTATGCCAATGTTCCATTAGGCTCCATTTTGATTCAAATCTTTGATATATGGAATCATGGTTTATTTACTATTTATTATTTACTGACAAGCATGATTAAATGATGTTACACAAAACATAGGATATGAATGATGAAACTAGGATTGTAGGTAGAAGAATGACAACACATGTATTTGTTGGCCTAGAAACCCATCCAAGATTTACTCATTAGGAGTAAATCTTGGATAGTCTCCGGTTTGGGACTGTTCTTGAACGCCTAATCTCACTTAGGATGTAAGTGTATAATGTGTATTGGATTTTCAAGAAATTTTCAGCAGCATTTCCCCGATGTTCTCTAAGTACATATGTACTTAGAGAACAATGGGGAAATACTGCCGAAATTTTCTTTAAAACCCAATACACATTATACACTTACTAGTGAGATTAGGTGTTCAAGAGTGGGATAGGTGGTACACATTTATTATATATAAGAATGACAACACATGTATTTGTTGGCCTAAAGTTTTAACCATGCACAAACTCTAATCTGTTAACCCTAGACCCTAATCTTGTTGTAATATATACTTGTTTTCTCTTTGATCATAGAATGGATAGATCATGGATGTCCATTCACAATCGCTGCACCCCAGAGTTTATATCTGGTCTTGACCAGTTTATTAGATTTGCTGAGGAACATAGGAAACAACTCGGAGATAGGTTCTACTGTCCATGTAGGCATTGCGGTAACAACTTGAAAGACAACACTAGTGACAAAATCAAAAGTCATGTCATGTGCAATGGGATTATACAAGGCTATACAGAATGGCACTGGCATGGAGATATTTCAAACCCGAAACTAGTGGATGTCGATAGAAGTGCTTGTGTGGAAGAAGAAATTGCCTCCGATGACGTAGATGTGAATGAACCAGTTCCAGTAGACATTGTTGATGCGATGCTGGATAGTTGTGGGGTAGAGCACACCGATCTACCTCCCATGTTTAAAAACATTGTGCATGATGCTGAGATACCGTTATACACAAGTTGTACTAAGTTTACGAAGCTTAGTACTGTGTTGAGATCGTATAAGGTGAAAGCTAATAATAGATGGAGCGACAAAATCTTCACGTCATTGTTGTCTTTGTTGAAAGAAATGCTTCCCTGAAGGAAACAAGCTGCCAATCTCAACATACCAGGTAAAGAAATTGTTGTGCCCAATGGGAATGGAAGCCAAGAAGATACGCACATGCCCGAATGATTGTGTATTATTTCAAAAGGATTATGTGGATTTGAAAGATTGTCCAAAATGTGGTGCGTCACAGTATAAATTGACAACTTTGAGGGAGTCCAAAACTGGTTCTCCTGCCAAGGTGTTGTGGTATCTACCTATAATATCACAGTTTCAATGCTTGTTTTCCAATCTGATAGATGCGAAGAATTTGAGGTGGCATGTAGATGTTAAGAAAAATAATGATGGGATCCTACGACATGCGTATGATTCCCCACAGTGGAAGAAGATTGATCTATTGTACCCTGAATTTGGTGAAGTTAGGAATCTAAGACTTGGGCTTTGTACAGATGGGATGAATCCATATGGGACATTGAGAAACCAACATAGCACTTGGCCAGTCATGCTTGTTATATACAATCTTCCTCCCTAGCTGTGTATGAAAAATAAGTACGTAATGTTGTCGTTGTTGATATCGGGCCCTAAACAACCTGAAAATGATATCAATGTTTATCTTGAACCTCTCATTGATGACTTAAAGAAACTCTGGGGTGAAGGTGTGATGACCTATGATGCTTCACAAAGAGAGACATTTTGTTTGCATGCTATGTTGTTTTGCACTATTAATGACTTTCCAGCATATGGGAATTTGTCTGGATATATTGTCAAAGAAGCTAAAGTGTGTCCTATATGTGAAGAGAACACTAATTCAACAAGACTAAAACATGGCGGTAAGACTGTATATCTCGGTCATCGAAGGTTTCTTACAAAATTCCATCTGTATCGTAGGAAGCGCAAAGCATTCAATGGATTGAATGAGGAATGGAGTGCACCTAAACCTATACCAGGGGAGGTTGTTTATGAAAGAGTGAAAGACTTTGTCAATGAATTTGGTAAGAGATCAAAATGTACTATGGCCACATGGAGTGACAAATCTTTATTCAAGAAGAAGTCAATATTTTGGGATCTTCCTTATTGGAGTTCTTTGACAATCAGGCATTGTATCGATGTCATGCACGTTGAGAAAAATGTTTGGGATAGTGTTATTGGTACTTTGTTGAGTATACCAGGTAAGACAAAGGATGGGATAAAATCCAGACTGGGCCTATGTGAAATAGAAATAAGGTCAGAATTAACATAATTATGTGAAATGGGAAATTGGAGAACATACTTACTTCCCGCTTGTTACACATTGTCTAGAAAGGATAAGAAAGCTTTTTGTTAATGTTTGGTAAATGTTAAGGTGCCACATGGTTACTCATCCAACATCCATAGATTGGTATCAATGAAAGATCTGAAGTTGATAGGTCTTAAATCTCATGATTGTCACACTCTAATGCAACAAATATTGTCTGTGGAAATTCGATCTATATTGCTGAAGCATGTAAGGTTTGCAATCACCAGACTTTGTTTCTTTTTCAATAGTTTGTGCAACAAAGTTATTAACCCTGATACTCTTGATAATTTGCAAAGAGAAGTGGTTGTTATTGTAAAGAAGTGAAACCACTCCTCTACTAGAAAGAAAAGATCGCATCCATGGAACCAAACACCACATAAAATTTTCACCAACGGAATTGAGACCAATTCAATCAACATGTATATATCATTACACAATGAGTAGTAGCGGAAAAGTCATTATCTAACAATTTTACAAAGTTTGATTACATGATACAATGATCCACCACACATGGGTGACTAGAACTAATACTAAACATGTAAGCCAAGGATCAAGCCGAGGATAATCTAACCACCTCTTCAAGTCTCCCAAAGACCATCTACAAGGTTAATGTTGAAGTTCTCCAAATCTAACATGGGGTTGGAAGCATACCCCATAACAAGAAAAGGAAAAGAGGATATCGGCAAAAGTAGGTATGTGTATACTAAAGAAAACTTGAGCAATATAGAGCAATAAGTACATCAATATTAAATGCTTCCCATGAAGAGAAAAGGACTACCCACACGGGCGTAAAAGATAAGATTCTTAACAAAAGAGATACTTGCCACATATAAACATAAAGATGTGCCACATGCACTTATCATGACCAACACCCTACATACATGTGAGATAAGCGTAACACTAGAATATTATAAAAGTCAAAGGTGGCCAAGAATCACACATCGTGAACCTAGTGAGACATGGGCCAAGAATCACACATCTTGCCCTGGCATGGGGAATCACACATCAACCATCCAAATATATTTAACATGGGCCAGGAATCACACATCCTGCCCGGGCATGGGGAATCACACATCCACCATCCAAAATATTATAATATTGCCACAAATTATAATGAGACAAAAACCAATGCAATTATATTACTCTAGGGTTACTGAATCACATAGCAGGAAAATGTGGAGGCAAGTAGGAAAGTATAGTCAAACATCAAATAAGATTTTCCACAATGGTCAACATATGAAACATCAATAAACTTTCACATCATAGTGGTAGATACCATCAAAAATATCATCATGTTCTATATTACAAAAAAAGATTCCAAGAGATTATCCAAGATCACAATAACCAGGATAGTTCACATGAACCATGATGACAAGAGAATAGACATGTGTGTAGGCAAAAGTCAAAAAGATGATAAAGTAGGTGAATTGCTCAATATGGACGAATAGGGGATACAACATACCTTAGTATCAAAGTCCAACAGGTCCAAAGCACTTCTGGATCCAAAACTAGGTCACCAAAGAGCCTATTAAACACATATACTGATTTTATGTCAATTTCATATATGTAGATCAAACCCTAAAAACTACCTTTTTATTATTATGTGAATTAGGTTATGAGAACTATTCCATATTTTAGTTTATATTATTAGAACTCCAAAACATATTTTATTATATTTTTCTAACTTATGAATTATTAGTTATGAATTTTACAAGTTATTATCTTATTTAATTATATCCATTATATCATCCTTTTAAAACATCAGATTCAGGTGAAAAAACCCATACCATAAGAAGCCCTTATTTGTATGATTCTAACGAATATTTTCCCATAATTTTCTAATCATCTGATACTTAGTTATACATTTTAATTACTAACCAATCAGATAATTCTACATAATAAATTTGTAAATCGAAAGTGGATAACAGGAGAGGGGCCCGCGTGACGTGGCCTAATCACAGCCGGCCAAGTCACGGGTCAAACCCTCAAAAGACCATGACTAAAGGAGGAAGACAGAACTCGTGAAAAGATGAAAATACCCCTGTAAGAAAAACAAAACAACAGAGATAAAATCATGGGGTAAAGATGGAAAAGCACTCAGGGGAAAGATGTCCCCGATACCTCTGCGTCCATGGTGAAGCAGCTTGCTTCAGCAGCCCTGACTGAGGTTAGGATCACACAATGATCACCAAAAATCACGGCTATCTGGACACCTACATTCGCGGGAAACCTACGAGTCTGGCAACACCAAACTCGAGCTCGAAAAACCAGGGGGTAAGGAGAACATCTCCGCCGACAGAGAAACGCAACCCATGATCCAAATCCATCACAGCCGTGAAGAAGACCGATTTGAAAACGCAAATAGGTTTGCAAGAGTGCAAGAAACAATACTGAACACTTACCAGCGTCATAGGATGTCTGGAAAGCACCGTCGACTGAGCTACAGTCAATTGCAACTCCGTGAGTAGGGGAGGCCAACCCACAACAGCTTGGGTGAGGGGGATGCTTCTCATGCCCTCGAGGTCGATCCAGGAATGTTCTCACGTGAGGAATTGCTCAGAGTTGAACCCAGCAGCAAGCTAAGATTTCCGAAACCGAAGGTTGAAGATGGAGTAGGTGGAGGAAATCCGGTGGGAGTCGGGCGCAATTCAGGGCAAAGGAAGTTTGCCGGGATACCAAGGATGGTTCCAGGGTACTCATGAGAGGATGGGGTATCGAGAGTGTCCTTGGAAGAAAAACGATGGAGAACCTGATTTTAGGCGTTTTCTATTTATAGGGATTTAGATCTTGAGTAAGGTGTCAGAAGAAGCAGAATCCAACAAGGAATCTGTAGGAACAAAATCGTGAACAAAGATTGAGTGTAGACTGAGAAATCATGATCAGAAATTAATGCGTCGAACTGGCCTGGTTTCCTCTTCCGTCGTGAGGTAGAAGAGAGGTTGGTAGCCGTCCGATCAAGAAATGAATGGCCCAGATCCAAGCGTTCTTAAACAACCACGTGACAGTAAGAAAATAAAGGAAACTTTATACAAATCAAGTCCCAATGGAAAAAGAAATGCAAATAAATTTTCTATTTTCTCTCTCCTCAAAAGAGGGTGCAAACAAACCCCAAATTAGGTAAAATTTTGCAAAGTGTCTAATTAAAGCATGTATATTCCGAATATGAAATTATATTTACCTTTTGAAGAGTCTTAATGGGTTAAATAAATCAAATATCATTTTCTATTTCCTTCTTCATTTGTGGCTTTAGGATTATCCAAATTTGATGAAACTTGACTCGCAAGTTAACTTAAGTGTGTTGAATACGATTTTGCCTTTATTTATAACTTTTTGTGTCATGATTTACATTTATTTATTAATTACACCTTTTAGGCATTTTCTCTCTCCTATAATTACCTATTAATCAAACATTATCCAAATTAGTTGCAAATTTGCCCAAAGGCTTATTTTTATGTTTAGATTACGAATTTGGAGTTATTTTCCTGATTTGTGAACATTAAGTATTTTATTTCACTTTATTGGCCTATTTCCTATTTTATTTTGATAATGCCATTAATATTTATCTTTATGTTCCACTTTAAATGATACTTGGCCCTTAAGTTACTTTTTGGTCAAGAAAACAAATTTGAGTGTCAAATTATCCTGATGGGTTTCCAATTATAATTTTGGTGCAATATCTTTCTAATTATCTTCTTTACCCATTAATTCCCATATCACCTTTAATTATTGCATTTATCTTCTCCTTTAAATAAAATTCGGATTTTCTCCTATTTCTCTTATTTTAGGAAGTTCTAGAAAGTTCTAAGATGAAATATTTTATGATTTCTATTACTTAGTAACAAATTGTACTTCAACGCCATTAATTAAAACAAAATTGCTGTATATGTGCATACAACCCTATATTAAGAATATATGGGAAGTATTTATCCAACTAAGTTCTTTAAAGACAAAAGGGTAAACTACTAGGGTAGGGTTCTAATTCTAGTATGTTACAGAACACCACCCCTTAAAGAGATTTCATCCTCGAAATCAAAACATCCATAGGAAACTTATTCATCACTCCTTAAAGAGTTCATCTCATAAACTTAACTTCAGTTATAAAAGTTTCAACTATACTTACATCCACTACATAAGAAACATGCAAAATGAAACATAACTTGTAAAGACTAGTCTAAGGAACTATGGGTTAACTTGCTCCTGCTCAGCATCATTAACTTCTTCACCATCCAAAGCAAAAACTCTTCCAGCTCTTCTTTCCGCAGGTCTTCCTCTATTATTGTTACCATTATTGTTGCCATGATTCTGAGGAGGTGCTTGCTGAGGAACATGTCTAGGTCCAAAACGAAGCTTGGGGCACTGAGGTCTGACGTGTCCAGGTTCATTGCAATGATGGCATACCACTGGATGAGGTTTTTGAGAACACTTCACTGGAGGATGGTAACCATTGCACTTAGAACACTTGTCCCTTCTCTATTCATCACCTGAGGACTTCCTTTTCTTGTCGAACTCCCTTGGTTGAAACCCTGGGTAAGACTCCACAACCAAAGTTTTATCAACCATCTGCTGAAAGGTCAAGGGAAATTGTGGGATTAGAGCACGACCCACATTGTAGTTGAGCCCTTGGAGGAAAAGGTCAGCCCTACGTTCTTCACCCAAACCAACTGCATAACGCTCGAACTGCAGAAACCTTTGCACGTAGGCAGAAACGGATAAGGGACCTTGCTTCAAACTGTATAACTCTGCTTCTTTCTTCTTTAGGGTAGTAGTGCAGATGTACTTCCCTCGAAAGAGAGCCAAAAACTCTATCCAAGTCATGGTGGAGATATCTCTAGTCTTAGCAATTCCATTCCACCAAACTCTAGCTGGTCCATCAAGACATAGGAAGCAAACCTAACCTTTTGATGTGGAGGGTATGCCATACCATCAGAAGTCCTCTCCATGGCTAACACCCAATCATCTACTTTGTCTACCATCTCTATCTCACCTTCACCCTTGAAGGAAGGTGGTTGCATCTCCATGAACTCCATGATTGAGAACTCCTTAGGCTTCTCAGGTATAGACAGGTCTTTCATCTTCCCCACCATGGAAGATGCAAAGAGTTTTCGAAACATGGCCAACTCCTACTCTGGAGTCATAGCTCCTCCCGAACCAACAGTATCAGAGGTTCCCTGACCAAACCTAGCATTTTGAGGCGTTTCATAACCATACTGGTTGTCAACTGTTGAGTTATCTCCAGCCATTAGGGTTTTGTCTGCACAAAGCAAGGTACTAGGTATAAGAAACCTAAGATAAAGGTAAACATCCTAAGGGAGATGAGTTTGAAATAGTTAGATAACCGACTGCTAGTGGCTCTGATACCATGCTATAAAGAAGTAAAGCCACTCCTCTACTAGAAAGAAATGATCGCATCTGTGGAACCAAACACCACATAAAACTTTCACCAACGGAATGGAGACCAATTCAATCAACATGTATGTATCATTACACAATGAGTAGCATCGGAAAAGTCATTATCTAACAATTTTACAAAGTTTGATTACATGATGCAACGATCCACCACACATGGGTGACTAGAACTAATACTAAACATGTAAGCCAAGGATGAAGCTGAGGGTAATCTAACCACCTCTTCAAGTCTCCCAAAGACTAGCTACAAGGTTGATGTTGAAGTTCTCGAAATCTAACCTGGGGTTGGAAACATACCCCATAACAAGAAAAGGAAAAGAGGATATCAGAAAAAGCTGGTATGTGTATACTAAATAAAACTTGAGCAATATAGAGAAATAAGTACATCAATATTAAATGCTTCCCACGAAGAGAAAAGGACTACCCACACGGGCATAAAAGATAAGATTCTTAACAAAAGAGATACTTGCCACATATAAACATAAAGATGTGCCTCATGCACTTATCATGACCAACACCCTGCATACATGTGAGATAAGTATAAGACTAGAATATTATAAAAGTCAAAGGTGGCCAAGAATCACACATCTTGAACCTAGTGAGACATGGGCCAAGAATCACACATCTTGCCCTGGCATGGGGAATCACACATCCACCATACAAATATATTTAACATGGGCCAGGAATCACAAATCCTACTCGGGCATGGGGAATCACACATCCACCGTCCAAAATATTATAATATTGCCACAAATTATAATGAGACAAAACCAATGCAATTATACTACTCTAGGGTTATTCAATCACATAGCAGGAAAATGTGGAGGCAAGTAGGAAAGTATAGTCAAACATCAAATAAGATTTTCCACAATGGTCAACATATGAAACATCAATAAACTTCCACACCATAGTGGTAGATACCATCAACAATATCATCATGTTCCATATTACAACAAAAGATTCTAAGAGATTATCCAAGATCACAATAACCAGGATAGTTCACATGAACCATGATGACAAGAGAATAGACATGTGTGTAGGCAAAAGTCAAAAAGATGATAAAGTAGGTGAATTGCTCAATATGGATGAATAGGGGATACAACATACCTTAGTATCAAAGTACAATAGGTCCAAAGCACTTATGGATCCAAAACTAGGTCACCAAAGAGCCTATTAAACACATATACCGATTTTATGTCAATTTCATATATGTAGATCAAACCCTAAAAACTACATTTTTATTATTATGTGAATTAGGTTATGAGAACTATTCCATATTTTATTTTATATTATTAGGACTCCAAAACATATTTTATTGTATTTTTCTGACTTATAAATTATTAGTTATGAATTTTACAAGTTATTATCTTATTTAATTAGATCCATTATATCATACTTTTAAAACATCAGATTCAGGTGACAAAACCCATACCATAAGAAAGCCCTTACTTTTCTGATTCTAACGAATAATTTTCCATAATTTTCTGATCATCCGTTAATTAGTTAAACATTTTTAATTACTGACCAATCAGATAATTCTACATAATAAATTTGCAAATCGAAAGTGGATAACAGGAGAGGGGCCCGCGTGACTTAGCCCAATCACATCCGACCAAGCTCGGGCGAGGGGGATGCTTCTGATGCCCTCGAGGTCGATCCAGGAACGTCCTCACGTGAGGAATTGTTCAGAGCTGAACCCAGCCGCAAGCTAAGATTTCCGGAACTGAAGGTTGAAGACGGAGTAGGTGGAGGAAATCCGGTGGGAGTCGGGAGAAATTGAGGGCAAAGGAAGTTTTTTGGGATACCAAGGAAGGTTCCAGGGTACTCACGAGAGGATGGGGTATCAAGAGTGTCCTTGGAAGAAAAACGATGGAGAACCTGATTTTAGGCGTTTTCTATTTATAGGGATTTAGAGCTTGAGTAAGGGGTCAAAAGAAGCGGAATCCAACAAGGAATCTGTAGGAACAAAAATCGTGAACAAAGATTGAGTGTAGACCGAGAAATCCTGATCGGAAATTAATGCGTCAAACTGGCCTGGTTTCCACTTCCGTCGGGAGGTAGAAGAGAGGTTGGTAGCCGTCCGATCAAGAAATGAACGGCCCAGATCCAAGCACGCTTAAACAACCACGTGACAGTAAGAAAATAAAGGAAACTTTATACAAATCAAGTCCCAATGGAAAAAGAAATGCAAATAAATTTTCTATTTTCTCTCTCCTCAAAAGAGGGTGCAAACAAACCCCAAATTAGGTAAAATTTTGCAAAGTGTCTAATTAAAGCATGTATATTCCGAATATGAAATTATATTTACCTTTGGAAGAGTCTTAATGGGTTAAATAAATCAAATATCATTTTCTCTTTTCTTCTTCATTTGTGGCTTTAGGATTATCCAAATTTGATGAAACTTGACTCACAAGTTAACTTAAGTGTGTTGAATACGATTTTGCCTTTATTTCCAACTTTTTGTGTCATGAGTTACATTTATTTATTAATTACACCTTTTAGGCATTTTCTCTCTCCTATAATTACCTATTAATCAAACATTATCCAAATTAGTTGCAAATTTTACCAAAGGCTTATTTTTATGT
The DNA here is from genome assembly GCA_963693085.1 of Alisma plantago-aquatica. Lineage (NCBI taxonomy): Eukaryota > Viridiplantae > Streptophyta > Magnoliopsida > Alismatales > Alismataceae > Alisma > Alisma plantago-aquatica. The sequence goes on from OY856412.1 coordinate 1,148,324,436, forward strand.
TTAGATTATGAATTTGGAGTTATTTTCCTAATTTGAGAACATTAAGTATTTTATTTCACTTTATTGGCCTATTTCCTATTTTATTTTGATAATGTCATTAATATTTATCTTTTTGTTCCACTTTAAATGATACTTGGCCCTTAAGTTACTTTTTGGTCAAGAAAACGAATTTGAGTGTCAAATTATCCCGATGGGTTTCCAATTATAATTTTGGTGCAATATCTTTCTAATTATCTTCTTTACCCATTAATTCCCATATTACCTTTAATTATTGCATTTAACTTATCCTTTAAATAAAATTCGGAATTTCTCCAATTTCACTTATTTTAGAAAGTGCTAGAAAGTTCTAAGACGAAATATTTTATGATTTCTATTACTTAGTAACAATTTGTACTTCAACCCCATTAATTTAAACCAAATTGGTGTATATGTGCATACAACCCTATATTAAGAATATATGGGAAGTATTTATCCTAGTAAGTTCTTTAATTTCTTATTATCATCTAAATGAGTTATTTTTAAGCACAATGTATTTTGTGTTCCCTTAATTCCATGCATTAGTTTGTTCTTGTTTGGCTAAGACAAAAGGGTAAACTAGTAGAGTAGGGTTCGAATTCTAGTATGTTATAGCACACCACCCCTTAAAGAGATTTCATCCTCGAAATCAAAACATCCATAGGAAACTTATTCATCACTCCTTAAAGAGTTCATCTCATAAACTTAACTTCAGTTATAAAAGTTTCAACTATACTTCTTACATCCACTACATAAGCAACATGCAAAATGAAATATAACTTGTAAAGACTAGTCTAAGGAACTATGGGTTAACTTGCTCCTTCTCAGCATCATTAACTTCTTCACCATCCAAAGCAAAAACTCTTCCAGCTCTTCTTTCCGTAGGTCTTCCTCTATTATTATTACCATTATTGTTGCCATGATTCTGAGGAGGTGCTTGTTGAGGAACCCAGGTCCAACATTAAGCTTGGGGCACTGAGGTCTGATGTGTCCAGGTTCATTGCAATGATGGCATACCACTGGACGAGGTTTTTCATGAGAACACTTCCCTGGAGGATGGTAACCATTGCACTTAGAACACTTGTCCCTTCTCTGTTCATCACCTGAGGACTTCCTTTTCTTGTCGAACTCCCTTGGTTGAAACCCTGGGTAAGACTCCACAGCCAAAGCTTTATCAACCATCTACTGAAAGGTCAAGGGAAATTGTGGGATTAGAGAACGACCCACATTGTAGTTGAGCCCTTGGAGGAAAAGGTCATCCCTACGTTCTTCACCCAAACCAACTACATAACGCTCCAACAGTAGAAACCTTTGCACATAGGAAGAAACAGATAAGGGACCTTGCTTCAAACTGTAGAACTCTGCTTCTTTCTTCTTTAGGGCAGCATTGCAGATGTACTTCCCTCGAAAGAGAGCCAAAAACTCTATCCAGGTCATGGTGGAGATATATCTAGTCTTAGCAATTCCATTCCACCAAACTCTAGCTGGTCCATCCAAGACATAGGAAGCAAACCTAACCTTTTGTTGTGGAGGGCATTCCATACCATCAAAAGTACTCTCCATGGCTTACACCCAATCATTTGCTTTGTCGACCATCTCTATCTCACCTTCACCCTTGAAGGAAGGTGGTTGCATCTTCATGAACTCCAGGATTGAGAACTCCTTAGACTTCTCAGGTACATACGGGTCTTTCATCTTCCCCACCATGGAAGACGCAAAGAGTTGTAGAAACATGGCCAACTCCTGCTCTGGAGTCATAGCTCCTCCCGAACCAATAGTATCATAGGTTCCATGACCAAACCTAGCATTTTGAGGTGTTTCATAGCCATACTGGTTGTCAACTGTTGAGTCATCTCTAGCCATTAGGGTTTTCTCTACACAAAGCAAGGTACTAGGTATAAGCAACCTAAGATAAATGTAAACATCCTAAGGGAGATGAGTTTGAAATAGTTAGATAACCGACTGCTAGTGGCTCTGATACCATGCTGTAAAGAAGTGAAACCACTCCTCTACTAGAAAGAAAAGATCGTATCCGTGGAACCAAACACCACATAAAATTTTCACCAACGGAATGGAGACCAATTCAATCAACATGTATGTATCATTACACAATGTGTAGCACTGGAAAAGTCATTATCTAACAATTTTACAAAGTTTGATTACATGATACAACGATCCACCACACATGGGTGACTAGAACTAATGCTAAACATGTAAGCCAATGATCAAGCCGAGGGTAATCTAACCACCTCTTCAAGTCTCCCAAAGACCAACTACAAGGTTGATGTTGAAGTTCTCCAAATCTAATCTGGGGTTGGAAGCATACCCCATAACAAGAAAAGGAAAAGAGGATATCAGCAAAAGCTGGTATGTGTATACTAAAGAAAACTTGAGCAATATAGAGAAATAAGTACATCAATATTAAGTGCTTCCCACAAAGAGAAAAGGACTACCCACACGTTCATAAAAGATAGGATTCTTAACAAAAGAGATACTTGCCACATATAAACATAAAGATGTGCCACATGCACTTATCATGACCAACACCTTGCATACATGTGAGATAAGCATAACACTAGAATATTGTAAAAGTCAAAGGTGGCCCAGAATCACACATCTTGAACCTAGTGAGACATGGGCCAAGAATCACACATCTTGCCCTGGCATGGGGAATCACTCATCCACCATCCAAATATATTTAACATGGGCCAAGAATCACACATCCTGCCTGGGCATGGGGAATCACACATCCACCATCCAAAATATTATAATATTGCCACAAATTATAATGAGACAAAACCAATGCAATTATACTACTCTAGGGTTACTAAATCACATAGTAGGAAAATGTGGAGGCAAGTAGGAAAGTATAGTCAAACATCAAATAAGATTTTCCACAATGGTCAACATATGAAACATCAAAAAACTTCCACATCATAGTGGTACATACCATCAACAATATCATCATGTTCTATATTACAACAAAAGATTCCAAGAGATTATCCAAGATCACAATAACCAGGATAGTTCACATGAACCATGATGATAAGAGAATAGACATGTGTGTAGGCAAAAGTCAAAAAATTGATAAAGTAGGTGAATTGCTCAATATGGATGAATAGGGGATACAACATACCTTAGTATCAAAGTCCAACAGGTCCAAAGCACTTCTGGATCCAAAACTAGGTCACCAAAGAGCCTATTAAACACATATACCGATTTTATGTCAATTTCATATATGTAGACCAAACCCTAAGAAATACCTTTTTATTATTATGTGAATTAGGTTATGAGAACTATTTCATATTTTAGTTTATATTATTAGATCTCCAAAACATATTTTATTATATTTTTCTGACTTATAAATTATTAGTTATCAATTTTACAAGTGTTTATCTTATTTAATTAGGTCCATTATATCATCCTTTTAAAACATCAGATTCAGGTGACAAAACCCATACCATAAGAAAGCCCTTATTTTTATGATTCTAACAAATATTTTTCCATAATTTTCTGATCATACGATAATTAGTTATACATTTTTAATTACTGACCAATCAGATAATTCTACATAATAAATTTGCAAATCGAAAGTGGACAACAGGAGAGGGGCCCGCGTGACTTGGCCCAATCACAACCGGCCAAGTCATGGGTCAAACCCTTACAAGACCATGACTAAAGGAGGAAGACAGAACCCGTGAAAAGACAAAAATACCCCTGTAAGAAAAATAAAGCAGCAGAGATAAAATCAGGGGGGTAAAGATGGAAAAGCACTCATGGGAAAGATGTCCCTGATACCTCTGCGTCCATGGCGAAGCAGCTTGCTTCAGCAGCCCAGACCGAGGTTAGGATCACACAACGATCACCAAAAATCACAGCAATCCGGCCACCTGCGTTCGCAGGAAACCTACAAGTCTGGCAACACCAAACTCGAGCTCGAAAAACCAGGGGGTAAGGAGAACATCTCCGCCGGCAGAGAAATGCAACCCATGATCAAAATCCATCACAGCCGCGAAGAAGACCAATTTGAAAACACAAATAGGTTCGCAAGAGTGCAAGAAACAACACTGAACACTTACCAGCGTCATAGGATGTCTGGAAAGCATCGTCGACTGAGCTACGATCAATTGCAACTCCGTGAGTAGGGGAGGTCAACCCACAGCAGCTCGGGCGAGGGGGATGCTTCTGATGCCCTCGAGGTCGATCCAGGAACGTTCTCACGCGAGGAATTGCTCAGAGCTGAACCCAGCAGCAAACTAAGATTTCCAGAACCGAAGATTGAAGACGGAGTAGGTGGAGGAAATCCAGTGGGAGTCGGGCGCAATTGAGGGCAAAGGAAGTTTGCCGGGATACCAAGGAAGGTTCTAGGGTACTCACGAGAGGATGGGGTATCGAGAGTGTCTTTGAAAAAAAAACGATGGAGAACCTGATTTTAGGCGTTTTCTATTTATATGGATTTAGAGCTTGAGTAAGGGGTCAGAAGAAGCGGAATCCAACAAGGAATCTGTAGGAACAAAAATTGTGAACAAAGATTGAGTGTAGACCGAGAAATCCTGATCAGAAATTAATGCGTCGAACTGGCCTGGTTTCCGCTTCCGTCGCGAGGTAGAAGAGATGTTGGTAGCCGTACGATCAAGAAATGAACGGCCCTGATCCAAGCGCGCTTAAACAACCGTGTGACAGTAAGAAAATAAAGGAAACTTTATACAAATCAAGTCCCAATGGAAAAAGAAATGCAAATAAATTTTCTATTTTCTCTCTCCTCAAAAGAGGGTGCAAACAAACCCCAAATTAGGTAAAATTTTGCAAAGTGTCTAATTAAAGCATGTATATTCCGAATATGAAATTATATTTACCTTTTGAAGAGTCTTAATGGGTTAAATAAATCAAATATCATTTTCTCTTTCCTTCTTCATTTGTGGCTTTAGGATTATCCAAATTTGATGAAACTTGACTCGCAAGTTAACTCAAGTGTGTTGAATACGATTTTGCCTTTTTTCCAACTTTTGGTGTCATGATTTACATTTATTTATTAATTACACCTTTTAGGCATTTTCTCTCTCCTATAATTACCTATTAATAAAAAATTATCCAAATTAGTTGCAAATTTATCCAAAGGCTTAATTTTATGTTTAGATTACGAATTTGGAGTTATTTTCCTGATTTGAGAACATTAAGTATTTTATTTCACTTTATTGACCTATTTCCTATTTTATTTTGATAATGTCATTAATATTTATCTTTATGTTCCACTTTAAATGATACTTGGCCCTTAAGTTACTTTTTAGTCAAGAAAACGAATTTGAGTGTCAAATTATCCTGATGGGTTTCCAATTATAATTTTGGTGCAATATCTTTCTAATTATCTTCTTTACCCATTAATTCCCATATTACCTTTAATTATTGCATTTATCTTCTTCTTTAAATAAAATTCAGATTTTCTCCTATTTCTCTTATTTTATGAAGTGCTAGAAAGCTCTAAGATGAAATATTTTATGATTTCTATTACTTAGTAACAATTTGTACTTCAAACCCATTAATTAAAACCAAATTGGTGTATATGTGCATACAACCCTATATTAAGAATATATGGGAAGTATTTATCCAACTAAGTTCTTTAATTTCTTATTATCATCTAAATGAGTTATTTTTAAGCACAATGTATTTTGTGTTCCCTTAGTTCCATGCATTAGTTTATTCTTGTTTGGCTAAGACAAAAGGGTAAACTACTAGGGTAGGGTTCTAATTCTAGTATGTTACAGCACACCACCCCTTAAAGAGATTTCGTCCTCGAAATCAAAACATCCATAGGAAACTTATTCATCACTCCTTAAAGAGTTCATCTCATAAACTTAACTTCAGTTATAAAAGTTTCAACTATACTTCTTACATCCACTACATAAGCAACATGCAAAATGAAACATAACTTGTAAAGACTAGTCTAAGGAACTATGGGTTAACTTGCTCCTGCTCAACATCATCAACTTCTTCACCATCCAAAGCAAAAACTCTTCCAACTCTTCTTTCTGCAGGTCTTCCTCTATTATTGTTACCATTATTTTTGCCATGATTCTGAGGAGGTGCTTGCTGAGGAACATGTCCAGGTCCAAAACGAAGCTTGGGGCACTGAGATCTGACGTGCCCAGATTCATTGCAATGATGGCATACCATTGGACGAGGTTTTTCATGAGAACACTTCCCTGGAGGATGGTAACCATTGCACTTAGAACACTTGTCCCTTCTCTGTTCATTACCTGAGGACTTCCTTTTCTTGTCAAACTCCCTTGGTTGAAACCCTGGGTAAGACTCCACAGACAAAGCTTTATCAACCATCTGCTGAAAGGTAAAGTACAATTGTGGGATTAGAGCATGACCCACATTGTAGTTGAGCCCTTGGAGGAAAAGGTCATCCCTACGTTCTTCACCCAAACCAACTGCATAACACTGAAACAGTAGAAACCTTTGCACGTAGGAAGAAACAGATAAGGGACCTTGCTTCAAACTGTAGAACTCTGTTTCTTTCTTCTTTAGGGCAGCAGTGCAGATGTACTTCCCTCGAAAGAGAGCCAAAAACTCTATCCAGGTCATGGTGGAGATATCTCTAGTCTTAGCAATTCCATTCCACCAAACTATAGCTGGTCCATCCAAGACATAGGAAGAAAACCTAACCTTTAGATGTGGAGGGCATGCCATACCATCAAAAGTCCTCTCCATGGCTAACACCCAATCATCTGCTTTGTCAACCATCTCTATCTCACCTTCACCCTTGAAGGAAGGTGGTTGCATCTTCATGAACTCAATGATTGAGAACTCCTTAGGATTCTCAGGTACAAACAGGTCTTTCATCTTCCCCACCATGGAAGACGCAAAGAGTTGTCGAAACATGGCCAACTCCTACTCTGGAGTCATAGCTCCTCCCGAACCAACAGTATCAGAGGTTCCCTGACCAAACCTAGCTTTTTGAGGCGATTCATAACCATACTGGTTGTCAATTGTTGAGTTATCTCCAGCCATTAGGGTTTTGTGTGCACAAAGCAAGGTACTAGGTATAAGGAACCTAAGATAAAGGTAAACATCCTAAGGGAGATGAGTTTGAAATAGTTAGATAACCGACTGCTACTGGCTCTAATACCATACTGTAAAGAAGTGAAACCACTCCTCTACTAGAAAGAAAAGATCGCATCCGTGGAACCAAACACCACATAAAATTTTCACTAACAGAATGGAGACCAATTCAATCAACATGTATGTATCATTACACAATGAGTAGCAGCTTGAAAAGTCATTATCTAACAGTTTTACAAAGTTTGATTACATGATACAACGATCCACCACACATGGGTGACTAGAACTAATACTAAACATGTAAGCCAAGGATCAAGCCGAGGGTAATCTAACCACCTCTTCAAGTCTCCCAAAGACCAACCACAAGGTTGATCTTGAAGTTCTCCAAATCTAACCTGGGGTTGGAAGCATACCCCATAACAAGAAAAGGAAAAGAGGATATCAGTAAAAGCCAGTATGTGTATACTAAAGAAAACTTGAGCAATATAGAGCAATAAGTACATCAATATTAAATGCTTCCCAAGAAGAGAAAAGGACTACCCACACGGGCGTAAAAGATAAGATTCTTAACAAAAGGGATACTTGCCACATATAAACATAAAGATGTGCCACATGCACTTATCATGACCAACACCCTGCATACATGTGAGATAAGCATAATACTAGAATATTATAAAAGTCAAATGTGGCCAAGAATCACACATCTAGAACCTAGTGAGACATGGGCCAAGAATCACACATCTTGCCCTGGCATGGGGAATCACACATCCACCATCCAAATATATTTAACATGGGCCAAGAATCACACATCCTGCCCGGGCATGGGGAATCACACATCAACCATCCAAAATATTATATTATTGCCACAAATTATAATGAGACAAAACCAATGCAATTATACTACTCTAGGGTTACTGAATCACATAGCAGGAAAATGTGGAGGCAAGTAGGAAAGTATAGTCAAACATCAAATAAGATTTTCCACAATGGTCAACATATGAAACATCAATAAAATTCCACATCATAGTGGTATATACCATCAACAATATCATCATGTTCCATATTACAACAAAAGATTCAAAGAGATTATCCAAGATCACAATAACCAGGATAGTTCACATTAACCATGATGACAAGAGAATAGACATGTGTGTAGGCAAAATAAAAAAGATGATAAAGTAGGTGAATTGCTTAATATGGATGAATATGGGATACAACATACCTTAGTATCAAAGTCCAACATGTCCGAAGCACTTCTGGATAAAAAACTAGGTCACCAAAGAGCCTATTAAACGCATATACCGATTTTATGTCAATTTCATATATGTAGACCAAACCCTAAAAACTACCTTTTTATTATTATGTGAATTAGGTTATGAGAACTATTCCATATTTTAGTTTATATTATTAGAACTCCAAAAAATATTTTATTATATTTTTTTGACTTATAAATTATTAATTATGAATTTTACAAGTTATTATCTTATTTAATTAGATCCATTATATCATCCTTTTAAAACATCAGATTCAGGTGACAAAACCTATACCATAAGAAAGCCCTTATTTTTTTGATTCTAACGAATATTTTTCCATAATTTTCTGATCATCCGATAAGTAGTTATACATTTTTAATTACTCACCAATCAGATAAGTCTACATAATCAATTTGCAAATCGAAAGTGGATAACAGGAGAGGGGCCCGCGTGACTTGGCCCAATTACAGACAGCCAAGTCACGGGTCAAACCCTCACAAGACCATGACTAAAGGAGGAAGACAGAACCCATGAAAAGACGAAAATACCCGTGTAAGAAAAACAAAGCAGCAGAGATAAAATCAGGGGGGTAAAGATGGAAAAGCACTCAATGGAAAGATGTCCTCGATACCTATGCGGCCATGGCGAAGCAGCTTGATTGAGCAGCCCAGACCGAGGTTAGGATCACACAATGATCACCAAAAATCACAGCAATCCGGCCACCTGCGTTCGTGGGAAACCTACGAGTCTGGCAACACCAAACTCGAGCTCGAAAAACTAGGGGGTAAGGAGAACATCTCTGCTGGCAGAGAAACACAACCCATGATCAAAATCCATCACAGTCGTGAAGAAGACCGATCTGAAAATGCAAATAGGTTCGCAAGAGTTCAAGAAAGAATACTGAATGCTTACCAGCGTCAGAGGATGTCTGGAAAGCACCGTCGACTGAGCTACGGTCAACTGCAACTCCGTGAGTAGGGGAGGCCAACCCACAACAGCTCGGGCGAGGGAGATGCTTCTGTTGCCCTCGAGGTCGATCCAGGAACGTTCTCACGTGAGGAATTTCTCAGAGCTGAACCAAGCAACAAGCTAAGATTTCTGGAACCGAAGGTTGAAGACGGAGTAGGTGGAGGAAATCCGATGGGAGTCGGGCGCAATTGAGGGCAAAGGAAGTTTGGCGGGATACCAAGGAAGGTTCCAGGGTACTCACGAGAGGATGGGATATCGAGAGTGTCCTTAGAAGAAAAACAATGGAGAACTTGATTTTAGGCGTTTTCTATTTATAGGGATTTAGAGCTTGAGTAAGGGGTCAGAAGAAGCGGAATCCAACAAGGATCTGTAGGAACAAAAATCATGAACAAAGATTGAGTGTAGACCGAGAAATCTTGATCGGAAATTAATACGTCGAACTGGCCTGGTTTCCGCTTCCATCGTGAGGTAGAAGAGGGGTTGGTAGCTGTCCGATCAAGAAATGAATGGCCCAGATCCAAGCACGCTTAAACAACCGCGTGACATCAAGAAAATAAAGGAAACTTTATACAAATCAAGTCCCAATGGAAAAAGAAATGCAAATAAATTTTCTATTTTCTCTCTCCTAAAAAGAGAGTGCAAACAAACCCCAAATTAGGTAAAATTTTGCAAAGTGTCTAATTAAAGCATGTATATTCCGAATATGAAATTATATTTACCTTTTGAAGAGTCTTAATGGGTTAAATAAATCAAATATCATTTTCTCTTTCCTTCTTCATTTGTGGCTTTAGGATTATCCAAATTTGATGAAACTTGACTCACAAGTTAACTTAAGTGTGTTGAATACGATTTTGCCTTTATTTCCAACTTTTGGTGTCATGATTTACATTTATTTATTAATTACATAATTTAGGCATTTTCTCTCTCCTATAATTACCTATTAATCAAATATTATCCAAATTAGTTGCAAATTTGCCCAAAGGCTTATTTTTATGTTTAGATTACGAATTTGGAGTTATTTTCCTGATTTGAGAACATTAAGTATTTTATTTCACTTTATTGGCCTATTTCCTAATTTATTTTGATAATGTCATTAATATTTATCTTTATGTTCCACTTTAAATGATACTTGGCCCTTAAGTTACTTTTTGGTCAAGAAAACAAATTTGAGTGTCAAATTATCCTGATGGGCTTCCAATTATAATTTTGGTGCAATATCTTTCTAATTATCTTCTTTACCCATTAATTCCCATATCACCTTTAATTATTGCATTTATCTTCTCCTTTAAATAAAATTCGGATTTTCTCCTGTTTCTCTTATTTTAGGAAGTGCTAGAAAGTTCTAAGATGAAATATTTTATGATTTCTATTACTTAGTAACAATTTGTACTTCAACCCCATTAATTAAAACCAAATTGGTGTATATGTGCATACAACCCTATATTAAGAATATATGGGAAGTATTTATCCAACTAAGTTTTTTGATTTCTTATTATCATCTAAATGAGTTATTTTTAAGCACAATGTATTTTGTGTTCCCTTAATTCCATGCATTAGTTTATTCTTGTTTGGCTATGACAAAAGGGTAAACTACTAGGGTAGGGTTCTAATTCTAGTATATTACAGTTACCCTATGTCAGCTTGAGATGTATTTCCCTCCTTTGTTCTTTGATATCATGGTACATCTTGTTGTCCACTTGATTAGGGAAGTGAAAATGTTGGGACCAGTTTTCTTACATTGGATGTATCCCTTTGAACGATACATGAACATTTTTAAAAGTGATGTTCGAAACTATTATCGGCTTGAAGGGAGTATTATTGAGGGTTATGTGGTGAGAGAGGTTATGGATTTTTGCAATGAGTGGTAATGTCACTCCTGGTAATGACAAGAATATTGAGGAGCAATTTGGCAAAGGAATTTTGGGATCACGGGTGAAAGTAATCAGCCGTGAGCAGTTGGAACAAGGTCACTTGTATATTTTACACAACATGGACGAAGTGAGTGTTTATATCGAGGAACATACCAATTTCATCAAGAGACAATATCCTCGAGCCAATACAATGTGGCTTGCTAGAGAGCATAACAAGACATTTATTAAGTGGTTTGAAGATAAAGTCTTACATCAACTATCTCAAACACCAGATGATATTACTAAAACTATCAAATGCCTTGCCTTTAAACCAAAATTGAATGTTATGTCTTATGAAGGGTATGACATTAATGGATTCACATATTACACAATGTGCCAAGATGATATGAGTGTCGTCCAAAATAGTGGGGTCACCCTTCAAGCGTCGACTATGTTTTTGCAAGTGCAAAGGATAAGAGTCCACGTGAAGCTAAAATTTCATATTACGGTGTCATTGAAGACATAGGAGTTTGACTACATAGATTTCAGAATTCCGCTCTTCAAATGTAATTGGGTTGATAACACTAAAGGAGTTATAGTGGATGAATTGGGTTTCACTTTAGTGAACTTTGAAAAGATTGGCGAGAAGGGTGAACCATTCATATTGGCATCACAGGCAAAACAATTATTTTATATCGATGATCCTGCAAATGATAAATGGTCGGTTGTTCTTCATGGTAAAAGATAGTTCATTGAAGATCCTATAGATGAAGAAGAGTACTATGACAAGTATGATGACTCCAGTCCATTCTCAGTTGGGTTTCCAACACCAACAAATATTGAAGCTAATGATGACTTGTATGTGCGCGAAGATCACAATGAAGGATTGTTAATTGATAAAAAATCACAATATTAGAGGCATGTTTATATTTTTTATATGTTTTATTTTTCTGAATGTGAACTTTACAATGTGAATTACTTTACAATGTGAATGTGAACTTTACAATGTGAATTTTACAATGTGAATTAGTTTACAATGTGAACTTTACAATGTGAATTACTTTACAATGTGAATGTGAACTTTACAATGTGAACTTTACAATGTCAATGTGAACTTTCAGATGGCTGAGCATTCTCTTGATGCCCATGCTAATGACTACCGTGAGGGTGAGGACATCAATGCACTGCCTCACAATGTAAGTTTTAAAAATATATCATATATTTATATCTATATGTCCATTTATAGTTATATCCTGTAAGTGTGTTTATTTTGTCAAATTTTAGGTTGATGATGCACATGTACCCTCTGAGGCACTTCATGAGCAACACCAAAAAGTTGACAAGAGAAGGGACATCACTATGATGAAGAAGTTAACAATGCTAAGGGGCAATGGACCCATACTTGTTGTGGATTTTGATAATGCAGGAAATGCAATTGGTATGAATCGCAATTCGTTTGTTTCATATCTTGGGTATGTTACTCGTAGACATTGTGGTTGTAAGATATATTCTTGGCATAAAGTTCCTAAGGGGAAGAAAGACGTAATATGGAAGGATTTATGCATGATTTATTATTAATTTTCAATTCTATTTTGTAGATTACTAATTTTTTGGATACTAGTTAATAGCAATTCTATTTTGCAGAGTATATTTGCATTGGATGAAAATCTACATAGTAAATGTGTGATGCAACGCTGTGGGAGAGTCCTAAGGAACTATAGGACAAATCTCACCCGAGAATACATAAAAGAAGGTGACAAGAGGAAGAAGATAGCCACTGAACAGTGGAACTTCCTGGACCAAGAAGAATCGGACGCGTTTGTTGCTTCAAGAAAAACTGATGAATTCAAGGTATTAGGTGTCACTCCCAATTTAATTAATATACATTGGATTCACCTATTCAAGATTAACATTTAGTGTTACTAACCAAATCATTAATGCGCATACTAACTAGGCCCTTAGTGAGGCACAAAGAGCAAGGTGTGCACTGAATGTGCATGACCACACAATGGGTCCAAAGGGGTATGCAGGCATTCGCCAAAGACTACAGGCTGGGTCTACTACTCAGTCTGCTGCTACTCAGGTGTCCTCTACTATAGGAACCACACCTCTGCCTTGCCATGATGTCTGGATAGCTGGGAGGAAAAATAAGAAGGGAGAAATAAGGAAGCCCGTAACTGTTGAGGTGGCTAAAAAATGGTAAAATACAACTCTTAGAGCAATCGTTCGAATATTTATTATTTGTGGTGTTTACTTAATTACAAATTTTTGTTTTGGCGATTAGTGGGAGCTGCACAAGCTGAGGAAACAAGGCAAGTTCATCCCTGAGGGCACAAGGGATGAATTGACATTTTCTCTGGGTAACCCAGAGCATCCTGGATGTGTTAGGGCTACATGCGCTGGTGTGGGCATCAAATCGTTCTTTGAGCCATCCCAGTGCAAACATGTCCCAAAAGTGGGAATTTCATAAGAAGAGGTAACCTATTCTTTCTTTAGAATGTTAGTGTAAAAGAGAATTCAATAATCAGAAGCTAACATTTCTTTTATCCATGTATAGGTAGATAAGATAGTTGATAGGAGAGTCGATGGAGTAGTTGATAAGAGAATCAAGGAAGCAGTTGATAAGACACTCCATGAAGCAATGAGCAAGTGGTAGGCATCTCTGACTGCCACTCAACAGACAGTACCTATGGCGTCCCGCTCTACTCCTACTACAGAGGTTGGGAGTAGTAATCCTGTAAACCCACCACCTAGCACATCTGCTGTAAGTATTTTTATGACATAGTAACTAGTCTTTTCAAGATGATATGTTTTCAAGATGATATATATATATATATATATATATATATATAAATATAATTCTTTACACAAATTTGTAGGGGTTGAAGCCATGCCGTTTAAAAAGTAAAGAATATGTCATTGTAGAGGCGTCGACTTACCCATCCCTACCAGGGGAAATGTTTCATGGGTCTCTATTACCAACTGGTTGGGTTTGTGTGAGCCTGCTACGTATATTCCCCAAGTGGATGGATCTTCTATTACCATATGCCCACCCAGATTGTGAAACGCTTGGTGAGGCAGAAGGCAGAGTGATATTGTGGCCAAAAGTAGATGTCCTCTATACTGAAATTGTATGGTAAATTTACATTATGTTAAATTGTTAGTGTGTGTATATGATGTCAATTGATCTGAAATTATATATATACAGGTTAAAAAGAAGACACCCAGAGCATCTAGGTCTCCACCTCCACCTCCTACATTACCAAGTTGGGTTCCACAAGACCTACCTATCCCGTTAGGTCCTAATTGTAGGGGTATAGCAATATGGTTAGGAAAACATGATATAAATTGCCCTATAACTGTTTCTATAGATGCAGATGCTGCAGGTCAATCATACAAAAACAAACTAGTTATACAAGATATTTTGGAGTTATTTCGATATGATTGGCTGAATACATCTGTGATAGAGCTATGGATAAGGTGAGATCTTCTTTATACATCCATATACCTTGTGTAGGATCTGGTGATCTAGTTTCTGATATATTAATGCATACGTAATACATGTTTTGCAGCTACTTAGATAAGATATGTGCATATTTTTCATTCAAACATGTAGGATTTTTGATTCCATCTTTGATTAGTCTTGTAGCTAAAGACCCTTCGTCAGTTCAACAATATTGTTGTGATGCTTTTACAAATTTTGCTCAAAATAATAAGACGGTGGTAATAGCTCCATTCAATGTGGAGTAAGTTTACTTTACTTATAATTTGGACTTAAGAAAATTACATTTTTATTGTGGATTTTGAGTTATTAATTTTTAACTTTTTTACCTCTAGCGGTATGCATTGGGAGTTACTAGTTATTGTCCCTGAGACGTTCATTGTCTATTATCTAGATCCTAAGGGGACTAAATTGAATTCAAAATATGAACACACAATGAAAATGACATTATTCTGATGAGAAATATTTCATTTTCATATCCGTTAACATATGATATTACATTACTATTTAATTATGTAATGTACTGTGTTACATTAACATGTAGGGGTTTAGATGAGTTCAAAAAGGCTGGAGGAAAGTCCCCAGGAAAAAACACCAGCCAATAATTTGGAAGAACGTGGAAGTAAGTTCCCGACTACAATGTATATATTATTTATGTGAACAATGCTTAATTAGTTGTATTTTTTAATATTTTGTATGTTTCAATTTATAGTGTGATACACAAGACAACGGATGGGCATGTGCATACTATGTGATGCGATTTATGTACATGATTATCAAATATGCTGCAGTGGACATCTATACCATTCTTGAGGTATTATATATAGTCTCATTAGATAATATGATATATATCAATCTTATTTATATATTATTAATTATATATATACATCATTCTCTTTGCAAGTGTTTAAAACTGACCACACTACAGGAAAGGCCTTACTAGATGTACATGCTCCCTATATGACGGAAGAATTAAATGATGTAAGAGAAGAATGGGTAAAAGCCATACAAGTAGTGGGGTTTTTAAAATATAATTGGGATGTTGATAGAGATTAATGACTCAAGAATGATATTTTGTAAATGAATTTCTGAATTGTAATATGTGTGAATGTTTCTACATGTGTCTGAATGTTTATACATGTGTGAATGTGAAAATGAATGAAACTGCTGGTTGCTATATGAATGTTTCTACATGTGTGAATGTGAAAATGAATGGAACTGCAGATTGCTACATGAATGTTTCTACATGTGTGAAAATCGAATGGAACTGCAGGTTGCTAAATGTGTGAAAATTAATGTTTTTAATTTTGCAGGTTTGTGGCCTGTTGTTGGCTGATATCAGTGGATGTCATAAAACCTACAGTTCATAACTGAACTACAGGTTTCTCATCCTGTGACCAGCCACAACAGGCCTGCAGACTGATAAAAAAAACATACAATAGGCGTCGGTTATATGAAAAAACCGACAAGAAATGCGTACAATGTCGGATAATAGCTAAAACTGATGCCTAATGAGACCAGACACCACAGCCGTGCTGGCCAGCACGACCGTGGTAGCAGGTGATATGGCGTCAGTTATCAATAATAAACTAACATTGATGGATACTTACAACATTTTCTAATAGCTAAAACCGACGCCTAATGAGGCCAGACACCACAGCTGTGCTGGACAGCACGACCGTGGCAGCAGGTGATATGGCGTTAGTTATCAATAAAAAACCGACGGTGATGGTGTCCTAAATGACGCCCTTTCTGTAGCGTGAAGGTTTATGGCGTCATTTTCGGTAATAATAATCGACGCCTATATCCCCCTGTTGGCGCATTTTCGGTGGCGCACGAAGGTTTCTGGCGTCAGTTTGGAAATCGACGCCTAACAATTTGCCTTTTAGCGCCGCCCACATAGGTGTTGCATTGAAACCAACACTAAATGTCTTAAATAACCGACACTAAAGGTGGGCTATGTACTAGTGATGATAAGATATCTTGTAGTAGTGTTTTGATAAACACAGAAGTACAAGACTATAGTAAAAATTTGGAAAGACACCAGTAACCTCTTTAAATAGGTCTCACACCTTTTGTAGTAGTGCATCGATACTCCAAATTAAATAGGTCTCACACATGTACAAAATAAGCCAGACACCATTAACCTCTTTGATAATCTAAAATATGAGTGTTGATTCAACAAATAGATAATAAGTGTCACCTCATTGTATGAAATACCAAGATACATCAAATTATAGAAAATACTAGTTACTTCGTTGAAATTCTCAAAGAAGGATTAGTGAGCATTGGACCAATTGCAAAGATATAGCCTCTATATAGGACATGATCTCCTTTATTAGATTTCTTTTCAAATGATCATGTCTACCACAATAAAGTTGGTTATGACAAGCAATAAAAGGTTAACTGATGTTATACAACTTTTTCTGAAAATATATAACATCGTTATATGTACTTACAATTTGTTAATACTAATATTATGCAGTCTCTGTCCACCCACAACAATCACTATGAACTGGGCCTCTATGCCATTGTTAACG
Organism: Alisma plantago-aquatica; assembly: GCA_963693085.1. Lineage (NCBI taxonomy): Eukaryota > Viridiplantae > Streptophyta > Magnoliopsida > Alismatales > Alismataceae > Alisma > Alisma plantago-aquatica. The sequence goes on from OY856412.1 coordinate 1,148,341,630, forward strand.
TTCCCTATTGAAGAAAAATTGGCCATCATCCTAGATGATCATTCGTTAAACCAACTAGCCATACCCAAACATTGGCATTTTCTTAAAGGAAGACACTACATGCCTAGTGAAGTGACCCTAAATTTTGGCAATTATTCACATGTTATCGAGGTTGAGTATGATTTGGTGGGAAATCTTGTATCAAAATCCGGTTGGCGTGATTGGATTAGAAAGATGCTAGTGGGATGTAGAGACAAGCTTTTTCTCCATCCAGTTGGCCATAATACCATCAAAGTTTGGATAACCAACATCAACTACGAGACCCCTGATCATCTACGGCGGTATGAGCGCATGATGGAGGATATCAGCTCAGACAAATATGATGATGAGGCCCCTGTTAGTTCAGATTTATCTAAATACAGTGAGGAGCTCCGTGACATAGTACAATCATCAAAAAGATCACGGTAGGTCCAATTAACAAATATAATTGTTAAGACAAAAAAATTTTGTTTACACTTTTTGTCTGAAAGCAATCAATCCTCATAGCTTCTTTCTTTTCTGAACTTCAGGAGAAGATCGCCACAATGATAAGTCCTCAAAGTTATTGATGTGAGACCATGTTGGTGTGTATTTAGTTGTCTATCTATGTAGACTTGTTTGTATTAATAGTTATTTTAATTATGTGCATGTTTAGGGGTACACCAACCCCTTTGTTTAGTTACTGTTTAGGGGTACACCCCTATGTGTGGATGTAAAAAGAGATTAATGAATGGAACTAAAAGTTGCTACATGAATGCTTATAACCGAAGTGTGTGTTCCCATGAATGTTCCAAATTCACAAATCCATCCCATCTAACGACACATTCAAAACCAAACAACAAAAAGAAATATGCATATCCTATTATGTTACAAATTACTGATAAATTTCATTATAAATGTTCTTCGATCCTTATTATAACTATGTTCTTTTATCCTTATTATAAGTATTTCAAAATATGCTTGGGCACCCGCCCAGTCGGATAGGCTCACGTGAACTTCATTTGCATGATTACACTAGTATTTTCTCATATTGTATAGTCTTTTTTAATATGACATACTTACTCATATGTTATGTGTTTTAATATTTTTATAGAATGGATAAGTCTTGGATAGCAGAGGATGACCGAACGAGCAGTAAATACTTATGTGGAGTATCAAAATTTTTGGATTTCACTTTTGAACATTCATTGATTGTAGACAAGATTGTATGCCCATATAGAAAGTGTGCTAATGTATACCAGGTCACCAGAAAGACTGCATTGAGCCATCTACTGTGGCATGGCTTCTTACAAAGCTATATTTCTTGGGCTTTTCATGGTGAATATGTCGATGTTCAACTGGATGCTCCTACTGATCAGGGAGATTTCCTTAATGCTAAAAATTTACAAGCTATGTTGCATGATACTTTTCCGAGTTTCAATAAAGATGGAAATACAAAAGGAGTGGAGCCATCTAGTGATCAACATTTCAATACTGAAAATTTTTATATCTTGTTAAAGGATTCTGAGACAGAATTATATCCAGGGTGTAAGAAATATAGCAAACTTGCTTGCATCCTAGAATTCTATCACCTGGTTTGTCTTAATGGCTTGAGTAAGAAAGAATCATCTATGTTTCTTATGTTCTTTAAGAAGATGCTACCAGAAGGAGAACAATTACCTAATTCATTTTATGAGCTAAAAAGACAATTATGGGGTTGGGATTAGATTATGTGAAGATTCATGTTTGTCCAAATGGTTGCATGTTGTTTTGGAAAGATTCTGCTGATAAAGACGTCTGTGATACATGTTGAGCATCAAGATGGAAATCGATTACAATCCCAGATGATGATGACGAGCTTGCAAAAAACCCAAGAGAATACCTATCAAAGTTCTTAGACACTTTCCACTTATACCCTGCCTAATGCGATTATTCATGTCATCAAAAACCACTTCCTTAATGAGGTGGCATGCAGAAGAATATGAAAAGATGACAAGTTAAGACATCCGATTGATTCACCTGCATGGAAAACATTTGATGTGATGCATCCCGAATTTTCTGCAGATGCTAGAAACATTCGATTGGGACTTGCAACTGTCAGATTTAATCCTTTTGGGACAATGAGTACTTCTTACAGTACATGGCCTGTTGTGATTATTCCATATAATTTACCTCCTTGGTTGTGCATGAAGCAACCATATTTTATGTTGTCCCTACTCATTCTTGGACCGGCTTCACCCAAAAATATAGATGTGTACTTGCGTCCATTGATTGATGAGTTGAAAGAACTATGGGATACTGGTGTACATACATATGACGTTGGAACCAAGGAATTCTTTCTGATGCATGCTTCTTTATTATGGACTATTCATGATTTTCCAAGATATGCACATCTATCTGGTTGGAGTACTAAAGGCTACAAAGCATGTCCCTATTGTAATAAAGATACTGTCTCACATTGGTTGCCACATAGCCATAAAGTTTGATACAGAGGACAACGTAGATTTTTTCCAACTAGCCACAGATTCCGAAAAGAGGCAAAGGAATTTGACGGTGAGAAAGAATTTAGGTGTCCACCTAAACCTTTTCTGGAGCTCAAATCTTGTCACAATTGGAGGACGGAAGAACTGTAACTGGTAAGAAAAGGCCAAGAAGTAAGGATTCAACACACAATTGGGAAAGGAAAAACATATTTTTGGAGCTACCATATTGGAAAACTAACATTTTAATGCACAATCTCAATGTCATGCACATTGAGAAGAATATGTGTGAGAGTATTGTTGGAACATTGCTAGGTTTGAAGGATAAAAGTAAGGACAACCACTACAAAAAATTTGGCTTTTGTTGAAGAACATTTGTGAGGAACCAAAAATCGTGAATAATGATGTCCATTTGTGAGGGCTCATCCTTCAAATATGGGACCACATCCCTCAACCGTGTTCTTGACATCGTTAGGCATTTTATGTGAACATTGGTCCCTCACAAATACATTTGTTACGAATTACCCCCTCAAAAACTCCATGCCAAATCTTCCCTCCATCTCATAATCCTTCCCTCCATTCTAAAACTCTGATTCATCTATCAAAATTCACGAAAAAAACCACCCAGTCCCGGCGGGCGCTAGTTTCCCCCTCATTTCCTCCGCACTCCTCCACTGAACCCTCCCCTTCCCGATTCTCTCATCGGTTCCTCCGCACTCCTCCACTGAACCCTCCCCCTCCCGATTCTCTCATCGGTTCCTCCGCATTGGGTCATCCTTGACGCCAATCGCCCTGCTCGGTTGCTGCCGTTCATCCTTCGTATTGGGCTCATCCTTCATCGGGGTAAGGCTGTTGATGGTTGCTGCCCTCCGCCATTGACGATTGCTGCCGTCCGCATTGGTCGTTGCTGCTACGCAGTCACCGTGCTTGATTGCCGCCGATTGCCCTGCTCGGCCGCATTGGTCGTTTCTGCTACGCAGCTTGCTTCTTCGGCCACTGGAATCCTCTCTAGGTTCGTATCTTTTTTTCTTTTTCTCATTTGGGAGAGCACTAGCCCCCAGTTCGACGCCTGATAGCCAAGATTGGTTCTTCCTCCAATGGGCTTACAGTTCATACCTCATGTGTCCGCCTCATCTCCCCCCAATGTGATCTGCATAGGATTAGCTGGGTTTACTTAGTAAAAATACTAACCATCTAGTATTCATATGAGTTATCTCCTCCTCCCCTAAGGGTTAACGTTCACACGTATAAGAAACATATCACAATCTTGAAAAACTTTGACTATCCTCAGTTGCATGGAGATGGTCATACAACAGTAATACAGAGTAGTCAGGGGTGTGTTCAATATTTGGAAGCGAGGAAATAGCTCCTTGGGAGTAGCTACCATAACTAAATGGAAGGGAATCAAAGTTGTGATGTACATAAATTCCTAGGCTATGCATCTACAGTATAGCATCCTCATAATGCTTTTCTATCATACAACTTTGTGTTTTGTCAATAAGAAAAGAATAATTTACTTATGTGATTGAGTAGATATAGTATTTGATTGAATATTGTCTTTCTCGAATATGTACAATATTTATTAATTGTACAAACTCGAATTTATGTATAATACCTACCATGTAATCCAAGTCATACTTGATCAAATATTACTCATATATAATTGTTGAGGCTCAAGCTTGGTTCAAAGCAATACACATGTGTGCATGTATGTGTAATTTTGCTACTCTGTTCTATTCTATATGAACAAGTGTTCTCATGACACACATATATATGGGTCATAGACAAAGTAGTTGATAATGAATGTATTAATAATATTCCTAGTTTCTTTGAAGACAGTAAGAAGGAAATAAGCAATACCTCCTTTAAATCTATTATATGTATCCTTTACTATATCTGGTGGTATAGAAATAAGGTGATTTTTGAGGAATGGTTAGTCAATGTGAGTGTGCTATAGTCTATTATCCATAATGAGATAAAAGTGCTTCTTTACTAAACGAGCCCTGTGTTATTTTTTCTGGAATTGCTATACTTGTTTGTATTTTCTAAAGATGAAGAAGGGTTCCATCTGATGTTACTGGTTTATTGATGTAGTGGTGATCAAGATGGTTGTATGTATTCTACAATGTTGGAGTTTCCTACTTGTCCTTATGTTCAGAAGATGAAGTAGAGCTTCTATATATCTGGTGTTTTTTAGTCTATTGATCCAGTGATGATCAAGATGGTTGCTTGTAAAATGTTGTGCTGAAATGACCTTTCTTTTGAAGGGGAAGTGTTAACCTTGTTACCCCTCCCAACTCTGTTGAGAAAAATAACTTAGAACCTTCCTTTTAGTTTCTAAAATGTAATAAGAAGAATACGTCCAGAGGTAGAGGGAGAAAGGGGTAAACTGAGGATAACAATGCTACTTTATCCAATAAGTTTGATAACTTAGCAATTGTTTATCCAATAAATTTGGGTAGTTATAGTGGATTTCTCATCACACCAGTCATGGTATTGGGAGAGTTTTTGTTTTGTGGAATGGTATCTAATGCTCTGTTGAAAAGCTTTTTTAATATGATAAATTAATACATACTAGAATCACTATTGGTGATAAAAGATTTCTTCTTACTGCTATTTGTGGTCACTTGTACGAGTTCTGTTCTGTTTTCTCACTGCGTTGTTTTTGAATGTTTTGTTTTTGGTGCTTAGTATAATATAGCCTGGTGTTTTTGCATTTTGCAGAGGCACACTAAGTCATTGTCAACATTTCAGAAATCTAGGCAGAAGCCTCAAGAAAGAATGGGTGTTCTTAGTAATGTGGGTTCCTCCTTGTTCCCTTAATTGTTAAAACGACATTTGTATATATGTCTTTTTTCCTTTACCCCCTCCATCTAAAATAATACACTTTCTATAACATGTGGTTGTGATGCATGCCCTAAAAGCCAATAACTATAGTAATGATCCGAACTCTTTACTTGGAGATTAATTAAAGGCTGACTGCCCAGGGCTCCGATGAGATACATCCATCCCTGATATAATAGTTGGCACTTTGGAGATCTTTGGCATGGATGGAGGATGCTCAGCTGTGGTGAACTTCTATGTAGGCTTATTTAGGATCTCATTCGCTGTGGAAACATGAAAGGCATTGTAAGTAAAATCTTTTAATGTATTTCGTTTAAATTAGTTAAACGAAATACATAAAAAGATTTTACTGACAACGCACTTAATGTTTCCACAGCGAATGAGATCCTAAATAAGCCTACATAGAAGTTCACCACAGCTGAGCATCCTCCATCCATGCCAAAGATCTCCAAAGTGCCAACTATTATATCAGGGATGGATGTATCTCATTGGAGCCCTGGGCAGTCAGCCTTTAATTAATCTCCAAGTACAGAGTTCGGATCATTACTATAGTTATTGGCTTTTAGGGCATGCATCACAACCACATGTTACAGAAAGGGTATTATTTTAGATGGAGGGGGTAAAGGAAAAAAGACAATATATAAATGTTGTTTTAACAATAAAGGGAACAAGGAGGAACCCACATTACTAAGACAAATATACAAGTGAACCAGAAGTTACTATAATGATGGTATGCTACTAACTTATAATGATACATATCATACAAGTGAACCAGAAGTTACCATCATTATTTCTGCCCATGCTTTAGTGCTTCTATGCCCATCATTTGATTTTTAAAGATACCAAACTTATTTACATATCATTTCAGTTTCCATTGGAGACTAGAACTTTGTAATTATACTATGTCCGCCAATCAAAATTTCTGGAAATAACTATTATAAATTTCTTGTGGGGATAGTGTGAAGGCAAAAATGATATCCATCTTATTAAGTGGGATGATGTAACCAAGGTAAAGGATGAAGGTGGTATGTCTATAAAAAAAGTCAAAGACGTTTGTAAGGTTGCTATGATATTAAATATCTGGATAGTAGCTTCAAAGAAAGGTAGTCTATGGATCAAATTGATCCATGAGAAATACCTTCTTAAGGATTCTATCTAAAATATTGATATCTATGGTCAACTTTCTTGGTATTTAATTCAGATGATCATACATCTGAATTTAAAATCCTATTATGAAAGATTGCTAGAAACAACATCTCAATGATGAACAACCTAAAAAAAGAGGGTTTTTCTATACTTCTATATGTTTGTTGTGTAGAAGTTCTAATGAATTTATCATTCATTTATTCTTTAATTGGCATGTAGCTGATTTCATCGGGGTAAGGCTGTTGAGTGTAAACTCACTGATAGGATTCCCCTGTCATGAAGATTGGACTCATGATAGGGGTAAGGCTTCTTGTATATTGATAGACTTCTTGTATGTCTTCTCCCTTCCCTCCCCTTTTGCTACAATTGTTGCAAAAAAATCAGTCCTTTTATACTACTGTTTCTTTGATTTTTTTTCTATTTCCTCTTGTGTCTCCTATTCTAGCTTCTTTTCTTTTCTTTTTTTGCAATTTCTCCTTCATTTCGTGTTCCTTCTATTGCATCTAAATTTTTGTTACTTCTCTGTCCCCTCTTATTGCTATTTCCTTGTTACTCATATCAGAAATTCAGATTCTTACTCAAACCTAGACTACTAGTACCACTTCTATTTGCAAGTTTTCTTCTACTTTTTCTTACTTATTCTTGCTCCTACATGACTACATCTCAAACAGTTGTTGCTGTTTGCATGTATTTGTTAAAGCTTCCTGATCTCTACTTATATTTTCCTAACAGCTGTTTCCTAACATCTCAAACAGCTGTGCTTAACTTATTATATATTTTCCTTCATGTAGATGGATTTTCTAATAGATCGGAGTTGGATGTATATTGGGAACAGAGTGCAAAGTGATGTATTCAAGACAGGGTTACGAAAGTTCATTGAGTTTGCTCTTATCCATCAGAGACCAACTAGACAGGGGAAATTAATATGTCCTTGCAAGGTATGTTTGAACAGATACCTTAAAACAGAGGAGGAGGTATTCTCACATGTATTACTAAAAGGATTTGTGCATAGCTATGATGTTTGGACGTTTCATGGGGAGGTGATTGGTAGGAGCAATCCTGTTGTGGCACCAAACATGCCTAGCACCGACAATATGCATCAGATGTTGGAGGATTTGTTTGGTATGGGTGACACAACAAATGACCACTCTACTGAAGCTACAGAGGAACCTGCAAATGTAGATGCACAAAGATTTTACAAGCTACTAAAAGAGGCAGATCAACCACTCTATAGAGGTTGCACAAGTCATTCTAAGCTATCGTATTTGGTTGCCTTGCTATTTCTGAAGGAGGAATCTGGATGGTCTAACGATTCTTTCACAAAGTTGTTACAGTTGATTGTTTCAGGATTTCCGGAAGAAAATTGTCTATTCCCGGAGACGTACTATGAAGCAAATGCGATCGTGAAGGATTTACGACTTGATCATTCTACTATAGATGTATGTACAAATAATTGCATGCTTTTTCGCAAAGATGCAGCTTCAAAAGAAAATTGTGATACTTGTGGTGCTTCAAGATGGAATGAAAAGCAATACAAAACAAAGGGAAAGAAGGTAGCTGCTAAGTTCATGTATCACTTCCCTTTGATACCTCGGTTAGGGAGGCTCTATATGTCTTCATCTATTGCTAAAGACATGATTTGGCCATCAGAAGTAAAAGGCAAGGATGGTCGTATTCATCATCCTTCAGACACACCAGAATGGTTGTCTATTGATGCCAGGTATCCAGACTTTGCTGCTGAACCACGCAATGTTAGATTGGCATTAGCAACAGATGGATTTAATGCATTTGGCAATATGAGTGCATCACATAGCATCTGGCCTGTGTTGGTGACACCTCTCAATCTTCCGCCTTGGCTTCTTATGAAAGAACAATTTATTATGATGTCCCTATTAATCCCAGGTCCACATATGGTTGGCAATGACCTTGATGTATACTTGGAGCCATTAATTGAGGAGTTGCAACTACTTTGGGAGCTTGGAGTCAAAGTTTATGATGCATATAGAAAAAGGAACTTCACTATGCGGGCGATGATTTTATGGACCATTAACGATTTCCCAGCATATGGTGACTTATCTGGTTGGAGCACTAAAGGTAAGAAAGATTTGGGATGTCCTTGTTGTAATGTGGAGACTGTATCAAAATGGTTACAGTATGGGAAAAAGCAATGCTATGGTTTCCATCGACGTTTTCTTCCAATGAATCATCCGTATAGACGTGATAGGAAAAATTTTGATGGTGAAAAAGATTTTCGACTTCCACCTAAGCCACTATCTGGAGAAGATATACTGAGGCAATTTGATGGGTATGAAAATATCACATTTGGAAAAATGAATAAGCGCAAGAGGCTTGGAGATCAAATTCAACCATTACCTCCTGGTTGGAATAAGATAAGCATCTTTTTTCAGCTACCTTATTGGAAGTATTTATCTGTTAGACACAATCTGGATGTGATGCACATAGAAAAGAATGTGTGCGAGAATATTTTAAACACATTATTGGGTGATTCTAAGAAAAGTAAAGACAACTTACAAGCTCGTCAAGATTTGAAGAAAATGTGCATTAGAAGAGATTTATGGCCAGTAGATGCAGGTGACCGCTATTACTTGCCTCCAGCATCTTACACCATGACTAATGCGTAGAAAGATAAGTTCCTATCCGTGTTAGAAAAGTTGAAAGTTCCTGATGGCTATTCTTCTAACATATCTAGGTGTGTTAGCAAATCTGATAGAAAACTTGTTGGGCTGAAAAGTCATGATTGTCATGTTCTTATGCATCAACTTCTACCTGTTGCCTTGAGACATTGCATAAGCTTAGATGTGTACAAGCCTATTGCTAATTTGTGCTCATTTTTCAACAAGCTTTGCTCTAACATTATTGATGTGGAAGAATTCAAAGAATTGGAACAAGAAATTGCTGTCACTCTTTGCCAGTTGGAGAGAATCTTCCCTCCTTCTTTCTTCACCATCATGATGCATTTGCCCATTCATTTAGCTTATGAAGCCAGGCAAGCCGGATCTGTCCGAACTAGGTGGATGTACCCAATAGAGAGATACTTGAAGAAATTGAAGAAGTATGTAAGAAACAAAGCTAAACCGGCTGGTTGTATTGCTAGTTGCTATTTAGCTGAAGAAAGTTTGACATTTTGTGGTAGGTACTTGCATAATTTTGAGACAAAACTGATCCGCAATGCTCATAATGTTGATGGATCTCCAATTAGAGTTGGAGTGTCAAGAAATTTCGACATCCACACTTTGGAACAAGCCCATCGTTATGTCCTTTTCAATAAAGAGGAATTGGATGTTTACAGAAGGTAAGATTTAATTAGGTCCTAAAATTCTTGCTGATATTTGTATATATGTTGTACATTAATTTAGACACTTCTTATAAAGCAGTGAACACATGTGTATTCTTCAAGATATGGAACCCAACATTGCCCCACGGACCCTAGAAACAAAACATGCAAAGGAGTTCTCTAAATGGTTGAAAGTGCATGTAAGTCTCAAACATAAATATTGTTGTCACTCTTAATGTTCAAGTTAGTGTAGATTACATTAATGTTTTACTTTTTTATGAAGGTAATGCAAATGCGAGAGATTAGGCCGAACAGTATTAGCGATGATTTGAGATGGTTATCCCAAGGCCCTTGTGCTGAGGGAATGTCTTATGAAGGATTTTCAGTCAATGGATATCGTTTCCGTTCAAAGCACATTGAAAGTACATGTACTACACAAAATAGTGGAGTGTATTTGTGTGCTGACACTTCAAGTTATTCAAGTGGTAGAGATCGAAATCCTATAAATGCTGAAGTCACGTACTATGGCTACTTAGAGGAGGTTATTGAGCTAACTTATGGTCCAGGAATCAAAGTTCCATTATTCAGATGTTCTTGGTATGATGAAAGCACTTCTAACGGGTTGCGAATTGATGAGTATGGGTTCACACAAATCAACACTTCAAGGATAAAAAAAAAGGAGGAACCGTTTATCCTGGCTTCTCAAGCATTGCAATGCTTTTATGTGAAGGATCCTAATGATGATGATTGGTGCACAGTGCTAAAGCATCCTCCTAAAGATTATTCTGAAGTACCTCTTATTGAGAATTGTTTGACTGGTTTACAATCTGATGGTGGTGTAACTAGTGATGTGTCTTGGACGAGGAGTGACACCGGGGGATCTTTTGTTGATAGAACTAAAAAAAAGAATGATGGGGCTAATGTTTAGTTCATTAATCAGTCTATTTTGTTTGCAAGTCTAGAATACTTTACTTGGGGAATATGTTGTATTGCATTTTTTTGGCAAACTGTTACTATATGGCATATTCTTTGCAATTTATTTAGTCTTGTTTCATATATCGGCAAGTAGGACATCATTATTCTTTTTTGGGATATGAAACCAAGGTACTCTACAAGTTATATGTTTTTCAAATGCTGAATATTCATATGTTGGTGTCTCATATTCTCTGCAATTTATTTGTTTTTCAAATGTACCTACTACTTTTGTTACTGACATTTCTGCACTAATAATCTAATTTTTTCCCTTGTCAATTGAAGGATGGCAGGAAGAAGATTCACTAGATCTAGTTGTAACAACACACCCAGTCAACCTATTGCTGTCCCTCCATCCACAATTGAAGAAAATTGTGAGGATCAACCTATTGCTGTCCCTCCATCCACAATTGAAGAAAATTGTGAGGATCAACCTATTGCTGTCCCTCCATCCACAATTGAAGAAAATTGTGAGGATCAACCTATTGAAAATGATGTAATAGTTGAAGAAAATGTTGAGGATGAACAGGAGAATAGGAAGTATGGACGTGGGCCTGCAAGTGAGCAAAGCCTACTTCCTAAGCAAGGGCAACCACGTCACAAGGTCCAATGGGATGATGAAGGAAATGCTATTGGGGAGAATGGTGTCAAATTGAATCGTTATTGTCATATGCTAGCAAGGAAACCACACATATGGCATCTAGACTTGAAGTGGAACGAACAACCAGAACAAGCTTTTGCAGATAGAAAATCATTTATTGAGGTAATCGTTTTCATAAAAAGACCAACAAATTGTATGATTGTGATTTCTAAAGTAATATTTTCTATGTTTTTGTAGACGTACTTTGATTTAGGCAGTCACCCTAATGCATGGAATCACACTGATGAACACATTAGCAAAGGGATATCAGTGTGGAGGGCCCGTGTAAAGAAAGATTACTATGAAAAGTACAAGATTGAACCACAATTGATGATGAAGAAAGTTGAGAAAAATGCTTCCATAGATATGGAACAGTTTAAAAATCTTGTTAAAGAATGGGGAACCGAGAAGTCTAACGTACAATGGTTTCATATAACTTTTTTTTTGATCAATAAGTGTGTTTCTCTTTCATTACTCACAAAATTTACAAAGGGGAGCAAAGCTCAATACATCTATAAAGATAGATATCAAAAGTCAAAAAGAAGGATGCAATTTATCTATGCAAACTTCTATAATCAGTATTCCTGCAATGCCACACACTGTTTGGTTTGCTCCTACTGTCTTCAAAAACACATTTGTTTCTATGTATCCATATGTGATAAATGATAAGAGTAGCAAAGTATTGCTGTTCATTTATGTTCTTTAGCAGTTGTACTTCGTTTCTGTTCCAGCAGCAAAGTATTGCTCAATTCCTGAGCATGCAGATATCATCTCCACTTCCCAGCTCAACGTTGCTGCAGATTTTTTGAATCTGCTCAATTCCTCTGATCTCAGGGAGCTTCCACACTTCACATCAGTCCCCTTTCCAATGTGGAATTGGACATTATAGAGATATCTATCTCTTATATTGAGGATGTTCTTCCACATCCAGTTGTTGGCTTGCTTATATTGAGGATGGTTTCATATAACTTGCATGTATACCTATCTACTTTTTCTAATTATATGTTTCTTATGGTTTAGAAAATTTCCGAGATCAACAAGGCAAACAGAGCAAAAAAAGTGATGGATCATACCACAGGATCAAAGCCATGGAGTTGTTATCGGGCAGAAATGGTATTAATAATGGACACTTGCCTTTCTTAGTAGGAGTTGAACATATAACATGGACAATTATTATGTTATCTATCATGTGTAGGTCAGTGAAGATCAACCCGTTGTGCCTCTTAACAAATTTTTGGAAAAAGTTTACGACAAAAGCCCACAAGTGGTTAGAAAATGGATATTTGCTTTCCTATGATGTCTACAAAGCTTAATATGCTTAAATATCTGAATTTATGCTTTCCTTTTATGATGCTTTCTAATTACAGCTTGAAATCTCTGATATCGTGGAAAACCAAGTAGCAAACCAAGAAGAAATAGATCCTAGAAGTGTTGATAATCTAACACGTGCTGCTTATTTGCAAGTTTTAAATCCTTCAAAAAAGGCTAGGATCCGAGGTGTTGGAATTGGGCACAAAGAGATAGGACATAGGGGAAAAGCTGCCCGTATAAGATATGAAATGCTTCTTGAGGAAAGCAATGCAAAGGATGTATGTTGGAGAAAATCTAAACTTGAACTATTAGTTACAACTAGTCTATTAGATTGATGTTTGTACTTTGTTTTCTATTTCAGGATAAACTTAAGGAACTTGAAGAAACAGTAAATGGATTGAAGAACTCCGTCTCCCAATTAATGACTTGGTATAATCAATCACAGGTAACTCAGATTCAGTTGTCTATGTCAATGTAATATATAATTGTTTTTTGACATTGTTGATGTATTTGTTATAGGATGGCAGTATTAATGTTGATTGTGCAGTTGAATACCCCAATCAGAATACTACAGGTGTCTTACACATGCAAAGTGGCACAAATAGGTCGGATGTGGGTTCTTTTCACATACAAGACAATACAAGAAATGGTGCAGATGTAGGCATGTTTCCCAACCAAAATAATTCAAGCGGGGATGTCTTAGGAAGACTTTCTAGACCAAGCAATTCAAGGGAGACTGGAGTAGGCAGACTTTCCATACAAGGCAATTCAAGGGAGAATGGAGTAGGCAGGCTTTCCATACAAGGAAATGGACATCAACGGATCTTTGCGCCACAGGTAACTCATTACAGCTATAGATTATTTTCAATATTCATACACATCAGAATATTAACATGTACACTTTATTAAAGGCTGCAGTTGAAAGTTGGTCCCCTTCCTCTGGTAATAATCGACAAAGTTATCCTCAAATGCAGAACACACCAACCACATCTTCATCGGTGTCTTTCACACCAAGAAATCAGCGTTTAAATTCTGTAAGTAATTCATTTCAGCTTATCTAAAACTTGATTCAAGTTGTCATAAAACTCAACTTCTTGCCAAGTTGTCAAAGGCATTTCATCCCTCCTTCATATGTTTCGTGTCCTCTTACATTGTTCATAACATAAGATGAATTCATACCCATCTTTGAATATTATAGGCCTCTACAATCCACATTGGAGGACTTTTTATGTGGTCTTCTTTGCACTCATGTGCCCACAGTTGGGCCCAAGTAGCATTGCTCAAGAATTAAATGGCCTTCCTCATTTGTGACACATATTTGATATAAACCATCAGTAAATGTATTGCTCATCCCAATAGTAATTCTTAATGTCGTACATGAAGTTTTTATTTGTATCACCAATGTACTCTGAGTATAAGACTTTAGCAGCAAGATAGTTCATGAAATATATACCATGGAGTGTCAAAAGAAACTTTCATCAGCTAGCCATCGAGGAGAGAGCCATCAATCGGTCTGCTGTCATTTTTAGAGAGGTGAATGCAACTGAGATGGTTAGCTACCATGTTCTCTCTCCTCTTCTTTTCACATATCTCCATATCAAAATCCTGCAACAATAAGATCCAACATGTCAACCCGAGCTTGGCTTCTTTCTTCATCATGGAGTAGTGTATGGCTGCATGGTTGGTGTAGACTATCACCCTTGAACCACTAGGTACTACTTGGACTTGTCAAAGGCATACACAATACACATCAACTCTTTCTTAGTTGTGGCATAATTCCTTTGTGCTACAACCAATGTATTTTAGATGTTATATACCATGAGGTACCTCTTATCAATCCACTGTCTCATAACTTCCTTCATTGTATAATCACTAGTGTTGTACATCATCTCTAAGGGTAGAGATTAATCAGGTAGAAGGATAATAGGTGTGGTTACAAAAGTAGCTTTCAAATCATTCATATATCCACACAAGTAGAATCAAAAGAGAAAATCATATCTTTAAGAAGAGGATTGGTGAGGGGCTTTGCAGTCCTTGAGAAATCCTTGATATATCCTTTGTGAAAATCTTCTTGTCTAAAGAAGTCTCTAACTTATTTCATTACAAACGGTGGTGCAAGATTGAATTTGATCTTTGCCTTGTTTTCCTCTATCCCTTGTTACTTACTCAATGGCCCAAAACAATTCTCTCCTTCACCTGTGAACTGGGACTTTGAATCAAACATCTGTTTTCTAGACTATCTAAATAACTAATAGTTGAGTAATTAATATAGAGTGGTCATTCCAGATTTTGCTTAGGAACAGAGTGAATCTTTTGCTTGTGTACCAACACTCCACAAACTTTAAAGATGGCAGTAATTGTGATGATGAATATTGTTATTGCCTACTATTTCTGCTCCAGATGCCCTTGTCCCCTGCTTGTCCCCTTCTTTTGAGTCATTTTCTTAAGGGGCTGTTGATATTAATAACCTTGGGAATGGCCACTCTCTGTATGGGCTAACTCTATCTACTTTGTTTTTAATTTTTGGCTGTCCAAGCTGCTCCAAATTTTTGGCTGTCCAAGCTGCTCCAAGAGTAGCAAGAAGAGCTTCATTTCTGTTCTTTAGCAGGTGTACTTCATTTCTGTTCCAGCAGCAAAGTGTTGCTCTTTTAGGTGCTCGACTCTTTCACAGCCACTTGGTCCAAGGCAAGACCTCATGTTTAGAACTGCATACCTCCCAAGCGTCTTTTAGAGAGATAGTTTTTAGTTTCCCGAGCATGCAGCTACAGATTTTTTGAATCTGCTCAATTCCTCTGATCTCAGGGAGCTTCCACACTCCACACTTCACATCAGTCCCCTTTCCAATGTGGAATTGGACATTATAGAGATATCTATCTCTTATATTGAGGATGTTCTTCCATATCCAACTATTGGCTTGCTTATATTGAGGATGGTTTCATATAACTTGCATGTATACCTATCTACTTTTTCTAATTATATGTTTCTTATGATTCCTTTTTGTATTTATATTGATAGGGTAGAATTACTTTTAATGATGGATTTCAACGGACAATTCACCTTGGAGTAGACCAAAACCGAAATATAAGGGTAAGTTGTTTGTTGTACTATGATTTATGTATTAACTTTAAATTCTATTAATATAATGATTTGTCATTTTTAGGAGAAGAATGTTCAAGTACCTAACCGTATGAGGCGTGGCATTGATGAAGAACACAACACCATTTGAAGGAATATGAAGACATTATAGATCTTAGGAGTTTCTAGCATGATATGTTGATTGTCATCAATCTCAAATTTTAAAACCATATGTACTCTTTATTTATATCAACGTTGAGCACACAATGTATGGATAATACTTTGTTTCAATATCAAAAATTGGTTGAGGTGATTTAACATTTTTATGTGTCATTTTGGTGTTGAATCTTCTTATGATGTCATGTGAATTAGTATAAAAATATTGCTTGAGGTTATGTATACAAAGTTTTCATTTAAAATTTAATATTCACTATAGTAACAATTAATTAACATTTAATAAATCATTCAATAATCAATAACCAAATCATAAATATATTGATGAAGGTCCAGATTGACCATCAAAATTGCATTCATGGCTACCACATAGCCCCTCAAAAATATATTCTCTAGGACCATCAAGTCCCTCAAAAATGTTTCATGAAGGCTAAATAGTCCCTCAAAAATGTATTTATGAAGGCTAAATAGTCCCTCAAAAATGTATTTATGAAGGCTAAATAGTCCCTCAAAAATGTATTTATGAAGGCTAAATTGTCCCTCAAAAATGTATTTATGAAGGCTAAATAGTCCCTCACAATTGTATTCGTGAGGGTATTCGTGAGGGCCACTGGTATTTGTCACGCGAGTTCTCTTCACGGACCATTTGTGAGGGCCAGACCCTCAACCGTCCCTATTTCTGAGGGCCTGTAGAGAGGGGTTTGTGACAGGACTCTCCCGTGAATAATGGCCCAGTTTTTTGTAGTGAACTTGAATGCAAGGAAGGATTTGGAGGATATGGGAATCAAATTACCACTTCATCCGAAAACTGTTGGTAAATATACCATCCTACCTCCAGCTTGCTATACAATGAAAAAAGATGAAAAATATTATTTTGTAAACTCCTAAAACCTGTCAAAGTTCCAAACTGGTATGCGTCTTATATATCTAGATGTGCACGGCCGAAGGATCATAAGATGCTACCAATGAAAAGTCACGATTATCACGTGTTGATGCAACAACTTTTACCATTATCTGTCACTGTGTCCTTGCCTAGTAAGAATGCTAAGTCATGTATTATTAATCTTTGTCGCTATTTTCAAAGGTTGTGCACTAAAGTCATAGATCCAAATGATTTTTCTACATTGGAAAATGCAATAGCTGTGACATTTTGTGAGATGGAGAAGATATTCCCTCCATGTTTTTTTGACATAATGGTGCATCTATCAGTCCATCTCTGTTATGAAGCTAAGATAGTCGGCCCTGTTCAGTATCGTTGGATGTATCCAATTGAAAGGTAACATTTCATACGTCATGATGAATTTACCTATTGGAATGTAATTTGTCATAATATTTTCCTCAACTTTGTTATCAGGTATCTGATGACCCTAAAAGGATATGTTTGTAATAAAAGATATCCAGAAGGATCAATAGAAGAAGGATATATAGCTGAAGAGTGTCTCACTTTTTGTTCAAGATACTTGGATGGAGTTGAATCAAAATTAAATCGGCCAAATAGAAACGATACTGACGAAGCAAATTTGGAAAACAAGCCAACACTTGACAGTGATGATTGGTCTATTTTCTCAACAGTAGGTTGTGGTATTGATAAAATGGTAACATGTGTCTTGGACGAACATACATTGAAACAAGCCCATAAGTATGTACTATTCAATTGTGAAGCACTTGAACCCTACATTAAGTAAGTTAGTGTCAACTGTCTTCTATTAATAAAATGCTATAACATATTCCAATAACATATTGCACATATTTTGTATTTAGGATGGACTATGATATCATTAGGCAAAAACATCCTCAGAAGTCCTTAAAGGAGGTTCAGAGAATACATAATAACTCATTTGATACATGGTTTAAGGAACATGTAAGTTTAGTTGTGGTAATTAAATTAGTTATGCTTCATGAATAAAGACTAACCAACTTTTCTTTTGTTAGATTGAGATACTCCTAAGAACAAATATGGTGGATGATAAAATCAAGTTTCTTTCTCAAGGTCCACATCAACTGGCCATTAAGTACAAGGGCTATGTTGTCAATGGGCACAGATTTCATACCAAGGCAAAAGATGCAAATCAAACAACACAAAATAGTCGAGTCTTTGTGGTAGCTAAGACTGATTGTTATTCTAAAACCACTGACCGCAATCCAATTACTAGAGATGTTACCTACTATGGTGTTTTGAAGGATGTTATTGTGCTCAATTATTATGAACACTTTAAGGTGACATTATTTAAGTGTGATTGGGTGGACATCTACTCAACGAGGGGAATCAAGCATGATGAACATGGGTTGACTCTTGTTAATTTGAGACGCATTCAAACTATAGGAGAACTGTTTGTAGTGGCATCTCAAGTTGGACAAATATTTTATGTAGAAGATGTCACTGCAAATGGGTGGCATTTTACTGTAAATATTTCCCCACCAGATATGTTCAACATGGAAGTACAATCTTGTATTGAGAATGTCAAAGATTATGTGCAAGGTGAAACTCGAGATGGGCCATCAATGACATCAGAGGATGAAGATACTGATTGTGACATAGTTAGATTGAATATGGAAGGAATTATTGTTGCTAGTTCAACAACTGAAAAAGACCAATCCCAAATTCAACAGGATGATGAAAATGTATCTCAAAGTGATGATGATGACTATTTTGAATGAGAAGATTACAAAATAGCAGCCAATGTTTCTTTTTGTTTGTCATTAATATTTGACTTAAATAAGCCTTTTTTGGCTCAATGTATCTCTTTAATTTTCTGTCTCACATTGTGCTCTAGCTAGGTGTATGCGTTTCGCATGTCTGACATTATTCTTATTCATATTTATCCTTGTCTCTACTGTTGTTTATAATTATATTTGATTAAATATCTGTGTTTCATTTTTAAATATTATTAATAAAATTGTTACTATGTTGTTTAATATTTTTCTAAATGTCTTCATTTTTATGTGACTTGATATACTCAGGATGAGAGAACAGTACAGTGACAACTACCATAACATGACAACCACAAGCAATGATAAGAACAACAACAATGACTCTTGTACGACGACTCATTTACCTAGCATTACTCGACATGGTTGTTGGCAATCTTTGAACATGTCATCCTCAAATCGCTCCAAATTTTTTTTAGGTTCCCTTCCAACTAAAATTCGTAATAATTGATCAAACAAATTCAATAAAACTACTACTAGCTCTGCAAAAAATACCCAATCAGCCACGTCTCCCCAAGACTCTAATATGGTTGGTGGTTCAAAATCCTCTCAAACATGCACAACTGAAAAGGAGATGGGAACAAGGTTCCAAAATCATCACAAAAAAGAAAGTGGCGATAAAGTTACAATATCAAGAAATTCACAGCTACCCCGTGTGCCTAATGTCAATGCTTCCATGTCTATTCATTCAAGAATTGTAGAGAATTGAGCTGCCAATAACCAAAATACCAATGTATTTCCTGATAACATAGACCAAAATGACATCTCTGATCACCATGTTGAGTCATTGAATGTTACAACAACACCTTCTGATGGGCTAGGTAATCACTTCATTCATATCATTGTATTTATAGTGTTGCATTTAATGATATATAATTTTGCATATATATATTTTATCCTTTATGCATGAATGCTTAGGTCAAAAACATCGAGCAAAAAAATTCAATAAAACTGCTGCTAGGTCTGCAAAAAATGCCCAATCAGCCACGTCTCCCCAAGACTCTAATATAGTTGGTGGTTCAAAATCCTCTCAAACATGCACAACTAAAAAGGCGATGGGAACAAGGTTCCAAAATCGGCACAACAAAGAAAGTGGCGATAAAGTTACAAGAACAAGAAATTCACAGCTACCCTATGTGCCGAATGTCAATGCTTCTGTGTCTATTCATTCAAGAATTGTAAAGAATAGAGCTTCCAGTAACCAAAATAACAATGTATTTCATGATAACATGGACCAAAATGACATCTCTGATCACCATGTTGAGTCATTGAATGTTACAACAACACCTTCTGATGGGCTAGGTAATCATTTCATTCATATCATTGTATTTATAGTGCTACATTTAATTATATATAATTTTGCATATATATATTTTATCCTTTATGAACGAATGCTTAGGTCAAAAACATCGAGCACGTGGCTGAACACAATGTTTGAAAGTTTGGAAAAGAAAGCCCGACGATCCAATTCCCATTGAGAAAAATAAATTTGGACAACCAGTAGGTGAAAACCAATGTCACTTATCAAGTTTTCTGACAACCATTGCAAGAAATCCCAATCTTTGTCCACTAAACTATGAGGACTGGAGACAATTTCCAGCAAATAAAAAAGATTCTATATGGAATTTTGTGAAGGTATATTATTAAATTTTATTTTTAAATGGTTAAATGAAGCTTCTAATTGATATCCTTTATGTCGGTAGAGTAAATTCACAATGGATTTAGATCTGAAGGAGTGGACAATGAAGAGACTAGGAAAGAAATGGAAGGACCACAAGTGGGAGTTAAGGAGACTATACTTCCTAGAAGATAGTCCATATGAACAACAGTTTGAACAAGTTGTTCCCCACGTGGACAAGTCGCATTGGAAATTTCTTGTCGATTATTGATACTTATAGTACCACACAGATAATTACTATGCACAATACTACAATGTTTTCCACAGAGGAAGTCTATAACTAACAAGACAAGCAGGAAATTTCAAAAGGTTAGCCACACAACAGGAACCAAGTCATTTGCATGTCTGAAATATGATGTAAGTTAGTAATTTTTGTGATCCATTTAGACAATTTGATGGCATCCGTTTATTTGATGTTTACAATAACCTTGTTTGAATGATAAAGATGGAGAAGGAAATAGGCAGAGAAGTGGATCCCATAATGTTTTTTGAGAAAACTCATCGTAAAAAAGATGGGAGCATAGTTGATGTTGAATCAACCAATATTTTGGTACAACACATAATATCCTATAGTATTATGTCACATATACTAGTTTCATAGAGGTATATGTTTGGTATAAGTTGCGTCTTGTATGATTTGTTGTATGTAGGAAAAATTTTCTGAGGTAGGAGAAGAGCTGTGAAGAAAACAACCTGATGTTACTTCAGATGAAATTTATAGGCATGTTATGGGAGAAGAGAGACCAGGATATGTTCATGGTTATGTACGTGGACCATCACCTTCTGATATCTGGGGCAAGAACCGTAAATCCCGAGAAGCTGAAGAAGCACAAAGGAAGCATTTCTACGATAAGCTTGAAGAACAACGGTTGGAATTTGATGCAAAACTTGCAGAACAAAAGGATGAATTCAACCAAAAATTAGAGGAGTTACTTGCCTTAACTAGAGCAGGAAACAGTCAAGCACAGTATGTTGGCACTGCCCAAGTATGAATACATTTTATACAAGATGTGTGGTATCAATTATTTTCCATGTTGACTTTTATGGACTTATGACAAAAATAAAATAATTGTGCAGACAAACTTATCAATGCAAACTCCACTCCATATAAGACATTCATCATTTAAGAAGGGATAAGTATGTTTGTATTACTGTGAATTGCACTTCATTTTACATTTATATAAATTTGTTATGTAAACTATATTTTGTTTCTAGGATCTGTATCTGCTGAGTTTTACAAATCCAGATGCTAGAATTGCATTCGGTCGAGTCTCTGAGGTTGACCCCATGAAAAGGGTGGGAGGTGCAATTTTAGGCTCATCATTTGTTGTTGTTTTTGTAGAGGTTGCTTTGTTGGGCAACGATCCTCTAGTTAGACCTTATGATCAATATCAATCTATTGATGATGATGTTGGCAACGTCATAGCATGGCTAAAAACACATATGTTGCCAAGGTGAGCATAAAGTATTTCTTATAATGTTACATAATTGAAAACAAAAGTAGTATCTAAAGTTGTTTCCATTTGTTGCAGGACATGAAGTTTAAATTTAATTGCATTCTTGGATACTATCTAAAGAGAGGAGAGCTATAGTTGTTTTCATTTAATCCAATATTTTATTTGTACATGCCGATTCAAATAATGGTGTTTCATGTCCATTGTCATAGACAATGTTGCCAAATAACAATCCTATTTTGTTTTGACCTACTTTTAATTTTGTTATGGAGAATCTTAGTATTATGGATGATACACACATTATGATTGGTTTGTGGTTTTTAGCTATGAGAAGTGTTTTAGCTTCTTGTTTGTGGGTACGGATGAAAAATCTAGTTGAAAATGAGTTACAATTATTTGATCCATTTCTTTCCATTTTGTAATTACTCAGCTAGTAAATGGATTATTATGGTTTGGATATTCAAAATTTACAACTAATGTGGATGGGTGATGTGGACTGAATAATTCTTTTTTAATGTAAAAACTACTGCAGTAAAAGGGTAATTGTCCCTTTTGTATGGAAGCCACACATCGTATACCATGATTTTCTTTTTCCCAACCAATGTAGGTTTGATTTTGTTTGATAATATCTTGGAATGCAATTGCTTATATAAGAAAGAATGCATATTGTGGGTGCTTCATATTTGTGGGCTTCATATCCAACTTGCATCATGTCAGATCATGATATATTTCTTATCGTATATTAATTTTTCTTTCATTACTTGATCACATGCTGCATGATATCTTAACACTATAGGGATCAAGATTCTAGCAACCACACTACAATCTTCAAGCTGCACCCAACATTTTGATGAATCCTAGACTAGTTGTTGCAACATTTTAAATGAGACTATTCATATATTTATTGGTTCTTTTCAGGGCAATTTGTTATGCAGTAATACTTTTTTGAAATCTTTACTTTGTAGGCAAGGGTATTTTTTAGATGTACATGGTTTTTGGGAATAATGTGATACGTCCACCCATTTCCTGAAAGCATAGATCTTCCATGCATAAATATTTTTTGTATTTCCAAGGCAATTTGTTCAAAGTTTCTTATAGATATGTGCCCTCACATAGATATAGGGGACATCAATGTTTATCTTGAGGTCTCAGATCTTACCTTCTGGGCAATTCATTTGAGTTGTGCTTGTATGTGGATGAAACACGACTTTATATATGTAAAGGAAAATGAGTTGTTAGAATGAAACAAGTAATATCCTGACACTACTTGTCTTTGATTATTTCAGAAAACATCATCAGATAGAGCTCAAGTATTCAGACCATCTACCTTGCCTTAATGTAGGGAGGCCTAAGCGACCCACTTATGTACCTATTGAGGTGCGTTACTTCTATGAGTGCTGTTCTGTTTTCTCACTGCGTTGTTTTTGAATGTTTTATTTTTGGTACTAAGTATAATATATCCTGGTGTTTTGTTCTGCCAATTTAGTTAATCAATTTTTTTTTTGGCCACTAACTAACATAACTTGGTGTTTTTCCTTTTTTAGAGGCACACTAAGTCATTGTCAACATTTATGAGGTTTTCTGTGGTTGAGAAGTCTAGGCAGAGGCCTCAAGAAAGAACGGGTGTTCTTAGTAATGTGGGTTCCTCCTTGTTCCCTTAATTGTTAAAACAACATTTGTATATTTGTCTTTTTTCCTTTACCCCCTCCATCTAAAATAATACCCTTTCTGTAACATGTGGTTGTGATGCAGGCCCTAAAGCCAATAAATATGGTAATGATCCTCTGCTAACTACAACTCTGTACTTGGAGATTAAAGGCCAATCTCGAGAGCTGACAACCTAAGACACAAGCAGAGCAACATAGAACAACCTGGATAAGAAAAATGAACACAACGACATATAGATTTGAGCCCAACGAAAATAATGGGATAAAAAATATGCTAAGGAGTCAAAATTCAAAACTTACAACAGCTATTGATGGCTTGTCCGAATGCCCATGGCTCCCATGGAATACATCCATTCCTAGTATAATAGTTGGCACTTGGGAGATCTTTGGCATGGATGGAGGATGCTATGGCTGTGGTGAACTTCTCTGTGCAATGTGACACCCGTAGGCATATTCATGATCTCATTCACTGTGGAAACATGAAGGGCATTGTAAGTAAAATCTTTTAATGTATTTCATTTAAATTAGTTAAACGAAATACATAAAAAGATTTTACTGATAAAACACTTCATGTTTCCACAACGAATGATATCCTGAATAAGCCTGCGGGTGTCACAGCGTGCAGAGAAGTTCACCACAGCTGAGCATCCTCCATCCATGCCAAAGATCTCCCAAGACACAACTATTATACTGGGAATGGATGTGTCCCATGGGAGCCCTGGGCAGTCAGACAAGCCATCAATAACTGCTGTAAGTTTTGAATTTTGACTCCTTGGCATATATATGGGTTTTTCATCCCATTATTTTTGTTGGGCTCAAATCTATATGTCGCTGTGTTCATTTTTCTTATCTGGGGTGTTCTATGTTGCTCTGCTTGTGTCTTAGGTGTGGTTGTTCAAGGTGTGGAGTGTGGGTGTACAAATGCATAAAAACTATAGTTTACCTGTTATTGGAGTGTGGTTGTACAAATGCAGATGATTGAATGTCAAGAATTCCAAGTCATTTGAGGTTGTATACCATGATTGGTTGTATAAGGTGTGGTTGTACTAGTTATTATGATACTAACTTGCAACATGACTTGGACAATATATCTCTGAATGTCAAGAATTCCAAGTCATTTGAGGTTCTATGTAAGCATTCTATGTGATAAGTACCTATGCTTGTGATATTGTCTTATGTTTCAACTAATTTTCAAGCTTGAAGTTACCTCATTTTTTTTGCTAATAAGTCTATAGGTGTTATAGTGCACAGAGAAGTTCACCACAACTGAGCATCCTCCATCCATGCCAAAGATCTCCCAAGTGCCAACTATTATACTAGGAATGGATGTGTCCCATGGGAGCCCTGGGCAGTTGGACAAGCCATCAACAGCTGATGTAAGTTTTGAATTTTGACTCCTTAGCATATATATGGGTTTTTCGTCCCATTATTTTTGTTGGGCTCAAATCTATATGTCACTATGTTCATTTTTCTTATCTGGGGTATTCTATGTTGCTCTGCTTTTGTCTTAGGTTGTCAGCTGTCGAGAATGGCCTTTAATCTCCAAGTATAGAGCTGTTGTTAGGACTCAGTCACCCAAGGTAGAAATGATAGACTCTATGTTTAAACCCACTGATAATAATGAGGATGATGGTCTTATCAGGTTTGTTGCCTCTTTTTATTTCTTGTGTCTACCTTTTTATCATCTATACTTTGCATTGGCATATTGGCTATCTTTATACGGGGTTGTTTTATCTTATCTGTTTTGGTATATATATGCCTCATATTATTAGGTAGTCTATTTATCATAGTGTTAGTGATCTATCACCAGGTGCTTCCTATTTGTTGCAGCCCTACTCACCCTTGTATAGAAAACCCTACAAGATGATAACCAATTTCTTGAATTTGCTTATTGTAAGTAATGACCGTACAACTCATGTACATGTGAAGTAGAAGGCCTTGCTTGATTTCTATTGCAGGTTGTTCAAACAATTGCTCCTAGTATTGAGGTTACCTCTTCTACAGAAGATTATGCTATTACTTTGTATGGGGTTGAATTCATTAACTTGAAGTCTTGAACTATGCCAAGAACCTTATTAGAGTGAATAACCAAGAAATCAAGTGGGGTTGGTGGCTTTGGACTCATCAAATGCCTAAGAGATTTAGAATTATTTATTAGACCAAACTGTACTGAATGCCTTACTACAACAGAGTACCTTCGTAAAAGGGGCATGATGATCACCTTTTACTACTTTCTCTACAGGGATAACAGTGAATTCATTTAGCATCTATCCTTTGAATGTTTGTTAGCCTATGAGATACAGAAGGAAGTTGTTAGCACATGAGTTCTGCCTTGTAAACCAAGAACCATTAGTAATATGATTACTCTGAATTCCAAAAAGACACGACCTTATTAAATAATAGAAATTAACATGCCAACTATCCTCCTCCTAAGTAATCTTACAGATCTAAGGAACCAGTCACCCTTGAATATGAAGATCACAAATTCTTAACTCTATTATAGGCTCGCATTCAAGTTTGTATCCCATCTGAATATAAATTTTTGATACTATTCGTCTTGTTAGCGATGAACACATTTCTCACACAATTGACACATGCCTCTCACATATTAGTCTTGTAATTGAAACTTTGTTTTTATGCAAAACACATAATCATGTTACACGATCAATTTTAGTATTGACGGACAATGGTAAACAACTCTATATAGACACCAGCACAAAGGGCAACATGAAATTTGACAATTGGGATGATATTCTCAATGGAAATAGGACACTTAGAGGCAATACCTATCAATATATTGCTTGGAAAGATGACTCATGTTCTGGATATGGCACATTCCTTGTATGGGTCTTACACTCTGGTTACTACAAAGTATTATCATACTAAACCAATCCCAAGAAAGTATGCAACCCATGTTGCTTGTTTAAGATTCTTCTAGCCTTCTCTTCAGAATCTCATAGAGCGTCTTATCTTGGTTTAAACTACTGATCTATTTGAATATGGTGGACTGATTTATTGTCTCTTCATCTTGTTCCCATGCTTGTGAGATATCTTTTTGTAGATTTGATTGTCTATATATGGTGTATGAATATTTGATTTGTAGTATAAGGTTCCTTAGTGTTCCGACTGTCAATGAATAGTTTTATACATATTTTTTCTGGGTAGCATTTGTCTTCTTGAATTTGAAAAAGAGTTTTTTTTTAAATACAAGCTTATTAATTCGTTACCAATAATTTTGATATGATCTTGGCATTAGTTCCTTCATGAAATCTGTTAGGTGTGAAAACTATTGGGACTATCAAAGTTTGTCAGTATATATTTTATATGATTCTAAAATTGTTCTCTCAGTATTAAAGAGTTGCTTCTTTGGTTATAAATCATGTTGTTTGTAGGGAACCAAGTGAACACCCTTCCTTATACCTTTATTGGGTCAAGACTGTTGTACATTGCAATGCACCACACAACAGACCGAGAATGATTGATGCTGTGATGATCCCAATTTCTAAATACTTTCCATAGTGGCATTCATAGATATGCGTGCACTCATATCTATAGATGTCAAAAGGGAAAATATAAGAGATTAAGGTAGTCAACTAAAATCAAAGATTGAGCCAAGATCAAAGCCCACATCATCTCATAGAGTCACACAAACATTCATTCATAAGGATAAAATAAAGTCGTTACATAAAGAGAGAAAATATTGTTCTAGAGAAAGATAACTTTATTACATAGGATCTCAGTCATCCTCAACATCAACTAGGAAATAAACTAACATCTAGCAAGAATAAGATAAGAGGAATTGATCTATCTAATAAATCCTCCATGCTTATTAATTTATGCCATCAGGTACTTTGAGCATGCATTTCACTTTGTTGTCAATTGTTCCTTGCACCTAGAAAATATGAGAAACAAAAACATCAACAAAGTTGGTACGTTGTAAAAAGTTACACTAATAAGGTTGCACAAAGGAAAATATTTGAAAAAGAAGAGAGGGAAATAAAACCATTTCTTTAGGCGAAAATCAGTTAAACATTCCTTTTATTGCATTCACTTTGATGTGGTTGTACTACACATGTTTGCACTTGACTTACATCTAGTGTGGGCAATATAATATCATCATACATCTAACATGGGCCAAGGAATCATACATCCATGTTAGGCAACATACATCCACACTAGGCTATGTACTCTAGTAGCTACAACCCATCATACACATTTATGTTATATTAGATTTGGCGAAGTATAACTCATAGTAGTTCAACCAAGCAATCATATCCAAATATGAGCAATCAAGATATTACATATCATACACAACCAGAAATCTAGACTTATACTTATAAGACCACATACCTGCTTGTTCAAATCAGATATCCAAGAATGTATAATCAACAGGAAATAAGTCACCTTGCACAAAAAGCAAGGGTACAACATTACAATTGGTCCATGTGACCAAGGCTAAGATATGTTCTTAGCTATTATGCTCTTTTATGCTATATAATTCAGATCAGGGATTTCCCATATTTTTAATTGGGTTTTGAGATATTATCAGATCTGATCCATCATAAAAAAGTTTGGTTAAAAGATAATATTTAATTAATCAATTAGAAGATTTCCATAAACTAGGGCTTCTAAGATGGTTGGATAAAAAGGGGAAAGCAACCCTAAACATATTAATCATTCATAATATCAGGGTTCGTTTAAGGGTTTAGGACCAATCATGATCACTAATCACCATCTAGTAATATTATATTTTGTTATAAAGATATACCTTTAATTTCATGTAGAAAGAGAAAACTAGATTTAGGGTTTCTTCTAATCCTTTGATCATTTATCAACTTAGAATAGTATTTCGATTTATTTAGAAATCAGGGTTTCATCTAGGGTTAAATACATTTTAGATAGTCATACATCATCCAGAAAAGTCATTATCAATAATTAATTATAATTAAAGAGGTCATTTAGGATTGAGGCAACTATTTTTGAAAAAGGAAACGGATATAGGTCCTGATCATATTTTATTTGGATAGATAATGTTTTTCTGATCAGAATGGTATATTTGTTCGATATTTTTTGATAATATTAGAATTTTCTAGGATTTTTCTAAGATGATCATTATTCTATTGTTTAAGGTAAAAAGAAAAGAAGAAGATTACCTTGATCAACGGTCGGATCCAACTGGATCGACGTCTCTCGTTGATCCAAGGTTTTGCAAGATAGCTTGCGGATCTTAGAGTTGGAGTGGTGGCCCGCGACTCCTCTAGTTGATTTGGTGATTGTTTATTGGTCCAACATGATTTTTGCTAGCAACTTTCCCTCCCTTGCTCTGCTTCTCCTTTCCCACTGCTAGCCGAGCAGCTCGATCAACTCCGGTGAGCTCCTGCTAGCTCCTGGGTCGTGTTGTCGTGAGAAAGAAGGTGCCTTAACCTTCGCGAGGTTGCCCCGATCAGAGGAGTGAGGGTTTCCGACTGTGGCTCCCTCTAGATCTCAACACCACTGCACGATAGGCGAGGTCACCAACGTGAGAGAGGTTGTGGGTGGAGAGGGATTCTGGGAGCCTACCTTCTAGCCGTGCACCCTCGCGGTGGGTTGAAGAAAGTGTTGGAGGGGTAGGATTTGAGCAAGGAGTGTTGTGGTGGTCAGACGGTGAAGGGAATATGAGGTTGAAGAAGGTGGATAGGAGGTGTATGCTCGGGGTATCTCAGGTGAAATTGAGGCTGTGGAATGGTTAAAGGGGAAGAGGCGGGGCTTAGGGAGGTCTTAAAAAGGCACAGGGGGTGCTAGAAGAAGAAGCCCTAACATGTGCAACACCACTAGTGAGAGACGCAGAAGAAAGGGAGTTTGTTCTCCCTGATCCAAGGGTCTTAGGTGATGTGTGAGGATTTGTTGATCTCGTTTCAGTGAGAGGAGCGCGTCCTCCAAATATCTCATGCAGGCGACGTAGGAGTCAGGCGCCCGAGGTCGTCGTTGGGTCGGGGGTTCTGTTGGGGTCAAGGCCAGGAAAGGTGGGAGGTAGGTGACGGGTCCTTAACCTTTGGATCTCGAGCAATCCGAGGGGCCAGGATTGTAGGGTCAGAAACATCTGGACACAAGAATAAGACGTGTGACACATTTAATCAAAGGAAATTTTGAAACTTAGGTCATAAGGTCCCAAAATGAATGGAATATGCACCAAATTAAATTGGTCATATCTCCCAATCGGTTGACCCAATTGCAACAAAATTTTATGGGTTGTTTTATGAGGTCTTTATGAAACTATAGTATAAATTTGAAATCCAAATTCGAATATTTTATATGTTTATTTACTAAATACACTAATACATGTATTTTATCATCATAACATACTAAGCTTTGAATTTTGTGACACATCTTTGTTCAATTGAGTGAGGAGAGTATATGAGGGTATTTTGGTCAAAAAAATTGATAATAAAACTTTTAAGAGAGAGAAAATATTATAAAAAATCACTTTGTCACATTCTCCACTCCTTTTAAGAATTTTGTCCTCAAAATTCAAGCAGCCTGAAAGAGATGTGGATATTTCTGCTCGACTTCGGACTTGAGCTCCCATGTAGCATCGGTTTGATCATGGTGGCTCCATAGAACTTTCACCATATCTATACGCCGATTATTGTGAAGCTCCTTTGTCTTTAGATCGAGGATTTTGAATGGTGACTCAGCATAAGACAGATCATCTTTCAGCTCGAGAGGCTCATGATTCAAAATGTGACTGGGGTCTTTGACATAAGGCTTCAGATTAGATACATGAAAGACATTATGCATGGCACTATACTAAGGTGGGAAAGGAAGATGATAGACACATTCTCCAACCCTTTCAAGGATCTCGAAGGGTCCCATATAATGAGGACCAAGTTTTCCCTTATTCTTGTCCAAAGCTCGAATAGGTCGAATCTTCAGAAAGACATGATCACCTTCCTTGAATTGACGTTCCTATCAGTGAGCATCTGCATACCATTTCTGCCTATCCTATGCTCACTTCATTCTCTGCCTAATTAGTGCAACTTTATCTGCATATAACTGCATCTCCTTAGATTTCATCAAGGTGTGTTCTCTGACATCGTCCCAATGTAATGGAGATCTGCATGGTCGGCCATAGAGAGCTTCGTATGGTGGCATCCCAATACTCGCCTGATAGCTATTATTATAGGTGAACTCAGCTAAAGGTAGGTAATGGTCCCACGATCCTTCCAGTCAAGCACACAAGCTCATAGAAGATCCTCCAGAATTTGCATTGTTCGTTCTGACTGTCCATCTGTCTGCGAATGATAAGTTGTACTGAAGTTCAACTTGGTGCCCAATTCTTCTTGAACCTATTTCCATAGCTTTGAAGTGAAATTTGGGTCCCGGTCCGAGACAATGGATGCTGGAACTCCATGCAGATGTACAATCTCCCGTATATAAAGGTCAGCCAACTCAGAAACTTTCACAGTGGTCTTCACAGGTAGGAAATGAGTTGACTTGGTGAGATGATCCACGATGACCAATGCAACATCATATCCCTTCCTGGTTCTGGGTAGCCCTACCACGAAATACATGGTGATGTGCTCCCATTTCCATTCCAGAATTTCAAGGGGTTGTAGTAGACCACCTGGTCTCTGGTGCTCGACCTTGATCATCTGGCATGTCAGGCATCTGGACATGAATTCAGCAATATCACGCTTCATGCCTCTCCACCAAAACTGACGTTGTAGGTCTTTGTACATCTTTGTCGTTCCAGGATGAACTATGTACATTGACCCATGCGCATCACTGAGAATCTTTGTCTTTTTAGCTGACTTCTCTGGAACCCACATACGGTTCTTATATAAAAGACCACCATCAAGACCCACAGACAGATGTGTTTGCGGCTTTGACAGGAGAGATGAGAGCTCTACAAGCTTGGGACTAGCTTTCTGTGCCTCCAGAAGTTCATAATGCAGGTTGGATGTGATAGAAATGTTATTGACATGCATACGATCAGCCAGGAATTGTGGTCTCCAGCTTGCTAGGTCCTCCATGTTCCTCCATTTGGGTACATACAGAGATGCACATATAGCTCTTTTCCTACTAAGAGCATCCGCAACTACATTGGCTTTACCTAGATGGTAGCCAATGGTGAAGTTGTAGTCCTTCAAGTACTCGATCCATCGTCGTTGCCGCAGATTCAGGTCCTTTTGTGTCAGAATGTACTTGAGGCTTTTATGGTCGGTGAAGATATCAAACGTTGCCCCGTACAAGTAGTGCCTCCATATTTTGAGAGCATGGATGATAGCATCTAACTCCAAATCATGCGTAGGGTAATTCAACTCATTGGGTTTCAACTATTTGGAAGTGAAGGCCACTACTTTCCCGTTCTGCTGTAGGACACACCCTAGACCATGTCGGGATTCATCGGTGAATATCACAAATCCTTCATTGCCAGAGGGTAGAACAAGGACAGGTGTTGACGTCAACTTCTATTTGAGCTCTTGGAAGCTAGACTCACAAGTAGCTGACTATATGAAATTCTCATCCTTCTGAGTAAGCTTAGTGAGAGGAAGTGCCACTTTGGAGAAATTCAGAATAAAATGATGATAATATCTTGCTAGATCCAAGAAACTACGGATTTCATAAGGATTACCAAGAGGTTGCCAATCAAGTACATCAGATACTTTAGCGGGATCGACATATATATTTCCCCCCAGAGATAACATGACCAAGAAACATGACTTTGTCTATCCATAATTCACATTTAGAAAGCTTGCCATAGAAATTTTGAGCTCGAAGAATCTCAAGGACAGACTTCAAGTGCTCTCAATGTTTTTCCATAGAATCAGAATAGATCAGAATATCATCAATGAATACGACCACAAACTCATCAAGATAAGGTTGGAAGACTTTATTCATCAAGTTCATGAATACGCCAGGTGTGTTGGTCAACCTGAATGGCATCACCAGAAATTCATAGTGCCCGTAACGAGTTTAAAAAGTAGTCTTAGATATATCTGACTCCTTGACCTTAAGTTGATGGTAGCCAGAACGAAGATCAATTTTGGAGAAGACTTTAGCGGTACGAAGTTGGTCAAAGAGGTCATCAATACGAGGGAGAGGGTACTTGTTTTTAATGGTAGCTTGGTTCAACATGTGATAGTCAATACACATCCACATTGAACCATCTTTCTTTTTAACAAAAAGGAGAAGTGCACCCCAAGGGGAAACGCTAGGGTAGAAAAAACCCTTATCAAGAAGTTCTTGTAATTGTTTCTTCAACTCCATAAGCTCAGCAGGTGCCATCCTATACAGTGCCCTAGAAATCGGAGTGGTTCCAGGAAGAAGGTCTATGGAGAACTCAATGTCTCTGTTTGGAGGCAGCCCAGGAAGATCCTCCAGAAATATGTCTAGGAAATCACGTACCACCTCTAGTCTTTCTACAGGCCCATTATCAGGACTGGTCTCTGAGACAAATGTGAGGAAGACTTTACATCCTTTAGATATGAGCTTTTTAGCTTTAAGAGAGGAAATTATTATATTATTACAGAATCTGCTTCCCCGAGGGATCACCACAAGAGAGGAATGAGGCTGAGAGATAACTATCATCTTATTTCTACAGTCAATGTGAGCATGATATGTGTATAGAAAATCCATACCAAGAATAATATCAAAGTCTTCCATGGTTAAGAGAATGAATTCAAAGGGCATGTTATGATTTTCGAATTTTAGAGGGAGGACATCAGTTTTCTGCAATGTAGTGAATATTTTACCACTAGGAGTTGACACATCCAGAATATAACCCAAGTCCCTTATATGTAAGTGCAACATTGAGGCCAAATTTTGAGAGATAAAAGTATTTGTGGATCTGGAGTCAAACATTGCTTTAACAGGATGTCCATTCAAGAAAACAATGCCTACACATGATAATTACATTTTAAATAATTGAAGGCATTGAACCAGATATTAGATATATGAAAAATATTTAAGGTTACCTTCGACAAGCTAGTTCGGATTTGCCCTAGCCTCCTCTGCTGTTACTACGAACACCCTAGCATTGCGGTGTCCCTGAGGGGGTGGAGCACCCGTTGGAGGTTTGCCAAGGATAGACGCATTGGGGCACTTGGCAAGGAAATGTCCCTCCTTCTTGTAGTTGTAGAAGACCGGCTTGGTGTAGTGACAAGGCCCATCATGTCCTTATCCACAAGTCTTGCATTTGTTGTGGTAATCCATCAGCTTGCTATTCTTCTATCCTTTCTTCCCTGAACCTCCTCCTTTTCCTGATCCTTTATTATGGCTAGGGTGGAACTTCTTGAACTTCTCTTCCTCAGTGGTGGTCAGCCCTAGATATCCCATGCTAGAAGGCTTCTGCTATCCCTACTCCCTTTCCTGCTTAAGGGCCATGTCTAGGGCTTCATCAATGCTTCGGGGATGGGAGACTATAACTTGGATTTTCAGGTGTGCGGTCTACATAATGCTCAGTGAGGCGGTCCTCAGTCCGGATATGGGCATAGCATTCCAGAAGCCTAACCTTCTGGGTATAATCAGCCACTGAGAGACTGCCCTGCCTAAGCTCCATGTACATCTTCTCTTTCCTCTTCCTCTCAGTTATGGGCATGAAACGGTCGGTGAAGAGGGTCTTGAGGGTTTCCCACCCCAAGTTGTCTACTTCCTCTCCCCAGTTCCCACCATAGTTCTCCCACCAGATCTTCGCCCCTCCCTTAAGCAGATGGGTGGCGAATTTGACCTTCTTTTCCTCGGGTACTTCTAGGGTACAGAAGGCATTCTCTATGGAAAGGACCCAGGCCTCAGCCTTGTCCATGACTTCGGGTTGGTCTTCCCCCCAAAAGCTATCAGGGTTGAGCTTAATGAAGTCTATCACCGTCACCTCCATTTTCATAGAGGAGCTAGGTTTGGGGGTTCCTTTTGTGGTAAGGGTCTCCATGAAGTCTAGTAGGATTTTGTTTTGTTCCTCCCACCTTTCTTTGGCCATAGTTTCAGGATCAGGTACTTCAAAGGTTTCAGGCTCTTTTCTCTTCTTAGAGGACGATTCCTCTAAGGCCTTAGAGTTACGAGTCTAAGGAGGTATCCTAAAATTAATTTGGACATATTAGATTTATTACTTCAACAATTATTCTCGTCATTATCATTATTATCAACACATGATATTTCGTTATTCTCCTTTATCAATACTTAATGTTCTTAATGTTATGATTTATGGAGGGTATCCTAAAATCCTTATCAGTCAATCCTTAGGACTTTCTAAATAGAGAGACTCCTTCCTAACCTTATAACAGAGGTAAGAGGGAAATTTATTTTAAAACATAGATGAGAGGGAAATTTTTTCTATAGAAGGGATGAGAGGGAAAATCTATAGATGAGAAGGTTCCTAAATGAAGGTAAGCCCAAGAATAGGGGACACTTAGGGTATTGTCCATGTAGACTTATACTGCCATAAAGGTAGCCTCGTGATTGCCAAGCTAAGTGGCTCAGAGACTTTAGTCAGACCCATGGCAGATGCTATCCTAGACACCTCCACCCTTCACATCCCTAACTCAAGGACTACCCTAGACTCAAAATAGGGTGAATGAAGTTCATGTGACTTGATGTGTGAACATTGGCTCTGATACCAACTGTGACGACCCCAATTTCTATATACTTTCCATAGTGACATTCACAGATATGCGTGCACTCATATCTATAGATGTCAAAAGGGAAAATATTAGAGATTAAGGTAGTCAACTAAAATCAGAGATTGAGCCAAGATCAAAGTCCACATCATCTCATAGAGTCACACAAACATTCATTCATAAGGATAAAATAAAGTCATTACATAAAGAGAGAAAATATTGTTCTAGAGAAAGATAACTTTATTACATAGGATCTCAGTCATCCTCAACATCAACTAGGAAATAAACTAACATCTAGCAAGAATAAGATAATAGGAATTGATCTATCTAATAAATCCTCCATGCTTATTAATTTATGCCTTCAGGTACATTGAGCATGCATTTCACTTTGTTGTCAATTGTTCCTTGCACCTAGAAAATATGAGAAACAAAAACATCAACAAAGTTGGTATGTGGTAAAAAGTTACACTAATAAGGTTGCATAAAGGAAAATATTTGAAAAATAAGAAAGGGAAATAAAACCATTTCTTTAGGTGAAAATCAGTTAAACATTCCTTTTATTGCATTCACTTTGATGCGGTTGTACTACACATGTTTACACTTGACTTACATCTACTGTGGGCAATATAATATCATCATACATCTAACATGGGCCAAGGAATCATACATCCATGTTAGGCAACATACATCCACACTAGGCTATGTGCTCTAGTAGTTACAATCCATCATACTCATTTATGTTATATTAGATTTGGCGAAGTATAACTCATAGTAGTTCAACCAAGCAATCATATCCAAATACAAGCATTCAAGATATTACATATCATAGGCAACCAGAAATCTAGTCTTATACTTATAAGACCACGTACCTGCTTGTTCAAATCAGATTTCCAAGAATGTATAATCAATAGGAAATAAGTCACCCTGCACAGAAAGCAAGGGTACAACATTAGAATTGGTCCATGTGACCAAGGCTAAGATATGTTCTTATCTATTATCCTATTTTATGCTATCTAATTCGTATAAGGGATTTCCCATATTTTTAATTGGGTTTTGAGATATTATCAGATCTGATCCATCATAAAAAAGTTTGATTAAAAGATAATATTTAATTAATCAATTAGAAGATTTCCATAAACTAGGGTTTCTAAGATGGTTGGATAAAAAGGGGAAAGCAAACCTAAACATATTAATCATTCATAACATCAGGGATCGTTGAAGGGTTTAGGACCATTCATGATCACTAATCACCATCTAGTGATATTAGATTTTGTTATAAAGATATACCTTTAATTTCATGTAGAAAGAGAAAACTAGATTTAGGGTTTCTTCTAATCCTTTGATCATTTATAAACTTAGAATAGTATTTCGATTTATTTAGAAATTAGGCTTTCATCTAGGGTTAAATACATTTTAGATAGTCATACATCATCAAGAAAATTCATTATCAATAATTATTTATAATTAAAGAGGTCATTTAGGCATGATGCAACTATTTTTGAAAAAGGAAACGTACATATGTCCTAATAATATTTTATTTGGATAGAGAATGTTTTTCTGATCAAAATGGTGTATTGGTTCGATATTTTATAATAATCCTAGCATTTTCTAGGATTTTTCTAAGATAATCATTATTCTATTGTTTAAGGTAAAAAGAAAAGAAGAAGATTACCTTGATTAACGGTCAGATCCAACTGGATCGACGACTCTCGTTGATCCAAGGTTTTGCAAGATAGCCTGCAGATCTGAGAGTTGGAGTGGTGGCCCGCGACTCGTCTAGTTGATTTGGTGATTGTTTATTGGTCCAACACGATTTTTGCTGGCAACTTTCCCTCCCTTGCTTTGCTTCTCCTTTCCCCCTGCTAGCCGAGCAACTCGATCAACTTTGGTGAGCTCCTTCTAGCTCCTGGGTGGTGCTGTCATGAGAAAGAAGGCACCTTAACCTTTGCGAGGCTTCCTCAATCAGAGGAGTGAGGGTTTCTGACTGTGGCTCCCTCTAGATCTCAGCGTCGCCATAGGATAGGTGAGGTCGCCGGCGTGAGAGAGGTTGCGGGTGGAGAGGGGTTCTGGGAGCCTTCCTTCTAGCCGTGCACCCTCGCAGTGGGTTGGAGAAAGTTTTAGAGGGGTAGGATTTGAGTAAGGAGTGTTGTGCTGGTCAGACAGTGAAGGGAATCCGAGGTTGAAGAAGGTGGATAGGAGGTGTATGCTCAGGGTATTTTAGGTGAAATTGAGGCTGCGGAATGGTTAAAGGGGAAGAGGCGGGGCTTAAGGAGGTCATAAAAAGGCACGGGGGGTGCTAGAAGAAGAAGCCCTAACATGGGCACCGCCGCCAGTGAGAGACGCGGAAGGAAGGGAGTTTGTTCTCCCTGATCCAAGGGTCTTGGGTGACATGTGAGGATTCATTGTGCTCATTTCGGTGAGAGGAGTGCGTCCTCCAAATATCTCATGCAGGCGATGCAGGAGTCAGGCGCCCGAGGTCATCGTTGGGTCGGGGGTTCTGTTGGGGTCAAGGCTGGGAAAGGCGGGAGGTAGGTGATGGGTCCTTGACCCTTGGATCCCAAGCAATCCGAGGGGCCAGGATCGTAGGGTCAGAAACATCCGGACCCAAGAATAAGCCGCATGTCACATTTAATCAAAGGAAAATTTGAAACTTAGGTCATAAGGTCCCAAAATGAATGGACTATGCACCAAATTAAATTGATCATATCTCCCAATTGGTTGACCCAATTGCAACAAAATTTTAGGGGTTGTTTTATGAGGTCGTTATAAAACTATAGTATAAAATTGAAATCCAAATTCGAATATTTGATATGTTTATTTACTAAATGCACTAATACATGTATTTTATCATCATAGCATACTAAGGTTTGAATTTTGTGACACATCTTTGTTCAATTGAGTGAGGAGATTATATGAGGGTATTTTGGTCAAAAAAATTGATAATAAAACTTTTAAGAGAGAGAAAATATTATAAAAACTCACTTTGTCACAGATGCAAAGATTTGGAACCTACAATGATGGAGATAAAGAGCTAGGCAGACCAAAATGGAGATCTGGAGCTCAACCGCACTGCAGTGATAGTGATTTGAATATGGAGCCAACAACTCAAAGGTACACTGCCTTCTTACTTGTTTTGTTTCTTCTCTATTTTACCATGATCATATTTCCCTCTTATTCTTAATCAATAAGGGACAATCATTGGTACTTTGGATTTTTTTTTTGCCTTAATTGTTCAACTTGATAATGTTTTTTAATAATGGAAAAAGGATCAACTTATTATTCACAAAGATATCTAGCGTACGTCTATCCATTTCACGCTATAATTCACACACTTTTCATGGCTGAGATGCTACCTTATGCATTGCTAGATACATGAAACTGGTAACTACAAGCACATAACCAATCAAAACCCTTGCAGCAGGTGGAAGTAAATGATGAAAAAGAAATCTGAATTTGACTTGTGTTTTGCTGGCATGATACAAATAAAAGATAAGTCACTTTTTAACTGTTTCTAGATTTGATGCCAATGACGTACAAGATATATTTTCTTAGGCTACTTTCAAGCCTTTCAATTGCCGCACCCACCCT
This sequence comes from Alisma plantago-aquatica, assembly GCA_963693085.1. Classification (NCBI taxonomy): domain Eukaryota; kingdom Viridiplantae; phylum Streptophyta; class Magnoliopsida; order Alismatales; family Alismataceae; genus Alisma; species Alisma plantago-aquatica. The sequence continues at coordinate 1,148,380,251 of OY856412.1, forward strand.
GCTTCCAGCATCACTTTCACCAGAATCGGACGCCAACAGAACTACACTCTGCTCAGCTACCTTCTCTACAAGTTTCAGATGGGCCCAACAGAGTGGAAAGCAAAATGCAACTCCAAGTGCAGAACCAAGGAGCATATTCTGCACTCTCCATCTCAAGAAACCAGGAAATATGAGACCAGATACAGTAGCAGTTGTTGAGCCAGCTCCAGTAATGTTGAAGACATCATGTATGCCACGTTGTTCAGCAAGAAGATTTTGCAATCCATATAATGCAACAATAAACATTGGTGTTGTATTCAATATAAGGGGCAAGGTAAAATGTCCTCCCCATGTAATTCAATATAAGGGGCAGGGTAAAGTGTTGTATGAAAGTTTATCATTGGTATTGTATTCAATATTAGGGGCAAGGTAAAATGTCCTCCCCATGTAATTCTCAATTGTTTATAAATAAAAAATATTCATACTTTCAAACAAGTGAGTTCGTATACAATTGACATTCATTTAGAAATCATGATAATAAATTGAAAACTGAATGACTAAAAGCCATGAAAATGTAGTAATACAAAACTAGTAGTCATTAGTGGCTTTTTCTATACACCATTAAACTCAATAAGAAAATTTTCATATACCAACATAATACAAAATAGTGGCATTTGTATAAAAGCTAATTGATGGATAGTAGCTTTTTTATAAATGCCAAATGATGTTTTAGTGGCCTTGATTTGGCATTTATTGGATGCCACTAAAGACAAATGTTTAGTGGCATTTACAACTTACGCCACTATCTTTCTAGTGGCATTGGTACTAGAGGCATTTTTTTAAGTGTCAACAAATGCCACTAAACATGTTTAGTGGCGTTTATTTTTTTTCAGTGGCATTTCTAAAAGGCCACTAATGTGAATGTTTGTTGTAGTGTACGCGCTTTGGCATTACACCTATATATAGGGTGTATATAATTTCAAATGTTTTGAAGAAAATAAGGATTTTGGTAATTCCATATATGACTTTGTAAGTTCATTTAGTTTATTTGTTTACATTTATATCATTTTTAGATTTCTTTTTGAAATCAACTACATATAGCTCTTCTTCCCAGTTATCAATGTAGGTCACTTGTATCTAAACACCTTGGATTTTCAATCAAAAAAATACCACAATGTCAAGGAAATTTGTACAATTCCTACAAAGGGAAATCACTCTCTCTCCTCATCTTTGTCACTCGTTAGTGAACCCTTTTTTCAAAAAGTCACAAATTATGTCCTGATGCAATCCTCGAGATATTATGAGTATTGCAAAAAAACTCTTTGTGGTAAAAAAAAAATCCTTAATTGGGCTGGAAATGCCATCACTAACTGAACAACCTGATACTATTAGAGCATTTAGATGCAGCTATTTATAATTTTGAAGATGCATCATTGGATACAACATATCTCAAAACAATCCATTGATAATTGTACTAATTTTTTCCCACCAAACATTACCCAATAATTGGTAGCACAATTTCTTCCATAAGATTCTAAGGGAAGAGGACTTTCTTCCAACTTCCCAAGAAATAAGGATACTTTTCATGTTTCTATGAAAGGATATGATAATATTGTATTAAAATATTTATTTTATGAACTATTATATGTACATAATACATGCCAATGCATTGTTTTTATGAATCTTGTTTCGCTGTTTGTTTGATCTCCCACTACATTACTAAATTGATGCATAAAAACATAACAAACTAAATGTAACCAAAACATGTTGTGGGCATTTTGCATTGTGTGATGACTGAAAAATGCATGGAATGTACTTGGAACTACCTTATTAATTGGTGCATGCATGGCAACACTTGGCCAAGATGGTCATACTGAAAACCACCTCCAAGAGTTATTGCTTGATGCATCAACTAGGATTGAACCAATTTTGTAATAAAACTAAAGCATATTGGAATTGGACAAAGTATTGTAAAAATCTAAATATAGTGTTAATCAAGATTGAGTCATTTACAGTTAAATTCTCGTGGATCATCTTATCATATAACAATCTTACAAAAATTGTGTAATATTACATCACACCAATTAATATTGGCGCCTCTAAATCTCGATCATGGTGTGCTAAATTATATAACAATGGGTCATCATAAGATTTATTCAAATCATAGTTGACAAACACTATGAGCAATCTCACTCATGTTTTATCTTAATGCTAGTTTGTTATGTGCACATATCTGGGTACTATGTTTGAGTACAAATGTAACAAGATTCAAGTGAGTGAGTACCAATATATGAACTCAAACTGAACCGATGTTTCCTCATAATTGTTTATATCAATAAACATGTAGCTAATGAACTTGTCTACCATGATTATATATGTAAAAGTAAAGATTATATTTACAATAATTGGTTAGACAAAATAAGGATCAAAATAATATGTATGAGGAAAACAAGGGAGGGGGATCCTAATTATCTAGAAAATGAGTTGAATGAAGCAAAAGTTGGCCATAATCATCAAAGGGGTTGAAATCGTTACTTATAGTGTCGATGGAGGGAATGGGGCTAAAATACTTGACATACACCTGGATAAAAATTAGACCACTATGGGCCCTAGAAATTGAGGCCATTAGAGCACCATGAAGGGGGGTAGATGGGGCATGAATAACTAAGGACGGAGTAGCTAGGGCAGGAGCAGTGAAGGCTTGAGAAACGGGGGCCCATGCATTGGGGGATGGAGTAGGGGATCATGGAAGGGGGTAGACCAATATGGACGAGAGTAGCATAGGCCTGAGAAGATGCGTAAAAATAGGGGAATGGTCTTTGACATTGAGCTTACTTTCCCCACTTGAGCGGTTCCTGCTCCCAGTGACTTCTCTTGTAAACCTTTTTTCCTTCCGCTATTGTAAATCTTGATGCCTTCCTCAAATCCACCATACTAGGCCCTATGATTTGCAAAAGATGTTTAAACACTTAGTTTAAAGGATGGATGGGTGAGAAAGTACACATTGTGTGAATAGAAAATGTCAACTTCACTGGGACATCATTGCATTTGAAAGGTCCAAGGATATTTGATAAGATATTATCTTCTTGAAGAAATATATCATTTTGGTTTTCTCAGTAATTTTGTTTACATGTTGTGATGACCCGAAATTAAATCAAGTCAAATCACCACCAGTAATTATGTGGAATAAAAATTAGCAGCGGATTAACAAAAATCACTATAAATTAAAACCATTTTGCAAGGAGATCCATTTCCAAGAAACTTCTTAAGAAAAGAACCAAAGTAATATATACATCATGGTTCATATTGTACATACATTGCACCATCTTATCTCGAGGATAACATATACCAGTTGCTTTGTGAAAACATATACTAAAGCAACATAAAACCTCGAGGCATACAAACCAAAATCTCATATCATTTATAAAACCATTACGTACTAACTCCAAGGACCTGAGAGTACAGAGATGATACATAGTACTTCTATCTACAAGACATGACAGACAGTACACTCAACCTAAGCTATTATTGCTACCCCTATTGTTGTTGTTGTCCTTCCTCTGCTGTATGATCTCTACCTCCTTGTGCATGTCCACCTAAAATTGTGGATCCCATAGGGTGAGACACAAGTCCCAGCGAGAGATATAACTCTCTGCCTATAATGTTATTATCACAGGTAAACAATATAAAATTGTGTAGAGGTTCTTTTACTTTAATAAGAAAGATTAATCACTGTTTATAAGAAGAACATAACAATCACATCTTTTAAAGTAATGCAACTATCTAATATAGAACAATAAATCATCTATTTACTTTATAAGGAATATGAAGAACATGTATAACATCTATCCATTTAAGACATATAAAAGAAGTGTACATCAATCGATGTTTTCTGTATTCGATCCTCAAGAAAATATGATACACAGCTGATAACTTATTTACAATCACACTTATGCCCTAAGGAGATGAGGTATACCACTCATGCTCCAACCGACCACAACTACATAAAGCATCAGTACCATACAAGGTCAATGGAAGAGCTGGTTTCCAAGACCTCACCTGTCTCGGTCAGTACGAGACTACTGGAAGGACATCTTGTGTCAAGTGCAATTAGCTTACTAGGGTATACTGGTATCTTCATTTTAGAGCTACATCTATAGCATGCACTCTCTTCAAGGATATTTTAATTATCTGTCCTCAGATTATAATAGTAAGGAAGATTATACATCAATTTCTCATTTGGTCGGGAGATTCACAAATTAATCATGTTATCAATTAATGAAGAAGAATTTACTCATCAATTCCTCATTTGGTCGGGAGATTCACATATCAATCCCGATATAAAATAAATGAGGAAGGTGCTACATAAATTTTTCATTAGGACGTATGCATATATGTCATCCTTCACCCCAACATATTCAAAAATATGCTATTTGAGTTAAACTCGTTTCACCATTCAGCAAATTCTGACATTGAATGGATCTATGGTTAGGGCAACTACATGATGAGATTTCACTTGATTAATTAGGTGCATTACATTATCTTTTAGCATCAACCAAGTTATAAACATGAATTATAACAGATGCTACAAAGAAAGGTGTAATATGTTTAATCAATTACTTTCAAGATCTTTGGAACACATTGAATGTATAACACTTGGGATATCAGTCCCTTATCACATTACTAGGGATTCTTCTTCCTTAGCATTATCATCTTCATGATTACTAGATATTGGTACTCAAACCCTTAGTTCATCACTGAACATTGTCACCTCTCATCAGGTAACTGTTACCTATATGTCCTCATACCAAGATATACATTATACATGTTGCACAAGTATTTCACATGGCTTACAAGGCTCATTTTGAAAATCTTGTTAGTTCTAACTAGGCAACAACTATCTTTTTAGGTCATCAGACCATATAAGCATTATACTTGTTGTACAAGTATTTAACATGGCTCACAGGCCTATTTAAATATGTATTATATGAAACATCAAAGCTCGTACCTGGCTATTCTCATCATCTTATGATTCCTGCATGGTTAACAATTCATGATAAATGCAATAGTAGGTACATAACATCACCATGCAATACAAGAGAAATACAACCTTCCCATTATTAGGGTTAGGGTTTTCCATTCTAACCGATTAGGATTTTAGATTCATATCATGACTATGTGATATAAGAGAAATACATCCTTCCCATTATCAGGGTTAGGGTTTCCCATTCTAACCGATTAGGATTTCAAGTGCATATCATCACCCTTTATTAGGGTTAGAGTTTTCCCCGAATAAACCAATTAGGGTTTCAAGATCATATAGTCATGAATCAAACCCTAATTCATACTCCACTCTTATTAGGAGTATCACTGTATGCTCATTACATGAATATCACACAAGTATAAGCTTCTCTCTCATCCTCACTAGGATGTTTTTTGCGTCACACTCAATTGAATTGGCTCAACCCCTTTTATCAAGGTACTTTAGCCTACTTATCAAAATGCATTGAAACTTATACATCTTAATGCATCATTTGACATAACACACTTATTGTGTGTTACTTAATCAAGTACATTGAATAGAGGTTATTCCACCATATCAGACATGGAGGTGTGTACTTGACCCTATATCATGCTTCCATATCATGATTGAGGTGTATCCTCATCACCACATCTTGCTCCCAGATCAGGTTGCTTCATCATTAGGGTTTGATTAACTGGTTGGAACTTTATGCTCATATCCCATCAAACCTTCATGGCATCGTCCTACCCTTCATTATGTAATAAGTGATAGGATAAATATTAGATTAGTCTAAACTAAACCATATGTACAAACCAATAGGGGTTTGAAGTTCAAAGGTGTATCAGGTTTCACATCACCATGTTGGGTTTCAACACCATATCGGGTTAGGGTATATACTTGACTCCATATCATGCACAAGGTAGGTGCTTGACCCCATATCATGCACATGATGTATGATTGACACCGTATCATGCACAAGGTTTTCGCTTCATCATCATATCATGCATAAGGTAGGTGCTTGACCCCATATCATGCACATGGTGTATGCTTGACACCATATCATGCACAAGGTGTGCACTTCATCATCATATCTTTCAAAAGGTAAGTGCTTGACCCCATATCATGCACATGGTGTATTATTGACACTATATCATGCACAACGTGTGCACTTCATCATCATATCATGCACAATGTATAAGCTTCAACATTGTATCATGCTAGTGGTATGTTCCCCTCACCATATCGGGTTGGAAGTGCTTCAACCCTATATCGGGTTGGACCTTGATTCTTGTTATTACTGTTCTAGTTCATGGGAAACAATCCTAAACATGTTTTAGAACTTATAGGATCACCAATTATTCAAGAGAACTCGAATTTGAAAGTAGATCAACAAGTATAACAAAGTTGAAGGTGAATAATAACATAATTGGGTTCAAGTTATATAACCCGCCTCAAGAACAATCTTCAAAACTCCAAGATCCAAATCTTCAAATTCACAATGTTGAAGATAATCTTCACAACTCCTCTATATGCAAAGAATAACCATGGATACATATTTGCCAAAGAAGAAAAGAAAGGAAGATCACAACCCTAAATCCATTCTTTAATCCAAGGTTGAAGATGATCATGGCTTCACCTTAGGGTTAAGGCTTGAGATCCTTCTTGTTCCTTAGAACCATGCATGATACCTCACCACTCATGCATGATATCACCTCACTTGTGGCTGATATCCCTTCACTTGTGGCTGATATCCCTTCTCTTGTGGCTGATATCACCTTGCTATGGCCGATATCACTTTGCTATGGCCGATATCACCTTGATATGGCCGATACCAAGGATCTATTATCTATACCCCTTAACCTATGCATGATACCAAGACACTATGCACGATATATAAGATAAATAGGGTGGTAATATTCGAAAAATTTCACTATTAGGTGAAAGGAGTGGTATATATAGTTGAGTTTCATGAAAAAGAGTGTTTATGAGGTGTTATCATTTTAAGCTACTAGGTGCCACATGTCGATGCATGGTTGACACGTGTACATGCATGAAATCATATTTATATTGACATGAAAAACACTTGAGGATAATCTAAAGATGATATTTTTGCCATCACTTATCTTGTTGGATAAGATATTTCAACTCAATCACCCCTTTATTTACAACCTGATACAACTTTTCCAAGGAACTTGTAAACCGATACACTTCACCTCCTTGAGGTTCTTAACCCATCATGGACAATTCCAAGGGTTCACAAACTGGTATGAAACTCCTTCTATGGATCCTTGGCTAATAGGCACTCTCATCTGAACTCTACAACCCGATACAACTCAAATTAGGATTTCACATTCAACCCTTTCTTGGTCTTTTCATCACCAATTGTACAATCACTCAAATATGATTCAAACATGGTGTATACTTCTTTCTATCTCCTCTAAATGATACGTAGAGGGAGTAGGGACACTTTAGAGGTGGTAATTTGCATATCAACACTACATTTTGGGTAAATTACAATTTGTACCAAAATTGATACACAAGGCACTAACATTATTCAAACAAGCTCAAACTTGGAACTTAGGCTTTCCACAAGACCCCCCGTAGCATCATTCTTTTTCTTATGATGCTAAAACACATGAGATACATTCAAAATATGACATATTGCAATATATCCCCTCATCTTGGGTAAATTGCATTTTGGTCCAAAACAAGAGAACATTGCTCAAACATCTTTCAAACAGGACCAAACTTGAAACATAAGTTTTTCACCTGGTAACAAAACACTTTAGAGAATTATATTAAAGTTCTAAGAAACTTATTTAAGATAAACTAATAGGGTTATCCTTAAACCCAAGTTGGGGATGTTACAAGTTATAAACCCCTATCAAGGATTTCATCCCCAAAATCCCAAATGAAGGGAGACAATTGTTATTCATGCATCATATCATCAAGCCTCCACATAACATCTTGATGTCATGGAGATGCCATAGAACTTTGACCATAACAAAGTCCTTCCATTTAGGGTCATCATAGAATCTGTCATACAAGACACATACTCAACTGTCCTTTTCATTAATGACTACAGTGTCAATTATGTGTCAGGTAACAATTTCTAAGTCAGAGAAGTACTGTACATACTTTGAGTAATTCAGGTGTCAAACCTCATTGATTTGTCACATTTTCAAGTTACATATTTTATGTAATAAGATTCTTGACCTAGGGAACTTTCCATACCCCTCATTAGTTTAGCATTTATCCTCCAAGGAAAGACTAGAGTTACATTTTGTCACCCATTTGGGACTACAAATCTTATCATACTTCTGTTGTACCACTCTAATATGTTGATACAACACAAAAATTTCTTATGACTTGTACCAATTATCCCATTAGTTGTCTATTTTCTTGTCATAAGGAGAGGCTACTTATCAAAGAAGAACTATCTAAAAGGTGACTCTAGATGTTATATGTATAAGATGCCTCAACAGATCTAGATAGGGATATTCTAAGAAATTATGTTTAGCTTGATAAGCTTTTCCTAAGATGATTCTACAATTGTTCCTTCAATTAATACATCCTTATCGATGTTATGTTTATTCATAGCTGATGTTTCCCTATTTTAGGGCTCCATCTTGTGCCATTTTGTACTTAAATCACATCTAAACATGTTAGATTGCAAGCTATTTCCCCTAATATGTTTATCATTGCCAAATGTGCTTATGGATGTTCTTTGCACTATTTTTAGGTACTTAGACCATGCCTTGGATGGATGAGAGAGAAGGAAGGAGTTCTATGGCTCCTCCACTCATGGAGGGGTCCAAAGAAGGCCCTAAAAGCTCCCTCAACCTACCCCCAATGGCAAAGGGTCATCATCAAGCAAAGAGATCCATGAATGATGAAGTTTGAAGTTCATTTGAATGATGCATACCCCAACACAACTGTGGGCATACCCCCACAGCCGTGTCTTTTATGGTGAAGAATCGACAGAATCAACAGGGACTTGCACCCACCTTACCACGACCGTGGCCATCAAACACGGCCTTGGCCATTGAAGATACCACAACCGTGGTCATCCACACGGTCGTGGCCAGTAGAGAAAAAAATGATCATGGCCTCCCCACACGGCCATGGGAATTTTGTGCAAGGATCCCCTTAATCTACATGGAGCTGCACTTGAATGCCCACGGCTGTGGCGTGGCCTTTGAAGGTCAACTCGCTCATACTGCTTCCCCATGATCAAGTCCTCCTCCAAAATGACCATGTTACTCAGCACGGCCGTGGTGCTACAAAACTAGTAGTCATTAGTGGCTTTTTCTATAGACCATTAAACTCAATAAGAACATTTTCATACACCAACATAATACAAAATAGTGGTATTTGTATAAAACCTAATTGATGGATAGTGGCTTTTTTATAAATGCCAAATGATGTTTTAGTGGCCTTTATTTGTCATTTATTGGATGCCACTAAAGACAAACGTTTAGTGGCATTTACAACTTACGCCACTATCTTTCTAGTGGCATTGGTACTAGAGGCATTTTTTTAAGTGTCAACAAATGCCACTAAACATGTTTAGTGGCGTTTATTTTTTTTAGTGGCATTTCTAAAAGGCCACGAATGTGAATGTTTGTTGTAGTGTACGCGCTTTGGCATTACACCTATATATAGGGTGTATATAATTTCAAATGTTTTGAAGAAAATAAGGATTTTGGTAATTCCATATATGACTTTGTAAGTTAATTTAGCTTATTTGTTTACATTTATATCATTTTTAGATTTCTTTTTGAAATCAACTACATATAGATCTTCTTCCCAGTTATCAATGTAGGTCACATGTATCTAAACACCTTGGATTTTCAATCAAAAAAATACCACAATGTCAAGGAAATTTATACAATTCCTGCAAAGGGAAATCACTCCCACTCTCCTCATCTTTGTCACTCGTTAGTGAACCCTTTTTTCAAAAAGTCACAAATTATGTCCTGATACTATCCTCGAGTTATTATGAGTATTGCAAAAAAACTCTTTGTGGTAAAAAAAAGCATCCTTAATTGGGCTGGAAATGCCATCACTAACTGAACAACCTGATACTATTTGAGCATTTAGATACAACTATTTATAATTTTGAATATGCATCATTGGATACAACATATCTCAAAACAATCCTTTGATAATTGTACTAATTTTTTCCCACCAAATATTACCCCATATTTGGTAGCACAATTTCTTCCATACGATTCTAAGGGAAGAGGAATTTCTTCCAACTTCCTAAGAAATAAGGATACTTTTCATGTTTATGTGAAAGGATATGATAATATTGTATTAAAATATTTATTTTATGAACTATTATATGTACATAATACATGCCAATGCATTGTTTTTATGAATCTTGTTTCACTGTTTGTTTGATCTCCCACTACATTACTAAATTGTTGCATAAAAACATATCAAAACTAAATGCAACCAAAACTTGTTGTGGGAATTTTGCATTGTGTGATGACTGAAAAATGCATGGAATGTACTTGGAACTACCTTATTAATTGGTGCATGCATGGCAACACTTGGCCAAGATGGTCATACTGAAAACCACCTCCAAGAGTTATTGCTTGATGCATCAACTAGGATTGAACCAATTTTGTAATAAAACTAAATCATATTGGAAATGGACAAAGTATTGTAAAAATCTAAATATAGTGTTAATCAAGATTGAGTCATTTAAAGTTAAATTCTCGTGGATCATCTTATCATATAACAATCTTACAAAAATTGTGTAATGTTACATCACACCAATGAATAATGGCACCTCTGAATCTCGATCATGGTGTGCTAAATTATATAACAATGGGTCATCATAAGATTTATTCAAATCATAGTTGACAAACACTACGAGCAATCTCACTCATGTTTTATCTTAATGCTAGTTTGTTATGTGCACATATCTGGGTACTATGTTTGAGTACAGATGTAACAAGATTCAAGTGAGTGAGTACTAATATATGAACTCAAACTAAACTGATGTTTCCTCATAATTGTTTATATCAATAAACATGTAGCTAATGAACTTGTCTACCATGATTATATATGAAAAAGTAAAGATTATATTTACAATAATTGGTTAGATAAAATAAGGATCAAAATAATATGTATGAGGAAAACAAGGGAGGGGGGTCCTAATTATCTAGAAAATGAGTTTAATGAAGCAAAAGTTGGCCATAATCATCAAAGGGGTTGAAATCATTACTTATAGTGTCGATGGAGGGAATGGGGCTAAAATACTTGACATACACCTGGATAAAAATTAGACCACTATGGGCCCTAGAAATTGAGGCCATTAGAGCACCATGAAGTGGGGTAGATGGGGCATGAATAACTAAGGTCGGAGTAGCTAGGGCAGGAGCAGTGAAGGCTTGAGCAACGGGGGCCCATGCATTGGGGGATGGAATAGGGGATCAAGGAAGGGGGTAGACCAATATGGACTAGAGTAGCATAGGCCTGAGAAGATGCATAAAAATAGGGGAATGGTCTTTGACATTGAGCTTGCTTTCCCCACATGAGCGATTCCTGCTCCCAGTGAATTCTCTTGTAAACCTTTTTTCCTTCCACTATTGTAAATCTTGATGCCTTCCTCAAATCCACCATACTAGGCCCTATGATTTGCAAAAGATGTTTAAACACTTAGTTTAAAGGATGGATGGGTGAGAAAGTACACATTGTGTGAATAGAAAATGTTAACTTCACTGGGACATCATTGCATTTGAAAGGTCCAAGGATATTTGATAAGATATTATCTTCTTGAAGAAATATATCATTTTGGTTTTCTCAGTCATTTTGTTTACATGTTGTGATGACCCAAAATTAAATCAAGCCCAATCACCCCCAGTAACTATGTGGAATAAAAATTAGTAGCGGATTAACAAAAATCACTAAAAATTAAAACCATTTTGCAAGAAGATCAATTTCCAGGAAACTTCTTAAGAAAAGAACCAAAGTAATATATACATCATGGTTCATATTGTACATACATTGTACCATCTTATCTCAAGGATAACATTACCAATTGCTTTGTGAAAACATATACGAAAGCAACATAAAACCTCGAGGCATACAAACCAAAATCTCATATCGAATATAAAACCATTACGTACTGACTCCAAGGACCTGAGAGTACAGAGACGATACATAGGACTTCTATCTACAAGACACGACAGACAGTACACTCAACCTAAGCTGTTATTGCTGCCCCTATTGTTGTTGTTGTCCTTCCTCTACTGTATGATCTCTACCTCCTAGTGCATGTCCACCTAAAAATTGTTGATCCCATAGGGTGAGACACAAGTCCCAGCGAGAGATATAACTCTCCGCCAACAATGTTATTATCACAAGTAAACAATATAAAATTGAGCAGAGGTTCTTTTACTTTACTAAGAAAGATTAATCATTGTTTATAAGCAGAACATAACAATCACATCTTTTAAAGTAATGCAACTATCTAATATAGAACAATAAATCATCTATTTACTTTATAAGGAATATGAAGAACATGTATAACATCTATCCATTTATGACATATAAAAGAAGTGTACATCAATCAATGTTTTCTGTATTCAATCCTCAAGAAAATATGCTACACGGCTGATAACTTATTTACAATCACACTTATGCCCTGAGGAGATGAGGTATACGACTCATGGTGCAACCGACCACAGCTACGTAAAGCATCAATACCATACAAGGTCAATGGAAGAGCTGGTTGCCAAGACCTCACCCGTCTCGGTCAGTACGAGACTATTGGAAGGACATATTGTGTCAAGTGCAATTAGCTTACTAGGGTATGTTGGTATCTTCAATTTAGAGCTACAACTATAGCATGTACTCTCTTCAAGGATATTTTAATTATCCGTCCCCATATTATAATAGTAAGGAAGATTATACATCAATTCTCATTTGTTCGGGAGATTCACAAATTAATCCCGTTATCAATTAATGAAGAAGAATTTACTCATCAATTCCTCATTTGGTCGGGAGATTCACATATCAATTCTGATATAAAATAAATGAGGAATGTGCTATATAAATTCTTCATTAGGACGTATGGATATATGTCATCCTTCACCCCAACATATTAAAAAATATGTTATTTGAGTTAAACTCATTTCACCATTCAGCAAATTCTGACACTGAATGGATCTATGGTCAGGGCAACTACATGATGAGATTTCACTTGATTAATTAGGTGCATTACATTATCTTTTAGAATCAACCAAGTTATAAACATGAATTATAACAGATGCTACAAAGAAAGGTGTAATATGTTTAATCAATTACTTTCATGATCTTTGGAACACATTGAATGTATAACACTTGGGATATCAGTCCCTTATCACATTACTAGGGATTCTTCTTCCTTAGCATTATCATCATCTTGATTACTAGATATGGGTATTCAAACCCTTAGTTCATCACTGAACATTGTCACCTCTCATTAGGTAACTATTACATATAGGTCCTCATACCAAGATCTACATTATACATGTTGCACAAGTATTTCACATGGCTTACAAGGCTCATTTTGAAAATCTTGTTAGTTCTAATTAGGCAACAACTATCTTTTTAGGTCATCAGACCATATAAGCATTATACTTGTTGTACAAGTATTTAACATGGCTCACATGCCTATTTAAATATGTATTATATGAAACATCATAGCTCGTACCTGGCTATGATCATCATCTTATGATTCCTGCATGGTTAGCACTTCATGATAAAAGCAATAGTAGGTACATAACATCACCATGCAATACAAGAGAAATACAACCTTCCCATTATTAGAGTTAGGGTTTTCCATTCTAACCGATTAGGATTTTAGATTCATATCATGACTATGTGATATAAGAGAAATACATCCTTCCCATTATTAGGGTTAGGGTTTCCCATTCTAACCGATTAGGATTTCAAGTGCATATCATCACCCTTTATTAGGGTTAGAGTTTTCCCCGAATAAACCAATTAGGGTTTCAAGATCATATAGTCATGAATCAAACTCTAATTCATACTCCACTCTTATTAGGAGTATCACTGTATGCTCATTACATGAATATCACACAAGTATAAGCTTCTCTCTCATCCTCACTAGGATGTTTTTTGCATCACACTCAATTGAATTGGCTCAACCCCTTTTATCAAGGTACTTTAGCCTACTTATCAAAATGCATTGAAACTTATACATCTTAATGCATCATTTGACATAACACACTTATTGTGTGTTACTTAATCAAGTACATTGAATAGAGGTTCTTCTACCATATCAGACATGGAGGTGTGTACTTGACCCTATATCATGCTTCCATATCATGATTGAGGTGTATCCTCATCACCATATCGTGCTCCCAAATCAGGTTGCTTCATCATTAGGGTTTGATTAACTGGTTGGAACTTTATGCTCATATCCCATCAAACCTTCATGGCATCGTCCTACCCTTCATTATGTAATAAGTGATAGGCTAAATATCAGATTAGTCTAAACTAAACCATATGTACAAACCAATAGGGGTTGAAGTTCAAAGGTGTATTAGGTTTCACATTACCATGTTGGGTTTCAACACCATATCGGGTTAGGGTATATACTTGACTCCATATCGTGCACAAGGTAGGTGCTTGACCCCCTATCATGCACATGATGTATGCTTGACACCGTATCATGCACAAGGTTTTCACTTCATCATCATATCATGCACAAGGTAGGTGCTTGACCCCATATCATGCACATGGTGTATGCTTGACACCATATCATGCACAAGGTGTGCACTTCATCGTCGTATCGTGCAAACGGTAAGTGCTTGACCCCATATCATGCACATGGTGTATTATTGACACCATATCATGCACAACTTGTGCACTTCATCATCATATCGTGCACAATGTATAAGCTTCAACATTGTATCATGCTAGTGGTATGTTCCTCTCACCATATTGGGTTGGAAGTGCTTCAACCCTATATCGAGTTGGACCTTGATTCTTGTTATTACTGTTCTAGTTCATGGTAAACAGTCCTAAACAAGTTTTAGAACTTATAGGATCACCAATTATTCAAGAGAACTCGAATTTGAAAGTACATCAACAGGTATGACAAAGTTGAAGGTGAATAATAACATAATTGGGTTCAAGTTATATAACCCACCTCAAGAACAATCTTCAAAACTCCAAGCTCCAAATATTCAAATTCACAAGGTTGAAGATAAGCTTCACAACTCCTCTATATGAAAAAAATAACCATGGATACGTATTTGGCGAAGAAGAAAAGAAAGGAAGATCACAACCCTAGATCCATTCTTTAATCCAAGGTTAAAGATGATCATTGCTTCACCTTAGGGTTAAGGCTTGAGCTCCTTCTTGTTCCTTAGAGCCATGCATGATACCTCACCACTCATGCATGATATCACCTCACTTGTGGCTGATATCCCTTCACTTGTGGCTGATATCCCTTCTCTTGTGGCTGATATCACCTTGCTATGGCCGATATCACTTTGCTATGGCCGATATCACCTTGATATAGCCGATACCAATGATCTATTAACTATACCCCTTCACCTATGCACGATACCAAGACACTATGCACGATATCTAAGATAAATAGGGTGGTAACATTCGAAAAATTTCACTATTAGGTGATAGGAGTGGTATATATAGTTGAGTTTCAAGAAAAAGAGTGTTTATGAGGTGTTATCATTTTAAGCTACTAGCTGCCACGTGTCCATGCATGGTTGACACATGTACATGCATGAAATCATATTTATATTGACATGAAAAACACTTGAGTATAATCTAGATATGATATTTTGGCCATCACTTATCTTGTTGGATAAGATATTTCAACTCAATCACCCCTTTATTTACAACCCGATACAACTTTTCCAAGGAACTTGTAAACCAATACACTTCACCTCCTTGAGGTTCTTAACCCATCATGGAAAATTCCAAGGGTCCACAAACTGGTATGAGACTCCCTATATGGCTCCTTGGCTAATAGGCACTCTCATCTTAACTCTACAACCCGATACAACTCAAATTAGGGTTTCACATTCAACCCTTTCTTGGTCTTTTCATCACCAAGAGTACAATCACTCAAATATGATTCAAACATGGTGTATACTTCTTTCTATCTCCTCTAAATGATACATAGAGGGAGTAGGGACACTTTAGAGGTGGTAATTTGCATATCAACCCTACATTTTGGGTAAATTACAATTTGTACCAAAATTGATACACAAGGCACAAACATTTTTCAAACAAGCTCAAACTTGGAACTTAGGATTTCCACAAGCCTCCCCGTAGCATCATTCTTTTTCTTATGATGCTAAAACACATGAGATACATTCAAAATATGACATATTGCAATATATCCCCTCATCTTGGGTAAATTGCATTTTGGTCCAAAACAAGAGAACATTGCTCAAACATCTTTCAAACAGGACCAAAATTGAAACA
Organism: Alisma plantago-aquatica; assembly: GCA_963693085.1. Taxonomy (NCBI): domain Eukaryota; kingdom Viridiplantae; phylum Streptophyta; class Magnoliopsida; order Alismatales; family Alismataceae; genus Alisma; species Alisma plantago-aquatica. The sequence continues at coordinate 1,148,396,734 of OY856412.1, forward strand.
TAAGTTTTTCACCTGGTAACAAAACACTTTAGAGAATTATATTAAAGTTCTAAGAAACTTATTTAAGATAAACTAATAGGGTTATCCCTAAACCCAAGTCTGGGATGTTACAAGTTATAAACCCCTAACAAGGATTTCATCCCCAAAATCCCAAATGAAGGGAGACAATTGTTATTCATGCATCATATCATCAAGCCTCCACATAACATCTTGATGTCATGGAGATTCCATAGAACTTTGACCATAACAAAGTCCTTCCATTCAGGGTCATCATAGAATCTGTCATACAAGACATGTACTCAACTGTCCTTTTCATTAATGACTAGTGTCAATTTTTTTTTTAAAAAGTTAATAAGACAACAAGGATATAAAAGAGATAAAAAATAAATAGATGTGTGAAAATAACTAAAGTGTCAATTATGTGTCAGGTAACACTTTCTAAGTCAGATAAGTACTATACATACTTCGAGTAATTCAGGTGTCAAACCTCATTGATTTGTCACATTTTCAACTTACATCTTTTATGTAATAAGATTCTTGACCTAGGGAATTTTCCATACCCCTCATTAGTTTAGCATTTATCCTCCAAGGAAAGACTAGAGTTACATTCTGTCACCCATTTGGGACTACAAGTCTTATCATACTTCTGTTGTACCACTCTAATCTGTTGACAAAACACTAAAATTTGTTATGACTTGTACCAATTATCCCATTAACTGTCTATTTTCTTGTCATAAGGAGAGGCTACTTATCAAAGAAGAACTATCTCAAAGGTGACTCTAGATGTTATATGTATAAGCTGCCTCAACAGATCTAGATAGGGATATTCTAAGAAATTATGTTTAGCTTGATAAGCTTTTCCCAAGATGATTCTACAATTGTTCCTTCAATTAATACATCCTTATCGATGTTATGTTTATTCATAGATGATGTTTCCCTATTTTAGGGCTCCATCTTGTGCCATTTTGTACTTAAATCACATCTAAACATGTTAGATTACAAGTTATTTCCCCTAATATGTTTATCATTGCCAAATGTGCTTATGGATGTTCTTTGCACTATTTTTAGGTACTTAGACCATGCCTTGGATGGATGAGAGAGAAGGAAGGAGTTTTATGGCTCCTCCACTCATGGAGGGGTCCAAAGAAGGCCCTAAAAGCTCCCTCAACCTACCCCCAATGGCCAAGGGTCATCATCAAGCAAAGAGATCCATGAATGATGAAGTTTGAAGTTCAATTGACTGATGCAGACCCCAACACAACTGTGGGCACACCCCCACAGTTGTGTCTTTTATAGTGAAGAATCGACAGAATCAACAGGGACTTGCACCCAACTTACCACGATCGTGGCCATCAAACACGGCCTTGGTCCATTAAAGATACCACAGCCGTGGTCATCCACACGGTCGTGGCCAGCAGAGAAGAAAATGATCGTGGCCTCCCCACACAGCCATGGGAATTTTGTGCAAGGATCCCCATAATCAACATGGAGCTGCACTTGAATGCCCACGATTGTGGCGTGGCCTTTGAAGGTTAACTCGCTCGTACTACTTCCCCATGATCAAGTCCTCCTCCAAAATGACCATGTTACTCAGCACAGCCATGGTGCTACAAAACTAGTAGTCATTAGTGGCTTTTTCTATACACCATTAAACTCAATAAGAACATTTTCATACACCAACATAATACAAAATAGTGGCATTTGTATAAAAGCTAATTGATGGATAGTGTCTTTTTTATAAATGCCAAATGATGTTTTAGTGGCCTTTATTTGGCATTTATTGGATGCCACTAAAGACAAAAATTTAGTGGCATTTACAACTTACGCCACTATCTTTCTAGTGGCATTGGTACTAGAGGCATTTTTTAAAGTGTCAACAAATGCCACTAAACATGTTTAGTGGCGTTTTTTTTCAGTGGCATTTCTAAAAGGCCACTAATGTGAGTGTTTGCTGTAGTGTACGCGCTTTGGCATTACACCTATATATAGGGTGTATATAATTTCAAATGTTTTGAAGAAAATAAGGATTTTGGTAATTCCATATATGACTTTGTAAATTAATTTAGTTTATTTGTTTACATTTATATCAATTTTAGATTTATTTTTGAAATCAACTACATATAACTCTTCTTCCCGGTTATCAATGTAGGTCACTTGTATCTAAACACCTTGGATTTTCAATAAAAAAATACCACAATGTTAAGGAAATTTATACAATTCCTAGAAAGGGAAATCACTCTCTCTCTCCTCATCTTTGTCACTCGTTAGTGAACCCTTTTTTCAAAAAGTCACAAATTATGTCCTGATACAACCCTCGAGATATTATGAGTATTGCACTAAAACTCTTTGTGGTAAAAAAAAGCATCCTTAATTGGGCTGGAAATGCCATCACTAACTGAACAACCTGATACTATTAGAGCATTTAGATGCAGCTATTTATAATTTTGAAGATGCATCATTGGATACAATATATCTCAAAATAATCCTTTGATAATTGTAGTAATTTTCCCCACCAAACATTACCCCATAATTGGTAGCACAATTTCTTCCATAAGATTCTAAGGGAAGAGGACTTTCTTCCAGCTTCCCAAGAAATAAGGATACTTTTCATGTTTCTGTGAAAGGATATGATAATATTGTATGAAAATATTTATTTTATGAACTATTATATGTACATAATACATGCCACTGCATTGTTTTTATGAATCTTGTTTCTGTATTTGTTTGATCTCCCACTACATTACTAAATTGATGCATAAAAACATATCAAAACTAAATGCAACCAAAACTTGTTGTGGGCATTTTGCATTGTGTGATGACTGAAAAATGCATGGAATGTACTTGGAACTACCTTATTAATTGGTGCATGCATGGCAACACTTGGCCAAGATGGTCATACTGAAAACCACCTCCAAGAGTTATTGCTTGATGCATCAACTAGGATTGAACCAATTTTGTAATAAAACTAAAGCATATTGGAAATGGACAAAGTATTGTAAAAATCTAAATATAGTGTTAATCAAGATTGAGTCATTTAAAATTAAATTCTCGTGGATCATCTTATCATATAACAATCTTATAAAAATTGTGTAATGTTACATCACACCAATGAATACTGGCGCCTTTCAATCTCGATCATAGTGTGCTAAATTATATAACAATGGGTCATCATAAGATTTATTCAAATCATAGTTGACAAACACTACGAGCAATCTCACTCATGTTTTATCTTAATGCTAGTTTGTTATGTGCACATATCTGGGTACTATGTTTGAGTACAGATGTAACAAGATTCAAGTGAGTGAGTACTAATATATGAACTCAAACTGAACCGATGTTTCCTCATAATTGTTTATATCAATAAACATGTAGCTAATGAACTTGTCTACCATGATTATATATGTAAAAGTAAAGATTATATTTACAATAATTGGTTAGACAAAATAAGGATCAAAATAATATGTATGAGGAAAACAAGGGAGGGGGGTCCTAATTATCTAGAAAATGAGTTGAATGAAGCAAAAGTTGGCCATAATCATCAAAGGGGTTGAAATCGTTACTTATAGTGTCGATGGAGGGAATGGGGCTAAAATACTTGAAATACACCTGGATAAAAATTTGACCACTATGCGCCCTAGAAATTGAGGCCATTAGAGCACCATGAAGTGGGGTAGATGGGGCATGAATAACTAAGGTCAGAGTAGCTAGGGCAGGAGAAGTGAAGGCTTGAGCAATGGGGGCCCATGCATTGGGGGATGGAGTAGGGGATCAATGAAGGGGGTAGACCAATATGGACTAGAGTAGCATAGGCCTGAGAAGATGCGTAAAAATAGGGGAATGGTCTTTGACATTGAGCTTGCTTTCCCCACATGAGCAGTTCCTGCTCCCAGTGACTTCTCTTGTAAACCTTTTTTCCTTCCGCTATTGTAAATCTTGATGCCTTCCTCAAATCCACCATACTAGGCCATACGTTTTGCAAAAGATGTTTAAACACTTAGTTTAAAGGATGGATGGGTGAGAAAGTACACATTGTGTGAATAGAAAATGTCAACTTCACTGGGACATCATTGCATTTGAAAGGTCCAAGGATATTTGATAAGATATTATCTTCTTGAAGAAATATATCATTTTGGTTTTCTCAGTCATTTTGTTTACATGTTGTGATGACCCGAAATTAAATCAAGCCAAATCACCACCAGTAATTATGTGGAATAAAAATTAGCAGTGGATTAACAAAAATCACTAAAAATTAAAACCATTTTGCAAGGAGATCCATTTCCAAGAAACTTCTTAAGAAAAGAACCAAAGTAATATATACATCATGGTTCATATTGTACATACATTGTACCATCTTATCTCGAGGATAACATATACTGGTTTCTTTGTGAAAACATATACTAAAGCAACATAAAACCTCGAGGCATACAAGATGTGGCCACCTCCTAGCATGATCACCACCCTTTCCATACCATTCCCATGTCCACTCTCCACAACCTCCCCATACCACCCCTACCATGGCCGTGGCCCATCAACACAGCCGTGTTGCCACCCAAAACCTACCACTTTTTGCACTGAATTTTCCCACAATACCCCTACTTACCCTAGTGCTTCCACCACCACCTATATATACATGAGTGACAGCCACAACACTAGGTTAGCTACTCCCAGCCTCCATTACTCCTATCCACCTACTCCTTGAGAATTTAGTGCATTTCCCTTGCATTTATGCTCTCCACCCACCATTTCCATCTCCATTTCACCTTGGAAACCTAGTTTTCTAGGTTTTCCTCCATAATCCCCCATATCTTCATGCTCATCTGCACCCTTGGAGGAAAGAGGACGTCCCCAACAATAAGGAGGTGAAGAAGAAGGCTACTTCCCTGAGCTCCATGGAGTTTCTTCCCCTTCTTCCCCATTCTTTTGCCATTTTTTTTACTCTGTGTAGCTAAGCCCCTAGTGGTGGGCTGTTTGGGGATAAAATGTGACTTTGTTACCATGTTGGGGGAATTTTGGCTTGTAATGAACTTATTTTTATCTTAGATGATTGCTCCATGCTTTTGTCTCTTATCCCATTGCCATGCTTGTGATTTATGTTTTTTGCTATGAATTGCTTGTTTGATAGTGCTTGATGATACCGTGTCTCTAGGAGAATTGGGATGCATGTGGCAATCTTTGGTATGACTCCTAGGTCCCAATAGGGGATCCCTAGCTAGTACCTTTTGTTTCTACATGCCTATCCCCTCTCCTACTACTTGGTATGAGACCTAAGTTAATAGTATAAGTGGGATTGATGTAATTGCCTTGGGTTTTCTAAAGGCTAGAATGGCTAGTGGCATGAGGTCATATACCCTCATCTCTACTCCGATCTCAACCCTCGACCCTTAATTGAACAATACCACTTATCCTATTTGGTTAATCCTATTAGCATTACACTTAACCCTAGTCCTCCACTAGTAGTATAGGGTACATTCTCATAGCATTTGCCTTATTGTTTGGTTTGGTAATCTAGATGAAAGATGAGAACCATGCTTGTCCAATAACCTCCCCCAACTAATATTCAAATAACATCCCCAAATGGACCACCTACCTTAATCATCTTATTTAAAACTCAACTTGCTCTGTTCACTTGCTTATGCTAGTATAGTCTAGTTTTTCTTTCTTAACTTAGTCAATTGCTCAATTTTGATAGTTATGGTTAATTTAGATCCTTTCTTGCTTTAGTGGTTAACTTAGATTCTAAATTGCTTCTTGCTCCTCTAGTGTAGTGTAACTTACCCTTGATGTTGCTTAGTTAGTTGGGTAACATAGATTGTTAAACATGCTTGTTTAAGATAACTTAGGTTTAATTCTTCCTTTCTTGCATGTCCACTTAGGTTAATCACCAAACAAACCATTTTTAAAACCCTTCAACCCTAGACTCCACATTAGGAACATAGACAACGCTAGCCTAGCTCTAGTGCCCCGTCTATCCCTGAGGACCGACCCCTACTCTTGCCAATCACCTATACTACAATAGTACCATGTGCGCTTGCGGGTGAACTATTTGGTACTGTGATCAACTTGGTTAGGGCTAATACAAATTGTGTAAAATCCACATGTGTTTCCTCTCTTAGGGTTGCAACTAGCCACCTCTAGTTGTCTAGTATGTAGCCTTGGTGGGAAACACACCAAGCTTTCTGGCACCGTTGTCGGGGATAGAGGCGCTCGGCCTAGCTAGTTAGTGTAGCTTAACTTTTCCTTTTGCCCTCATCATTGCTATTCTTCATTCTTTGTTCATTCTTGCATATTGTCATTCTAACTTGGTTTCTTGTTTCTTGTTTGTGTATTGTGCAGGTGACAGCTGTGCATGCGCCACACACATTCCACTTGTACTGACTTAGTGTTGTACGACCCCGAGATAGGTAGAAGGAGATGCCAAAGTCACCGCAACCAACACTGAGAAGTTGAGATGGCAGACAACAACCCTCATGCGGATGCTCAACCACCTCCACCGCAGTCCCACTGCCACCTCTAGGAGTATTTCACTCCGAGGAAATACAATTCTCCCATTGACACCCTAGTTGACTAAATGTCGGGTCAACAGTTCTCCATTCCACCCGCACTCCTTGGACTCCTCCCCACTTACTATGGGATGGAGAATGAGAATCCCTTCCATCATATCGATGCATTCCTTGAGATGTGCTCCACTTTACGTACCCCCGCTTCCACTAAAGACTCCTTCCGGAGAACCCTCTTTTCATTCTCCCTAAAAGAAAAAGCTAAAGAGTGGTATGTTTTGAAGCCAGAGATGGTAACTTGGAATGAAGTCAAGAATGAATTCCTCAAAAAGTTCTTATTGATTGCTAAGCTAACCTATATGAGAAGATGCACCACTTCCTTTGCCTAGAAAGAGAATGAACCCTTACACGAGATGTGGGAGAGGTTCTAAAAACTTCTCCGTGACTGCCGTCACCATGAAGTACCATTGTGGCAGCCAGTTCAAGCCTTCTACACCAGGCTTGAAGAACAGAGCCAAAACAATTTCGACTCCTCCTGTTGAGGTACTTTCATGGCAAAGCCACCTGAGGAATCGTGGCCTTTGTTCAAGCATCTTGTTGAAAACTCCCGCCATCGGGTTTCAACAAAAGGGAAGCATTGCTACCGAAGCTACATCCATCCACCTTCTTCCGTAGCTCCAACTTGCAATGTTGCCAACCCCGATATGATCAAAATGATGGAAAATATGATTAAGAACCAAGATAGTGGTTCTCCTAGCCAACCCACCATGGTAGTTGATTCTATTGATGAAGAAGTGAATTCCTTGCACTCCTTTGGCGGCCGAAGCAATCAAGGCCCCATGTCCAACACCTATACTCCCGAGTGGAGGAACCATCCAAATTTCTCTTGGAAGCAACAAAATGAGGATGGGCCAAGACAAGGGCAGCTGAGGCCATGCTATATTTCAAAGTTTGAAGAGGAGGTGCTTGGAAGGTTAAGAAGTTTGGATGATGTGAAGAAGTATGTGACTTCACATGGGAACTCCATCAACCGCCTTGAGCAAATACTGGATCAGATCTCTCTCTCTCTTACTAGGAGGGAAGAAGGAAGACTCTCATCTCAACTGATGCCCAACCCAAACAATGATGGTACTTTCCTAGGGAATACTCCAAGTTCATATGTTCCGCCATCATACCAAGCACTGTCGAATCCCTATGCTCCACCACCCCTTAGGCACCTCATAATTACTAATATGCTCCACCTCCACCTCATCCATACCAACAGCCACCCCCGCAATACCACCCCCATCCACAACAACAACAACCACTACAACAACCACCTCCACAATTTATCCTCCAAAACCCAAATTCATCTCACCAAATACCACCACCCCAACAACCACAACCACCTCCACAAGCCTCTTCTTCCACTACCCATGAGCATGTGAAGTCGGTGACTGTTCTACGGAGTGACTGGACTTTGGGGCAACCCCATGCTACCATTGTTGTTGACAGAGGTGATACTGAGACTGGACAAGTTGATACTGAGATACAGCCTGAGGATACCATGACGAGAGCCAGAGTTGATACTATGATACTAGGTGATGATACTGTGATTCCTGTGATCCCCGTTGACAATACTGTTGATCTGAACCATGTGGGGTCCCAACTTCCCCCTTTTCCTAAAGCTCTTAAGGAGCCTTCTGTTGAGAGGAGAAAAAAGAAGCATACCGAAGACATCCTTGAGACTTTCAAACATGTGAAAAACAACATTCCTCTGCTTGATACAGTCAAGCAAATCTCTTCTTATGCTAAGTTCTTAAAGGATCTATGCACCATGAAGAGAAAGACCACAGGGAGAACCCCAAAGAAAGTCAAGCTCACCGAGCAAGTGAGATCAATTTTGCAGCATACCATGCCAAGGAAGAGAAAATGTCTCGATGCTCCCATTATCTCATGCTACATTGGGGCACATTGCATAGACCAAGCCCTCCTAATCATAGGTTCTAGTGTTAACCTAATGTTGTATGATGTGTTTGCAGAGCTCCATATGGGGCAATTGAGTCCGGCTCATTGTACTTTGTGGTTGGCTGATAGGTCAGTAAAGATGCCTAGAGGGCTTGTTGATGACGTGCTTGTGAGGCTTGATGATGAGACGTTTGCTTTCTTCCCTGCTAACTTCATTGTCTTAGACATGGAAAAAGACATAAGGAGGGTGCCTATCATCTTGGGGAGGCCATTCCTAGCCACATCGGATGTGGTAATTCATGTGAGGACAGGTACCATGTATGTAACATTCACGCACATGAAGATCTAGTTGAACATCTTTAAATCTTCAACCACAGCTGAGGTAATAGGGGCACTAAAGAAGATTATTATCTCATTGAGTGCCTAAATGAAATTGTAGAGGAATGCCTACCTACTTGGATTCAAACCGCCACTCAAGGTAGAGGTCTAGAGCTAATAGTTGAGTTCCCCAATGATGATGATGAAGTTGACGAAGAGAATGAGCTAGCCTTGGTGGCTGTAAGTGAAGAGTTTCCTTCTATTTCTGAACCATTAAAGAACTCCCTTGAAGAACCTCCCACTCTTGAGTTGAAGTCTCTTCCAGAAGTATTGAAGTATGCTTTTCTAGGTGCAAATGACACCCTTTCGGTGATCATTTTTTTCCATTCTCTCACCAGAACAAGAGGAGGCATTGATGAAATTCTTGAAGAAGAACATCCAATCCATTGGATGGACTATAGATGACTTGAGGCGTATTGATCCATCCATCTGTGTACACAAGATCTATCTAGAGGATGATGCAAGGCCGACCCGCCAAATGCAAAGGCAGTTGAATCTAAAGATGAAAGAGGTTGTGAAATTGCTTGATGTTGGAATTATCTATCCTATTTCTGATAGTACATGGGTGAGCCCCATCCAGGTTGTGCCTAAGAAGGGTGGGATCACTGTAGCAGAAAATGTGAATGGTGAACTTATGCCGGTAAGAGAACAATCAAAGTGGAGAATGTGTGTTGACTATCGAAAGCTCAATGAAAGGACAAAAAAGGACCACTAACCTCTCCCATTTCTTGACCAGATTCTAGAGAGGCTAGCGAGGCAAAGCTTCTATTGTTTCCTTGATGGATACTCTGGATACTTTGAAAATGTCGTGCATCCCACAGATCAAGAGAAGACAACATTCACCTACCTGAGTGGTACATTTGCCTACCGAAGAATGCCATTTGGTTTGTGTAATGCCCCTTCTACATTTCAGAGATGTGTGACCTTGATTTTTGCGGATATGCTTTATTCATCATTGGAGGTGTTTATGGATAATTTCTCAATCTTTGGTAAAACTTTTGATGAATGCTAACTTCATTTGGCTAATGTCCTTGAGAGATGTATAAAGGTTCTCCTAATGCTATCTTGGGAGAAGAGCCACTTCATGGTGCCTGAAGGCATTGTTCTGGGTCACCGGGTTTCAAAGGACGAAATTGAAGTTGATAGGGCCAATGCGGGACTCATTTCTACTCTTACTATTCCTTCCACTGTAAGACATGTCCAGTCTTTCTTAAGACATGTAGGTTTCTACCGCTAATTCATAAAAGACTTTAGAAAGATCTCAAGACCTCTATGCCACTTGCTTGAAAAATATGTTGAATTTCATTTTGATGACAAGTGTGTTGAATCCTTCAACCACTTGAAGGAAAAACTAATTTCTTCTCCTATCATGCAGCTCCCAAAATTTTCCTTGCCATTCGATATTATGATTGATGCATCTGACATGGCAGTGGGGGTTGTGCTGGGCCAAAGAGTTGACCAAATTCCACATGCTATCTACTACGAAAGCAAAACTCTAGATGAAGCCCAAAGAAACTATACAACCACTGAGAAGGAGTTTCTTGCAGTTATCTTTGCTCTAGACAAGTTCTAATCGTATCTTTTGCAAAATAAAGTAGTGATATACACGGACCACACTGCACTAAAGTGCCTCATGTCAAAGAATGATTCAAAGCCAAGGCTGATCAGATGGATTCTATTGCTTCAGCAGTTCGATGTGGAGATTGTAGATAAGAAGGGAGTGGAAAATGGGCTGCCGACCATCTCTCCTGAATTGATGAGCCCTTGGATGATACAAATTGAATCAAGGAAACGATTCCACATGAACAACTCTTCCTACTCTTGTCTACTCAAAATCCATGGTATAAACACATAGCTAATTTTTTGGCTAGTGGGAGGATACCTAGCACATGGACAAGGGAGGAAAGCAAGAGATTATTTGCAATGGTCAAAAACTATGCTTGGGATGACCCTCACCTCTTCAAGTATTGTCTCAACGAGCTCATTAGGAGATGTGTTCTGGAGATAGAACAATAAGAAATCCTATCCATGTGCCATTCCAGAATATGTAGAGGTCATTTTGGAGGAAAATGCACGGCTACAAAGGTTCTTTAATGTGGGTTTTATTGGCCATCCTTGTTCAAAGATTCCGATGAATTTTTCAAGAGTTCCTTGAAGTGTCAAAAAGTGGGCACTATCTCCAAGAGGGACATGATGCCTCTATCACCCATTCTTGTAGTGGAGGTATTTGATGTATGGGGAATTGACTTCATGGGTCCTTTTCCTCCCTCCTTTGGGTATGTCTATATTTTGGTCACCGTGGACTACGTGTCAAAGTGGATCGAGGCTGTTGCAACCCAGATGAATGACCACAAGGTGGTGTGTGGCTTTGTGAAATCGAACATATTTAGCCGTTTTGGCATTCCAAGGGCCATGATTAGTGACGTCAGAAGTCATTTCATTCACTACACTTTTGAAGGGTTGCTCAAGAAGCATGGATTAAACTATCGAGTAACCACTCCTTACAACCCTCAAACTAGTGGCCAAGTTGAGTTGGCCAATCAGGAGATAAAGCTCATTTTAGAGAAAATGGTGAGTATGGACCTCAAGGATTGGTCACTCCATTTCAATGAAGCTTTATGGGCATATCCAACTGCATTCAAAGCCCCGATTAGCACTACACCATTCAAGCTCATCTATGGGAGAATTTTCCATTTTCCGGTTGAAATGCAACATAAGGCACTATGGGCTTTGAAAACTATGGATCTTGATGGAGAAAATGTAAGAATGAAAAGGAAGTTTCAATTGAATGAGTTAGAGGAAATGCACCATGAAGCATGTGACATGTCCAAGAGCTATAAGGAGAGGATTAAGTTTCTTCATGATAAGATGATAAAAAAGAAGGAATTTGAGCCTGGCAAGTGGGTATGGCTTCACAATTTAAGGATGAAGTTCTTTCCCAAAAAACTTCGATCTAGATGGGAAGGACCTTATCTTATCACGAAAGTGTATCGATCCAGGGATGTTGTGATATGTGAGAAAGAAGGAGCAAAAGAGTTCACCGTCAATGGATAAAGATTGAAGCTAGTTGTGGAAGTAGGCCTGGACAAGGCCAACCAAAGTTTTGACATTGTGATGCTTGTAGAAGAACAACAATCTGATGAAGAGATGTGCTTGGATGTGGATGAGAAAGAGATATAATACAAGGATGCCTTGAGAATCCCAAGGAAGTGAAATAAGTCAAGAATCAATAAGCCCGACTGAAGGTGTAAAATTTAGTGCTAGTAGGAGGCAACCTACGTGGTTTGAGATTCTCGAACCTTACTTTTGATACTTTTATTTTATTTTCTACAAATACACACACACTTGTGTTTAATAGTTTTTCTTTGAGTTTTGATGACACGACATGTGTTAGGCACTAAAGAGAGAGGGATCAAAGTTGAGTCATGGTCATTAAGGCAAATTTGTGGCAGAATACCAAAGAAAAATGAAGTCTTTGATTTTGAGTTGAGAAAGTTGAAGGAAGAATGCCAATATAGTCGTGACATAAGTGGACAACCACGGTCATGGCCTCCCGCCATGGCCGTAGGTTTTATTTCATCAAAGTTGCAAAGATGTCAGGGTTTTTTAGACGAATGTCCACGGCCGTGTCAAGATGCAAGGCCACGGCTGTGTCCTCCCGCCACAGCCGTGGGTTTTATTTCATTAAAGTTGCAAAGATGTCAGGGTTTTTTGGATGAATGGCCACGACCATGGCCACTCACCATGGCCATGTCAAAGATGCATGGCCACTACCGTGACACCAGACCACGACTGTGGCAAGGTCAGAGGGAAACACTCTTCATCGACAACACGACCGTGGCACCCCACCACGACCGTGCTACCAATCCCTAGCCATGACCGTGGGCACCCACCACGACCGTGGCCACCCACCATGACTGTGGCCTGACCTAATTTAGAAAAAAAGCTTTTATACACATCAACCTGACCCCTTCTTCATTTCTTCCTCTTTTTCCTCAAGTGCACGACCGTGGCAACACATAACAACCTCAAACTCCACCATTCTCCACCTCCAACACCTCAAAACACTCCCAATCACCCTCCAATCAATACCAAATCATTCCCTAGCCACCCCCTTCCATTTCCACCACCTTTCCTCTCTCAATCAACCCTCCATCTCCAATCGTCCCAACAACCCCTCCCCTAAACCTCCACATAAACCCTCCATTTTTCACCCAAATCCATAGCAAGCCCCACATCCACCATCTAAACCTCCTTCTCCTTCCATTCTACACCTAAATCCACATCCACATCACCCCTATACAAAAATCCAAATTTCATCCTCCATTCCCACACCCAACCATGAAAAAAATTGGGAAGGCAATCACCAAGGGGGCCAACATCATCACCGGAGGAAAGTGGCATTCCAAAAATGCGTCCTCCGATGTTTCTGTGCCCTCACATACCCCATCCCCAACCACCTCTGCATACCAATCCCTCTGTCGCTTGCAATCGGTGAGTGCATCCCACTCCCATTCATCTGACAACCACCACATCACCGACGCCACATATGAGGGAGATGAAGAAGAAGAAGAGGCATCTGAGGAAAATCTGGATGATTTTATTGATGAAGTTGAGCCAGTGATTGCAAAGAAAGGGAAAAAATCAAAAGAAGCACCGTCACCGTCAAAGTACCCGCCAAAGCCTACTCCAGCATGCCACTTGACATCTCACATAGCGGCAGAGCGTAGTGAGAAACTACAATCTACACAGTACTTGCGTAGGGATGAAGAATAGTATGCACATTGGTACAACCTCGATACGAGTTCGGGGTCCCAATCTTACATAATGGAGGAAGATGAAGATGACAGTGATGAGGAAGAGGTAGAGCTGATGCCTAAGGAAAAGGTTGTTCTGGCACATTTGGAGGTAGACAGATTGAAGGCCTTAGGAAAGGCCCCTACAGGAGTGCCCTGTGGTAGAGAACACAAGAAAAGAAAGATTTCTATCACATACCCGGAGTGCATGACAAGGAGAGTCTTCCCCACTAGATATGGTTGTGAGAAGGTCATTGATGATCTAGGAATCAAAGAAGCAGTGGAATGAAGTTTAAAGGAGATGGGGCTATGGAACGTTCTTTTCACACCCCAAATAACCTACCCCACTTTGACTTGAGAGTTATTTGCCACCCTTGAGAAGACAAAGGTGAGAGGTAGTGAAGCTATCAAGTTTGCTACAAATCCTGAAGAGGCAACATGCACACCCTCACAACTACTGAGTTGAACTGTGTTTTTGTTGCAAATCCTGAAGAGGCCAAGAAGATGGATGACGACCTGCTAGAAAAAGAGGTAGATTTTGATTATGCACATTTCTTGAAGAGTTTGACAGGAAGCAGTGATTACAATGCAAGGAAGTCCAAAACTACCACTATAAGCAACCCCCTACTCCGTTATGTGCAAAAGGTCTTAGTAAATACCATTGTGGGACAGTATGATAACCAAGGCTCCATTTCTCAAAAAGATATGTTTGTCTTGATGGCAATGAACCACAAACGGTATATAGACCTTGGAGTGCTACTGATTGATCACATGAGGTCCATACCCTTCAAGAGTAAAACACCTTTTGTTATGGGAGGGTTTGTAACCTCAATTGCACTCACTTTGGGGATCTTTCTGGGTTTGAAGACGCATATGAGGTAGAGTTTTTCGACCTAAACTATCTTATGTGCTTGCACACTATCATGATGAAGGACAAAAGGATGATATATCACACAAGTAGTGTGCCTGACATTGAGCTTGAGCTGCCATACCACACGATGTCACTTATATCTGTGTTGGAGATCTTCTATAGATTGAGGGAAAGATTGTTGAAATGGCAGTAAGAAAACCCACGAGAGACATACACTAGGGGAGCCACTGTTGCATGAGAAGAGATAGGTGAATCAAATGTGCAAGGAAAGGAACAAGAAAGTGAAGGACACAGGAAACCCCGAAGGACAAGGAGGGATGAAGAAACATCCCAATTGCAAGAACCCTTAACAAATGCCTACGACATGTCCACCATCCAGGCGTAACTTGAGGGTATTCAAAAGACATAGAGAGATATGCAGCTAATCTAGAAATACATGTGGCAAGACCAACAACAAATGCACCACCAGGTCAACCACTTATATCACTACCACCATGCCCAAGTAGCAAGAAACCCCGAATGGGGTGGAGATTTTTGGGGTGGCATAGCTGGATATCCAAATACATGCCCTCCACCCCAGGATGACTACTGGGGACATTACTACCAGCATCCTCCTATAGGCTCAGCTCCTCCTCCAGATCCTCCTCACTCATCCGACCAGTAGCCACAGTAGCCATGACACTCTCCCTATCTACCCTAAGCTACAGTTTCATGCTAAGGACAACATGATTCTAAAGTTTGGGGTGGGTTGGGAGGTATGCACCACCCTCTATCTCTCTGTGATTTTTTTCCACCTATGCTATCTAGTTTAGTTTTTCTTTCTCTTATTTTTGATTGCATCTCTGCATAGCATGTAGTTGCTTTCTTGCATTTTTGCCTAATTTTTCAAAAATTTTGCTCTTTTGTTTTCCATGCATTGCATATCATGTAGATTTTTGATAATTTTTGCATGTCTTAGCTAGGATTTTCTTGATTTACTATTTTAAGTTCAATAGTGTAGGTTTAGATGTGATTGAAGGCAAATTGGCACCATTTTGGTCAATTTTTTCCAAGCTTGAATGTTCTTGCCCAAAAAGCATGTTTTGACTTAATCTCCATTGTTGGAAATTAAAATTTTAATCCTTTGACAAATGCATGACGTTCTCTTAGATTTTATTACTATATGGTCTTGTTTGATGACTCTTTACATGTGCACCACCTCTCTTAAGTTTGTGAATGTTTTGGTTGTTTTGTGAATTGAGCAAGCTACAAACGCTTAAAGCCTATGGAATCACTTGGTAGAAATATGGATGTCATGTTGCTCTATCATGTGGTGTGATATCATTTGATGAAGTGTTGGATTAGCTTTCATGCATGATATCTTATGTTGAAGACTACACTAATGACCCCCCTTTCGATCTAACTATTCTTTCACCATCTTCATACCTCTTCGCCTCAAGAAAAGATGCCCTAGTGCACATAATCAGCCTTGGCCACCCCCAAAAGTTTGGGGTGGCCATATCTATACCTCCCTTCTTTACTCTATCCACCATATGCCTATCTACACCAAGGGTAAAGAAAAAGAAAAGAAAAACAAAAGAAAAAACAAAATAAAAGGATGCTCCTGTTTAAGAACATTTAAATAAAGAAAAGATGAGTGTGTAAAATCACTCCAAAATCTTACCGCAATCCTTTCTTCTTTTTTCATACCCATTGAACTAGAAAACATCAAATCTAGATCACCTTACCCTTTTCTATAACCATGTTGGTTATTTAGTGTGGTTGGAGATGTAAGAGTGAATGTGTGAAAGAAAAACAATACTCCTAGTCATCTTTGATTCACACCAACATGAAATAGTTTACCCAGAATGACATGAAGGACATGCAGAAAACTTGTGTATTCTATGATTTATATTTGAAGTTTGTATGCTCAGTGCTCATTTCATGATTGGTATGTGAAAGACGAAAGGAGAGAGGTGGAACACATGCACTTAGTCACTTCCAAGACCATGTATTCAATAATTTTCTATTGCTATGCATTTACCATTCTTGTATATTGAATGAAATTGAAAAGAGAGATTAAGTTAGAGCATACTTGATGACAAGTATGTTTTAAGTTTGGGGTGGGGATGTATCCCTATTTTAGGGCTCCATCTTGTGCCATTTTGTACTTAAATCACATCTAAACATGTTAGATTACAAGCTATTTCCTCTAATATGTTTATCATTGCCAAATGCACTTATGGATGTTCTGTGCATTGTTTTCAGGTACTTGGACCATGCCTTAGATGGATGAGAGAGAATGAAGGAGTTCTAGGGCTCCTCCACTCATGGAGGGGTCCAAAGAAGACCCTAAAAGCTCCCTCAACCTACGCCCAATGGCCAAGAGTCGTCATCAAGGAAAGAGATCCATGAATGATGAAGTTTGAAGCTCAATTGACTGATGCAGACCCCAACCCGACCATGGGCATACCCCCATGATCGTGTCTTTTATGGTGAAGAATTGACAAAATTAACAGGGACTTGCACCCAACTTACCACGAAATTGTCCCATTGAAGATACCACGGTCGTGGTCATCCACATGGTCATGGCCAACAGAGAAGAAAATGGTCATGGCCTCCCCACACGCTCGTGGGAATTTTGTGCAAGGATCCCCAAAATCAATAGGGAGTTTCACTTGAATGCCCAAGGTCGTGGCCTTTGAAGGTCAATTACCCGTGCTACTTCCCTACGATCAAGTCCTCCTCCTCCAAAATGGGTGTGTTACTCAGCACAGTCGTGGTTCTACTCATCCAACACGACTGTGGCACTCAATCACGGCCATGGCTACCTCCTAGCATTCTCACCACCCTTTCCATACCATGCCGATGTCCACTCTCCATGACCGTCCCATACTACCCCTACCACGGCCATGGCCCATCAACACGGTCGTGTTGCCACCCAAAACCTACCACTTTTTGCACTAATTTTCCCACAATACCCCTACTTACCCTAGTGCATCCACCACTACCTATATATTCATGGGTGGAAGCCACAACACTAGGTTAGCTGCTCCCAACCTCCATTACTCCTCTCCACCTACTCCTTGAGCATTCAGTGCATTTCCCTTACATTTATGCTCTCCACCCACCATTTCCATCACCATTTCACCTTGGAAACCTAGTTTTCTAGGTTTTCCTCCATAATCTCCCATATCTTCATGCTCATATGC
The DNA here is from genome assembly GCA_963693085.1 of Alisma plantago-aquatica. NCBI lineage: Eukaryota > Viridiplantae > Streptophyta > Magnoliopsida > Alismatales > Alismataceae > Alisma > Alisma plantago-aquatica. The sequence goes on from OY856412.1 coordinate 1,148,414,414, forward strand.
ATCCTTGGAGGAGAGAGGACGTCCCCAGTAGCAAGGAGGTGAAGAAGAAGGCTACTTCCCTGAGCTCCATGGAGTTTCTTCCCATTCTTCCTCATTCTTTTGCCATTTCTTTGACTATGTGTAGCTAAGCCCCTAGTGGTGGGTTGTTTGGGGATAAAATGTGACTTTAATACCATGTTGGGGGAAGTTTGGCTTGTAATGAACTTATTTTTATTTAAAATGATTGCTCCATGCTTTTGTCTCTTATCCTATTGCTATGCTTGTGATTTATGATTTTTTCTATGAATTGCTTATTTGATAGTGCTTGATGATACCATGTCTCTAGGAGAATTGGGATGCATGTGGCAATCTTTGGTATGACTCCTATGTCCCAACAGGGGATCCCTAGTTAGTCCCCTTTGTTCCTACATGCCTACCCCCTCTCCTACTACTTGGTATGAGACCTAAGTTACTAGTATATATGGGACTGATGTAATTGCCTATGGTTTTCTAAAGGTTAGAATGTCTAGTGGCATGAGGTCATATACTTTCATCTCTACTCCCATCTCTACCCTCGACCCTTAATTGCTCAATACCACTTATCCTAGAAACCTAGATTTGGCTATTCCTATTAGCATTACACCTAACCCTAGTCCTCCACTAGTAGTATAGGGTACATTCTATTAGCATTTGCCTTATTGTTTTGTTTGGTAATCTAGATGAAAGATGAGAACCATGCTTGTCCAATAACCTCCCCCAACTAATATTAAAGTTACATCCCCAAATGGCCCACCTACTTTAATCATCTTGCTTAAAACTCAACTTGCTCCGTTCACTTACTTATGGTAGTATAGTCTAGTTGTTCTTGCTTAACTTAGTCAATTGCTTAGTTTTGATAGTTACGATTAATTTAGATCCTTTCTTGCTTTAGTGGTTAACTTAGATTCTAAATTGCTTCTTGCTCGTCTAGTGTAGTGTAACTTACCCTTGCTCTTGCTTAGTTAGTTGGTTAACCTAGATTGTTAAACCTGCTTGTTTAAGATAACTTAGGTTTAATTCTTCCTTTCTTTCTTTTCCACTTAGGTTAATCACCAAACAAACCCTTTTTAAAGCCCTTCAACCCTAGACTCCACATTAGGAACATAGCCAACGCTAGCCTAGCTCTAGTGCCCCCTCTATCCCTGAGCACTGATCCCTACTATTTCCAATCACCTATACTACAATAGTACCCTATGCACTTGCGGGTGACCTATTTGGTACTTTGATCGACTTGGTTAGGGCTAATACAAATTTCAAAAGATCCACACGTGTGTCCTCTCTTAGGGTTACATATAGCCACCTCTAGTTGGCTAGTGTGTAGACTTGGTGGGAAATGCACCAAGAGCATAAACCCCTAACATATGATATCCATACTATAGTATGTAACTAGACTACTCTCAAAGTTGTCCCTTCTAGGTAACCAAACATTAATCATCTTATTAGGAGTAATGTTCTCATTTTCTCATACTATTGCAAGTTCTTGGATAGTAGGATTCTTTACCTTGGTATTCGTTACATGTGCCAAAAACACATCACATCCTCCTCATTTCCATCTCTCTATTTTTGTTAGAAAATCCAAACATATAATAGGACCTTTATTTCATTTTGGGACATTACTTATCACATATAACTTTGTCTTGGAACCAAAATCCAAGACTAGCTGATACTTTTCAAAGTACCCATCTATAGATTACTTCTAATCCATGCACATCAAGTGTCATAAGACTTACTTGATTATTATGTCCTTGAAAGGAAAGAACACAAGGAAACATATTCCGTTTAATCGCACCATCATTATCCAGGGTTATTTAAAAAAAAAGAGATTATCACCTTCTTTGATTATTGCATGAACTTTCAACTATTCATGTGTCATTCAATCTTGTTTCATCTTAGGTTCCTTGCCATCAACATAGGAATTATAATGATGATTACATGTTATCATTCCTTTCTTTGTTATTGTCTAGTATGTTCATAAACATTTTCTGATTTTATTTATATTCACATCATGGAAAAGATCTTTATTCTCACTACTATAGAAACATCATTCAGTTTCACTTTTCTGGGCGTCGTTTATTTAGGTAAACCGACGCCTATACTATTCGACGTCGGTTATGTAGGAAAACCGACGTCTATATTCGAAGACCAGCCAGACATGGGTACCACTTTGTATTCAGCGTCGGCTGGGTATAACAAATCGACGCCTAAAATCGCCCGCGAAATCCAATTTTCGAGCGAAAAAATTTGCGTCACATACAGCGTCGGTTTTTTAACTAGTCACTGACGCTTATTTAAGATGAAAATTTGCATGAAAAGTTGCACTTTCGGTGTCGGCTATCCTTTTATAACCGACGCTGATAATGGTCCCCGCCAAATAATTTAGGGCAAAGATTGTCTAGTTGGACGTCGTTTTTCTACTATCAACCGACGCTGAAGAGCAATAGGCATTGATTTTGTAGATAACCGACATTGTTGACCAACTTAATAGACCCGATCACCCGGCTCTTCCCCCTTTCTTCCTATTTCATCATGATAATTTTCTTGTGCTCGCCGCTCTCGCCTAAAATCGTCGACGACCCCTGCTGCTGCTCACCGTCGCCGCCGCCGTGTCCTCTTTCTGCTGCTGCCGCCGCTCGTTGCCACTGCTGATATGCTCTTCTCTACTTCTCTACTCATCTCCTGGTGCCACTACGAGCACCGCTCTACTCTTCTCTTTTCCTGCTCACCGCCACTGCTGCCGCTGCTCGCCGCCGCTCTTCTCTACACTACCTCCAGGTAGCCCTAGCCGCTTTGCTTCCTTCTCCCTAGCTCCTTACCAACAGCAAGCACGGGTGTGGCTGTGTTGGCCTACCACGGTCGTGCTTGCTGTTGGTAAGGATATGAACAAATCTTTATGTAATGCTTTATGTAAATCCTAGGATACGAACAAATATTTTGCTTGCATATATTTGTGCTTCTAATCCTAATGTTTGACCTAATTCAGTACATTTTGATGTTATTACTTATGTACTTAAGATTTAAACTTGTCCATTCTAGCATCCTAATTTGATTGGATTAAACCTAATATTGATGAAACTCTAACATCAATTGTGATGAAACCCTAACATTAATTGTGATGAAACCCTAACATGTACATATCTATGATTGTGTTTGTTGGCCTAGAAACCCGTCCAAGATTTACTCATTAGGAGTAAATCTCGGATAGTCCCCAGTTTGGGACTGTTCTTGAACACCTAATCTTACTAAGGATGTAAGTGTATAATGTGTATTGGGTTTTCAAGAAAATTTCAGCAGCATTTCCCCGTTTGTTCTCTAAGTACATATGTACTTAGAGAACAGCGGGGAAATGCTGCTGAAATTTTCTTGAAAACCCAATACACATTATACACTTACTAGTGAGATTAGGTGTTCAAGGATGGGATAGGTGGTACACATTTATTATATATAAGAATTACATCACATGTGTTTTTTGGCCTAGAAACCCGTCTAAGATTTACTCATTAGGAGTAAATCTTGGATAGTCCCCAGTTTGGGACTGTTCTTGAACACCTAATCTCACTTAGGATGTAAGTGTATAATGTGTATTGGGTTTTTGAGGATGGGGTAGGTGGTACACATTTATTATATATAAGAATGACATAACATGTATTTGTTAACCGTACACCCTGATCTTGTCCTAATATATACTTGTTTTCTCTTTGATCATAGAATGGATACATCATGGATGTCCACTCGCAATCGCTGCACCCCAGAGTTTATATCTGGTCTTGATCAGTTAATTAGATTTTCTGAGGAACATAGGAAAGAACCTGGAGATAGGTTCTACTGTCCATGTAGGCATTGCGGTAACAACTTGAAAGTCATACTGGTGATGAAATCAAAAGTCATTCATGTGCAACAAGATTGTACAAGGCTATACAGAATGGCACTGGTATGGAGTGATTTCAAACTCGAAACCAGTGGATGTCGATAGCAGTGCTTGGGTGGAAGAAGAAATTGCCTCCGATGACATAGATGTGAACGAACCAGTTCCAGTAGACATCGTTGATGCAATGTTGGATAGTTGTAGGGTAGAGCACACAGATCCACCTCCTATCTTTAGAAACATTGTGCATGATCATGAGATACCGTTATACACAGGTTGTGCTAAGTTTACGAAGCTTAGCGCTATGTTGAGATTGTATAAGTTGAAAGCTAACAATAGATGGAGCGACAAAAACTTCACTTCATTGTTGACTTTGTTGAAAGAAATGCTTCCTAAAGGAAATGAGCTGCCAATCTCAACATACCGGGTAAAGAAATTGTTGTGCCCAATGGGAATGGAGGCCAAGAAGATACACGCATGCCCGAATGATTGTGTATTATTTCAAAAGGACTATGTGGATTTGAAAGATTGTCCAAAATGTGGTGTGTCACGGAATAAATTGATGACTTCGGGGGAGTCCAAAACTGGTTCTCCTACCAAGGTGATGTGGTATCTACCTATAATATCACGGTTTCAACGCTTGTTTGAAAATCCGAAAGATGCGAAGAATTTGAGGTGGCATGCAGATGTTAAGAAAAATAATGATGGGATCCTATGACATGTGTCTGATTCCCCACAGTGGAAGAAGATTGATCTATTATACCCCAAATTTGGTGAAGAAGATTGGAATCTAAGACTTGGGCGTTGTACAGATGGGATGAATCTATACGGGACATTGAGCAGCCAACATAGCACTTGGCCAGTCATGCTTGTTATATACAATCTTCGTCCCTGGCTGTGTATGAAAAATAAGTACGTTATGTTGTCGTTGTTGATATCGGGCCCTAAACAACCTGGAAATGATATCGATATTTATCTTGAACATCTGATTGATAACTTAAAGAAACTTTGGGATGAAGGTGTGATGACCTATGATGCTTTAGGAAGAGAGACATTCCGTTTGCACGCTATGTTGTTTTGCACTATTAATGACTTTCCAACATACGGGAATTTTTCTGGATATAGTGTCAAAGGAACTAAAGCGTGTCCTATATGTGAAGAAAACACTGATTTAATAAGACTAAATCATGGCGGTAAGACTGTATATCTTGGTCATCGAAGGTTTCTTTCAAAATTCTGTCCGTATCATAGGAAGCGCAAAGCATTCAATGGATGGAATGATGAACGGAGTGCACCTAAACCTATACCAGGGGATGTTGTTTATGAAAGAGTAAAAGACATTGTTAATGAATTTAGCAAGAAATCACAATGTAGTATGGCCACACGGAGTGACAATTCTTCATTCAAGAAGAAGTCAATATTTTGGGATCTTCCTTATTGGAGTTCTTTGACAGTCAGGCATTGTATCCATGTAATGCACGTTGAAAAAAATGTCTGTGATAGCATCATTGGTACTCTGTTAAATATACCAGGTAAGACTAAAGATGGGATAAAATCCAGACTGGGCCTACGTGAAATGGGAATAAGGTCAAAATTAACAGAATTATGTGAAATGGGTAATAAAAAACATACTTACCTCCCGCTTGTTACACATTGTCTAGAAAGGAGAAGAAAGCTTTTTGTGAATGCTTGGTAAATGTTAAGGTGACACTGGGTTACTCATCCAACATCCGTAGATTGGTATCAATGAAAGATCAGAAGTTGATAGGTCTTAAATCTCATGATTGTCACACTCTAATGCAACAAATATTGCCCGTGGCAATTTGATCTATATTGTCGAAGCATGTAAGGCTTGCAATCACCAGACTTTGTTTCTTTTTCAACACTATATGCATCAAAGTTATTGACCACTACACGTTCAACTAGCCAGTGGCCACTAAGATTCCACGACCGTCATTTATCCCGACGAACGATACTTGTGCCTTAGGCTAGTATTGATAAACTTGTTTAGCTCAGTGTAGGTTAGTAGACCTTTTTCAATGTTAACTCATGGTGAAATCTGTTTGTCCTCCTGCTAATGCATACAGTTGCTGAATCACGACCTCCCAGTCATAACATGTAGTTGTCGGTAACCTATTTTAGCAGGTGGGATCGTCACCTTAGTTCCACTATATATGTACTAAGCTAGTGTTGTATGTAAATTCGGCACTGCTGTTGTTATACACTATATATGTGTTAGTCTGTCATGTTGTTATATGAATCTGAAGCACTTGTCCGTGCTGCACTTTATGTATTGTATCTATATCATGCTTCTCTTCATTGTGGCTTCTTTTTCTGTTTCATGTCTTGCTGCCTATATATCTATATAACCTTAGTGTGGGATGCTTGATTTCTCTCCGACTGTTGCGCTTTGGATTTACAAAGATCAAAATTTTAGAGGCATGGATGTTTATATTTTTTTATTGAAGCTAAATGTTTTCTTTTTTAATATCAATATCATTTTCAGATTTGATGCTTCATTATCTTCTAGTTAATACAAATGCTAAATGTTTTCCTTTTTAATGACATTTTCAGATGGCTGACCATGATGAGCATGATGTCCATGATGAGCATGAAGTCCATGATGAGCATGCTGTCCATGATGAGCATGGCGAGGATACCAATGTAAGTTCTAAAAACATATCCTATATTTCTATAAAATTCATTATCTTCTAGTTATGTCATATATCCTATATTTCTATATTGGGATAATTCAGTGTGTTTATTTTTCCAAGAAGGGTGAAATAAAGAAACCCGTAACTGCTGAGGCGGCTGTGAAAATGGTAAAATACAACTCTTAGAACAATCGTTTGAATATTTATTATTTGTGGTGTTAATTTACCAATTTCTGTTGATGGTGATTAGCGGGAGTTGCACGAGCAGAGAAAACAAGGCATGTTCATCCCTCAGGGCACAAGGGATGAATTGACAGTTGCTCTAGGTAACCCAGAGCATCCTATATGTGTTAGGGGTGCAGGCACTGGTGTGGGCATCAAAGCATTCTTTGGGGCATCCCAACACAAACCCAGAGCGGGACTTTTACAAGAAGAGGTAACCTATTCTTTTTTTAGAATGTTACTGCAAAAGGGAATTCGATAATAAGAAGTTAATATTTCTTTTATCCATGTATAGGAGAATAAAAGAGTCGAGGATATAGTTGCTAAGAAGGTCAAGGAAGAAATGCTGCGGTGGCAGGCATCTTAGGCTTCCAATCAGCCTATGGCGACCCGCTCTTCTCCTGATGCGATTTATGCAGATGATTATCCAATATTCCGCATTGGACATCGATACCATACATGAGGTATTATATATAGTCTCATTAGTTAGTATGAAATATATCAATCTTATTTTTATATTATTACTTATATATATACATCATTCTCTTTGCAGGTGTTTAAAACTGACCACACTATAGGTAAATACTTAAAAGATGTACATGTTCCATACACGATGGAAGTATTAAATGAAGTAAGAGAAGAATGGGCAAGATCCATTCAAGTAGTGGGGACTGTAAAATATAATTGGGATGCTGATAGTGATGTTGAATGATATTTTGCAAATGAATATTTCTGAATGTTTATACATGTCTGAATGTATATACATGTATTTGAATGTTTCTACATGTGTGAATGTGAGAATTGAATTGATGTCTGAATGTATCTACTTGTGTGAAAAGTATATTTGTTGATTTTGTAGGTTTGTGGCCTATTTGTTGGCTGATATCAATGGATGTCGTTAACCTGCAGTTCAAAACTGAACTGTAGGTTCTCATCCTGCTGACCAGTCACAGTAGGCCTGCAAACTGATAAGAAAAAAAAAATTAAAACATAGGCGTCAGTTATTTATATAAAACCGTCATCAAAGGCTTACAACGTCGATTATTGGATAAAAATGCCGCCTAATGTGACAAACAACCTGACTGTGCAGGAAAGCACAGCCGTGGCAGGAAATGGCGTCGATTATTAGTATAAAACCGACACCTATAGTAATAAACACGGCCGTGTAGGGAAGCACGGCCATGACATCTGGAAATATGGCGTCGATTTTTTAGTTGCAAACCGAAGCAACAAGTGTCCTAGATGGCGCCCTTTTTGTGGCGCAAACCCTTTTGGCGTCGGCTTACTATACATAACTGAGGCCTATAGGTGCCCTGTTGGTGCATTTTCGATGGCGCAAAGCCTTTTGGCGTCGGTTATAAAACTGACGCCGAAGAGTTCGACCTTTAGCGGGGCCCACATAAGCGTCGCTTGAGAACCGTCACTAAAAGGGGTTAAACAACTGACGCCAAAGGCGTGTTCTGTAGTAGTGTCTTCACAAATTCTTTATTAAATATGGATCATCTCCCTTGTTCCCTTTCTCTTATCATGAGGATTGTACTTTTTACTTCCTCATACTCACAGATTAGTTTGAGATAAACTCAATTTCTATTTCATTGCAGTTAGGTTGTGATAGAAATATCCATGCCATATTTTCAGTTTCATTATGCTCTTTATATTGTCTCCAAATGACTACTTGATCAGAGTAATAAGAAAGATAGCAATCTAAGAGTCTCATACTTACCTTGCCTTTAATAGATGAATACGTGGTCAGGGTATACATGTACTGAGATTAGGTAGTATGCACTTTGTTTTATGTCATATACTGTACTTTTCATATCATCCATATCATAGGACTTAGTATCCCTAGAATTCTCTGGGCATCTCTCTTGCACCTCATCCTCTTTTATACAAATAAAAGTAATTATAAAACATTTTAAAAATTACTGGACAGAATGTAAGTTCTCATCCTTTTTATCTCTTCCTTATGTCCTCATAGGACTAATCAAAGGAAGCTCAACAACAATTACTTTTCTTATAAGTAATAGATAAAATTAGGAGAAGGCATATCAGAATGAAACAATTTCATCTGATCTGTCTCGAATCGTGGATTGATTACTACCTCTGACTGATTCATTGCATAGAATCTTGTTGTTGCCTATTTCCAACGTCGTACTCTTCGTTTGGTGCAGATGGACCTGCTTGGGATGCTTGTCTACATCCTCGTGTGCCACTGCTAAACTATTTCCTTTGAGAGCCTTGTTGACTCTACCTCAGTGGTTGGGTCATTCCCTCCATTCTTTTTAGACAAAAGGATCTAATATGCCCAACCTGTCCACATCTAAAACATTTCTTATATGCACTCCCTGGTCTTGTCGGCCTTATTACCAATGCATAAGCTAAATTAAGAGTTCTAACTGGTGGAACATTAGGTAATTTGCCCTTTCTTGGTAGCCACTGCCCTGGTGCACTAGGTGTTTATTGCGTTGGGGGCACCAAAAACTTCCCCTTTTATAGATACTAGGCATTTGTTCCCGGGTTCAGAAAGATCTTTTCTTAAATTGTACCTCATTATCCTTTACTGGACAATCCCTTATAAAATGTCATTCTTGCCTACACTTGTAGCAGACTCTAATTCCTTGTTGTATCTTAATCTTTTTGACATTTTCTACTGCTCCAACATAACTTTGTTGATCAGAAATCTTTCTAGATCCCAAAATTTCATCATTAGGGGCTGGTAATCTATGTTGTATTACTAGTATCTGATCCTCTATACGCGTCAATGTTGTCATAACCAATCCAACAAGAGCATTAAAAGCATGGTTCTCTATTATGGCTTCATCAACATGGGGATTGTCAGGCAGTCGTTCTTCTCTCTCCTGATCCCTTACACCTTCTTCTGGTGCAACAATATTGCTCTCAACAATGTGTTCCTCGTGTTCTCCATATATCTTTAAACTTTACCCTTTCTTCGGCTGAAGCTGCAGTCACTATAAGATATAATGGAGGATACTAGAATAGACTCAACACCTTAGTCCTATGTTTCTATAGACTTAGTGAACCTTAAGCTCTGATCATCGAATCAAGCCAAATTGCCACCAATAATTATGCAGAATAAACATTAGCAGCAGATTAACAAAAATCACTAAAAATTAAAACCATTTTGCAAGGATATCCATTTCTAGGAAACGTCTTAAGAAAAGAACCAAAGTAATATATACATCATGGTTCATATTGTACATACATTGTACCATTTCATCTTGAGGATAACATATACCAGTTGCTTTGTCAAACCATATACTGAAGCAACATAAAACCTCAAGGCATACAAGACAAAATATCATATCGTTTATAAAACCATTACGTACTGAATCCAAGGACCTGAGAGTACAGAGATGACACATATGACTTCTATCTACAAGACACGACAGTCAGTACACTCAACCTGAGCTATTACTGCTGCCCTTGTTGTTGTTGTCCTTCCTCTTCCGTACGGTCTCTACCTCCTTATGCACGTCCACCTAAAAATTATGGATCCCACAGGGTGAGACACAAGTCCCTATGAGAGATTTAACTCTCCTCCAATAATGTTATTATCACAGATAAACATTATAAAACTGAGTAGAGGTTTTTTTATTTTAATAAGCAAGATTAATCACTATTTATAAGCAGAACAAAACAATCTCATCTTTTAAAGTAATGCAACTATCTATGATAGAGAAATAAATCATCTGTTCACTTTATAAGGAATATGAATAACATGCATACCATCTATCCATTTAAGATGTATAAAAGAAGTGTACATCAACCAATGTTTTTTGTATTCGATCCTCAAGCAAATATGCTACACGGCTGATTACATATTTACAATGACACTTCCGCCCTGAGGAGATGAGGTATACCTCTCATTCTCCAACCGACCACGGATACATAAAGCATCGGTACCATACAAAGTTAGTGAAAGCACCGGCTGCCAAGACCTCACCTGTCTTGGTCAGTACGAGACTATTGGCAGGACATCTTGTGTCAACTGCAATTAGCTTACCAGGGTATACTAGTATCTTCTCTTTAGAGCTACAGCTGCAACATGCACTCTCTTCAGGGAGATTTCAATTATCCATCCCCAAATTATAAGAATAAGGAAGATTATACATCAATTCCTCATTTGGTAGAGAGATTCACATATCAATCCCGTTATCAATTAATGAAGAAGAATTTACACATCAATTCCTCATTTGGTTGGGAGATTCACATATCAATCCTGATATAAAATAAATGAGGAAGGTGCTACACCAATTATTCATTAGGACGTATGGATATATGTCGTCCTTCACCCCCACATATTCAAAAATATGCTCTCCAAGTTAAACTTGTTTCACCATTCAACAAATTCTAACACTGAATGGATCTATGGTCAGGGAAACTACATGATGAGATTCCACTTGATTAATTAGGTGCATTAAATTATCTTTTAGCATCAACCAAGTTAAAAACATGAATTATAACAGATGCTACAAAGAAAGGTGTAATACATTTAATCAAGTACTTTCAAGATCTTTAGAACACATTGAATGTATAACACTCGAGATCTCAGTCCCTTATCACATTACTAGGGATTCTTCTCCCCTAGCATTATCATCTTCATGATTATTAGATATGGGTATTCATACCCTTAGTTCATCACTAAACATTGTCACCTCTCATCAGGTAACTATTACCTCTAGTTCCACATACTAAGGTATACATTATACATGTTGCACAAGTATTCCACATGGCTTACAAGGATCATTTAAACATCTTGTCAGTTATCACTAGGCAATACCTATATTTTTAGGTCATCAGACCATATAAGCATTATACTTGTTGTACAGGTATTTAACATGGCTCACAAGCCTATTTAAATCTATATTATATGAAACATCATAGCTCGTACCTGGCTATGCTCATCATCTCATGATTCCTACATGGTTAGCACATCATGATATAAACAATAGCAAGTACATAACATCACCATGCAATACAAGAGACATACAACTTTCCCATTATTAGGGTTAGGGTTTTCCATTCTAACTGATTAGGATTTCAGATTCATATCATCACTGTGTGATACAAGAGAAACACATCCTTCCCATTATTAGGGTTAGGGTTTCCCATTCTAACCAATTAGGATTTCAAGTGCATATCATCACCCTTTATTAGGGTTAGGGTTTTCCCCCATTAAACCAATTAGGGTTTCAAGATCATATAATCATGAATCAAACCCTAATTCATACTGCACTCTTATTAGGAGTATCACTGTGTGCTCATTACATGAATATCACACAAGTATAATCTTTTCTCGCATCCTCACTAGGATGTTGTTTGAATCATACTCTATTGAATTGGCTCAACCTCTTTTATCAAGGTACTTTAGCCTACTTTTCAAAATGCATTGAACCCTATTCATCTTAATGTATCATTTGACATAACACACTTCATGTGTGTTACTTAATCAAGTACATTGAAAAGAGGTCCTTCCACCATATCAGGCATGGAGGTGTGTACTTGACCCCATATCATCATTCCATATTGTGATTGACGTGTATCCTCATCACCATATCGTGCTCCCAAATCGGGTTGCTTCATCATTAGGGTTTGCATATTAGGTTGGACCTTTATGATCATATCCCATCAAACCTTCATGGTATCGTCGTACCCTTCATCATGTAATAAGTCATATGATAAATATTAGGCTAGTCTAAACGAAACCAGATGTACAAACTAATGGGGGTTTGAAGTTCAAAGGTGTATTAGTTTTCACATCACCATTTTGGGTTTCAACACCATATCGGGTTAGAGTATATACTTGACTCCATATCATGCACAAGGTAGATGCTTGACCCCATATCATGCACATGGTGTATGCTTGATGCCATATCATGCACAAGGTGTGCACTTCATCATCATATCGTGCACAAGGTAGGTGCTTGATCCCATATCGTGCACATGGTGTATGCTTGACACCATATCGTGCACAAGGTGTGCACTTCATCATCATATTGTGCACAAGGTAGGTGATTAACCCCATATCATGCACATGATGTATGCTTGACACCATATCGTGCACAAGGTGTGCACTTCATCATTATATCATGCACAAGGTATAAGCTTCAACATTGTATCGTGCTAGTGGTATGTGCACCTCACCATATCGGGTTGGAGGTGCTTCAACCCTATATCGGGTTGGACCTTGATGATGTCATCATCATCAGCCTCTAGATTCTTGTTATTACTATTCTAGTTCATAGGAAACAATCGTAAACAACTTTTAGAACTCATAGGATCATCAATTATTCAAGAGAACTTGAATTTGAAAGTAGATCAACAAGTATAAAAGAATTGAAGGTGAATAATAACATAATTGGGTTCAAGTAATATAACAAGCCTCAAGAACAATATTCAAAGCTCAAAGCTTCAAAGATTCACATTCCCAAGGTTTAAGATAAGCTTCACAACTCCTCTATATGCAAAGAATCACCATGGATAAGTATTTGGTGAAGAAAAAAAGAAAGGAAGATCACAACCCTAGATCCATGCTTTAATCCAAGGTTGAAGATGATCCTGGCTTCACCTTAGGGTTAAGGCTTGAGCTCCTTCTTATTCCTTAGAACCATGCACGATACCTCACCACTCATGCACGCTATCCCCTCACTTTTAGTCGATATCCCTTCACTTGTGGCCGATATCACCTTGTTATGGCTGATATCACTTTGCTATAGCTGATATCACCTTGCTATGGCCGATACCAAGGCTCTATGAACGATACCCCTTTACCTATGCACGATACCAAGACACTATGAACAATATATAAGAGAAAGCGGGTGGTAAGATTTGAAAGCTTTCACTATTAGGTGAAAGGAGTGGTATATATAGTTGAGTTTCATGAAAAAGAGTGTTTATGAGGTGTCAACATTTTAAGATACTAGGTGCAACGTGTCCATGCATGGTTGACACATGTACATGCATGCACTCATATTTATCTTGACATGCAAAACACTTGAGGATAATCTAGAGATGAAATTTTGTCCATCGCTTATCTTGTTGGATAAGATATTTCAACTCAATCACCCCTTTATTCATAACCCGATACAACATTTCCAAGGAAGTTGCAAATCGATACACTTCACCTCGTTGAGGTGATTAACCCATCATGGACAATTCCAAGGGTTCACAAACCAATATGAGACTCCCTCTATGGCTCCTTGTCCGATAGGCACTCTCATCTGAACTCTACAACCCGATGCAACTCAAATTAGGGTTTCATATTCAACCATTTCTTGGTCTTTTCATCACCAAGAGTACCGTCACTCAAATATGATTCAAACATGGTGTATCCTTCTTTCTCTCTCCTCTAAATGATACATATAGGGAGTAGGGACACTTTAGAGGTGGTAATTTGCATATGAACTCTACATTTTGGGTAAATTACAATTTGTACCAAAATTGGTACACAAGGCACTATCATTATTCAAACAAGTTCAAACTTGGAACTTAGGCTTTCCACAAGCCACCTCTTAGCATCATTATTTTTCTTATGATTCTAAAACACATGAGGTACATTCAACATGTGAGATATTTGCAATATATCCCCTCATCTTGGGTAATTTTATTTTGGTCCAAAATAAGAGAACATTGCTCAAACATCTTTCAAACAGGCCCAAAATTGAAACACAAGTTTGTCACCTGATATCAAAACACTTTAGAGGATTATATTAAAGTTCTAAGAAACTTATTTAAGTTAAATAATTAGGGTTAGACCTAAAACCAGGTCAGGGATGTTACACCTGTGGTTCCATCTATGCATCCTCATCAACCACAAATGTGAATAGATTCATGTCTCATTATCATAGAAATACTAGTTTAATGAACATTTAGATATTGGATCACCAAATAGTGTGAATCCTTAGTTATACATGTACAAAGATACTTTCAATTATTATACAAAACTCAGTTAATCTAAATCCAAGTTAACTATAACAACCATGCCAGTTCAACAATCATGCCAAAAATGGTCCCAAATGCAGTTGAATCATGCATAATCATGCAAAGTATTACCTAGTGGCCATTGAAATGAAGATTTAGATATTACTCACTAAAACTATTAATCGAATTTACTTATGTACATACATACTAAATCAACAATCATGGCTACCCAAACTAAGTCAACAATGAACCTCAATCCTGGTTTAGAGATCAGATAAGTAATAGTTCAACACTAAAACCATGTATAATCGAACTAAGTACAACCTAGTTTTAACTAATTTGGAATATATAAGAATTTAAAATATACTTCATATCACTATTTGGTACCACCTCTAAATCATGCCAATCACTAAAATTTGAATCCATCACTATTTCATGTCTCACTCATGTCTAATTAACATCAACATCAAAAAGTATGGGTGTGTGTTTCTAATAATGTGTTGTTTGTCGACAGATGCACTCGAGAGTTATCATCAACATCGTCCTCTTTGTGTGAAAATTGATACACTTGAGAGAACTCATAGAATATTTGCAAACTCATAGCGGTGAGTGGAACCACATTGTTGGTCCTCGAAACCAATTTCAACTGGCTTCATCAACTCATAATTCTCCATTTGATCAGAGCCTCAGGCATGGTGCAAAGGAATTGGCGAAGGGAAGGAGAAGATGTCAATTACATGCTTGCTAATGATGGAGATAATAAAAAAACTACTAAAAAGAATGTTTTTACATGAAAAATACACCCTTTACAACAACAATGGAGCATTGGATTTTTTTTCTTAGAATAATATGAGTGTTAAAAGAGTGGTGCACATGTTTTTTAAGAAATCAAGCCAGAGAGGACCATAGAAGGTGTTTTGTGCCAGAGATCTATTTTTCTAGCTAGAACTATACATGCTAGAGAGGTGAAGATCTTGCCTGAGACCTTTTGAGCTAAAAACCTATGATTTGGGAAGGGAGTGATTGATCTAATTTGTGTTTGTGTGATCGAGAGAGAGCGGGGTAAGACTCTGATAGTGTGTTGGTCCTGAGGTGGCAAAATCCCATATGTCTTTTGATTTGGACGAAAATTGTAGAAGAAAATGTCCTAAAAATACCATCCCTCCCATCCAATTGCTCGACTAAAGAGTTGAATAACTTAGAGTGCTCAAAGAAAATCCAAGCTATGCATACATTAACATGGGATGACATCACATGATTTTGGTTCTATTATGTTGACCTTTGGGATCGGAGTAATAATAAGAAAAAGTAATAAATTGAACGGCCAGAAGCAAGTTCAGGACATCCTGATAAAATACCCATCATGAGTGAAACTTCCGTGTATTTGATGCATATCTTGAGAAAATAATTAAATAAAGTTAACAATATATTTGGGCCACACTATAAGAGGTGCTAACCTTTAATCACAAGATCCAAGTACTTAGCCCAACTTAATTGAACATGTGTAGACCATGAATCTTTACAATATCTTGATCAGAGATTAACATCCTAGCCTACACATTGGGCACGTTTGGTTTCAAGGATTCAATGAAAATTTTCAGATTCCTGCATTCCGCTAATACCGTATTAACAAAGTACTGGGATATCAAAGACCATGAACAACTGAAGTTTACGTTTGGCAGGATACACATGAGATAAGCATGAAGCAAATTAGACCAGGTCTGAAAAGGCAGTGCGATGGTCTAGCAAGCAGCAGATCAGACCAAAAAGTAAAAAGCATCGCAAGGTTTGTGCAGCAGAAAAAGGCGACAACCTGTCTGAACGAGGCAAAAATCAGCTGGACGACGGCGTCCCGTCAATTTGAGATGGAAACAACCATCCAACTTCCACTGTATATCAAAGAAATGCAGGATTCGTTGCATTTTGCATGTCCAACAAATCAAACATAATATTTGTGTTTCTGGATCAAGAAATGCAATCCAATACAGCCATATCCATTAAACCAAACGAGTGGAGCAACGCAAATGGGCAACAAGATGCGAAGTCTGGCTAGTTTAAAGCCCTATTTGGTAGGGTGTAATAGGAGTGAATTAAAATGTGAGGAAAACAAATGTGTATAGTTAGAACGACACATATTTTATTTGGTAGGATGTGATCCGAATCAAGGAAATTGGTCCCATCTATTTGGTATAGTTCTACAAAGTATTGGCATCAAAATGTAGGAGCTGCATTTTGTTAGAAAAAGTCACGATAAGTTGTACAATGGTCCACCGGAATGAAAGAAACCAGCACAGCTGTGGCCCCACGAACATAACATGTTCAGTTTCATGGTAGAATGTTGTCAGTCGCACAGTTGTAGCAGATACAGGAACAAACCACACCCAACCACCCCCTTCCTCGGCGGGGATTCTTTTCCTGGATTTTGAGAAGAATTAGGCAGTTGAGTGCTGTTTCAAAACAACAAAGTGCACTGCGTTGCACCCTACCAAAAAATTACAAAGTAGAGAATGGTGACACTCAAACTTAACACTTTTATATTACACCGTACCAAACAGGGCTTTAAGCATAGATAGAAAAGTTGTCCAAAGTTCGACTGCTTGCTTGGAGGTGGGAGTAATGGCCACCATCGACCTGCAACCCTACCCGGAATTCGCATTGGGGTCATGGGGCACTCCTGGTCCACAGCAGGTTCGTTGAATATAGTCTTGAAGGGATGACTATAAGTGCTGAATATGATAGACATCAACTGCATCCATCCCTGGCATGTCTTGAGAAAAACATGCTGCTATACGTGTCTAAAGTGGGTATGGCCTATGCTCTTTGCTCGTGGAGCGTCGAACAGTGTTCTCACCTTCTAGGAGGGATGGATACGCCGCTGATTAGATGGAGGCGCCACACCTCTGTATATCCATGGTGCAAC
The DNA here is from genome assembly GCA_963693085.1 of Alisma plantago-aquatica. Classification (NCBI taxonomy): domain Eukaryota; kingdom Viridiplantae; phylum Streptophyta; class Magnoliopsida; order Alismatales; family Alismataceae; genus Alisma; species Alisma plantago-aquatica. The sequence goes on from OY856412.1 coordinate 1,148,432,031, forward strand.
AATTTGGAATGAACATATTTGATCTATCTATTCTATAAGTTCTTTGCTCGTAGAGTCGGAGCATTGAACAGTGTTCTTACCTTCTAGGAGGGATGGATACACCACTGATTGGATGGAGGCGCCACGCCTCCGTATATCCATGGTGCAGCAATTTGGAATGAACATATCTGATCTATCTATTCTATAAGCTCTTTGCTCGCAGAGTCGGACCGTTGAACTGTGTTCTTACCTTCTAGGAGGGATGGATACGCTGCTGATTGGATGGAGGCGCCACACCTCCATATATCTATGGTGCAGCAATTTGGAATGAACCTTTCTGATCTATCTATTCTATAAGCTCTTTGCTCGTAGAGTCGGAGCGTTGAATAGTGTTCTCACCTTCTAGAAGGGATGGGTACGCTGCTAATTGGATGGAGGCGCCACACCTCCGTATATCCATGGTGCATCAATTTGAAATGAACATATCTGATCTATCTATTCTATATGCTCTTTGCTCTTCAACAGTGCTCTCACCTTCTATGAGGGATGAATACGCCGCTGATTGGATGGAGGTGCCACGCCTCTGTATAAGCCGTCAATGTATGTTTGATACGACTTAGGAACACGTGTGACGTCTCCGTGGGTCGTTCTCTCTTCGGCCACATATAATACTGGCATGGCTGTAGGTCATGTTTGTTGGATCCGAACCGACCCAACATGACTTGAACCAAAGTACGCTCGAGACCGAAGAATTCGAGAATCGACCCCAAACACCAACAAATCTGAACGGACCCAAACTCATACAAACCTAAACTAAAACCAACCCAACCCGTCTTGCACAAACCTTGGTTAAAAATACTCACTTACATATTAGTGGAAGAATACAACCTTGTGTGTATTGCTTTAACAAGTGAGCTGGAGCTTTTTTTCTATAAATGCAAACAACATTGAAGCAAACGCGTAATAAAAAAACAAGTGAAGATACTTAGTTTCTATGTCTATGATATTTTGCGACAGACCAGAAGGTTTGACCGGTCAAGTAGGTACATAGAACGAGAGTTTGTTCACTGTCCCGCATCTCAGGTTTATCAACAAATGATGACTAAAGCGTCTAGAACTAAGTATTGTTGGTAGAGGTTTCGCTAGTTTGTATATTGCTCGTTCTTATTCTAATTGTATATTGCACAACCACCTATCCCATCTACCCGTTGCTCTAATTGGTAGGTCACCCATGATATTCTCCTCAATCATTAATATCAGGAGAACAACTTACATTTAGATGGTAGTTAGGAAATGATCAATGTAGATAGGAGATCACAAGATGCATCAAGTATGGACCAAATGAGTTTATCATATTAACTACTTTAATTGATAGTGTTTCACTGATTGGGGAAAATACATCTTTTACATAGGTTTTTGGTCGCCTGGATGGCAGTTAGTGTTCAGTGGTCAATGAGGGCCGGTTTGTGGAAAGAAAGTGGGGGATGATGTAGATTCATTTCATGTATTTATGTCCTATTGCTGACTTATCTCAACCAGATCTAAAGTTTTGTTATTCGAGGACGAGCAAGGTTTAAGCTTAGGAGAGTTTGATGCATTGGTTTTCTGTCACTTTTATAGACTTATTTTATATCTATTTTATGCATGTATTTGTCATTTTCTTGATTATATTTGCATAATTCACTATAGTTGGCCTTTAAACTCTTTTTGCATCAAATTATACTTCTTTTATCATATTTATATGATTTTATATAATCCCCGGACTTATACACATGTTTTGACACTTTTTCAGGCACTTTTGCATTGTCCAGAGTCGATACTATCTACCCTGGTGTCGATAGTATCGACATTTCATCAGAAAACAACCCCAAAACGCGATCTTGGAAGGAAAAACCTGTATCATGGTCGATACCATCGACCTGGGGGTCGATACTATCGACAGCGTCGGGATCTGGCAATTTTCAGCACTAAAACGGAGCGTTTTAATCCGACGGTTGAACTTTTTCAGAGCCGAAAAGTGGTCCTATGACCTAAGAAGAGCACGGAAGGCCGTAGGGGGATCTCAATTTGTGTTGCACAACATCCAAGAAGGAGAGAGAGAGAGAGGAGACCAGAGACGAAGGCCGTCAACCGAGCGATCCGGGCACCTCTAACGGGCGATTTTACTTCCGGAAGACTGCAAAACGCACGTTTCTCGAGGAGGATCTCCAGGAACACCTTTGTATCAGGGGTTACATGAGTTTTCTCAATGTTTCCCATGTTTTTCTTCTCTACTCCTATGTATTTTCCATTTTCAACCATGTGGGGCTAATCCCCTTAATCTTTAGGACCGGGAGTAGCCCGGGGAAGTATTGTATGACATTTTTATCATAGTAATTCATAATTTGTCTCCTAAATCTGTGGTATGATTTTGTTTTCTCAATTATATTGTTGTGCTTAATCACCTTAATAATAATCTAATGCCTTTAATTACTTTGAAAGAAGAATTAACGGTTGAAAAGAGACGAAATTCACATTAATTAACAAATCCCTTGAACAAGGTGATGTACGGTTAATGGTGGAAACCCAGAGGTCGATTCTAATGCACCTAGTTTAGGGTATAGGTTACTACGACAGTGGAACCGACCTAGACTTAGGTAGTGAATTCTATCATGATAGTGAACAATTCTGACTACAGGCCACTACCCGGATTGAGAGGTGAATCTGATTAACTATGTGGAAATTCATACAATGAAAACCCACAGTGAAACTGCAATCCTAAGGATCACCATTGGAATTGATTAAGCTAAATTGTTACTCGATTGCTCTATTTTATTTTATTTTCTTTTATTTTACAACAACTCATCAAAAATTTTTAATCGGTTTAGCTGATCGCAACCAGTTAGTAGTAGTCTACCAAAATTCACATTTCCCTGAGTTCGACTCGGGCCTCACAAGGCCTATATTACATTGATATGTATACTTGTGTTTGCACGCACGGTTTACGCGTGTTAAGTTTTTGGCGTCATTGCCGGGGAAACGGTGAATTTTAGCACTACGAGTGCTGCGAGCGGCCACACTAGGCCACTTTGAATTCCTGTAATTTTTTTTCTTTTCATCTTTTGAACTGAATTGCAAATCTTATTCATTGTTTTAATTATTAGTACCGGTTCATACACTACCATTTGAAATTTTAGGTACTGGTAAAGTAATAATGGGTGACAGAGCGGAAAATGAGGAGCAGACGATCTGGGAAAGGATTAAGGCTTCTTCTTCTTCTACGCAGAAGGGGCCAATCAAGAAACAAGCTATCAACATACCCAATTACAAGATTGATCCAGGGCTGATTTAGTTGGTCAAATCGCAGGCTTTCCATGGATTTAAAAATGAGGATCCGGTGACCCACATCAGCACGTTCATGGAAAATTGTGATATGATAAAGATTGACAGGTTCCCGCAAGAGACTACCTGAAACTTTTTCCCAGTTCTTTAGCAGGCAATTCTTGGGAATGGCTGCACAATCTGGATGATGAGTACATTGAATCTTGGGATCACATGGTTGAGGTGTTCTTTGAGAGGTTCTTCTTGCCTGAAAAGACAAACGATCTAGTGAGGAAGATACACAACTTCAGCCAGTGAGCCGGTGAAACATACTATGAAACTTGGGAGCGCTTCCAGATCATGTTGAGGAAGTGTCCACATCACGGCTTAGACAAAGAGAAGCAAGCTAAAATTTTCTACTTCGCCCTAAATGAACATGATAGGAGAAATTTGGATTCAGCAGGTTCTGGTTTCTTTTTTAACAACACAGGCACAAGGTGTTGGGAGATTCTAAGTAACGTGTCCAAAAAGCTATCTTGGGGTGAAAGAGATGGTCCCGAGCAGGTTGGCATTACACATGAAGCAAGGGCCATCAAAGCGCTTAATGACAAGTTGGATCTTATAGCCAAGAAGCTCCTAGAGAAATAGGACAATGGGTCTGATGATGAAGCACATGCAAAGTATATGCATTAATAGGGATATAGAAATAACAATTATGATTGGAGGAAGGAACAAAATTTTCAGAAGCTGCAGCCTAGCCTAGAGGAAACAAACAATGAATTGCTTAGCCATGTGGTGAAACAAAATCAAGAGATGATGAGTACATTCGCCAAGCAGTTACAGTCTCAGGGCGAGATTTTGAATAAATTTGGGCAGACATTGCAAAGTCATGGAGCACAAATGAGGGCACTAGAGACGACTGTGACCCAAATTTCCAATGAAGTGGCGGCCATGAAGCATACAAATCAACAAAGACAGGCTGGGAATGCAGATGTTGTTCAAGCACATCATGAAGTGAAATATATATCTGTGATTTCTGAGGCAGAGCCCCCGGTGGTGGAGGTCCAGGACAAAAGCAAAATGATTTTTGATACAGAGGCTACACCAAGAATACTGTATCCTCACAGTCATTATGGACTACCGGGCGGATGTTGTCCATTCAGAAAAATCTGCCAAGAGCACATCGCGGCCGCGCACGCACCTAGGCAAGAGGAGCAGGTGAAGGCCATGTGTCATGGTGAAGCTACAGTCACTGAGAGAGGGGAGCAACCACAAGTCATGCCATCCATGGATGATGTGTCAAATCCTATCCTAGAAGGTGGCGTTGAAGCAAGCTTAGGGGAGGAGACCCCTAAAGTTCCATATGTGCCACCACACAAGCGAGCGAAGGACCCAAACGTGCCTTTCCCGGATAGTCTGAGGCTGAAGAAAGAGCATAGGCACTACAAGAAATTCTTGCAGATGTTTAGGAAGCTCCATATTAATATTCCATTAGTGGAAATGATAGAATAGATTCCAGCATATGGAAGGTTTATCAAGGGCATAATCACCAAGAAAAGGTGGATAAAAGACACTAACATTTTTGTTGTTGATGAAAAAGTGAGTTCTATAATCCAAGGACGGCTACCAAGGAAGAGGAAAGATCTAGGATGTTTCTACATCCCATGTTCCATAGGCAGCCAACATTTTCCACAAGCACAGTGTGACTCAGGGGCATCATTAATCTTATGCCACTTTCCACGTTTCAAAAGCTTGGATTGAAGACACTAAAGAAATCTGCCATGACTATTGAGTTGGCGGATGGATCCATTGTGAAGCCACAAGGTATATGCGAGGATGTGCTAGTCAAGGTCGACAAATTCATCTTCCCTGTTGACTTTGTGGTCATGGACATGCATGAGTTGGAAGGAGGTGAGATGCTATTGGGAAGGCCGTTCCAAACTACGGCTGATGTAATCCTTGCCATTGGGTTAGGTTACTTGACACTTGGGATTGGTGATGATAGAGTTAAATTCAAATTGCCAAATGAATCATTAGAGACATCCCTTGACAACCCAGGTTAAAGGTATCCTTATGTCAAGCCTAGGACATTAAACAAGGGCGCTTGTTGAGAGGCAACCCAACTTTCGGTTCATTTTTATGTTTGGTTATGTTCTTTTATGTTTATGTACTTGGTTTTTGATTAGGTTTTGATAATTTTTGTAAAAATGGTACCCTAACTCGTGTTTTGAAGTGTGTAGAATGTAAAGGTCGATACTATCGACACCCATGTCGATAGTATCGAGTTTGGATCAGTAAACGCTGAAGAAAAGTCGATACCATTGACCTTAGTGTCGATAGTATCGAGATTCCTGAAGATTTTTAGAAAAATTGGTGACAGTAAAGTTGATACCATCGACCCTAGGGTCGATAGTATCGACACTTTTGAGTTCCCAAGCTTTTAGATGCGTCGATACAGCAAAATTGATGATCCTGGGTCGAAACCATCGACCGTGTGTCGATAGTATCGACACCTGCAGGACAACGACATAAAACATGCCGTAAAAGGTATCGAAATGATATTTGTTTGAACCGTTGTTTGCAGAGGAAAGATGGATGAAGCAAGTCACTTCTTAGAACCACTAAGAAACAAAAATGGGCTACAAAAAGGAGGGAGATAGCAAGCATCACTTGGTGCACTTGAGCATCTAACCATCCTTCTTTTTCCACACTTCAAAGCGAACGGTACCGCTGTTCCACCTCTTAAGTGAGAATGTTGATTATGAGGCCGTAGTCATATTCAAGCTTAGGGGGGGTGTTGGAACAACCCTCTATCTTAGTTTTTACTTACTTATTCATGTTGATTTTACTTTTGAGATATTAGTTTTTTTTATTTCTAGGTTTACTGCTTTTGTAGGATCCACATCTATCTAGTGTAATATGTGGAGCAATAAATACATGGTTTCAATTGGGAGTTTTACTCTTGGGTTGTGGGCACATGAAAATATGAGCATATTGAAAACTTTTTGAGCTTATTCTTGTGAGTTATTGAGTTGCATAACTGAGGAAGTTCTTGGGTGAGTCAGCTTCAGGACATGGGGACATGAATGACCATCTTTATTGTCCAAGCAAAAGTGATTGACAAGGATGTTTGAGCCCAACCTGACCAAACACTAACGTTACCTTAGACTAAAGTTGAAGAGAGAAATTCTTCAGTTACCCTGTACACATGTCTTTAGAGAGGGACATATGATATTTTCAGAAGGTTCTGTGAATTAGTCTTGTGATCTGATGCACTGCAATTTCATTCACACTCTACCATAAGAAATGGGAACATATTACTGTCTTTCACTCTTTGATTGCATCCCATGTAGATAGGTCTTGCATTACAACTATTTTCACATATTTTTGCATGAAAATGAAAAAATAAAAAAAGATAGAGTAGTTATACATGCACATTATCCTTAGGTGCGTGTCATTTAATTGCATAACTATCATTTTGTAGCTGCATTCACATCTTTTGTGCATATTGTACACCATGTATCTTATGTTACTCTGAAAACATTAAAGGTGGTGAGCTTGATCCATACCCTCCAAATAGAATCCTTCAAATGTATAATTTATGTAACAAGAAGTGAGCCCGACAAATAATTCATTGTCATCTATGAAAATAAGGTCTTGAAAAAAAATTGAAGAAAAATTGAAAAAAAGAGAAGAAAAAAAAAGAAGAAACAAAGAATTGAGAAGTAATAAAGAAGAAGAGGGAGAAAGGAACATGTTCTCACCTGAGAACTAAGAAGAATAAGCACATGGTGTAGTTTTCTTAGATATTCCATCTCACCTTGAGACAGAATGATAGTGCATGCATCATTCCACCAAAATTATAGCATTAGGACTTTTTCACTTGCATTTTGCATCATGATAGGTCATTAATTTTTGTATTGCATGATTGACAGTTATGTGCTTCCATATCTTCCACAACCACCTATCCCATCCACCCGTTGCTCTAATCAGTAGGCCACCCATGATATTCTCCTCAATCATTAATATCAGGAGATCTGCTTCCATTTAGATGGTAGTTAAGAAATGAGCAATGTAGATAGGAGATCACAAGATGCATCAAGTATGGATCAAATGAGTTTATCATATTAACTACTTTAATTGATAGTGTTTCACTGATTGGGGAAAATACATCTTTTACATAGGTCTTTGGTCGCCTGGATGCCAGTTAGTGTTCAGTGGTCAATGAGGGCCGGTTTGTGGAAAGAAAGTGGGGATGATGTAGATTCATTTCATGGATTTATGTCCTATTGCTGACTTATCTCAACCAGATCCAAAGTTTTGTTACTCGAGGACGAGCAAGGTTTAAGCTTAGGGGAGTTTGATGCATGGGTTTTCTGTCACTTTTATAGGCTTATTTTATATCTGTTTTATGCATGTATTTGTCATTTTCTTGATTATATTTGCATAATTCACTATAGGTTTCCTTTAAACTCTTTTTGCATCAAATTATACTCCCTTATCATATTTATATGATTTTATATAATCCCCAGACTTATACACATGTTTCAGCACTTTTTCAGGCACTTTTGCATTGTCCAGAGTCGATACTATCGACCCTGGTGTCGATAGTATCGACATTTCATCAGAAAGAAACCCCAAAACGCGATCTTGGAAAGAAAAACATGTATCATGGGCAATACCATCGACCTGGGGATAGATACTATCGACAGCGTCGGGATCTGGTGATTTTCAGCACTAAAACGGAGCGTTTTAATCCGACGGTTGAGCTTTTTCAGAGCCGAAAAGGGATCCTATGACCTAAGAAGAGCACGGCCGGCCCTAGGGGGATCTCAATTTGTGTTGCACAACATCCAAGAAGGAGAGAGAGAGAGGATACCAGGGACGAAGGCCGTCGACTGAGCGATCCGGGCACCTCCGACGGGCGATTTTGCTTCCGAAAGAGTGCAAAACGCACGTTTCTCGAGGAGGATCTCCAGGAACACCTTTGTATCAGGGGTTACACGAGTTTGCTCCATGTTTCCCATGTTTTTCTTCTCTAGTCCTATGTATTTTCCATTGTCAACCATGTGGGGCTAATCTCCTTAATCTTTAGGACCGGGAGTAGCACGGGGAAGCATTGTATGACGTTTTTATCATAGTAATTCATAATTTGTCTCCAAAATCTGTGGTATGATTTTGTTTTCTCAATTATATTGTTATTCTTAATCACCTTAATGATAATATAATGCCTTTAATTACTTTTAAAGAAGAATTAACAGTTGAAAAGAGACAAAATTCACATTAATTAACAAATCCCTTGAACAAGGTGATGTACGGTTAATGGTGGAAACCCAGAGGTCGATTCTAATGCACCTAGTTTAGGGTATAGGTTACTACAACGGTGGAACTGACCTAGAATTAGGTAGTGAATTGTATCACGACAGTGAACAATTCTGACTACAAGCCACTACCCGGATTGAGAGGTGAATCTGATTAACTATGTGGAAATTCATACAATGAAAACCTGCGGTGAAACCGCAATCCTAAGGATCTCAATTTGAATTGATTAAACGAAACTGTTAATCGATTGCTCTATTTTATTTTATTTTCTTTTATTTTACAACAACTCTCAAACTCTTTTAATCGGTTTAGCTGATCGCAACCAGTTAGTAGTAGTATACTAAAATTCAGGTTTCCCTGAGTTTGACTCTGGCCTCACAAGGCCTATATTACATTGATACGTATACTTGCGTTTGCACACACAGTTTACGCGTGTCAAGTTTTTGGCGCCGTTGCCGGGGAAACGGTGAATTTTAACACTACGAGTGCTGCGAGCGGCCACACTAGGCCACTTTTAATTCCTATATTTTTTTTTCTTTTCATCTTTTGAACTGAATTGCAAATCTTATTCATTGTTTTAATTATTAGTACCGGTTCATACACTACCATTTGAAATTTCAGGTACTGGTAAAGTAATAATGGGTGACGGAGCGGAAAATGAGGAGCAGACGATCTGGGAAAGGATTAAGGCTTCTTCTTCTTCTGCGCAGAAGGGGCCAATTAAGAAACAAGCTATCAACATACCCAGTTACAAGATTGATCCAGGGCTTATTCAGTTGGTCAAATCGCAGGCTTTCCATGGATTTAGAAATGAGGATCCGGTGACCCACATCAGCACGTTCGTGGAAAATTGTGATATGATAAAGATTGACAGGTTCCCGCAAGAGACACTCTACCTGAAACTTTTTCCCAGTTCTTTAGCAGGCAATGCTTGGGAATGGCTGCACAATCTGGATGATGAGTACATTGAATCTTGGGATCACATGGTTGAGGTGTTCTTTGAGAGGTTCTTCTCGCCTGAAAAGACAAACGATCTAGTGAGGAAGATACACAACTTCAGCCAGCGAGCCGGTAAAACATACTCTGAAACTTGGGAGCGCTTCCAGATCATACTGAGGAAGTGTCCACATCATGGCTTAGACAAAGAGAAGCAAGCTAAAATTTTCTACTTCGCCCTAAATGAACATGATAGGAGCAATTTGGATTCAGTAGGTTCTGGTTTCTTTTTGAACAACCCAGGAACAAGGTGTTGGGAGATTCTAAGGAACATGTCCAAAAAGTTGTCTTGGGGTGAAAGAGATGCACCCGAGCAGGTTGGCATAACACATGAAGCAAGGGCCATCAAAGCACTTAATGACAAGTTGGATCTTATACACAAGAAGCTCCTAGAGAAAGAGGACAACGGGTCTGATGATGAAGCACATGCAAAGTATATGCATCAACAGGGATATAGAAATAATAATTATGATTGGAGGAAGGAACAAAATTTTCAGAAGCTGCAGCCTAGCCTAGAGGAAAAGAACAATGAATTGCTTAGCCAGGTGGTGAAACAAAATCAAGAGATGATGAGTACATTCGCCAAGCAGTTACAGTCTCAGGGCGAGATTTTGAATAAATTTGGGCAGACATTGCAAAGTCATGGAGCACAAATGAAGGCACTAGAGACGACTATGACCCAAATTTCCAATGAAGTGGCGGCCATGAAGCATACAAATCAACAAAGACAGGCTGGGAATGCAGATGCTATTCAAGCACATCATCAAGTGAAATGTATATCTGTGATTTTTGAGGCAGAGCCCCCGGTGGTGGAGGTCCAGGAGAAAAGCAAATTAATTCTGCTGCTACTGCTACACCAAGAATACCATATCCTCGCAGTCATTATGGACTACCGGGCGGATGTTTTCCATTCAGAAAAATCCACCAAGAGCACATCGCGGCCGCGCACGCACCTAGGCAAGAGGAGCAGGTGAAGGCCATGCGTCATGGTGAAGCTACAGTCACTGAGAGAGGGGAGCAGCCACAAGTCATGCCATCCACAGATGATGTGTCAAATCCTATCCTAGAAGGTGGCGTTGAAGCAAGCTTTGGGGAGGAGACCCCTAAAGTTCCATATGTGCCACCACACAAGTGAGCGAAGGACCCAAACGTGCCTTTCCCGGATAGTCTGAGGCTGAAGAAAGAGCATAGGCACTACAAGAAATTCTTGGAGATGTTTAGGAAGCTCCATATTAATATTCCGTTAGTGGAAATGATAGAACAGATTTTAGCATATGGAAGGTTTATCAAGGACATAATCACCAAGAAAAGGCGGATAAAAGACACAGAAATTTGTGTTGTTGATGAAAAAGTGAGTTATATAATCCAAGGACGGCTACCAAGGACGAGGAAAGATCCAGGATGTTTCTACATCCCATGTTCCATAGGCGGCCAACATTTTCCACAAGCACAGTGTGACTCAGGGGCCAGCATTAATCTTATGCCACTGTCCACGTTTCAAAAGCTTGGATTGAAGACACTAAAGAAATCTACCATGACTATTGAGTTGGCGGATGGATCCATTGTGAAGCCACAAGGTATATGTGAGGATGTGCTAGTCAAGGTCGACAAATTCATCTTCCCTGTTGACTTTGTGTTGATGGACATGCATGAGTTGGAAGGAGGTGAGATGCTATTGGGAAGGCCGTTCCAAGCTACGGCTGATGTAATCGCTGCCATTGGGCGAGGTTACTTGACACTTGGGATTGGTGATGATAGAGTTAAATTCAAATTGCCAAATGAATCATTAGAGAGATCCCTTGACAACCCAGGTTAAAGGTATCCTTATGTCAAGCCTAGGAAATTAAATAAGGGTGCTTGTTGGGAGGCAACCCAAGTTTCAGTTCATTTTTATGTTTGGTTATGTTCTTTTATGTTTATGTACTTGGTTTTTACTTAGGTTTTGATAATTTTTGTAAAAATGGTACCCTAACTCGTGTTTTGAAGTGTGCAGAATGTAAAGGTCGATACTATCAACACCCATGTTGATAGTATCGAGTTTGGATCAGTAAACGCTGAAGAAAAGTCGATACCATCGACCTTAGTGTCGATAGTATCGAGATTCCTGAAGATTTTTAGAAACATTGGTGACAGTAAAGTCGATACCATCGACCCTAGGGTCGATAGTATCGATACTTTTGAGTTCCCAAGCTTTTAGATGCGTCGATACAACAAAATTGCTGATCCTAGGTCGATACCATCGACCTTGTGTCGATAGTATCGACACCTGCAGGACAGCTACATAAAACAGGCCGTAAAAGGTATCGAAACGAGATTTTTTCGAACCGTTTTTTGCAGAGGAAATATGGATGAAGCAAGTCACGTCTTAGAACCACTAAGACACAAAAATGGGCTACAAAAAGGAGGGAGATAGCAAGCATCACTTGGTCCACTTGAGCATCTAACCACCCTTCTTCACCACACTTCAAAGCGAACGGTACCGCTGTTCCACCTGTTAAGTGAGAATGTTGACTATGAGGCCATAGTCATATTCAAGCTTGGGGGGGTGTTGGAACAACCCTCTATCTTAGTTTTTACTTACTTATTCATGTTGCTTTTACTTTTGAGATATTAGTTGTTTTTTATTTCTAGGTTTACTGCTTTTGTAGGATCCACATCTATCTAGTGTAATATGTGGAGCAATAAATACATGGTTTCAATTGGGAGTTTTACTCTTGGGTTGTGGGCACATGAAAATATGAGCATATTGAAAACTTTTTGAGCTTATTCTTGTGAGTAATTGAGTTGCATAACTGAGGAAGTACTTGGGTGAGTCAGCTTCAGGACATGGGGACATGAATGACCATCTTTATTATCCAAGGAAAAGTGATTGACAAGGATGTTTGAGCCCAAACCGACCAAACAATAACGTGACCTTAGACTAAAGTTTAAGAGAGAAATCCTTCAGTTACCCTATACACAGGTCTTTAGAGAGGGACATATGATATTTTCGGAAGGTTCTGTCAATTAGTCTTGTGATCTGATGCACCACAATTTCATTCACACTCTACCATAAGAAATGGGAACATATTACTGTCTTTCACTCTTTGATTGCATCCCATGTAGATAGGTCTTGCATTAAAACTATTTTCACATATTTTTGCATGAAAATGAAAAAAGAAAAAAAAAGATAGAGTAGTTATACATGCACATTATCCTTAGGTGTGTGTCATTTAATTGCATAACTATCATTTTGTAGCTGCATTCACATCTTTTGTGCATATTGTACACCATGTATCTTATGTTACTCTAAAAACATTAAAGGTGGTGAGCTTGATCCATACCCTCCAAATAGAATGCTTCAAATGTATAATTTATGTAACAAGAAGTGAGCCCGACAAATAATTCATTGTCATCTATGAAAATAAGGGCTTGAAAAAAAAATTGAAGAAAAATTGAAAAAAAAAGAGAAGAAAAAAAGAATTGAGAAGTAATAAAGAAGAAGAGGGAGAAAGGAACATGTTCTCACCTGAGAACTAAGAAGAATAAGCACATGGTGTAGTTTTCTTAGATATTCCATCTCACCTTGAGACGGAATGATAGTGCATGCATCATTCCACCAAAAATATAGCATTAGGACATTTTCACTTGTATTTTGCATCATGATAGGTCATTAATTTTTGTATTGCATGATTGACAATTATGTGCTTCCATATCTTCCACAACCACCTATCCCATCCACCCGTTGCTCTAATCGGTAGGCCACCCGTGATATTCTCCTCAATCATTAATATCAGGAGATCTACTTCCATTTAGATGGTAGTTAGGAAATGAGCAATGTAGATAGGAGATCACAAGATGCATCAAGTATGGACCAAATGAGTTTATCATATTAACTACTTTAATTGATAGTGTTTCACTGATTGGGGAAAAGACATCTTTTACATAGGTCTTTGGTCGCCTGGATGCTAGTTAGTGTTCAGTGGTCAATGAGGGCCGGTTTGTGGAAAGAAAGTGGGGATGATGTAGATTCATTTCATGGATTTATGTCCTATTGATGACTTATCTCAACCAGATCCAAAGTTTTGTTGCTCGAGGACGAGCAAGGTTTAAGCTTAGGGGAGTTTGATGCATGGGTTTTCTGTCACTTTTATAGGCTTATTTTATATCTGTTTTATGCATGTATTTGTCATTTTCTTGATTATATTTGCATAATTCACTATAGTTGGCATTTAAACTCTTTTTGCATCAAATTATAGTTCTTTTATCATATTTATATGATTTTATATAATCCCCAGACTTATACACATGTTTCGGCACTTTTTCAGGCACTTTTGCATTGTCCAGAGTCGATACTATCGACCCTGGTGTCGATAGTATCGACATTTCATCAGAAAACAACCCCAAAACGTGATCTTGGAAGGAAACACCTGTATCATGGTCGATACCATCGACCTGGGGGCCGATACTCTCGATAGCATCGGGATCTGGCGATTTTCAGCACTAAAACGGAGCGTTTTAACCCCGCGGTTGAGCTTTTTCAGAGCCGAAAAGTGGTCCTATGACATAAGAAGAGAACGGCTGGTCCTAGGGGGATCTCAATTTGTGTTGCACAACATCCAAGAAGGAGAGAGAGTGAGAGAGGAGACCAGAGACGAAGGCCCTCAACCGAGCGATCTGGGCACCTCTGACGGGCGATTTTGCTTCCGGAAGACTACAAAACACACGTTTGTCGAGGAGGATCTCCAGGAACACCTTTGTATCAGGGGTTACACGAGTTTGCTCCATGTTTACCATGTTTTTCTTCTCTACTCCTATGTATTTTCCATTGTCAACCATGTGGGGCTAATCCCCTTAATCTTTAGGACCGGGAGTATCCCGGGGAAGCATTATATGACGTTTTTATCATAGTAATTCATAATTTGTCTCCTAAATCTGTGGTATGATTTTGTTTTCTCAATTATATTGTTATGCTTAATCACCTTAATGATAATCTAATGCCTTTAATTACTTTGAAAGAAGAATTAACGGTTGAAAAGAGACAAAATTCACATTAATTAACAAATCCCTTGAACAAGGTGATGTACGGTTAATGGTGGAAACCCAAAGGTCGATTCTAATGCACCTAGTTTAGGGTATAGGTTACTACGACAGTGGAATCAACCTAGACTTAGGTAGTGAATTGTATCACGACAATGAACAATTCTGACTATAGGCCACTACCCGGATTGAGAGGTGAATCTGATTAACTATGTCGAAATTCATACAATGAAAACCCACAGTGAAACCGCAATCCTAAGGATCTCCATTTGAATTGATTAAACTAAACTGTTAATCAATTGCTCTATTTTATTTTATTTTCTTATATTTTACTACAACTCTCAAACTCTTTTAATCAGTTTAGCTGATTGCAACCAGTTAGTAGTAGTCTACTAAAATTCACATTTCCCTGAGTTCGACTCCGGCCTCACAAGGCCTATATTACATTGATATGTGTACTTGTGTTTGCACACATGGTTTACGCGTGTCATGTTCTCACTCAAGAGCGAAATCTTTATGTCCTGGATATTCCAGCTCCAGAGGAACCTTCTCTTACCGTACCGAAGGCAGAAAGGGATGCTTATAAGAAGATTTCTGAAGATGCCATTGATGCAAAGTTCTTGATGTTGTGCTCCGTGAACCACAAGTTGCAGAGACAACATGAGAACATGGGTGTCATTGAGATGATTCAACATCTCAAGAACATGTATGAAGATCAAGTGCGGAAAGAGAGATATGATGTCTCCAGGGCACTGTTCAAGTGTGTCATGATAGAAGGAGATCCAGTTGGTCCTCACACACTCAAGATGATTGGGTATGTGGAGAACCTAATGAGATTGAGATTTCCCCTGAGCCAAGAGTTGGCTACTGAAATGATACTGCAATCATTGCCAAAATCCTACAGTTGGTTTGTGGTGAACTACAACATGAACAACTTTGACAGGCCATCGACAGAGTTGTTGGGCATGTTGAGGATAGCCGAGGCACAGATGAAGAAGGACAAGCCTAAATCTATGATGATGATCAACAACAAGAAAGGCAAGTCCAAGCACAAGGGCAAGGGCAAGGCTAAGAAAGGTTCTGATGCTAGCCAAAAACCCAAGTCATCTTCAACTCTCAAGTCCAAGGGAGGCGTGACCAAGAGAGGCAATTGCCACCA
This sequence comes from Alisma plantago-aquatica, assembly GCA_963693085.1. Lineage (NCBI taxonomy): Eukaryota > Viridiplantae > Streptophyta > Magnoliopsida > Alismatales > Alismataceae > Alisma > Alisma plantago-aquatica. Next base: position 1,148,447,806 of record OY856412.1, read on the forward strand.
TTGTCAAAAGTCAGGACATTGGAAAAGGAATTGTCCTCTCTATCTGGAAGAACTAAAGAAGGAGGCGACAAACGTCTCCACCTGAAGGTGTCATGAAATAAACTTGTAACACTTTTTGAGGTATATGATACCAAGATATAAAGTGTAAAGCACCCAATAAATGGGGCAAGTGTTGCCGCCATAGATAGGATTACTTTAGTTTATTTTCAGCCTTAAAGGCATGTAATAGAGTTACGGACTACTATTTCATATTTGCAAATAGATAGAAACACATTATTTTTGTATATTGTATGACAATAATGGCAATTAATAAAGTTCATGTTTCAATCTTTGTGCCAATGCCTTGTTTATCTTGTGGTACTTGGTATGCATAAGATAAAATGATACCTAAAAGTTATTGATAACTCAAACAATCAAATTAGCATAAATCATGAGAAATTCATTTCTAGATTCCATATGATGGATAAGTCTAGACTCTTTTTGATTAGAGAACTAGTAAGAGACATGAATCTCATGGTCATGATCAATCTTCACTAGTCATAGTGGGAGATTGATTATCCTATTAGGTATAATACATGTGATGTATTTACATACCTATTGGACTTAATGCTAGTACTTCAAATGGTGTTTAGAAAAATACCAATATGAATATCTTGAAGTGTTCAAGAATATCATAGATGAAGTGTGAATTTGGTAAAGTGCTAATTCTTGATGAGATCAATGAATAAAATACTTGAACCAAATGTTTGAGATCCTTATGAGTGATTATGATAGTGTATCATAGTGAGCTCGTGATTAAGGCATGATGATGTCGAAATCAAAAGGAATCATACTCTAAGGAGTTAGAGGATGATTATCAAATAACTAAGTTCTTCTTAAATGAAGAATACCCTACACTAATAAAGGATATTAAGAATCACAAAGTGTTGTGAGTTCAACTATCTAGATAAATATGAGGAACCAGATTTTAAGTTATGGTTTATGACCATCACATCCTAAATGAATTCCATGTGAACCATAAGGCATGACCTTGATGGTAGCACCCATTGGGATGAAATCCATAACTGCGAATGAGTCTTAAGCATTAAGACACATGGATAACATTTTGAGAAGGATGATGCTTGTTGATTGCAACTTAATGACTAAGAAATTTGGCATAGAGATACTAAAACTGCTTTCCTATGAGGAATAAAACAAGGATGTGTATGTGACACAACCTATAAGGTTCATGAATCCATTAATGCAAATGAAGTCTATAAGTTACAATGGACTAATCAATGTGATTGATTGAGTACAAGCAACTCAGAACTGTGATCTTTACTTTGATAATATAGTCAAAGGGTTTGACTCATATGACAAAGATAAAGAAGGGATATGTGATTTAGTGAGAGCGTATTTGCATTCCACATGTTGATGAGGAATGAGATGTTCTAAGAATGGAATTCTTTGTGGAAATTATCTAAAAGGAAGATAGAGACGTTTCCTATGTAATAGGAATAGAGATCTATAGAGATAGTTCTCAAAAACCTCTTGACCTAAAAGGAGAGAGCATACATTGGCAATCCATACTGAAGGGTTCAGTATAATCAGATTCAGTGGGAGAAAACTTGGAGCTAGTATCCCAAAGCCAAGTGTCTCAATTCTTATGAAGAATGGCAACACTAAGAATAGATATGGATCTATCATGTATGAAATCAGCCAATTATCTTGCATGTATAGGACATAGAAAGAATAAAATGCATTCATCATCTTGTATGTAGGACATGACAATATGATGTGCTCATCCTGATAACTCATATGTGGGACATGATGAGTGGATGTCTGTCTAGTTCCAGTAAGGGTTACTGGAATACCATAAGTACTTGAGAAGTACTAGTTCTATGGAAATAAGGAAGGGTTCACTGTAAAGAGTTACACTGATGCGAACTTCCAAAAAGGACAAAAAATTAATTGCAAAATATATATGAGATATATAAAAAGTGAATGTTTGTTGATAATTGGAAACGTTCCAATACAGCCATTTAAAAGGAAAAGTTGAGTATCCGTGTGTTAGAGAACATTAGTGGATACTATATGGATCTGGAAGTTCATGAGATGAACTTATAGATATTCCAATCTTTGATGACAAGTAAGGAGTACATGATCATGTAATATGACTAAAGGTTAGCAAAGGAATACTAGATCACATATTATAGCAACCCCATCTCATATGTGTGATGTACATCGAAGAGATGAGAGACATGCAGTTAAGACTGACTTTGGTAAGGTGTTGCCATAACTCACTATGTTAGCACTAGAGCACAATAACATGTGGGACATGTTTGAAGATCACTATGAGTATGATTCAAGGGTGATTGGCTCGCAGTGCAAGTGGGAGTCTATTGGTATATATGCCCTGAGAGCCAATCATGGGATGATTGGTGGGATACATTAAGATTGATTTGATAAACATCAAAAGCAAGCTTCCAATTCTTTCTGGTTCAGTCATATGAGATAATGATAGAACAAATTGAATGTCTAAAGAATGACAGTACTCAACGACATAAGCTTTCAGGTTAAGGACCTGAACGATGAGATCATACAGATGCAAAGAGTTTGTACATTCTTATTATGTCCCTAATCAGATGTCATTGTGGAAGGTAGATAGACAGCAATGACACACAAGACTAGATTATGGTGTTGGTTGATGATAGAATCTCATTATTCATGATATGGAGATATGAAACCAAACACATAGGTACTTGTTAGAGAACAAGTGTATCAGACAGACCCACCATGAGTTTGACACATGGAACCATGATATGGTAGTCACAGTCAGTTCTCATAGTGGTGGTGGTGAGTGTGATTCTTTGACCTGAAATCACTACACTCAACACATGTCGTTGGGTACACTTTGACATCATCAAATGTAGTCCTGAAACATGGGTTGTTATAAAGGTGATGATTGGGTGGCTTTGACACATGGGGCTTTTGAGGGGTGAGTGATAGATATGGTATTTGTCCCTCCTGAGGGAGTTTGATATCCATGGCCACTTGATGAGTAGGATTGAGATAGGTGTGCACACCCATGTGTGAATCAGTATGTGATATTGATGTCATACATATCTCCTCCAATCTACTCTGAGATCAAGAAAATGAATGAACGTTGACAGGATGACTGTTCCATGCCTTGAGTTCATTCGGGATATCAGAGACAAAGGAATTATACATTCGCTGTAACACCATTCACGGATTGTAGGATTGAATGTTGTTCTCCAACTTTCCTTTTCACTTGGGTAGCACTGATGTGCGACTAGACATCACTCTTTGCTTGTGAAGTCATAAGTGTTATGGACTTTCACTGCCAATGTGAAATGGGCCTGTAGGGTCACACACATAGGATTTAACCTGGAAGCAGAGTTTATTCACAAACAATGTTTATATTGATTACTAAAAGAGTTTAGTAGTTCAATTAAACACTCAATCAATTGATAGCTCAATATCATAGTGTTCAAGGTGTTAGACTGATTGATTAGAGTATTGGATTGATTGAAACTACAATTGACTGATTTTGCACAGTCTGCACTCCCAACCGATCAGCTCATATGATGAACTGATCATCTCAGGATAGGCTGAACCGACCGGTTCAAGGGTTGAACTGATCGGCTCAACTGGTCCAAACAAGGGAGTTGGGAAAGTCAGGTTGGCAAGAAATTTCTCTTCATTTCACTTGTCCAATTTGATTGGAACAAGGATTGGTATTTGGATCAATTCAAAACAAAAGAGGAAAAGTCAATCAGGAACTGACCAAGGCAGTGAACCGACCGATTCAGAAGTGAACCAATCGGCTCAGGTGCCTCAACCGATCGGTTGAGGTATGAATTGATCGGCTCAGGTCCCCAACCGATCGGTTCATGCTTGAAACGATCAGTTTAGCTGGCACATTTGGTTGTTTTGTGGAAAATCTCGAACCCTTCTACTCCTACTTTAATCCTGCATTGCCCGGGGTAGAGAACCCTGTCCCATAACCCTCCTATATATAGGGATATTGGGGGCTTCTCAGGTACAACAACTATGAACACCAGTTGATTTGTAAAGTTGTCATTCTCTTTGGTTGTGGTAACCAGGAGAGCCCGAGCAAGTGCTACCCAATAAGGGAGGCACAACAAGGGAAAGACAACTACAGAAAGGCAACTAGTTGTAGGAGAGTGTGTTAGTGACTAGTACGCCGATAGGAGGGTGCGACTCCTTCCGATTCCTTATGGGACAAGGAGATCGGAGTTCCAGGTGGTCTGTGTGGACTACTTCAGAGGAGGGAGACATCTACCGCTCGGAGGACAACTATCAATCCTGACAGTCCCAGTGAGACCAGGAGCTGCACAGACACCGTCGAAGAACCGAGGTGAAGACCGCACAATCCGTGAGGTAACGTCACCGAGCAAGCCTTAGGACAAGGTATGTCTTTACAAACCATCCTTCCTACTGTATAGACATTGTCGTGATTCCTTTATTCTGGGTTTGGGAGAAGAAATTTTTTGTTTCCGCTGCCTTCTCTGTCTCCCATAAAACCCTACATCAACATCATGGGATAACGATCCCTTGTATCATCATCAGAGGATAACACCTCAACTAGGCACTCAACCTTTATCAGGTTCTCAGACCTATCTCATCATACTGGTGATGCATGTTATTTCATCAACAAAAGTTATCATCATGATACAGTGTTATTCAAACACATATGCCTCATAGATTTTACCTGGCTGTGAATTCATCTTATACACCTGCATGGTTAGTATACGCAACAAGAGAGATAACTTAAAATCACCAGACATAGCTCTTACAGATTATCATGTCATTAGGATTTGCAGATGCACATGTCATGATTATAAATATGTGTGTCATACTGTATCAATTACAACACTGCTATCAAATCATGGACATCATTTTATGCTCTTTATCTTAGAAACATGGGCAAGTATCTTATTCATCTTAAATGACATCATCTTTAGACATCCAACATAGCATAGGTTTGCAACTATCATCGATATATCAAAAGATGTGGTTACATGATAAAGAACTACTACCTAGGGTTTCCGGGTTGGACATAACCCTCACCAAAGGTGTTTGCTACCCTCACTAGAAGTGTGAAGGGTAGTGCAACCTTTACTATATGTAGTATTGGGTAGGATAACTACTCTCACCAAGGCTCTATCGACTAGGGCATCCAACCCTAAGGTGTTATGCTGCCATATCGTCCATCATCATGCCGTGCACTTATGCATAGAGGGTTATGAGTAGACCAACACCTAGGGTATCGTACAAACTAGTTCAAAACTGTGTCGTGCAGCCAGGTGCTAAGGGATGTGTCGGGCATCACAACTACCCAATGGCCAAGAACTATATCACCCATCTAGGGTTAGGATTGCATGTTGGGAAGCCCACATCACTTCATCAGCTAAGGGTCATATCGACTAGGAGCATGGTGCCCAAGACCAACCCTAATGCCCAACCAGCACACCATAACGTCCAAGACATCATGTCGTCAAAGGCACCCTATCATTCATGGCAAGGCGGCCACTAAGGCACCATAAGGAAGCCTATCACCCAACTAACACCAACATGCCTTATCAGTCACCACAAGATACTCACAAGGGCCACCACTCAACCCATGTTGGGCAAGAACCTGACCCAACATGTATCACCCAAGACTCCAAATAGAGATATCAACTAGCCACTCTATCAGCCAAGGGAGCAACAACTACTAGGTCAAAGGATCATCTAGATCAAGGCATGTCACCCAAGCTCATCATCAAGGTCAAGAGAGCCATATCCGGCACAAAGCCAACCAAACACATCATATCGGCCAAGATCAAAACCCTAGACCAAGGGAGATGTGTCCGGCAGGACTACCACAAGGTGTATCATGCAGGCACCAAGCTCATTCTGACAAGGTCATCATCAACCTCAAGATCACCATCATCAAAACCCTAAAAGATCAAGAGGATTGGCTCACCTCTCAACAACCAAGAGAGAGGGGTTTTGTACAACCTCCATCACCAATCAGGCAACATGATGGATCATTTCCATATCGGCCAAGGTCTCAACCACTACTAGGTCAACACTCAACCAAGACTCACCTCTCAAATCCATGGTGAGAGAAGAGTGTTGCCCAAGAAACTAGAGTATAGACTCACCTCTCAACAACCAAGTGAGAGGGGTGTTGCCTATATCACTAGAGCCGAACTCACTTCTCAAGACCAAAGGAGAGAAAGGGGTATTTCCCCAAAGGAAACCCTAATCTATGGGTTCGACCAACTAGGTCCAAAGGTACACAAGAAACAATAACATCATCAACAACGTGATCACTATATCCATAAGATTAAAGGTACATGCTAGAGCAAGAAACATATCTAACAACATGCATGGCCGATCATGATCATATATGAACATGCAACATAAAAGAAGGTAATATAGATAAGGTTAGGAGTCATGTAACCCGCCTTAAGCAAGCTCCAAGCTCCTAGCACCAAGCAACACCTTTGGCCACCACAAGAGGAAGAAGAAGATGACTCCAAAGAGAAGGATTGACCACCAAGCTTAGCTCCGCAAACGATATCGGCCACCAAGGTAGCAAAGGAGAGGTGTCTTTCACCAAGGAAGAGGGGAAACTAAGGAACTAAATGAATCCTTAGCAAGTGAAAGGAGATACATATACAGAAGAGGGTGGAGGAGAAAACAAGGCAATGTGTCGCCCAACTAGGGACACTTGTCCATGGGCAATGCCACCTTCTCATCCCACCTCATACACATGTCCAAGGAAATTTCCATATGCAAGCATCATGCACCAAGTGTCCACTAGAGTGGTGACACAAAAAAAGATAAGAGTCAAAGATGGTCCATGGCTGACACACCTCACTCCCTTTCCCGTCACAACCCCATGAGCGACACACCCATGGCCGACACAAATCTCTCTTACCCGATATAGGGTCCAACAAGGCAAAGCAAGGCCCAAACAAAGCAAAACAAGGCCCAACAGAGCTCAACAAAGCCTAAGGAAACTCAAGCAATGAGACCAACCCTTCCTCTCAACTCTAGAGGAAGCAAGGAGAGAGAGAAACATCTCTCAAGGTGACAAACTTTCTCATCAACCCTAAACTTAGGTTATTGCAAGTAGAACCTCCAACTCTCAACAAAGCTCAAGCAAACTGTAATCACCACTAGAGGTGATTAGCAAGAAACTAAGAACAAGGTTTAGGCAAAGCAAACAAGATAAGCCCAAAATGAAGGTCAGGGTCCTTACAAGCCAAAAACCTCTACAAAGGGATTTCGTCCCCAAAATCCGAAGAGAAAAGTGAGGGATAATTCCTCCTCATCTCTTCCTCAAGCTCTCACATGGCTTCCTCAATGCCAAAATGATGCCAAAGAACTTTCACAAGAATCGGGTCTTTCCTTTTTAACTTCTTTACTTTTCTGTCAAGGATCGTCATTGGACCTTCCTCATAGGTCACATCTTCATCAAGCTCAACCTCAACTGGTTGTATCACTGTCCCTGTGTTTGGATGACTTTTCTTCAGCATGCTGACATAGAACACTATTGTAACCTGTGCAACTCTGGTGGCAGCTCTAGCTTATAAACTACATTGCCAACACGTGCTATTACCGGGTATGGCCCCATATACCAGGGTGCTAGTTTGCCTTTCCAGCCAAACCTCAACACGCCTTTCCAAGGTGAGACCTTGAGATACACTTTGTCTCCCACTTGGAACTCTAAAGGTCGTCGACGATTATCTGTGTATGACTTCTGTCTGTCCTATGCCGCTTTCAACTTTTGTTGTATCACTATGATCTTCTCTATTGTCTTATGCAGTAACTATGGACCTAAAAGATGATATTCGCCAGACTCATACCAACATAAGGGATATCTGCACTTCCTGCCATATAGATCCTCATAAGGAGCCATGTCGATACTCCGCTGGTAACTATTATTGTAGGCGAACTCTATCAAACTGAGATGCACATCCCAACTGTTTAGAAACTACAAAACACATGCTCGGAGAAGAACCTCCAAAGTCTGAATAGTCCTTTCAGACTGTCCATCTGTCTGTGGGTGGAAGGCAGTGTTGAACCTCAACTACGTTCGCAACACTTTGTGCAACTATTTCCAGAAACGACTCGTGAACTGAGGTCCTCTGTCAGAAACTATCATTACTGGTACACTGTGCAAACGCACTATCTCGTCTACATAAACCTGAGCAAGCTTCTCTACTGTATACGTTGTCTTTACCGGTATGAAGTGTGCAGACATCGTCAATCTGTCCACTATCACCCAAATGGAATCATGATTCTTAGCTGTCCTTGGCAGACCAACTACGAAATCCATGGTTATATGACCCCATTTCTACTGCGGTATCAGCATGGGTTGCAACATACCTATTGACTTTTGATGCTCAACCTTAAATTTCTAGCATACCGCACACCCAGCCACAAACTTAGCTACATCTCTCTTTAAGCCAGACCACCAATATAGGTCCTTTAGATTACGATACATCTTGGTGATACCTGGATGCATTACATACATCGATGTGTGCGCTTGCTTGAGCACTAGCTTTCTTAGATTATCAACATCGGGGATCACCATCCTACCATGATAGCAAACTAGTCCATCCTTAGACTCATAGAACCCATCACACTTTTTGCTACTAGACTCTGATCTTATCAACTGAACTGAAGCATCTACCTACTATGCGTCTTTAATCTGTTGTCTCAATGTAGGCTTTACTTACAACTATGCCAATAGTCCTGCCAACAAGGAAACTTCTAACTGTACATTCATCTGCCGCAAAGAAACAAACATATCACACCTATGGCATACCAAAGAACTCAACTCTGCTTTCTTTATCGAACGAGAAAAAAGAGACTTTCTACTAAGTGCATCACCTACCACATTCGTCTTACCAGGATGATACTCAATGGTGCAATCATAATCATTGATCATCTCCATTCAGTGACGATGTCGCATGTTTAGCTCACACTGCGAGAAGATGTACTTCAAGTTCTTATGATTTGTAAAGATCTGACACACTTCCCCATAAAGATAGTGTCTCCAAATCTTCAAGGCATGAACCACCACTGCCAGCTCCAAATCATGTGGCAGATAATTCTCCTCATGTTTCTTAAGCTGTCGGGAAGTAAAAGAAACCACATGATCCTCCTGCATCAGCACACATCCTAGGCCCTTCTTGGTAGCATCGCAGAAAACAACATAGCCTTTCCCATGCTCTGGAAGCACTAGCACTGGAGCAATAGTCAGCTTCTCCTTCAAGCTTTGGAAAACTTGTTGACAACGATCATCCCAGACAAAAGGTACTTCCTTCCTGGTCAACTTTGTCATCAGCAATGCGATCACACTGAAGTCCTTTATAAGCCTCTGGTAGTATCCTGCTAGACCCAAAAAACTATGGACTTTTGTTGGTGTCTTTGGTTGCTCCCAATCTGCAATTGACTCCACCTTCTTAGGGTCCACTCTGACTCCTTCTACAAATATCACATGACCCAAGAAAGTTACTTCTTTCAACCAGAATTCACACTTACTAAACTTGGCATACAACTGATGTTGGTGAAGAAGAGTCAAAGCTTGTCAAAGATGTTGTTCATGCTGTTGACTATCCCGACTATAGATCAAGATGTCATCTATAAAAACTACAACAAACTGATCTAGAAACAGACGGAACACCCTGTTCATCAGATCCATGAAAGTAGCAGGCACATTGGTTAGTCCAAATGGCACAACCACAAACTTGAAGTGACCATACCTCATCCTAAAAGTTGACTTTGGTATGTCCTCATCCTTAATCCTCAACTGATGATATTCAGACCATAGATCAATCTTTGAGAACACTGTAGCACCGCGCAACTAATCAAACAAACCGTCTACCCTCGGCAATGGGTACTTGTTCTTGATCGTAACTTTGTTCAGCTGTTGGTAATCTATGCACAAATGCATAGATCCATCCTTCTTCTTTACAAACAGGACTGGAGCACCCCACAGTGATGTGCTTGCTCTGATGAAACCTTTATCCAACAACTCATGTAACTGCTTATTCAGTTCTACCATCTCGGCTGGAGCCATCCTGTATGGTGTCTGTGCAACTGGTTGGGTTCTTGGAACCAGATTGATCTCAAAGTCAATCTCTCAAGGTGGGGGAACACTGGGAAACTCCTCGGGAAATACATCCACAAATTCTCAGACAACATGAACCTCCTCAAGGCTAGGACCTTTTGCCTTGGTATCCACAACATGAGCTAGGAACACCTTATATCCTTGTCGCAACATCTTTTCTGCCACCATAGCTGACAACAAACATGTCAGGAGAATCTTCCTATCTCCTTAAAAGATCCACTTCTCTCCATCGTCATCAAACACTGCTTGCTTGGAACCATAGTCTAACACAACCTTATACTTCTCTAAGGTATCCATCCCAAGGATCACATCGTATCCATGCATCTCAAGTGGCATAAGATCCACTTGTATACTGTGTCCCGAAAAAGATAGAACACAAGATGGACACACCTCTCGAAGCATCGAGGAACCATCAAGATGGGTTTCTAACAACAGACTATCTTTCTTACAACTAACAGGTAAGAGACAGTTATCAAGCATACTATGAGTGATAAAAGAGTGTGTAGCACCCGGGTCAACCAGAATAGATATAAAGCAAGAAGAAGACAAATCAGAATGAAATAATTCCATTTGACCTGCCACCACTCGCGGGTTGACTATTGCCTCTGGATGACTCATAGCATAGAATTGAACCATTGCTTGCTGTCCTCGTCCTCCACTTTCTTGAGCAGACGATCCCAGTTGTAATGCTTGACCGCGTCCTTGCCCTCTGCTACTACTGGGCTGCTATCTATCTGAGCCTTACTGATTCTGCCTCAGCTTCTGTGTTACTTCAACATCTCTCTTTGGGAAATTTAACTTGAAATGCCATGTCTGCCCACAGATATAGCATTCCCTATCCTCAAACTGTGGCCTAGATGGCCCTGTCACTATTACCGAAGCTGTACTATGAGCTTTGGATGGTGAAAATCCACATCCTCTTCCCTTACTCGGAGACCACTGTGATGGTACAGGAGAACTCTGCATCATGAAAGGTATCGAAAACCTTGTCTTCTTGAATCCATCAAACCTCTGTCTTTGAAACTGAGCAGGCCTTTTCTTGGTCATGGAATCCCTTTTCTCCCTAACAGACCATTCAATCTTGTAGATAGACTCCACGAACGTAGCAAACCTCTCCTGATTTTCCAAAGCAGCAGTAGGTGTTGACAGCTCAGCACGCAAACATTTTTCAAACTACCTGATTCGCTCGTCATCTGTCACCGCCATGTGAGGATAGAACCTCAGCAGGTCCATAAATTTGGCTTCATACTCGGTGATGCTCATCGATCCTTGGGGTAGATGCTCAAATTGGTTGATCTTCTCATCCAGATACATCTTCGGAAAGTATCTGTTGATGAACTCTCGCCAGAAAACCTCCCAACCGATCACCTCACCAGGTCACTTCTCCTCCTCGATGGCCCACCACTGGCCAGCACTACCTTTCAAAAGGTAGACAGCGTGCTTGACTTTGTCTGCTTCGAGGATGTTGAGGATCCAGAAGGCCTTCTTGAGACCTGTCAGCCACAGATCTACATCTGTTGGATCAGCTGTCCCAGCATAATCTAAAGCTCCGACTTGGCGAAGCCGCTCAAAGGTATTCCCAATGCCTGATGATTCACCATGGGGAGCTTGAGCTCTTGGCGGAGGCACTAGCACTCTTTCCACCATGTGATTCATTGTAGCCATCAATTGCCCCATAAGGTGTTGATAGGCTGGGTTTTTGAGAATGGCTGGGTCAAGTTGGGGGACCTCAGGCACCTGATCTTCATGTGCCTACACTCTAGCTCCATCAACTGATGTAGCCTCACTGCTCTCGGTAGCATGTTCTTCATGGTTTCCAAACATCTTTAAGCTTTTTCTTCCGCTAAGGGCAGAAGATTATGATAAGAAAACCTGGAAAACTCACTCGAACAAACACAAACCTAGTCCTAGATCCCTGTAGACTCAATGAACCTAGAGCTCTGATACCAAACCAACTATGACACCCCACTATCACACAGACAATGAAATGCCACGCAAAACGTGCGGAAACACCATAAACCACATATTACCAAAAACACAAGTTAATTAAAACCGTTTGCGAAAAGAAGATGAAAGAGAACTACTACATCTAGATCCTGCAAGGAAACATGTTATATAAACATTTACAAGCCTTGATATATGTCCACAGCTTATCAGAACCAGCTGTACTGTTAGCACCAAAGTTCATCACATGTTTATACATACATAACGGGCCACGTAAGGCCAGCAGTAGGATATACAAACTATATCAGGCATACATCATAAAACATCATAAAAACACCTCCGAGGATCTAAGAGTACAGGGATGACTCTAGGACTCTACTACAAAACCACCAAAATAGCAGCATGTCCATCTCTTACCTTCTACTGCTCTTCTTGCTACTCGGCCTCAACCTCGCGACCACCACCACGTCTAACACGATCACCTAAAAAAGGTTGTAAACTAGTGGGGTGAGACACATAGTCCCAGTGAGAAACATAACTCCCCACTGAAACTATAAAACCTCAGAAGGTTTAAAGCAAATAAGATAGTTGGTAAAGACATATAATAGGAGCAGCTTACTGAGCAAGACTATTAGTACCATCAATCTTACCAAGATATCCAGGGGCATATAACCAAGTATTTCTTCATGGAACATGATTGACAAGATAAGCTTTATAAGAACTTATCACAAAATATAAGGATCGTACACATAACTGCAAGGTATAACTAGATCAGCTATATAAGCAAGGCCTCAATCAATGTTCCGTGTTTTTCTCTAAGCAGTATATACTATTCGGCTAGATTACGTTTTACTATGCCCTGAGGAAGTGAGTTGTACCTGCTCAAATCCAACCTTCAACTGTGAAGCCCAACAACTGATGATGTACAATGTCAATGGGAGAGTCGGACTCCATGACCTCACCTCCTCGTGGTCAATGCACGAAAACCAAAGCAGGACCGCAATCTCATGTTAAGTGGCCTCAGCCATAGGGTCAACTCTGCAAGCTACCCATAACCCTAGCTCACCTTGGCACATGTGCTATTATCCTTTTGAGCCACGGACCTGATCACCATGCTCTTAAGCCATGAACACATTCATGCTCTAACTCATTGAGTCATGGGCCTATTCACCATGCTCCTTACCATACAGATGCTACAACCGCAGTTGTGCTCTAATCCTCCTATTTTCGGCTAGGAGAAAACCCCACATATTCAACAATATGCGCTCCAGGTAATCCTGCAGGATAAACCTATTTCACCATCACCAAATTCTGACGATGATGGATCTATGGCCAGGGAAAACTACATGTTCATTTCCACTGTAATTAATTAGTATATTTTAAGTGGATTGTTGAGGCAACCACGTTATACATCATCAAGCTACATTATCACTATCACTATCATGGGATCTCAATCCCTCCTCATAGATTGCCACTACCTCTTAAGGCATCAACATCCTGGGATAACTATCCCTTATCTCATCATCAGAGGATAACACCTCAACTAGGCACTAAGCCTTTATCAGGTGCTCAGACCTATCTCATCATACAGGTGATGCATGTTATTTCATCAACAAGAGTTATCATCATGATAAAGTGTTATTCAAACACATATGCCTCATAGCTCTTACCTGGATATGAATTCATCTTATACACCTGCATGGTTAGTATACGTAGCAAGAGAGATAACTTAAAATCACCAGACATAGCTCTTATGGATTATCATGTCATTAGGATTTGCAGATGCACATGTCATGATTATAAATATGTGTTTCATATTGTATCAATTACATCACTGCTATCAAATCATGGGTATCCATTTATGCTCTTTACCTTATAAACATGGGCAAGTATCTTATTCATCTTCAACAACATCATCTATAGACATCCAACATAGCATAGGTTTGCAACTATCATTCATATATCAAAAGATGCAGTTACATGATAAAGAACTACTACCTAGGGTTTCCGGGTTGGACATAACCCTCACTAAAGGTGCTCGCTACCCTCACAAGAAGTGTGACAGGTAGTGCAACCTTAACTATAGGTAGTATCAGGTAGGATAACTACTCTCACCAAGGCTCTATCGACTAGGGCATCCAACCCTAACGTGTTATGCCGCCATATCGACCATCATCATGTCGTGCACTTATGCATAGAGGGTGATGAGCAGACCAACACCTAGGGTATCGTGCAAACTGGTTCAAGAAATGTGTCATGCAGCCAGGTGCTAAGGGATGTGTTGGGCATCACAACTACCCAATGAACAAGAACTCTATCGCCCATCTAGGGTTAGGATTACATGTCGGGCAGCCCACATCACTTCATCAGCTAAGGGCCATATCGACCAGGAGCATGGCACCCTAGACCAACTCTAACGCCCAACCAGCACACCATAACGTCTAAGACAACATGTCATCTAAGACACCCTATCATTCATGGCAAGACAGCCACTAAGGCACCATAAGGAAGCCTATCGCCCAACTAACTCAAACACACCATATCAGTCACCACAGGGTACTCACAAGGGCCACCACTCAACCCATGTTGGGCAAGAACCTGACCCAACATGTATCGCCCAAGACTCCAAATAGAGATATCAACTAGGCACTCTATCGGCCAAGGGGGAAACAACTACTAGGTCAAAGGATCATCTAGATCAAGGCATATCGCCCAAGCTCATCATCAAGGTCAAGAGAGCCATATCGGGCATAAAAGCCAACCAAACACATCATATCGGCCAAGATCAAAACCCTAGACCAAGGGAGGTGTGTCGGGCAACACTACCATAAGGAGTATCATGCAAGGAACCACGCTCATCCCGGCAAGGTCATCATCAACTTCAAGATCACCATCATCAAAACCCTAAAAGATCAAGAGGATTGGCTCACCTCTCAACAACCAATAGAGAGGGGTTTTGCACAACCTCCATCACCAATTGGGAAACATAATGTATCATTTCCATATCGGCCAAGGTCTCAACCACTACTAGGTCAAAACTCAACCATGGCTCACCTCTCAAATCCATGGTGAGAGAAGAGTGTTGCCCAAGCAACTAGAGTATAGACTCACCTCTCAACAACCAAGTGAGAGGGGTGTTGCCTATATCACTAGAGCCAAACTCACTTCTCTAGACCAAAGGAGAGATAGGGGTATTGCCCCAAAGGAAACCCTAATCTATGGGTTCGACCAACTTGATCTAAAGGTACACAAGAAACAACACCATCATCAACAACATGCCCACTATATCCACAAGATTAAAGGTACATGCTAGAGCAAGAAACATATCTAACAACAGGCATGGCCGATCGTGATCATATATGAACATGCAACATAAAAGAAAGTAGTATAGATAAGGTTAGGAGTTATGTAACCCGCCTTAAGCAAGCTCCAAGCTCCTAGCTCCAAGCAACACCTTCAGCCTCCACAAGAGGAAGAAGAATAAGACTCCAAAGAGAAGGATCGACTGCCAAGCTTAGCTCCTCCAAGGGTATTGTCCACCAAGGTTGCAAAGGAGAGGTTTCCTTCACCAAGGAAGAGGGGAAACTAAGGATCTAAAGGAATCCTTAGCAAGAGAAAGGAGATACATATATAGAAGAGGGTGGAGGAGAAAACAAGGCAATGTGTCGCCCACCTAAGGACACTTGTCCATGGGAAATGCCACATTCTCATCCCACCTCATACACATGTCCAAGGCAATTTCCATATGCACACATCATGCACCAAGTGTCCACTAGAGTGGTGACACAAACGAAGCTAAGAGTCAAAGATGGTCCATGGCTGACACACCTCACTCCCTTTCCTGTCACAACCCCATGGGCGACACACCCATGGCTGACACAAAGCTCTCTTTCCTGATACAAGGTCCAACAAGGCAAAGCAAGGCCCAAACAAAGCAAAACAAGGCCCAACATAGCTCAACAAAGCCCAAGGCAACTCAAGCAATGAGCCTAACCCTTCCTCTCAACTCTAGAGGAAGCAAGGAGAGAGACAAACATCTCTCAAGGTGACAAACTTGCTCATCAACCCTAAACTTAGGTTATTGCAAGTAGCACCTCCAACTCTCAACAAAGCTCAAGCAAACCCTAATCACCACTAGAGGTGATTAGCAAGAAACTAAGCATAAGGTTTAAGCAAAGCAAACAAGATAAGCCCAAAATGAAGGTCAGGGTCCTTACATTTGCATCCTATGGGTCTTTTCTACCCACATACTCCACCGCTCCAATGTGTCTCATATGTTCAAATATCTTCCCAGAACCCTAGAATTCCATAATGGGGACAACTATCATAGGTTGTGGTACAAGGCGGTCTTTGTTCCATATACAAAATTGTGACCATCAACTATCCAAACATGGACTGGAATGCTAGATTGGCCATGGTTGCTAGATCGAACAGAGGCATTGTTGGCTTCTCTATCCCAATCACAAGAACTTTGTCATCATGTGGCTGCCTCCTCGCACCACCTCCTAGCACTACATAGCTACTCTCATCATGTTCTTCACGTTCTCCAGACATATATGCATAAGAAGAAGCTATGATTACATATGTTGGACAATATAAGATCATACACAAACCTAATTTTTATGTCCCTATATACTTAGCAAACCTAGAGCTCTGATACCAACCTAACTTGTGACATCTCGCCACAACCAATTGAGATTACACAAAAAAAGTGCACGATCAACTACTAATGAAACATACACCAGAAAATAGGGTAAATTAAAATTGATTTATGCATTATCATGTGTGGAAACAGTACATAAAGGTCCATCAACCTACATCATGTCACATACTATGCTAGGTATTACATACATATCTAGTGGCATCGGACACAACCTACATACAAAAGATAATGTTCCACATGTTCATGCCATAAATATACAAAAAAGACATACTACCAAAACCATGTATTTACATACACCGTCTACAAAACATATCCCTCCCAAACCTGAGAGAACAGAGGACAACACTAGGACTCTACTACAACAACTAGAAACTCACCAACCTCCTGCGTCTACTTCTCTCCGAGCTTCTCCTATTTAACAACACAATCATGACCACACTGCAGACGACCAACTACAAGCATGTGGTAACCCACGAGGTGAGACTCATGTCCCAGCGAGAGAGATAACTCTCAACCAACGGTTATTGTTACAACAGATATCATTATTAAAAAGGATGAGGAAATCCATCTAAATCTGAAATTTAAACATTTTAGGATGTTTAATCAGTTACAACATATTTAAACTATTCAAATAGGTTGAGTAGATTATGCAAACTAATCAGATAAGCATGGTAACATATATAACTAGAAGGAATATGAAGAACATGTAAGTCTATTACCTACCGAAAAGTATAAGAAACAAAGCAAGCATTTAACATCCAATGTGAAGCTTTTTTAACCCGACACAAATATACTACTCGGTTGTATTATGTCTTTTATTAATGCCCTGAGGAATTGAGGTATACCACTCAATTTCAACTATCCACTGCTAAGCTGAAATCAGTGCCATACAAGATCTGTAGGAGATCCGGAATCCTCAGTCCTCAACCGCCCTTGGTGAGTACGAGTCTGCCGCAGTGACATATGAAGTCAAACTACAAAACACCTAGCCCACCTTGGTATAGAGGTCATGATGTTAGACACCTGGGTATACAAAACCCTACACAGAGGTACAATCATTGCTGCACTCAATATATCACATATATAAATCTATGATATATGACCACAATCATTCTCACATCGAGGCATGACCGTAACCATCCTCCATACACTTGGGATCAAGATGACAAGGACACGCAGTCACTTGCACCTTGCATACTCAATAGTATGCTCTTTGAGTTTCCCTTAGGAATACGTGTTTCACCATCTAGTAAGTCCTGACATGAGAATGGATTTATGGCACAATACATCTATGTGATTAGGGCTCCAATTGATTAGTATTGCCAATTGGATGTCTTTTATTGCCTCAATCAAGTTATAAGAAACCTCTAAAAGAACTTTACAAAACATAGGTAGAGTGCAACTTCAGAAGATATAAAATGTGGTAAACATAAAATGTGTTACATCACCACATGGTATTGTTGATTTCCATTCATGAGACCATCCCTATTATCACATCACCATGGGATACCAATCCCTTATCACATCACACAAATGATATCACCTCAATTAGGGAACAAGACCATATTCAAGGCCATATAGCTATCACATTATTCCCTACAAGAACATCATTATTTCTCCATGCCTCATCAAGGCTCATCATCATCACCACCATACAAGTGTCCCATAAGCCCATTCACAATCTTATGTTATTAATCATGATGGTCATAACATAGCTAATTATGGTTACAACAATTTAGGAGAGAGAAAGTTACTCCATCATTATGCTAATTACTCAAGAAAATAAGCATTATCGCCATGCACATAAATTAGGGTTAAGATCAATCAAGCAAACTAAATCAGAGATTCCAAATAGCAATAAAAGCTAAATGCTAATTATCATCATCTCCAACAATCATGGGGGCAATTAAGTCAAACAACACCATCATCAAGTCAATAAAACATGGTGATTATGAAGTCCAAAAAGTTTCACCGACCACTAAGAATTAGGTCACATCTTCTTCATCGACTGAAGAGGTGAACCACCTTCAGCGACCACATAGATCCCTATATTATCATCGACCTATGAAAACTAGCTCATACCATTCTTGGCGACCGAAGAAAAATCAGCCACTTCAGCAACCCTTATGTTAAGAACATTGTAAAGAGGTAAGATCACCTCCTTACTAAAATATGATAATCAAAACTCATTAGAAAGTAGGAAAATAAAAAAAAATCTGACTATATTCAATTTCATAAAAGATTGTACAAGATACATCAAAAATATCCCTTTTAGGGTTACATCATCATACACAACTAGGATCTAGAAAGAGGGAAGTCCAACTACTACAGTCTTGTCTCCAAGCAACATATCCATCATCCAAGTCCGCCAACAGCTAAGATCTTCACACCTTGTCCATCACCTTGCTCAACTTCTGGGTTGTTGGGAAAGCACCCAGCAAAAAGGGAAAGGGAAGAAAAGTATGTGTCACAAAACCTATTCTAAGATGGCAAGATAAGTAAAATAGGTAAAAACGGGCTAGCATTCATCATAAGATGAAGATAACAAGAGAATGAGGTCATATATAAAATAATATTTCAATATATGCTTGCCATAAATAAAGTATAATAAAAGAATTGCATGCATGATTAATATTGACTATCTTAACTAAGTAGGGTTGATGCACCTACCAGACCTTCAACCAGAAGGGTGAGGGGAGAATAATACATTCCCAGTCACCTGCACATATTTCATGTGCGGGGGAGAATAAGACGTTCCCCAGGGGAGAAATAACACATTCCCCAACTATGGGTGGTTGTACATAAGTACCGCTACTATAGCTAGTTAGTCTAATAAAATCATCATGATAGAATCAATGGCAAGTAATAGCATCATTTAAATAGAGCATAGAAGTTGGGTACAAAGACCCAAGAACAATATTCCAAAACTAATTATGAGGCAGTTATAACAAAAGAATCACGGGCATAAGATATAGGGTTCAAATAAACCTCATTGTGGAAAAAGTAGGACAAGGCACAAATATTTTCCAACTTAAGGTGTAAATGCACATACCTTTAATATTGATTCCAATTATCAACTGGCACTACATAATGTATTCCAATATCCACTTTTCTTGTTTTCAATGTATTAACATTTATTAGGGTTTTGCACATGTAAAAAGGTGAAGGAAACCCTAGTTTTGGACTTCTCGCATAAAACTCTAATTTAAACTCTGAGAACATCACCATTGATCTAGTTAGGCTTTCCTAATTAAGAAAATATATAATTTTGTATATTTTGGAGTTATGAAGATTAAAGCACATTTTTGGTGATTTTTATATATTTAATTAATTTTTAGAAAACACTTTTTGTCAAAACTCAAAAACAAACCACGAAATTATTTTTATTAGAAAGAGCATCTTTTTTTAGTTCATAACATATTTTCTTTTAATTTTTAGACAACCAGAGCAAAAGTTATGATTTATATAAATTCGACCAATCACAAAATTCCACATCATCATTTAAAGTTGTGAGAGAGAAAGAGAGAGGGAGCAGGGCCCAGATGACACGGCCCAATCAGATTCAACCATGTCATTGGGTCAAAGGTCTGGTTGACTCGCCTCAAAACAAAAATAACAAGGGCAAAAAGACAATATTGCCCCTGACCGAGAACAACAACGAAAGAGGAAAAACAGGGGGTAAAAGTGAGAAATGCACAATGGCTTTCTCCTTCCCAAGCACTCGCACCATTGCTACTTGAAGCAGCTAAGTAGGCCGACGAAAGGAAATCGGGGAAAACTTGATTACACAACAAACCAACCAATTGAGCAAGATGTTACCTTGGCGTCAGCACATGGAAGAGTTCTAATCCACTACTGGGCTCTTTCCGGGGTCGGAAGCCATGCCCCCAGACCACCATTCATGGTGCCGCAGGCTAAGGTGAAGGGACCTTGCTCGGAACCTGCCCAGACCAAACTGATGCAGGGAAACCGAATAGGATGGTTGTTGGCTAAATTGGACATTATTATAATCCCTTTGTTTCGATGATGACAAACATTTCATTCTTGTGGATCTAACGTGCTACTTGAGTGTTGCAGGAATTAGGTGGTTGAGACAACTTACACAACTTGGAAGATCTATATACTCAAATTGCTTTAATTCATGATTGTAATCAAATATAAAAATGTGTACAAGTATATAATGTACAAGTACTTAAATATCATGTAAATATAGAGTTTAGATCTTCCCTAGTCAATCACAACACTTAGATAGGTCATCCCCTATAATAGTGTCACAACTGCACACTCATACACACACTTAGTACTTAGTTTAAAATATTGAAACAGAGTCATTCTCGGTCGACAAACTTCTCAACCGAGACACTCTCGGTCGACAAACTCTTCGACTGAGACACTCTCGGTCGACAAACTCTTTGACCGAGAATGACCCAGGTAGCCGTTAGACACTGCAGACAAGGTAGTTGGGAGTTGGACTAGAATGTTATACACCTTGCTCCATACTGTCCCTAGGTCGACAAAGACCTCGACCGACTAGGATCTCAGTCGACAATTCCTCGATCGGATTGTCTCTGTCTGCACTTTCATAATTAATTAACTAGCCATTGTTAAAGCAACTAATGGATATCTAACTTCTAGTTGAGCACTTAGAACCCCCTAGAAAGTGTCTAGAACGTCCTTAAGCATTCATAGGCCATTCCTATAAATAGGACAAGCCTTAGGACACCCAAAACACACTTGTGCAACACTTGAGCATAACACTTGCAATTGGCTATTCATTCTTGTGAGAAATTGAGCAACTTTAACATTGGCTATTCATTACCATTTCTCCAAATTCGTGTCCTATAGGCTAGCATCTCCTACCCACTGCACTTACACTTCCATATACATTGGTTAGGAGATCAAAATGCTTGATATAGGAAATCAAGCCTTGTGCTACAATGATATTGTAATTTCTATTTTTCCTTCTTGTTCCTTTATATTGTTTGTACTCTCCTTGCTACTCCTAGAGTTGGAGGCTGTGGATTGGAGAGGGTTTGACTTTTGAGGTGGAGAAGGGTCTTCTCGGTGGAGAAGGTGGACTTTGGACTACTTCAAGAAGGCTGTCTCAACGGGAAGCTAGTTCAAGAGGAAGGCTACTTCAAGGGGGAGCTTGAGGTTACTTCAAGGAAGGTTGCTTCGAGGTTGGTGAGACTACTTCTAGGTGAAGGCTGTCCGAAGGGTTTGGTGAAAGTATTTGTAATTTTATGTAACATCCTTGTGAGGTAATAAAATTTAAGTACTTTCAAAATCCCGGTTGGGTAAGCAACCGGGTAGTGGATTGACTATCTTAGTATTTGCTAAGGTTGGAACCACTCTAAATCCTTGTCCCCTTGTCCAATATTTTTGTGGTTGCTTGCTTTGATTGAATTATTATTAAAATATCATAAAACCCTATTCACCCCCCTCTAGTGGTTTTTCAATTGGTATTAGAGCAGTCTTCAAGGAGCTCTAATCGAGTCTTGAAGAATGAAGGGTGGTGGTGCCTACAACCGCAAGCAAAGGAGCAGCTTGGACCAATCTTCAACAAGCTGTAATTGGTGCTTAGGAACAAGCCACACAACACTTAGTTGCCCTTGGAAGAAAAAGAAGGAAGATGTGCATAAAGGGTGCTTTATTGCTACAATAAGTGAAGATGAAGAAGAGGTAAGTCTTTTTTATTTACCTAAAGAAGAGCTAATTGCTAGTCTTGAAGAGACACATAATAAGTATGATTGAGTGCAAGAAGAAATTAAAGAAATCTAATAAAGAAAATGATGAGTTACATGCTAAACTTCTTGCTCTCACATCTGAAAATGAAGATCTCAAAAAGGCTATTGAAGATCATGATATTAAGCTGAAATCAGTAGAAGCAAATTGCAATCTTCTTTCCCTAGAAAAGATAAACTTGCAAACTCAAGTAAATGATCTTCAAAACCAACCTATTTTGTGTACACATCTAGATTATGATATTATTGTAAAAGAAAGAGATTATTTATTATCAAACTTAGATCAAGCAAAGTTAGATATCAAGAATAGAATGGATGAGATTGTTAAGTTGCAACAAGAAGTTAGTAGTTTGAGTAACAATGATATCCTTGATAAAATCTTAAATGATTCTTATCGTCAAGTTGGAAGGAGAAGACTAGGTTATAATCCTAAAGGAAAATCTTATCAAAAGCCTAGTTGGAGAAAGAGAAAAGTACTAGAGAGTCAATCTATGTTTGTACCTAGAGGCAAATATACATATGTACCCAAGAAAAACCTAGAACAAAATCATAGAAAGAGACATGAGGTTGATTCTGTATGTTGCCATTATTGTTTACGGCTTGGACATTATTCCTTCTCATGTCCTTACAAGAAAAAGGATGTTGAGTTAGTATGGGTTCCAAAACCCCCAAACTAAATAAATAAAATTAAGTTGAGATATGATCAAAGACTCTAAGTTGTATATCTCCATGTCTATCTCAACTTAATATAATAAGATAACAAATTGATTCAAATATCTAACTTGAAAATACACATTTTATATAAATCTACAGAGACACATCTTTAACATTTTATCTTAATTTGGGTTCTCAAAACCTAAAGATTTGAATATGATTAGTTGGGATTTGATCTAAATGTTACTTTGATATTTATATGTTTTATCTCAACTAAACTGAACTTTTAATTGCATAATTAAATTGGAAGTCATCTATGTTTTACTTGGAAACAAATTACAGAAAATAGTTCAGAAACAGTACAGAAACAATTTCAGTCGACAAAATCTTTGAACGAGACTATGTCGGTCGAGAAATTAGTCGACCGATAAGGCTTCTGCTTTAAATCTATATTTTTCTGAAGAAATAGTAACATTTTCGGTTGAGAAAGTTGTCGACCGAGTCAATGTCGGTCGAGAACTTTGTCGACCGAGTAAAACTCTGGTAGAACTATTTAAATAAAAACAAGACACTTAAAATGCAATCAACTTAAGCATGTAATGAACTCTACATATTCTTGTGCTTTAAATATTTGAATGATCCAAATCAAAAGGAAGAATATATGAGCATCAAAACTAGATACTTTTCATGATTAAATTGTATTTATCAAGTATACAAGAGCAAAGGATTAATTTTACTAAAACTGCTGCAAAAATGTTGCTTGCAAAGAAAAATGATACTGAAATATATACTCTTACTGCAAGAAGACATACTTGATTGCAAAAAATAAGTCATCAAATCTTCTCAAGCATATTAGTAGTTAGCATCATTACATATATGTTAATCGGATCCTTATTAAACTTGATGCAAACTACAAATTCTAATCTTTATGCAAATTGAAATTGATTATGCCTTCTTTGAAAATTCAAATGTTATCAAATTTCAATTGCTACTGTCTTGAAAAAGATGATTAAGCATAAATGGTCTACCTTAAAATTTTCATTAAAAAGATAAAAATCATTGTAACACCTAAATGGATATGCACTAACCAAAGTTGAGATATAATCAACAATCTTGATTTGAACAACTTTATATCTATCTCAACTTCACACAATAGAATAACAAATAAATGAAAGTAATTCAACACATAAACTAGAACATATAGATTGCTGAATAAAATCTACAGAAACATTCTCGGTCGAGAAATACTTCAACCAAAAATAATTCGGTCGACAAATTTTTCGAACGAGCAAGAGTCTGGAAAATATGTTCTACTATTTCTTATTTGCTATCAATTCAGTAATAATAATAATTGATTTAATCGAGAATCAGAATTCTTGGAGACCATTTTTTTAAGACATATTGATCTTTTGCATCATGAATTGTTGAATGAAGGTATTTGAAAATCCTTGAACCATGTTTAATCAAGAAAATCATAAATCTGCTTCTTATGAGATTATTTTGGTTCATCTTCAACATGGTTTAGCTTGAAACTGGAAAATTATGAACCATGTTGATTTTACTATTCTATCATTCACATGATTTATCCTAACTATTCCATGGTCTATCTATATAGGAACCATGTGTATTGAAATTTGTTTAAATGATCATGATCATTGTATTTCATGAAATTATATGCTTATTTCTTGATCATTGTATTGTGGATATGCTAATCATTGTGCCATGATCATTGTGTTTCATTGGTTTGTCTAAAATAATCTTTGATCTATATATACAAACCATAAATGAACATTGTTTTCAAATGATCATTGTAATTCAACTCATTACAAATAAAGATGATGCTATCATTGAAAATGCTATTTTGCATAACACTAAAACTCTATGACATAAATGCATCTTGACATAATGGATAATGATTATTGTGTGCATGGCTTGTAATAAATGAATAATGATGCTATGACAAGCCAAATAGTGTCTCTTAGAACAAGAATATTAATGTTTTATCTAGTTATTTGCAAAATCTTGACTTTAAGACATTAATCTTGCTTTCAAGGATATATGTTTCTAAAGAATCTTATGATTAATATGAAAATAAGGGTAGAAGAAGAAATGGGATTTGATATTTATGTACCCATAGCAAAGCTTATGAGACATCATTCACAATGAATGTAAAACATATATTCTACGAAAAACAAGGACAAAGACTTCACTGTGATGCCCATATTAAGTTACTGATAAAACGTCTGCATAATAGGTATCACTCAAAGTGCTTCAAATTCATATTCATTTAATCAAGTTACCTGCAGACATTATACTTCACATATGAGTGTTTAAACTGTAAATATGTAGGAAATGCCTCTTCGTCGAAATAAAGTTCGACCAAGGGGTGCTATGGTCGAAGTTAAGGTCAACCTAAAATAAGCTTGACAAAATGATTATTTGTAAATCATTTATCTGCACTAAACCTTAGTATCTTGATTCAAAATGTGTTCATCATATTGAAAACATAAATCTCTAATAAAAGGTCAAAAACAAATCTTAAAAACCATTTGTGACATTAGAATCCTTAAATTATCTTAATTATAAGATTAAGGGGGAGCTCACAAAAACTATTTTGATTATAAGATTAAGAAGCTTACATAACTTTGCAAACATCATTTGAAGCTTGTTATGACCTTAGTATACTTAAAAGTAATTTTGGTAATGAAAACAAAGAAATCTACAATATTCATGAATATGACATATATCTTGTTCCCAATGGAATTCTCTAAACAAATTAGGGCTTAATATCCCATGTATTTGATTAGAGATACATTCTACTATAAGCTTAAAATAAGCTCATATCATTTCAGGGCTTAACATCCCTTGTAAATGGTTGAGAAACTATTAAATATATTCATGAGATTAAAGGATTCTCATATCATTTTCAGGGCTTAACATCCCTTGCAAAATGGATGAGAAATCAATATGTATCTATCATGAGCTTAAGGGAATCTCATTTCATTTTCAGGGCTTAAAATCCCTTGTAAATTGGATGAGAAATCAATACACATATGCCATGAACTTAAAAGGAACTCATATCATTTCAAGGCTTAACATCCTTTGCAAATGATTGCGAAATAAATTGTGGCTAAATTTAACAATAATTGGTTTGCATTAATCCCTTGCTTTTAAATTGAATTCTTTAAAGTCATACTAAATGATTATCTTGGATATCTTTTTGAAATGACAAAGGGGGAGAAATAATATAAAATAAAAAACATAAAAATGAGTTTCATAATATCTCGGCCAGCACCCACTTGCAAAATAAGAATGACTACAAAAGGTAAACTTCAGGTATGAAACTCATATGATTTATATTTCCTTATTTTATATTTTTAAATGTTTGTCATCTTCAAAAAGGGGGAGATTGTTGGTTAAATTGGACATTATTATAATCCCGTTGTTTCGATGATGACAAACATTTCATTCTTGTGGATCTAACGTGCTACTTGAGTGTTGTAGGAACGAGGTGGATGACACAACTTACACAACTTGGAAGATCTATATCCTCAAATTGCTTTAATTCATGATTGTAATCAAATGTAAAAACTTGTACAAGTATATAATGTACAAGTACTTAGATATCATGTAAATCAAGCGTTTAGATCTTCCCTAGTCAATCACAACACTTAGATAGGTCATCTCCTACAATAGTTTCACAACTGCACACTCATACACACACTTAGTACTTAGTTTAAAATATTGAAATAGAGTCATTCTCGGTCAACAAACTTCTCGACTGAGACACTCTCAGTCGACAAACTCTTCGACCGAGAATGACCCAGGTAGCCGTTAGACACTGCAGACAAGGTAGTTGGGAGTTTGACTAGAACGTTATACACCTTGCTCCAGACTGTCCCTCGGTCGACAAAGACCTCGACCGACTGGGATCTCGGTCGACAATTCCTCGACCGAGAATGAATCTGTCTGCACTTTCATAATTAATTAACTAGTCATTGTTAAAGCAACTAATGGATACCTAACGACTAGTTGGGCACTTAGAACCCCCTAGAAAGTGTCTAGAACATACTTAAGCATTCATAGGCCATTCCTATAAATAGGACAAGCCTTAGGACACCCAAAACACACTTGTGCTACACTTGAGCATAATACTTGCAATTGGCTATTCATTCTTATGAGCAATTGAGCAACTCCAACATTGGCTATTCATTTCCATTGCTCTAATTTTGTGTCTTATAGGCTAGAATCTCCTACCCACAGCACTATCACTTCCATATACATTGGTTAGGAGATCAAAATGCTTGATATAGGAAATCAAGCCTTGTGCTTCAACGGTATTGTAATTTCTATTTTTCCTTCTTGTTCCTTTATATTGTTTGTACTCTCCTTGCTACTCCTTGGGTTGGAGGCTGCGGATTGGAGAGGGTTTGACTTCTCAGGTGGAGAAGGGTCTTCTCGGTGGAGAAGGTGGACTTTGGACTACTTCAAGAAGGCTGTCTCAACGGGAAGCTACTTTAAGAGGAAGGGTACTTCAAGGGGGAGCTTGAGGTTACTTCAAGGAAGGCTGCTTCGAGGTTGGTGAGACTACTTCTAGGTGAAGGCTGTCCGAAGGGTTTGGTGAAAGTATTTGTAATTTTATGTAACATCCTTGCGAGGTAATAAAATTTAAGTACTTTTAAAATCCTGGTTGGGTAAGCAACCAGGTAGTGGATTGACTGCCTTAGTATTTACTAAGGTTGGAACCACTCTAAATCCTTGTCCCCTTGTCCAATATTTTTGTGGTTTCTTGCTTTGATTGAATTATTATTAAAATATCATAAAACCCTATTCACCCCCCTCTAGTGGTTTTTCAATGGCTCCATGGAGGTTAGCAGAATGACATATTGGGGTCCGAATAACTGGAGTCGCGAGTAGGCAGGAAATTGAAGAGGGATAAGGCACACACAGGGGAAGAAGGCAGCCAGGATCCCAGGGCATTTATAGGTGACAAAGTACCCAAAATTGGGGTTTGATCGGTGTGGAAGGAAAGGTGAGAGAGGAGTTGTGGCAAAGAAATCTCACTTTGAGAGAAAAAGGTGGGCGAGAAAAATGCATAGGAAACCCTGCGTCGAAGACTCGTGCAACGACAGACTTGCCTAACCCATGAAGGTTGAAGAAAATCTAGTAGATGTATGATCAACAAATCTGACAATCGAAGAGAGAGTCTGAATTCTCAAATAAGAAATTAGCATGAAAAATAATCAACCAAGAATCTTATTCAAACCGAATTAGGATAAAGTGATATGTTCAATTATTAATCTTTTTTTCTCTCTTCTTTTGAGGGCTCAAACAATTTCCTAATCTAATAAAATTTGATAACTGACTGATTTTGATGTGTACAATCCGAATATGGAATTAGTTTTGCCTTTTGAGGGATTTGAATGTGTTAAATAATTCAAATGTTATTTTGTCTTTCCTCCTTCATTAGTGGTGATAAGATTCCTCAAATTTCATGAAACTTCACCCATAAGTCTCTCTAAGGGACTAGAACACAATTTTGTCATTAATTTCACAATTTGAATTTATTTATTTATTTATTTAATTTATATAAGATTCTACACACTTTCTCTCTCATATTATTACTCATTATCCAAACATTATCCAAATTAGTTGCAAATTTTCTCAAATGCTTATTTTTATGTTTAGATTACGAATTTGGAGTTAGTTTTTCAATTTGAGGAGATTATATATTTTATTTATCTTTCTTGGCCTATTCCCTATTATCCTGTAATAAAGGCTTTTTATTTATTTATATATTATCCAAATTAGATGATACTTGGACTTTAAGTATCTTTTGGCTCAAGGAAATGAATTTTGTCATCAAATTATTTATGGCTTCCTATTTAGGATTTTTGGAACAATATATACCTCATTATCTCCTTTTATCCATTATATCCCACATTATCTCCAATTATTACATTTATCATCTCCTTTATGCAAATTTCAGGATTTCCTTTATTTTTCATATCCAAAAAGATACTAGAAAGTTCTAGCATAAATTTCTTTATTCTTTTTATCACTTAAGTGGACATTTTACATATTAAACCCATTACTAAGCTTTCACTGAGGTATTTGTGCACAAAACCCAAATATTGAGATAAAAGGTGAACAAATGCTCATTAGGCCATTATATTCTCCACAAATTAAACAGAACGGCCAAAGAGGATAGAAATGAGAGGAAAAGATGGAAAAAGAGGACCAAAAGGCAAAATGCCCAGAATTTAGTATGTTACAAACATAGAAAACCGTTGAGAATGGGTTCCCTACCTTCATCAACTGCTAAAGAATGGTCAAGGTTGATGACCTAAGACATCAGGGTTCATCCCTTCACTGACCACTGAAGAAACCAAGACATCAATGACCATTAAGGTCCAAGGTTCAACAACCACATATGTGAAAGTTCAGTGCCCAAGAAGATAGAAAAACTCATTGGCCGCATAAGAAGGAAAATCTTTGGCAACCAAACATGTAGTCAATTTTGGTGACGAAAACATCAATGTCATGGCAACCTCAAGAGAAGAGAGAGAAAATATTGGCGACCAAAAACTCACCAACATCAGGTTGATCATGACCATGAAATCTAAAAACCATCAAGGTGTAAAACACATAAAGAAGTTCAAATCCAAAACCTTAATGTCAATCATTGCCATGAGAGAAAACAAAACCATGATTAAGAGAGAGGAAAAGACAATGATTTCATCAACATGCATGCATCCAAAACCTCCATCACCAAGTAAGAATTTCAGGTACGAAGGTGACAGTATATCAAAGGGAAGCTATTTACTAAAGATCACCATGAAAACATAAACCTATATCAAGGATATCATCTTTCAAAATGTAACTACGTTTTTATGGTAGATTACTTGCATGCAAGGTAAGTGAAACAATAATCCAAGAGAAAGTTATATTACTTTCTATAAAAGAGAAGAAGCAACTCCAACAACAAGGAACCTCCAAGAAAAGAGGGTTGAATACCCTATCTTGATCACCTCCACATGCAAGGTAGATCCACCTCCAAGGAAGAAACAAAACCCAAGGTCAAATAGAAAGAAGGAGACAAAAAATCTAGGTACAAAGGTCAAGAAGAGAAGTGCTTCAACCTCTTTTTTTGGTCAGTAAGCGTGTTACTCTTTCCATTCCAAATGAAAAAAGAACTGTACAAGTAGGGGGAGCACAAGCTCATACTATCTAAAAAGATAAACAAAAAGGACCTATCTATGTAGTCCTCTATAATCACTCTCTATGCATCTCCACAAGTTGTGTGGATTGACTTTTGCACCTTCAAAAACTATATGATTCCTATGAATCCATATATAATATATAACCAACACAGTAAGGAGCGCTTCGTTCTTGTTCTTCATGATTTGAATGTCTTCCTTACTTCTTGGTCTGATAGGCAAAAACTGAGCAACTTTCCCCCATATTTCAGTAGCTACATCACACTCCCACATAATGTGATCGTTAGTCTCCTCATGTCTGCAACACAAACTACATCTAGAAGACAGACATAAGCCTCTTTTCTGCAGTTGATCTTCAGTGATCAACCTACCGTACATGAATTTCCAGGAGCAGATAATAGCACGCCTAGGAGCTCTTGAACGCCACAGCCATTTAGACCACGCCACCTCTCCATGCTTGATTCTGCAGAAATTCCACGCCTCTTTCAGTTTTAAAATCTTGCAACCTCCCAACGTGCAAGAATCATCTCCGCCTTCTATCAGAATGCCACTACAGATTCGACGAATATCATCCATCCCCCTTGCTTCAG
This sequence comes from Alisma plantago-aquatica, assembly GCA_963693085.1. Classification (NCBI taxonomy): domain Eukaryota; kingdom Viridiplantae; phylum Streptophyta; class Magnoliopsida; order Alismatales; family Alismataceae; genus Alisma; species Alisma plantago-aquatica. Next base: position 1,148,478,780 of record OY856412.1, read on the forward strand.
GAATGTCCCATCTGTTTCTAGCAATGATGTTACTCAGATAGAAATTAGGTCCCAACTTCGACCTGAGTTGTAAGTAGCTTTGGTCATCACTACATTGTGTGAGGAAGCATCTGTTAACCCATGGATCCTTCCACATCTTCACAGTGTTGCCATTTCCAATTTTAAAATGGACATGTGCCAGACATTTATCTCTAGTCTTAAGGATGTTTCTCCACATCCAATTGTTCGATTGCTTAGGTTGACTTGACCACACCATCTCCTCCTTGATATACTTGCTATGAATTCACCGGATCCACAAAGAAGTTTTCTTGTTGGCAATATCCCACATATTCTTCACAAGTCCTGCATCATTCCAATCTTCCACTCTTCTGACACCCAGACCTCCTTTTGGTTTAGGCCTGCATATAATATCCTAGGATATAGAGTGAATATGTTTTCTTTCCCCCTTGTCTCCCCAAAGGAAGTTGTGACATATGCTTTCAATTTCATCAATCGTAGCTTTTGGGAGTGGGAAAACTCCAGTCCAGTATATGTGATACGCTGAGAGTGTCGAGATAATTAGCTCCAACCTCCCAGCCATCGACAGGAACTTGGATTTCCACGTCTCCAGCTTGGTTTTCAATTTATCAATGAGGGGATAGAACATCCTCTTTGTGAGTCTACCTGCAAATAACGGAACCCCCAAATACCTGACCGGGAAGTCAGTATTTTCTACTCCCATCTGTGTACTGATGTTGGAGTGTGCATTTCTACTAAGGAAAAGTTGACTCTTTTGTGGATTCAGTTCTAAGCCAGACACGTCCTTGAAGCGCTGCAAGCATTGTTTGATACCTTTTATGTTGTCTTCAGTAGCTTTAGCAAAAACCAGAAGATTGTCTGCAAAAAGCAAGTGGGAGACGGTAGTGGCGCCAGCTGCAAGGGGTTCCATCTCTTTCATCTGTACCGCCTGATCAAAGATAGCAGTGAGGCCTTGCATTCCTATCACAAATAAGTACGGCACCAATGGGTCACCTTGCCTGATACCACTAGAGGTTTGTATAATCTCAGTAGGTACGCCATTTATCAAGATCTGACACGAGGCAGTAGCCAAGCATTCCTTAATCCACTCAATCCAGCAAGACGGGAACTCCATCACCTCAAGAATATTTAATAAATAACCTCTGTCGATAGAGTCATAAGCCTTACTCAAATCATCCTTCAAACAAAGCTTGCTGCTGACATTCACCTTCTTAAAATCATGCACCAATTCATTGGCAAGAAGAATGACGTCAGCAATCCTCCTACCTTTAACAAAGGCGCACTGGTTGATGCTGATGAGGCTCGGTAAGATATCCCTCAACCTGTTAGCAAGGATTTTGGAGATAATCTTAGTGACGAAGTTGCACAAGGAGATCAGCCTCCACTCTCCCACTTTCTGTGGTTGTTTCACCTTAGGAATAAAAGCCACATACGATTTGTTCATCTCTCTTAACATTTTCCCTTTGAGGAAGAAGTCTTTAATTGCACAGCACACATCCACCCCAACAATATCCCAGGTGGATTTGAAGAAGTGCGCATTCATACCATCTGGGCCAGGGGATTTGTCATCATCTGACTTCTTGACAATATCATAGATTTCCTCATCAGTGACCAAGGCACACATAGCTTGCTTCTGAGACTCGGTTAATTTGGGCATGTTTTCACCACTAAAGGGGGCTATGTGACTAGTCACGTTGAACATCTTCATATAATGCTTGATGAAAGTATCCCCAATAACTTCGATGTTTCTAGTTTGAACTCCATCCACCTCAAGCACACGAATTTGGTTCCTCATCCTTCTGGTTTTCAAGGAGGCGTAGAAAAACTTTGTATTCGAGTCTCCATTCTTGAGCCAAAAAATTCTAGACTTATGTCTCACCATAGATTCCTCAGTGTTCTTAGCCATAAGAGCTTCTTCTTTTAAAGTCTTTGCAATATCCCACTTAAGTTCATTATAGGGATCTTTGTCTGCCTCATCCTGAGCCTTTATAGCAGCCTTTTCTTTGTTCCTAGCCATGTCAGCCATATCACCCTTCTACTCCCAGATCCAGGTTTGAAGCTTTCTTTTCGTGCTCTTAATGCGTTGACAAAGCCGGTACATAGGATTACCATCCACCCTTGTATTCCAAGCACTGCGAACAACATCTTGGAATCCAGGGAGACTAGCCCAAGCATTGAAGTAGCAAACAGGATACTTGTGCTTTTGTTCTTCATCATCCATTTGAATAATCTGTATGTGATGATCACTGTATATAGACGCTAAAATCTCGATCCATAGTTTAGGGAAATCTCCAAAACCTTGACTGTTGAGGAGAGTCCTGTCAATTTTACTTCTAGTATTGTCTGCCCCTCTTTGCTGATTGTTCCAAGTAAAGAACGACCCTTTGGGCTCTACTTCAATCAGATTTAATTTACTTACAGTCTCATTAAAATCACACATCGACTTAGCTGATGGTGAAGCTCTTCCTTTCCTTTCCTCTTCCTTCCTAACAACATTGAAATCACCGGTGATGATCCAGGCTACTCGCACAGAGCTGTTGATGGCCACCAGATCATCCCAAAGGGCTACTCTTTTACTGTCATTGTTATCACCGTACACAGTTGTCATCTCTAAGCTTTTTCCCCCAAAGCTCAGGTTGAGATGTATGAACTGTCGCGATTGAGCTAACTTCCTGATCTTGATATCATCTCTTTCCCATAACACTAGAATCCTAGCCTTCTTGCAGCACGTGGAATTATCTAACCACTTGGCTTCTAGCCAGGTTCTTTGTACATCTTTAGTAAGTTTACTTCTTTTGATTTTAACCTCAGTTAGAAGAGCCACATCTGCTTTGGCCCTCCACAACTCAGCTCGGATAACGTCGGGCTTCTCCCATCCGAAGATGCCTCAGACGTTCCAAGCTATGATTCTAGGTGCTTCACCCATTAGACCCCTAGACTGCTACACCACCATTCAAAGTCGTTGGTTCTTTTTCATTAACTGAGTCTTCAAGGGTATGGAATTTGTTAGCTTCCTTTCCTCTCCCAATGGTGTTTTTCTATCCCATCGTCCTTCTCAGACTCACCGTCTTCTTTGGTCTTTCAAAGCCATCCTTCTCGCTGGAAGCACTCTGCTCCCTCGAGCTGTCTCCCTCGCTGCCCACACCATTTTCTTCTCCCTGGTTTGTGCACGCCACAACACTAACTTCAGGTTGTGTCTACGCACCAGTGTTCTTTTGTGTCTACACATCAGTCTTCTCTAGGGAATTCTGTCGAGCACTTCGTGCCTGCCCGCCGCTTTGCTCTGTCTGCACGTTAGTCTGCTGCTCCGCCGGCTTCACCTGAACAGCAACCTTGCACAGAGCCTTCTCGTGGCCAAAGCTCTCGCAATGGGGGCACCTCACTGGTATCCATTCGTACTCAATGCTAACAGCATAGTCAGCCCCTTTATCCGTCCGCAGCTTGACAGCCTTGGGAAAAGTCGATTTGGCGCTCATCAGCACATTGACTCGTGCATAGTTGATTCTGGTCTTTGCTTTCGTCTGGCGATCCAGACACTGTGGCTTACCCAGGTAGGATGCGATACGCGCGATCATAGCTTCGCTCCATAGCTCGAGAGGTAGATTGTGGACCTTCAGCCAGACCGGAACAACTGTGAACTTCTCCTGTTCCAGTGGGTCTCCTTTCTCCCACTTCTTGAGAACCATCAGTTTGCCCTTCACATACCAGGGACCGCCTTCTAGAGCATTGGCGAGGTCAGAGTCCTCACTAAACTTGATAATGAAGCTTCCGCTCCCCCTCCCCATAACCTCCATGGATCCGATTGGTTTCCAGAGCTTTTCGAGATAGTCTTGCAAGGTTGGGATATACAGTTTGAAGGAAATCACATAACCAGCGAGCGTGTTCGGCCAAAGAGCTACGTTTTCATCCACCTCCGCCTGTGGGATTATGATGGTGTCTCCTTCTACTGTTAGAGCTGCTTCTGGTAGCCTGGTGTCGACGTCTCCGAATGAATTATTGAACACGGACGACCAGTCCTTAGGCATGCTCGCCACTCCGACCTCCTCGACAACATGGCTTCTCCGCTGAGGTCTTCTTCCCCCTGGATTCAGTTGCCTTCTTTGGTGCTCGCCGCCGTCGCCCCTAGAGCACGACCCCATCTGTTCTCTAAGTGCTTCAACCTCAACTCAAGCACTACCACGGAGTACCGTGGATTCGGCCTAGAAGAGAGAAGATCTTCAAACTCAAATCAAGAACTACCATGGAAAGACATGGGTTCGTCCAAGAAGAAGAAGAGGAAGAACGGTAGGGAAAGGAAAACGAAGATGAAAGGGGAAGATCACTTAGAGAGATAAATATGGAAGCAAGGATCACCAAATGATCACCTAGGAAGGGTTGCTCCAAACCCTAGCTCAACATGCAAGATTGATCAACCACTTGAGCTCCACCTTCTCAACCAAGAACAAGAGGAAGGAACACCAAGGGAATGAATAGAGAGAGAGAGAGAGGTTGCAAAGGGTTTAGTTGCATGCAAGGATAGAGGTTTATATATCTAAGGGTTGGAGAGAGAGAATGAAGTTTAGTTGTCCAACTGAACTTGTCATATGTCCACCAAATTCTTGACCATGCAAACACCAAAATCAAACATGCAACTAAGGAGTTAAAACCAAGGAAGATTAGCGACCAACATGGTCTAAAAAAGGTCATTGACCACTGAGATTATCGACATGCAAGGATAACCAAAAACTCAATGATTGTTGAGGATCAGAAAGGGAAACCATCACTTATACCAATCCCTACAGTTTCTTGACGACCAAGGAGGGTTCATGGGCTCATTGACCGCAAGACCACTAGGAACACATCAATCCTCATTGACTACTAAGAATCATGTATCACAAGAACCTTGGTGACCTCCAAAACCAAAGCTCATTGGTCAAACATGTATCAAGGTCAACCATCCACTTAAGGCATCCATGCAAACCCTAAAACTCAACACATGATGCTACCACATCAAATCAAGGTAAAACAAGTATTTGGCATGACACTCTTTCCAACATGATGCCAAAACATGAGAGGCACAACAAGAATGTGAAAAATTGCAAGAAAGACTCGACACATGGGTAAATTGCAAATAGGTCCCAAAGAAGCACATATATGAAAAACTAACTCAAACAATATCCAAAGTGAACCAAACTTCAAACATAAGCCTATAACATGATATCAAGGCACATAACAAGGTTCAATTAAGGTTCTAAGCATGAAATTATTATAAGCAAGCATGATCAAGCAAAAATCAAGGTTAGGGGTCTTACACTTATTTACCGAAATCTGTTGGAAGGCATCAAACCATCTGGTCTCATTATAAATAATAGTAGGACTAAAAATCAATGATGTTCATTGATACTTATATGTATTTGACGCAAATTTACCATGCGCAGAAACGCAAGTGAACGCGTCGAAGTAGTACAGACCTTTGTGAGGCCCGAGTCGAACTCAGAGATACGTGAATCATCGGAGACTCCTACTAACTACTCGCGATCAGCTAAGCTGATTAAATAGTTGAGAGTTGTTGTCAAAATTAAAAGAAAATGAAAATAAAACAAAACAATCAATCGATTAAATGTTGGTTTAATCTATTCAAAAGAAGATCTTTAGGGTTGCGGTTTCACTGCGGGTTTTCATTGTATTGAATTCTATATAGCTACTCAATTTTAGCTCTCCATCTAGGTAGTGGCCTGAAATCAGAGTTGCCCACTGTCGTGGTACAAATCACTACCTATGTCTAGGTCAGTTCCACCATCGTAATAACCTATACCCTAAACTAGGTGCATTAGGAACGACCTCTCGGTATCCACCATTAATCTTACACCACCTTGTTCAAGGGATTTGTCAATTAATGTAAATTCTGTCTCTTTTCAACCGTTAATTCTTCTTTCAAAGCAATTAAAGGCATTACGTTATTATTATGGTGATGAAGCATAACAATATATTGGAGAAAATGAAATTATACCATGAATTTAAGAGATAAGATATGAATTACTATTATAAAATCACCATACAATGAATCCCCGGGCTACTCCCGGTCCTAAAGACAAAGGGGATTAGCCCCGCATGTTCATCTCAAAGTACAATGTGGAGAAGAAAAAGGGAAACATGAAGAAAAACATGATTGAGTGATTAAACCCCTGAACGGAGAAGGTCCAATCGATCCTTGGTGTAGAATACGCATTCTCCCGCCTTTCGGTGGTGAAATTCGTCTTCTTCAACGTTCGGATTGGCTGGGGCGTGCTCTCGTACTCTGTTCTTTTCTCCTTGCTCTCCGGGATCTGTGCAGCAACTAATGACATTCTCCTCCTCTCAAGGGCGCTGTCATTAGGTATAATCCCGCAATTAGGTCGTCAATTAATCACAGCCGTCCGATTAAGATCAATCTGAAACAAACTCATATCTGACGGCGTCGATACCATCGACGCGAGTCGACAGTATCGACCCTGCACTGTATCGGCTGGTCTTCTTTTCTTTCCTTTATCGCGACTGATGATAGCTCGATACCATTGACGAGAGTCGATGGTATTGACTCTCTAAGGCATCAATTTTGTCCTTTTACCATAGATGTAGCTCCACTAGTTGATGGTATCGACATATGTGTCGATAGTATCGACTCACTCCTTGCCAACAACATGATGGTATCTCGATACCATCGACATCCATGTCGATAGTATCGACTTTCTTCTCGTCCTTGTGGCTGGCAACCTGTGGTCCTTTCGAGGGTATCGACTACCGTCGATGGCATCGATGGCAGCAAATACTTGTTTTTCCTAAAATTAACACACGAAACCACATAAGTCCACATAAAACGTATTTTTCTGATAATTAATACTCAAAATGCTGAAATAGGGGAAATTTGACATAAAGAAGTAGCTTTGACCAAAGTGAATGAATTATGCAACATTAACCATGAAAATAACTAATAAATGCATAAAACCCATATCAAACAAGTCTATAAATGTGATTCAAAATCATCGCATCAAACTCCCCTAAGCTTGAACATTGCTCGCCCTCGAGCAACTAAACCTTAGAATAGAATTGCCAGAGTCAACTAAAGAACAAAGCATCACAATAGACATCCCACATGACTCCCATCTGACATTCGCATACCGACCCTCACTAACCACATAATGATAATTACCCTAAAGGTGATAGTAATCATCCATAAAAGTTATTAACCTCAAACTGATGAACACTATCATATAAGGTAGTTAACATAATAAAATTCACCGGTCTAGACTTAGTACATCTTGTGATCTCCTATACTACGATGCTCACCCTAACTACCATCTACATGGAAGCAGTTCTCCTGATATTCATTAGTGAGGAGAAATTCATGGTGGCCTACCAATCCGAGCAACGAGTGGATGAAATAGGTGGCTCATGGAAGAAGTGGAAGCATTATACGATTTCAACATGCATACAACAAAAATGCCCTAAATGATGCAAATGCACATGAAAAATGCCTTAATGCCTAAGATTAGGTGAAATGATGCATGCACTAACCATCCGTCTCAAAATGAGATGGATGTCTGATTAAACTACATCATGTTCTCACTTATCTTGAAATACAGGTGAGATTATGTTCCTTTCTCCTTCTTATTCTTGTTGCTTCTGAATAACTTTTTTTTTCTTTTTTTTTCATTACAAACCCTTATATCCATGATTGATAATGAATACTTATTGGGCTTATATTTTCTGCGTAGCTCAAATATTTGCACTATTTGGAAGGTATGGAACAAATTAACTCACCATTAAAGAATAAATGAGGTACATGACATACTTTATGCATAAAAGTTATGAATGCAACTACATGACATGCACCTAAGGGTAATGTGCATGTATACCTCTTCTAAAATTTTTTATTATTTTTCATGCAAACATATGAAGGTGGTTGCAACGCAAGTCCTATCTATATGCCATGCAATCAAAAAGGTTAAAACCGAACTTTACTTCCAAATCTTGGATGGATTGTGAAAACAATGAGGTGGACAGATCACAAGACTAGTTGAATGAACCTTTGAAAAATATTATACGTCCCTCCTTACTGACTTGTGTAGTAGCTAAGAGGTTTTTCTCTCTTACTTCACATTAAAGTCTCATTATCATTTGGTCAGTTTCGGCTCAACAACCAATTCCGTCCACTTTCATGAATCATTAGGGATGTAAAATCATGATTTTCTATTTTAAAGTTGACAAACCCAATCATTTTCTAAGTTACGTGATCAAGGTTAAACAACACTCAAGCTTGCGAACACTAAAAAAAAACTAGTTTCCCTCAATTCCCCATGTACATGCAACTGAGATGACTCAACATTAATGACATCCACAATTACACTAGATAGATTGTGGATCCTAAAACAACTAAGATTGCAGAAAACAAATGACAGGAAACAAAAGCAATAAAACTAAAAATATAGAAAATGAAAGATAGAACTGTTCCAATACCCCCCCAAGCATGAATTCGACTATGGCCTCATAGTAAAAAACAATCTTAAAGGTTGGAACAGAGATACCACTTTTACTCTTTAGGTGGAGGCGGGTACTGCGGAGTCATAGGGTCCCAAGACGGATACTCCCCTTGGAAGCTCGGATCAAACTAGGCCCTAGGTGGAGGTTGTGGATAGCCTCCAAAGTAATTTTGGCTCCAATAATGGTCGTAAAAGGGCTCCTATTGCATCTCCATCCGTTGCAACCGATCATGAATTTGTTGTTGGTTGTCCAGGAGAAGACGCTCATTCTCGAACATTGCCTTTTGATTTTCCAGTAACCGGTTTGTAGTGTCTTGAATATCGGTGTACATCGCCATGTGATGCTGCTACGTCTGCTGTATGTCTTGCAACATAGTATACATACCCTGCATCGAGTAGGCATCCTCGCTTGGCTGCGAGGGCGGTGGTGGTGGTGGAGGCTGTGATGATGAAGATGCACCCGGATGCATCCGAGGACGCTTCCGTGGTGCCACTCGAGCACGAAGAGGTGTGAAAGCCTCCTCTTCCTCTGTAGCCTCGTTGTCATTGTCGTCGTCGTTGTCGTTGCCGCCGTCTTCATCGAAGTCGGCGATGGCTATGATAGGCCATCGGAAGTGTTGCGCCCCTTCGATATTGAAGACTGGATCGAGAAGCGAGCATTCTTGGTAGGCGTGGTTGATGTGGCATTGTGCATACGCCAAACCATCTCGAAGAAGAATAAGATTGGACCGGTACAGATGTTGCAAGTTCACCTTGCTCTTGGTAGATAGAGGAGTAAGCTTCTGGAAATTCAAACTGAGGTATGAAGCCAGCTGGGTGATGAGCCCGCCGAAGTGAATCGGCGCTTTCCTCGTACTCCTCTTTAATGTCAAAACTCTCTGTAGAAAGAAGGCTCCCCAATTGCATTCTTGACGTTTCAGGAGCTAATACAAGAAGAATAAGTCTATCCCCTGAAACTTGCTGAGGGCCAAATCACCCCGAGCAAACAATGTAGAACTGAGCATCCAGTGTAGTATCCGAACGAAAAGGTGCTCGAAATTAGCTACGGCAGCATTATGGTAGCTCACTGACTTGCCCAGCGACACCGTCACCAGCTCGGCGAAGATGGCATCATAGTCGGTGCGGTTGTCCGGTCGCCGGTAATCATGTTGCGAGTGATTCCAATTAAAGATCTTGTTGAACTGCCGGAGTGTAAGGGTATAGTCGTTGTTGTATAGCCGGAACGACACCCGACCCTTGATCCACTTGCGGTCGGTGGCTATGATTTCGTTGGGCACGACGCAGACGTCCAGTGATGCCATGAACTCAGCCACCAGCTCCTTGTACGTAGGCCACTCGCCGAAGAATGGCTGGCCATCTGCATGAAACTCCAACTCGTCAGGCCACCTTCCCGTGTGTCGGGCCTGACCCTTCAGGACATAGTCGAGGTTTTCTTCGAACCCGAGGTTGCTGATGGTTTCCCGTTCAACATAACGGGTCGGTTCGATCTTCCTCTTTAAGATCTCCTCGTAGATCTTCTTCACCTCCATGGATGGATGGATTAGCAGTAGGCGTGCAACTGACGCGGTCAGAGGTGGCACAAACTCTGGGATGTCCATCGGATTCATGCGTGAAGACGACGCTCCAGCTACGTGCACCATGATTGCGAGAGATAAGGGGAATAGAAAGGAAGCTCGGTGAAGATCAGAGAATCAAATCTCCACTCGATGAAGAACTAGCTCGGTGTTGCTCGTCGTCGGGCCTGGATAGCTCTGGAACACACTCAACACAAGTGAAGGAAGATTGCACTGAAGGTGTGATATCATATGATGCAAATACTCCTCATATATAGCCGTGGCCGGCACTACTGTCCGCCCATCGATACCATCGACGTGAGTCGATGGTATCGACTCGGGTAGCACGATCCGTACCTCCGCGAGTATCGAAGGTTGTCGATGGATGGATCTGCGGGGCTCGGATTGCTGACGCGTCGATACCATCGACCCGACCCCTGGATCGACTTCCTTGTTGTTTCAATTGCCGTTGATCTTTCCTCGCGGATCGTTGACGTGGCTCGTCGATACTATCGACGCAAGTCGATGGTATCGACTCTATGATTAGGGTAAACCCTCGTGAGGCCCGGCCGCCACCTTCTTTACATAAATGTGTCGATACCATCGACATGCCCGTCGATGGTATCGACTTTATTGAGACGGTTTGTTTTGAAAATCTTCAGAGATCTCGATAGTATCGACAGCCATGTCGATACCATCGACCTCTGCTTGCGATCTACCTGTTGGTATGTCGATACCATCGACGAGGCCGTCGATGGTATCGACGCAGTGCGATTCCTGCAGTCACCAACTGTACTACGGTCGATACCATCGACTCTGCCTCAGCCCTGCACATGTAGCAAACGATCACGAAATCTTTTTTACATTACTAACTAAGTTTAAACAAATCAAACTAGGAATATAAAGGAACTAAACTAACGTACCAATGGTTGGGTTGTCTCCCACCAAGCGCCCTTATTTAGCGTCTTAGGCTAGACGACTTGAAGCACATCATGCATCCAAAAGTGAAATTAGTTTGACCTCACTCACCTTCCTCGTGAAATCTTCACCAAAATATAACTTCAACCTCTGCCCATTCACCAAAAATGTAGTCTCTCCATCGCGCACCATAATTGCACCATGTGGTTTGACATATTCCACCGTGAATGGCCCACTCCATCGGGATTTAAGCTTCCTGGGATGCAACTTCAGCCTTGAATTGAACAACAACACACGATCTCGCTTCTTGAAGGTGCGCATCTGAATGTGACAATCGTGGATCAACTTAGTGCGCTCCTTGTATATCCGAGAGTTCTCATACGCAGTCATGCACAACTCATCCAATTCATTTAATTCAAGCAATCTCTTCTTCCCCGCCTCATCATAACTCAATTTGAGCTTTCTTAGCACCCAGTGTGCTTTATGCTCTAACTCTACCGGTAAGTGACAAGCCCAGCCGTACGCCAACCTAAAAGGTGTGGTGCCTATAGGTGTCTTGTATGCCGTCCTATAGGCCCATAATGCATCTGGAAGTAAGGCACTCCAGTTCTTCCTCGTGGAAGCCACCGTATGCTCCAAGATTTTCTTAATTTTGCGATTGGAGACCTCCACCCGTCCTTGAGTTTGCGGGTGATACGGGGTACCTATGTTATGTTTGACCCCGTATTTCTTCAACAATGCCGAGAACTTTTGATTCTTAAAGTGCATACCCCCATCACTGATGATCATTCGGGGCACTCCAAACCTGCAGAAGATATGTTCCTTAACAAATCTGCACACTACAGTAGAATCATTAGTCCTTGTGGGTATTTCTTCTACCCACTTTGACACATAATCAACAGCTAAGAGGATATATAAATTCGAGTTAGAGGACACAAAGGGTCCTATGAAATCTATACCCCATAGGTCAAATACCTCAACCTCTTAGAAGACATTTAGGGGCATCTCTTGTCTCCTTGAAATGTTACCCGCCCTTTGGCAGGAATCACATTGTCTCACGAACTCATAGGCATCTTGGAACAAGGTAGGCCAGTATAGGCCACTTTCCAACACCTTGGCAGCCGTACGAGAACTCGCATGGTGTCTGCCCGTAGGTAGAGTGTGGTAGTGACGAAGAACACTCTCGTATTCCTCCTCAGGTACACACCTGTGTAGAACATCATCCTTGCATTGCTTCAAAAGAATGGGGTCATCCCAAAAATAATATCGTAGAGAATGGAAAAACTTCTTCTTCTCTTGATATGTCCAATCATCCAGGATGATCCTACAAGCAAGATAATTCACAATATAGGAAAACCAAGGATCTTTAGAATTCACTTTCAACAATTGTTCATCCGGAAATGTCTCGATTATGGGTATGTGTAAATCTTTTTCATCTACCCTCTCTAACCTAGACAAATGATCCACTACAACATTCTCAATCCCCACCTTGTCTTTAATTTCTATATCAAATTCTTGTAGGAGCAAGATCCACCTAATCAATCTAGGTTTGGCATCTTTTTTCTCCATCAACTATTTAATAGCGGCGTGATCAGTCCAAACAACTACTTTCGATCCAACTAAATATTGCCTAAATTTTTCAAAAGCGAAAATAACAGCAAGCAATTCTTTTTCAGTAGTTGTGTAATTTAATTGGGCATCATTCAAAGTCTTAGAAGCATAAAATATTACGGTGGGTTTATTGTCCACCCGCTGTCCCAACACAGCTCCTACAGAGAAATCTGATGTGTCACACATGAGTTCAAACGGCTTAGTCCAATCCAGTGTTTGAACAACCGACGCGGAAATCAATTTCTCCTTCAGCACATTGAACGCGTGTAAACATTTGTCATTGAAATCAAAAATGGCATCTTTCTCGAGCAGCTCAGATAGAGGTTTGGCGATTTTAGAAAAATCTTTTATGAACCAACGATAAAATCCGGTGTGTCCTAAGAAACTCCTTACCCCTTTTACCGAATTTGGTGGGGGCAATTCAGAAATTACTTCAATTTAAACTAGATCTACCTCCAAACCTTTGCTAGACACTTTATGTCCTAGCACTATCCCTTCACTTACCATCATATGACATTTCTCCCAGTTGAGGACCAAATGTGTGTCCTCACATCTCTGTAACACCTTACCCAAATTATAAAGGCATTAATCAAACGAAGCACCATAAACCGAAAAATCATCCATAAAAACTTCAAGACAGCGTTCTACCATATCAGAAAAAGTGGCAAGCATACAACGCTGAAAAGTCGCTGGTGCATTGCATAATCCAAAGGGCATGCGGCGATACGCAAAAGTTCCATAAGGACAAGTGAAGGTAGATTTCTCTTGGTCCTTAGGGTCAATTGAAATCTGATTATATCCCAAATACCCGTCTAGAAAACAGAAATGAGATCGGCTGGCTAAGCACTCTAGAATTTGATCAATAAATGGGAGAGGGAATTGATCCTTTAGCGTAGCGACATTAAGACGTCGGTAATCAATACAAACTCGCCACCCTATTACCAAACGGGTGGTGATAGGTTCATTTAAAATATTTTGAGTGACAGTAATACCCCCCTTTTAGGGACTACCTGCGTGGGACTTACCCATGTCGAGTCTGAAATCACATAGATGATACCTGCGGATAGAAGCTTAATCACATCTTTCTTCACCACCTCCATCATGCTTGAATTCAGTCGACGTTTCGGTTGGATTACCGGCTTAGCTCCCTCCTCGAGCCGAATCTTATGCTGACACAAAGTAGGGGAAATCCCCTTGATATCTGCAACAGACCACCCAAATGCTCCCCGGTGGTTCTTCAGCACTATCAACAATTTGTCTTCTTCTTCCGCACTCAGATATGCAGAAATGATCACAGGTAATTTTTCTTCCTCAGCTAGAAAGGCGTACTTGAGGTGCGGTGGCAGCGGCTTTAACTCTAACTCTGACAGGCTGATCAAGGATGATTGAAGTGGAGGGGGAAGTTCACCTAAATCTTCATAATACCTCGCATAGAAGCATGGAAGCATCTGAAGCATCTTGGCGCACTCCTTGAGTGATTTTCTTCTCATCCAATCATGAGTGATGTTGACTAAACAAGCCTCTAATGGTAATTCTGGATTTGCATCAAAAACTGAACTTTCTATAGCATCATCCTTCGTAGAGGGAGGAATGTCCTCATTCTCATCATTCGGGAACCCGACAGACTTGCAAAGGGATACTACTTTGGTCTGCTTCATGATGTCTACAGCCAAAGTCCCTTTGTCCACCTTGGTCATTACATGAGCCATATCCATAAATGGCTTCCCTAGACAAAGTGAGATGGTATTATCAAAATGTTTTACCATGTGGCATTGCTCCTTGGATTTAGGTGAAGTGGCGTTGGACGGCATGATCATCTCAAATCGGTCATCGGCTATACCCAAGGTCAACCGACCTCTCCCCATCTCGAGTAGCATGTCGGCTGTAGCTTGGAATGGTCTTCCGAGTAGTAGCTCATTGCCTTGTTCATCTTGCATCTCCATGACGACAAAATCTGCAGGAAATACAAATATATCCACTTTTACAAGCACATCTTCACAAATACCATATGGTTTCACCACAGAGTTATCCGCCAATTGAATTGTCATGTTGCTTGGTCGTGACTCCTTTAATCCCAACTTCTTGAATGTAGAAAGGGGCATTAAATTGATGCTTTCTCCTGAGTCACATAATGCATCGCCAAATTTGACTTTTCCGATATAGCATGAAATGTTGAAACAACCCGGATCTTGCCTCTTTGGTGGCAATGTGCCCATGATGAAGGCACTCACTTGTTCCTTAAGCACAACTACTTCAGTGTTCGGAATTTTTCTTTTCTTGGTGATGATATCCTTCAGAAATTTCCTGTAAGATGAAATTTACTCAATAGCTTCCAATAGAGAGATGTTGACTGAAAGCTTTCTAAAACTGTCTAAGAACTTTTTGAATTGGGCATCTACCTTCCTTGCCTTAGCACTGTTTGGATAAGGAACCGGGACAGCCTGTGCCCTTTGATGCGGTGGCACATAGGGTGTCTTTTTCCGAGGATCCTCCTCCTCTGCAATATGATCTTCAGTAGCATCCACTGCTCACTACTACAAAAATGCCTTTTAGCGTCGGTTGTTTAACCCACTTTGGCATCAGTTTCCGAGCGACGCCTATGTGGGCGCCGCTAAAGGTCTAACACTTTGGCGTCGGTTTTTTAACCAACGCCTATAGTACTAAACACGGCCGTGCAGGGAAGCACGACCGTGTCGGCTTGAAGTATGGCGTCGGTTGTTTATACAAAATTGATGCCAAAAGGGTTCGCGCCACAGAAAACGGTGTCATCTAGGACACATTCTGCGTCGGTGTTTAATTGGTAACTGACGCAGAAAGTGTCCTAGATGATGCCGTTTTCTGTGGTGCGAACCCGTTTGGCGTCGGTGATCAACTAAACAACCGACGCCATACTTCAAGACGACACGACCGTGCTTCCCTGCACGGCCGTGTTTAGTACTATAGGTGTCAGTTTTATATGAATAAGCGACGCCTTTTCCACCACGGCCGTGCTTTCCTGCATGGTCGGGTTGTTTGTAATATTAGGCGTCGGTTTTTATCCAATAACCGACGTTGTAGGTCTTTGCTGACGGTTTTCTGTAAATAACCGATGCCTATATCTTTTTTTTTTCATATCAGCTTGCAGGCCTGCTGTGGCTGGTCAGCAGGATGAGAACCTACAGTTCAGTTTTCTGAACTGCAGGTTTACGACATCCATTGATATCAGCCTACAAACAGGCCACAAACCTGCAAAAGTCCCAAGGAAAATTTCACACAAGTAGATACATTCAGACATCAATTCAATTCTCACATTCACACATATAGAAACATTCAAATACATGTATTAACATTCAGAAATATTCATTTACAAAGTATCATTCATTATCGCTATCAACATCCCAATTATATCTTACAGTTGCCACTGCTTGTATGGCTTTTGCCCATTCTTCTCTTATTTCATCTAATGCTTCCATCGTATATGGATCATGTATAATTTTTAAACGTTTACCTATAGTTTGGTCAATTTTAAACACCTGCAAAGAGAATGATGTATATATATAAGTAATAATATAAAAATAAGATTGATATATTTCATACTAACTAATGAGACTATATATAATACCTCATGTATGTTATCGATGTACAATGCGGCATGTCGGATAATCATCTGCATAAATCACATCACATAGTATGCGCATGCCCAGCCGTTGTCTGGTGTAGCGCACTATAAATTGAAACATACAAAATAATACAACTAAGCACAATTCACATCAATAATATATACATTGGAGTCAGGAACTTACTTGTACGTTCTGCCAATTTATTGGCTGGTTCTTTTTCCTTGGGACCGTTCCTCCAGCCTTTTTGAATGCATTTAAACCCCTACATGTTAATATAACACAGTAAATTGCATAAGTAAATAGTAATGTAATAACAGATGTTAACAGATACAAAAATGAAATATTTCTCACCAGAATAATGGCATTCTCATTGCGTATCCAATTTTAGTGTTTAATGTACTTCCCGCGGGATCTAGATAATAAATAGTGAACGTTCCGGGGACAATAACTAGTAACTCCCAATGTCTACCGCTAGAGGTAAAAAGTTAACAATTAATAACTCAAAATGCACAATAAAAATGGAATTTTCTTAAGTCCAAATTATAAATAAAGTAAACTTACTTGACATTGAATGGAGCTATTATTATCGTCTTCTTTTTCTGACCAAAAATTGTAAAAGCATCTATACAGTATTGTTGAACACTATCAGGGTCTTTAGCTACCATACTAATCAATGATGGAATCAAAAATCCCACATGATCAAATGCAAATTGTTTGCATTGATCTTCGACTAAGTAGCTGAAAAACATGTATTACGTATGCATTAATATATAAGAAACCAGATCACCGGATCTTACACAAGGTATATGGATGTATAAACAAGATCTCACCTTATCCATGTCTCTATCATTGATGTATTCAACCAAACATACATAAACAACTCAATAATATCTTGTATAAATAAAGAGCTATCGTATGATTGACCTGCATAATCTGCATCTAAAGAAACAATTATAGGGCAATGTATATTATGTTCCCGTAGCCAACATGTCATTCCCCTACAAGCAGGACCTAACGGGTATGTTAGGTCAGTTGGAACCCAACTTGGTAATGCGGGAAGTGGAGGTGGAGGCCTAGGTGCTCCTGGTGTCTTCTTTTTAACCTGTATATATAATTTCAGATCAGTTGACCTCATATATACACATTAACAGTCTAAATCAATGTAAATTTATCTTACAATTTCAGTAGTGTAGACGACATCTGCTTTGGGCCACAATATGACCCCGCCTTCTGCCTCAGCAAGTGTATCAATATCCAGGTGGGGATATGGCAATGTAGCTTCCCTCCAATCGGGTAACACATGTAATGGGTCCACACGAACGTAGCCCTGTGGCATTGGAGTCCCGTGAAACCTTTCCCCAGGAAGGGACGGGTAAGCCTGTGCCTCTGCAACAACATAGTCTTGTATTCTGAAGCAGCATGGCTTCAATGCCTACAAATTTATGTAAAGAATGTTATACATATATACATATCATCTTGAAAACATATCATCTTGAAAAGACTAGCTACAATGTCATAAACAATACTTACAGCAGACGTGTTAGGCGATGGGTCTCCAGGATTACTCACAGTCTGTGCATCAGGAGAAGAGTGGGTCGCCATAGGCTGATTGGAAGCCTGAGATGCCTGCCACCGCAGCAATTCTTCCTTGACCTTCTCAGCAACTACATCGTTGACCTTTTTAGCAACTATATCCTCGACTCTCTTATTCTCCTATACATGGATAAAAGAAACATTAGCTTCTTATTATTGAATTTCCTTTTGCAGTAACATTCTAAAAAAAGAATAGGTTACCTCTTCTTGGGAAAGTCCTGCTCTGGGTTTGCGCTGGGATGGCCCAAAGAATGCTTTGATGCCCACATCAGCGCTTGCACCCCTAACACGTCTAGGATGCTCTGGGTTACCCAGAGCAACTGTCAATTCATCCCTTGTGCCCTGAGAGATGAACGTGCCTTGTTTCCTCTGCTCGTGTAGCTCCCGCAAATCACCATCAACAGAAATTGGTAAGTTAACACCACAAATAATCAATATTCAAACGATTGCTCTAAGAGTTGTATTTTACCATTTTCGCAGCCGCCTCAGCAGTTACGGGCTTCTTTATTTCACCATTCTTGTTTTGCGTCCCAACTATCCAGATATCATGGCGAGGCATGGGTGTGGTAGACTCCTGAGTATCCGCAAACTCCGCCTGTAGTCTTTGGCAAACGCTTGCATAGCCTTTTGGACCCATAGTGTGGTCATGCACATTCAGTGCACGCCTTGCTTTTTGTGCTTCACTGAGGGCCTAGTTAGTATGCAAATTAATGATTTGGTTAGTAGCACTAAATGTTAATCTTGAATAGGTGAATACAATGTATATTAATTAAATTGGGAGTGACGCCTAATACCTTGAATTCTTCAGATTTTCTTGAAGCAACAAAATTGTCCCAATCTTCTTTGTCCAAGAAGTTCCATTGTTCAAGGGCTGACTTGTTCTTCTTATCACCCTCTTTTATGTATTCTCTGTTCAGATTTGTCCTATAATTCCTAAGCATCTTTCCAGCGCGTTGCATCACACTTTTACGATGCAACTTCTCATCCAATGCAAACAAATTCTGTAAAATAGAAATGTTATTAACTAGTATCCAAAATAGAATTGCAAATAATAGAATTTGTAATCTACAAAATAGAATTGCAAATAATAATAACTAACACATAAATCCTTCCATATCAAGTCTTTTTTCCCCTGAGGAACTTTATGCCAATTATCATACTTAACACCACAATGGCTCCGAGTGGTACACCCAAGATAGTTTACAAAATTATTGCGGTTCACTCCAATTGCATTTCCTCCATTATCAAACTCCACAACCAATTTGGATCCACTGCCACTTAGCGCTATTAACTTCTTCAACAGAGTGATGCCCATTTTCTTGTTATGTGTTTGGTGCTGCGCATCAAGTTGCTCCAGTGCTTCAGTGGGTACATGTGCATCATCAACCTAAAATTTGACAAAAACAAACACACTGAATTAGCCCAATATAGAAATATAGGATATATGACATAACTAGAAGATAATGAATTTTATAGAAATACAGGATATGTTTTTATAACTTACATTGGTATCCTCGCCATGCTCGTCATGGACAGCATGCTCATCATGGACATCATGCTCATCATGGTCAGCCATCTGAAAATGTCATTAAAAAGGCAAACATTTAGCATTTGTATTAACTAGAAAAAGGAAAACATTTAGCATTTGTATTAACTAGAAAAAGGCAAACACTTAGCATTTGTATTAACTAGAAAAAGGCAAACATTTAGCATTTGTATTAACTAGAAAAAGGCAAACATTTAACATTTGTATAAACATACATGTCTCTAAAATTGTGCTCTTTTATCAATTAACAATCCTTCATTGTGATCTCCGCGCACATATAAGTCATCATTAGCTTCTAATAAACTGATCAAGAACAGATATAAACTCTGGGGTGCAATGATTACGAATGGACATCCATGATCTATCCATTCTATGATCAAAGAGAAAACAAGTATATATTAGGAAACAAGTATATATTAGGAAAAGATTAGGGTATACACTTACATCCTAAGTGTATAATATGATGTCATTCTTATATATAATAAATGTGTACCACCTATCCCATCCTTGAACACCTAATCTCACTAGTAAGTGTATAATGTGTATTCGGTTTTCAAGAAAATTTCGGCAGCATTTCCCCGCTGTTCTCTAAGTACATATGTACTTAGAGAACAAACGGGGAAATGCTACCAAAATTTTCTCGAAAACCCAATACACATTATACACTTACATCCTAAGTGAGATTAGGTGTTCAAGAACAGTCCCAAACTGGGGACTATCCAAGATTTACTCCTAATGAGTCAATCTTGGATGGGTTTCTAGGCCAACAAACACATTTGATGTCATTCTTATATATAATAAATGTGTACCACCTATCCCATCCTTGAACACCTAATCTCACTAGTAAGTGTATAATGTGTATTGGGTTTTCAAGAAAATTTCGGCAGCATTTCCCCACTGTTCTCTAAGTACATATGTACTTAGAGAACAAACGGGGAAATGCTACTGAAATTTTCTCGAAAACCCAATACACATTATACACTTACATCCTAAGGAGATTAGGTGTTCAAGAACAATCCCAAACCGGGGACTATCCAAGATTTACTCCTAATGAGTCAATCTTGGACGGGTTTCTAGGCCAACAAACACAATAATAGATATCTACAATGAAGTCGGACTCCATACAAACAATATATAATTTAGTGATTGTTCATTCTAATTTATACCAATGTACAAGTAATATAAAGAACAATGATTGTTCACTTTCTAGGCCAACAAACACATGTGATTTCATTCTTATATATAATAAATGTGTACCACCTATCCCATCCTTGAACACCTAATCTCACTAGTAAGTGTATAATGTGTATTGGGTTTTCAAGAAAATTTCGGCAGCATTTCCCCACTATTCTCTAAGTACATATGTACTTAGAGAACAAACGGGGAAATGCTACCGAAATTTTCTCAAAAACCCAATACACATTATACACTTACATCCTAACTGAGATTAGGTGTTCAAGAACAGTCCCAAACCGGGGACTATCCAAGATTTACTCCTAATGAGTCAATCTTGGATGGGTTTCTTGGCCAACAAACACAATAATAGATATGTACATGCTAGGGTTTCATCACAATTGATGTTAGGGTTTCATCAAAGTTAGGGTTTAATCAAATCAAATTAGGATGCTAGAATGGACAAGTTTAAATCAAATTAGGGTTTAAATCAAATCAAACACGGCTGTGGCTGTGTTGGCCTACCACGGCCGTGCTGCCCAGCACGGCCTTGGTAGGCCATTCTTCTCAGTTCTCAATGAAAGAAGTAGAACACTAACTAGTCTTAGGTTTTGAAGTCAGAGCAGCAAGCAAAGCAGAGCAGAGCAGCGGGCGGCAAGGAAGAAGACAAGGAAGAAGGTGCTACGGCTAATACCTTGTGAGTAGTGGAGGCAAGCAAGAAGACAACACCGCAGTAGGGCATGAGCAGGGAGGAAGGAGCGGGCAGCGGCGGCGCAAGGAGGAAGGCGGCGGGCGGCGGCGGCGACGCAGAGTAGCAGTAGGAATCGTCGGCGACGAGCGAGAAGCAGTAGGCACCAGGCACCAGGCGGTGATTTTGGGAGAGCGGCGACGAGCAGCGCACAGGAGAATCGATGAAACAGGTAGAAAGGGGGAAGAGTCGGGTGATCGGGCCTCTATTAAGTTGGTCAACGACGTCGGTTATCTACGACAACCGACGCCTATTATCTTCAGCGTCGGTTGATCGTAAAAAACTGACGTCTAATTAGACAATCTTTACCCCAAATTAATTGGCGGGAACTATTATCAGCATCGGTTATCCAAGGATAACCGACACCGAAAGTGGAACTTTTCGCACAAAATTTCATTTTACATAGGCGTCGGTGAATCGTTAAACAACCGACGCTGTATGTGACCCAGATTTTTTTGCTCGAAAATTGGATTTCACGGGCACCTTTAGGCGTCGGTTGGTTATACTCAGCCGACGCTGAATACAAAGCGGTACCCGTGTCTGGCTGGTCTTCGAATATAGACGTCGGTTTGCATAAATAACCGATGCCTAATATTATAGGCGTCGGTTGTCTGAAATAACCGACGCCCAGAAAAGCGACACTGAACGCTATTTCTGTAGTAGTGGCTGTGTCATCAACTGGTTCTGTGACCGGTACAGGCAGCTCCTCAGTGGCCTCAACTTCAATTTCAGCTTGGGGTTTGCTTGCTTCATCAACCATGGGATTTAATAATTTCTTGCCACTTCTTAGCAAGATGGCCTACGCTTGTTGGTTTCCTCCTGGAACATTAGTATTTCCCGAGAAACCTGGATGTGCCAGCTTCTTCAAACTGGCTATCTCCGCAGCCATTTGTGCCATAGATGTCTCTATTGTCCTCATTTGAGCCCCATGGCTGTGCAGTGTCTGCCTGAATTGGTTCATGAACTCCCCTTGTTGCTTTATTTGCTGGCCGAAAGTAGCCATGAGTTCTTGGTTTTGCTTTATCACTTGATTGAGCAACTCTGTGCTCTTATCCTCTGCTACTGGCTGGGGTTTAGCATCCGGATCCTGCAAGAAGTTATTTGGATCCTTCTAGGAGAACTTCTTGTCTTTCCTCCATGAATAGTCATTGTTCCTGTAGCCTTGCTGCTGCCTCATGAATTTCACTTGAGCCTTGTCCTCGGACTCAATATCCTCCTTTGCAAGCAATTTCTTTGCGAGAAGATCCATCTTCTCATTCAGCTCCTTTATTGCTTTAGATTCACCTACTACTTGAACCTGCTCCATGACGCCTCTTTTGCCCCATGATTGTTTCTTGGCCATGTTCTTTAAAATCTCCCAACATCTCATGTCTGTGTTATTCAAGAAGAATCCAGAACCGGCTGAATCGAGGTTGCTTCTATCATGCTCAGAGAGAGAAAAATAGAAGATCTTGACTTGTGTCTCCTTATCAAGCCTGTGATGTGGGCACCGCCTGAGCATAATCTGAAACCTTTCCCAGGTCTCAGAATAGGTCTCTCCATCTTGTTGGGTGAAGTTGTGGATCTTTATGATCATGTCATTGGTCTTCTCGGGCGGAAAGAACCTCTCAAAGAAAACCTCCACCATGTGGTCCCAAGACTCCACGTATTCATCGTCCAAGTTGTGTAGCCATTCGCGCGCATTTCCCGCTAGAGAACTCGGGAAGAGCTTCAAGTAGAGCACATCTTGTGGAAATCTGTCGATTTTTATCATATCACAATTCTCCACAAATTGGCTTATGTGCGCGACGGGGTCTTCATTTTTTAGCCCATGAAAAGCATTAGACTTCACCAAGTTGATTAGAGCCGGATCAATCTTGTATGTCGGAATATTCACCGCTTTCTTTTTGATTGGCCCCTTGGAAGCGGATGAGGAAGAAGCCTTGATCTTCTCCCATATTGTCTGTGGCTCGTCCATCTCTTCTTGTTCGGGTTCCGAAAGTATATCCACCAGATGGTATTGATTATACTCGCCTTCTTCTGATCCCGGAAGCGGAACCTCTGGTGCGTGCTATGTGTAATCTGTACTACGCGTCTTCACCATGCACAGTACCTACAAATAGAGAAATTTTATTTCAGTACAGTGCTTTACGATTGCAAATATTTAGACAATGGATTATAAATTTTTGGAATGGTAAAAAAAATTAAAATGTGGCCTAGAGTGACCGCTCGCAGCACTCGAAGTGTCAACAATTCGCTGTATCCCCGGCAACGGCGCCAAAAACTTGACGCAAATTTACCGTGCGCAGAAACACAAGTGAACGCGTCGAAGTAGTACAGGCCTTTGTGAGGCCTGAGTCGAACTCAAGGATACATGAAATCGTCGGAGACTCCTACTAACTACTCGCGATCAGCTAATACGATTAAATAGTTGAGAGTTGTTGTCAAAATTAAAAGAAAACAAAAACAAAACAAAACAATCAATCGATTAAATGTTGGTTTAATTTATTCAAAAGAAGATCTTTAGGGTTGCGGTTTCACCGCGGGTTTTCATTGTATTGAATTCTATATAGCTACTCAATTTTATCTCTCCATCCGGGTAGTGGCCTGAAATCAGAGTTGCCCACTATCGTGATACAAATCACTACCTATGTCTAGGTCGGTTCCACCGTCGTAGTAACCTATACCCTAAACTAGGTGCATTAGGAACGACCTCTCGGTATCCACCATTAATCTTACACCACCTTGTTCAAGGGATTTGTCAATTAATGTAAATTTCATCTCTTTTCAACCGTTAATTCTTCTTTCAAAGCAATTAAAGGCATTAGGTTATTATTATGGTGATCAAGCATAACAATATATTGGAGAAAACGAAATTATACCACAAATTTAAGAGATAAGATATGAATTACTATTATAGAATCATCATACAATGAATCCTCAGGCTACTCCCGATCCTAAAGACAAAGGGGATTAGCCCCGCATGTTCATCTCAAAGTACAATGTGGAGAAGAAAAAGAGAAACATGAATAAAAACGTGATTGAGTGATTAAACCCTTGAACGGAGAAGGTCCAATCGATCCTTGGTGTAGAATACGCGTTCTCCTGCCTTTCAGTGGTGGAATTCGTCTTCTTCAGCATCCGGATTGGCTGGGGCATGCTCTCATGCTCTGTTCTTTTCTCCTTGCACTCCGGGATCTGTGCAGCAACTAATGACGTTCTCCTCCTCTCAAGGGTGCCGTCATTAGGTATAATACCGCAATTAGGTCGTCAATTAATCACAGCCTTCCGATTAAGATCAATCTGAAACAAACTCATATCTGACGGCGTCGATACCATCGACGCGAGTCGATAATATCGACCCTGCATTGTATCGGCTGGTCTTCTTTTCTTTCCTTTATCGCGACTGATGATAGCTCGATACCATCGACGAGAGTCGATGGTATCGACTCTCTAAGGCGTCGATTTTGTCCTTTTACCGTCGCTGTAGCTCCACTAGTCGATGGTATCGACATATGTGTCGATAGTATCGACTCACTCCTTACCAGCAACCTGATGGTATCTCGATACCATCGACATCCATGTCGATAGTATCGACTTTCTTCTCGTCGTTGCGGCTGGCAACCTGTGGTCTGGTCGATGGTATCGACTACCGTCGATGGTATCGACGGAAGGAGATACTTGTTTTTCCTGAAGTTAACACACGAAACCACATAAGTCCACATAAAACATATTTTTCTGATAATTAATACTCAAAATGCTGAAATAGGGTAAATTTGACATAAAGAAGTAGCATAGACCAAAGTGAATGAATTATGCAACATTAACCATGAAAATGACTAATAAATGCATAAAACCCATATCAAACAAGTCTATAAATGCGATTCAAAATCATTGCATCAGTATTACATGTTTTCTAGAATTCTACCATCATTTATAGGAAAATTGAGGAACTTGAGATGCAAACATGTTTAAGACGTTATTTAGAGAGTTGACTAAATCTTACTTTTCAATGTTGCCTTGATTGCATAAATCATTTGGTCCCACCATATTTGATTAGTAGGCATAAATATTAACTATATGCACAGGTTCATTTATGTGTGATTCTTTTGCTAGAGTGTTGGCTATATTATTAGGGAGTTTTGGAAGATTTGCATCATACTAGAAAAGCCTCTACCAACTATAGTTTTGTACACTTGGGTCATCATTAATTCATCAATAAACTTGAGATCCATATATTTTGAAGATATTTTTTAGACATATTACATTATCTTACTTTACTATACACACTTGACCGGTATAACCATCTATTCTAATAAAAAATAGTATTTAGCTTAAAAATCAACTATCTTCCTTGGTTCTTTTATTTATGAAGTGCTTTGATTGAATGTTCGCTACATTTATAGGGAGTTGTGTAAGAGGTGTCTACATGCCAACAAAATCTCTACCAGGTATATACTTAGTTCTGGACACTTGGCTCAGTAATTTAAGATAAAATTGATAAAAATATGTGTTGAAGATATTATTTACCATCAACAAGTTATTGTTTCCTTTTGACTAGTCATACCATCTTGTCTAATCGTAAATAATAGTAGGCATAAAAATTAACTATGTTTACTAGTTCATTTATGTATGATGTGTTCCTTGAGATGTTGACTGCTATAGAAAGTCGTGTATGAGATTTTGTGAATACTCACAAAAGCTCTACCATACATATTTAGTTCCATGCACTTGGGTCATCATTTGTCAATAAACTTGACATCTTCATGCACTTGGGTCATCATTTGTCAATAACCTTGACATCTTCATGCACTTGGGTCATCATTTGTTAATAAGATTGACATGCATATATGTTTAAGGTGTCACTTGGATAACAAGAAATCTCTTGTTCTTATAATATCCATTTAATTGGTCAAACCATCATGTGGAATCACAAATAATAATAGTCATAGAATAGAAACTATCTGAGTTGATTCTTTTAGGTACATTGTGTTTGTTGGAATGTTGGTTGCATTTATAGACAACACAAAAAGTATCTACTAATACCTTCTTAAGCTATAGGTCCCATGCAAGGAGTCAAGAGTCAAAAAGTGCAAACTAGGAAAAGGGGGATCCGTGTCTCCCAATTGTTTACCTTCTGGAAGAGTTTTGAGCATAATAGAAAAACCTCTACCAATTCATACATAGTTACCAATATTTGGATCATCATTTGCAGATAAACTTCACACACATATATGTTGAAGGCATTATTTAGACAATAAACAATCTCTTACTTTTTTATACCCACTTGACCGATTGAACCATCATGTCTTAACAAAAAAATTAATAGGCATAAACTAACTCTCTTTAATGGTCCATTTATGTATGACACATTTACTGGAATCTTGGATGGACATGTAGGAAATTTAGAAGAGTTGTGTGCATAATAGAAAATCCTTTACCAACCACACTTCATTCTAAACATTTGTCTCATCATTTGTTAATAAAATTGAAATCCATGTATGTTGAAGACATTATTTAGATAGTTAGAATCTCTTTTTTACAAGTACCTTCTTCATTAATCAAAACCTCTATCCTCATCATAAATAAAAGTAGGCATGAAAATCAACTACATTCACTTGTTCTTCTTTTATTTTGTGTGCATGCACACATAGGGTGTTGCGGAAGAGTTATGTGTGTACTATCAAAACCTCTACTGGGCATACCTAGTTCCACACACTTTGGTCATAATTTTTTGATACAATTGAGATGCATATATGTTGAAAGACTTTATTTTATACAATCGGCAAGTTCATGTTTTACTATACCCACTACACCAATAAAATCATATGGTCATATGGAAAATAATAGTAGGCATAAAAAGCAACATTCTCACTTATCAGTTTTGAGTATGATGATGAGATAATGTCTATTTTTCTATTAGGATAATGAATACTATCTTAACAATATAGGAAAACCCAAATTGGTGTTAGACTTGGAGTCTGAGATATTGTTTCCTTTTTCAATTATCTTTCCTATATAGTTTGGAATTGTATTTTCATTATTTTTTCCTATTAGCATAGATGTATCCTCGTGTCCTATACTAATTTGGGTTTGTTTATCTTTTGGGTGTATAAATAGAATACTAGACATATGTTATGGGTGTGCCAAAGGGGGAAGCCAAAGAGGAGAGAGAGAAAGAGAGTTACGAGATTCTATTCTGGGCATTGGATTGTTAGAGAGCGACAAACATTGTAATCTTCTGGAAGTTGTTTAATAGAGTTTTATGATCTTCTTTTATAACTTTGTTCTCTCTTTGTCTATTCGTTTTTTTATTATTGAATTCATTTCCAATGGTCATTCTTGTTCTACTCATGCATGCTCAAGTTGTATCTTGCATAACGAGTTATTCGTGGACTTGAATATATTATAAATATCTTCAAGTGGTATCATAGCAAGGTTGTTGCAAGACGATCGATGACCAATAGTTGCACACAAATCATGGTGGTGTCAATGAGTACTATGGGGAGTCGTCATATTGAAAAGTTTGATGGCAAAAGAAATTTCAATGTGTGGTAGAGCACCGTAAAAGATGCCTTAGTACAACAAGGGTTAATCAAAGAACTTGAAGGTGAGAAGCCAGAAAATATGTCTGATGGAGACTAGAGGATGATGGAGTGCAAAGAGGTCAATGCAATTCGTCTAAGTCTTTTTCCTGAGGCAAAGTATTCTTTGATCAATGAAGATTCACCAAAGAAATTATGGAAATTTCTAGAGGAGTTGTGAATGGAAAAGTCTCTGACAAACAGATGGGTGCTAAAAAGCCAATTGTACTAGTTGAACATGGAATAGGGCCCTGGGTTCAATGACCATCTCAACATCTTCAACAAGTATGTCACAACTAGTTAGCATGGAGGAGAAGATGAGTGAGACCAATAAGGTAGTTCTCATAGTTTCTTCTCTACCACTGTCAGAGGAGCAATTGGTGATAAATATTCTTGTCGGGAAAACTACACTCATTTTTAATGAGACAATTGCATATCTGTTGGAAGCATAGTCTTTGAAGAATCCATCATAATCTTCCTTAGGTGGTCAAGTTTTAGCAGTTACAAATGATATCAACGAAAACAAGTGTAAGGCCCCTAAACTTTCTTAATGAATTAAATAAGCTTAATTATCATAATTTAATTCTTATAAACCTAATATAACCTTGTTATATACTTTTAAATTATAATACAAGCTTAAGTTTCAAATTTGGTCCAATTTGGACACTGTATGAGTAAGTTATGCAATTTTATGCACATTTTGGACTTTTCTGCAATTTACCCAATTGAGATTTTTTTCTTTGTAATTTATCACTTGATTTATGTTCCTTATATATCATCTCATCATTATTGAGCTTTTTGAGTCATGGGGTGCCTATTTAAACCTTTGTTTGAAGGTGTAACCCTCAAGGGTATTTTGGGGTTTACCCCTTCATGGATGAGCTACCTTTAGTAACTATCTACTAATTAATTATTATTTTTCCTTAGATAAAAATATCTCTATGGATGGTGTTGGATCTGATTTTGTGTTTGATTGTATGTTCTTAATAGTTTAAGGCCATGGACACTTGGAAAGATACTAGAACTTCAACTTTTTCTTTTTCTTTATCTTAAAGTTTCATGTATTTATCCCTAAGCACCAAAACGATCCATTTTCTCTCGACCACTTTAATACTTATACAAACCTCATTAGCCCTCTATGTTGTTGTGAATTTCCTATCCAAGGAAGAATAAAGAGGGGATCTTCTTGGAAAAAGAATCTAGGGTTGCAATTGACTTCCTTATAGGGTTTGAAAAGCTTCCTTCTAGTGATCTTGACCTAAAAGAGTAAGAATCCCCTTCTTTCCTCTATTTATTTCTTTGTTACCCTTCCTTCCTACCTTTCTCCATGTTGTAACCTTGATGTTCCATAGTAGAAATCGCTCTAAAGCTCTAAAACCCTAACTTTCTTGCTCATTATGCTTAGGGTTTGCTCATTTGATGAAGAAAGGTGCTAGATGGACGATTTCACAGCTTATGATTGGATTTTCTACCCTACCTGCTCGTGTTTTCTTATGTGTGAGATTTCATATTCTTATTATAGGCAAGCTTTATAACTTGATCCACATTTATTTCTTACCATAAGCTTGCTAGCTCATGTTCTTGCTTGAAAATGATGATTCATGCACTAAAAAGCTATGCTTGACTTGGATTTCGATTTTTATAATATTCTCTATTCTGATTTCATTTCTAGATGAACCTACGATCATGTTTACATTATTCCTAAGGTATAATATGACTTGGATCAGGTTGGTTTGACAACCTATGGTGCTAAGCACCTACCAACCAATGGTCAATTTTAGGGTTTTAAGCTGATTTCTTCTTTAAACCCATGACCCGATGATGGTATCATTGTAGCTACCCTATGGTGTTGTCTTCATGACAATTGATGGTCAGGATCAAAGGATTCAGATGATGGTGACAACCTATGGTCACCCCCTTAGGTCATGTTTTGGATCAATTAGAAGTTTAATGATCAACCATTAAGTACCCTACTAATGTTATCAATCAATGATGACACATTAGCTTAATATTTGATGTTGATTAATGAATATAATGCTGATCGAACAACATTTGGTGACTGAATGGTCACTACTGATGATGGATCAGGTCTCCAAAACCTATGGTGAGTTAATCATATATTTGTAGCATCAATTAAGCCTTAGACCAATGGTTTCTTGGGTCACTTGATGCAATGGTCAGACATATACTGTAATTGATGGTTTTAACATATGAACTTGACGCAATGGTCAAGATCTAATGTTTATTCCTCCAATAAATAAATGATGGCTAATGTAATATGTTGAAAATGGATGGCTTGTTTTAAATGAACAGTCGATTGTGGGTTTTACCCTACTCTCAACAGAACCCTTATTATTGTTAATCAAAGGATGTCTAGGGTTAAATGGTGACTTTTATAGATCACAACTCAATAACATCATAGATGATTCATTCAAGGTGTTTACTTATGTAAACGACCAATGGCTTTACCTTTTCAACATTTAATGGTTAGAAGTTGATGCATCAATATTCCCATTGTTTTGGGTGAAGCATGTAGTGTAATGTCATGATTCAAGTGATGAGAATTTGATGGTTCAATGCCTTAAATTTATTGTCTTACCCTTGCCCTCGTATGATTTTGATTTATAATCACCATAATGAATTAATGGGTAACCCTAATGAGGTATAGCTTGTTATACCTCGCTTCAATATACTAAATGATGGTAATTGCATATGAATAGTCCTTGAATGAGTAATACAATCATGGACTGCTCTCTTGTTGTTGTTGAAACCCTAGTATGCTATAACCTGATGGTTACACTGTGATTTATGTGTGGGTTCATACTTGATAATGGTATGGAATGTGATGGTGATGCTTCACCTTATGCATCCATGATCCAATGGGGATGTCGTGAATTAGGGTTTGGGTATAAGTGTTGATTAGTAACATTAATATCATTTATCTTGTTGAACCTAACTCTAATGCAAATTAGTAAAGATGAGTATTCATGTTTAACATTCTTATATTATGGAATGATGGTGGAATAACCTCCTAAATCTGATCATAACCTTAATCTGTTAATTGGTGGTTATCATATCCACATGGTTGATACTTTCTTATGCTAAACATGTGCATTATGAATATGATGAGGGTTAATCATATCTTGCATGTTGATGTAATAAAGGAATGTTCTTAATGTTAATATAACCCTGCTATGATTGTTTATGAATATCGCCTAGCTCATTAATGCAATATTGTGTTGATCTGGTGTATTATATGTAAATGATGTTGTTGAGCCCTTTTATAAGGCATACAAAGATAATGATCATCTTGTAGGGAATAGTATGATGGTATTAATGACCTTTGGGCATGGTTGAGACCTGAATGAGGTGTAATATTCTTGTGTTTCTAACGGTTGATAACTTGTGATATTATGAAAAGGATTTATATCATGTGATAGTATGATGGTCTTAATAACCTTTGGGCATGGTTGATCCCTGAATGGGGTGTAATCCTCTTGTATTGATAAGGGTTGATACCCTGTGATATTGTGAAAAGGATTTATATCTTGTGATAGTATCATGACTAGTATAGTCTCATGAATGGAAAGTGACTAGTACCATGTGATGATGAGATGAGAAATTATGTTTTATATATTTTATATCTTTTTAAGTTTTGATATTTGTATGCTTGCTAGAAAGTGAATTAGGGTTTTTATGTCCACTTGTTTGATGCAGATTCAATTCACCCAATTGGCATAACTAATCAAGTGCAACTATAATCATGTAGTTCCCTATGTCGTAGAGCCATCTTCAGTGTCAGAACTTGTTGGATTGTGAAACAAGTATTCCTAAGGGAAACTTGGAGCGCATACTATTGAGTATGTGGGGGTGATAGGTTGAGGATATATTCTTGTCATCCACAATGCAGGTTGTGGAGGATGGCTATGGTCATGCCTCATACATCTGATGTGATTGAGGACACCTACAGTTGCACCTCAGATTAGAGGGTTTTGAATACCCTGGATTCTAGAGCCATGACATGTACCAAGGTGGGCTTGTTACAGGACTATATGTCAATTTTTTAAAGTTTGACTGATATGTCACTACTTTTTTACTTGTACTGACTGAGGGGAAGAGATGTTAGGATATCGGCACTCCTAGATCTGGTACAGAACCTAATAGCCCTTCATAGGGGTCGGTTGGACTTTGAATGGTATGATTCAAATTCCCCTGGACATAATAAAAGATGTAAGACAGTCGTGTAGTATATTTGTTTAGAGTTATACATAACCCTTCATATTGTATGATAACCCTTGTTTGCTTTATTTTCACTGAGAACATGTATAGTACAATAAGAGATGATAGATATGCTTATGTTGTAGTTATGCTCATGTTGTAAACATGCATATGTTGTCAAATATACTGACACTGATGGTTAAGATGTTGCTGCTAGCTATGTTTAATATTGCTAGCCATGCCTATGTAACTAGAAATGCTTAACCTGCTAACCATGCCTATGCATTTCATTGTGTTATGATGTTAGTTCTACTTATGATATATATTTGTTCCCTTTATTTGAGATGCCAATATTGATAGTCATGTTACGTTACTAGACATATTCATGATATCAGGGATGCTTATGCTACTAGATTGCTTGTGCTGTTAGCAAGGAATATGATGATAATCAAATTAATGATAATGGTTTCTATTAGATGTAATTTGATGATATTTGAGTAGATATATATCTAGAGAAATAGATTTATTTGTTATCTATATATGCATTGATGATCATACTTGTTGCTAAGATGATTTGCTTAATCTATTTCGTATACTTGAACTGTTCAATTTGTTCAACTGATTATTAAATACTCCAACTGCTTAGTTATATACTATTTAAAATGTTGCAATCAATAAGCGTTGTTGGAGGTTATATCTCTTGCTGGGACATGAGTCTCACCCTTGTGGTTCACCACATTTTTTGAGGTAATCGGAAGTGACGAAAACAAACATGTGGCAGCAAAGAGGAGCTATAGTAATGAATATTTGAGAAAGTTGATTATATGTCTAGTGTGTCCTAGAGTCATCCCTATACTCTCAGGTTCAGGCAAGAAAAGTTTGTGTATGGTGTTTCAAACGAATCAGAATTTTGTTAGCATGTTAATGTTTGTTGTGTGGCATATACAAATATTGTCCACTTGTGTATATATGTTGTAGTTAAAGCGATAGAACAATTTGTATCAAATTCTTGGCATAGTATGGATACAAGAATGATATTAGGATCTTATGCAAATGTTTCTGAGCAGGTTTTGATGTTGAAATCAGTTTTAATTTACTCGTATTTTTGGGTATGTGGTTAATTGGTGATTGATTGTGTTTTATGTTTTGAGTAATCTTGTTTAGTGTAATGGGTTCTCGCAAGTTGGTATCAGAGATTTAGGTTCACTAAGTCTACATGGACACTAGGACTTAGGACTAGGATGATGTCTAAGTTAGGAGAATGACATAAAAATATGGTGCATACTACCTAATCTCAGTACTTGGGTGCCCTGTCCAAGTATTCAATTATTGAAGAAAAGGTAAGTATGGAACTCTTAGATTGTTATCTTTCTTATTACTCTGATCGAGTAGTCATTTTGAGACAATCTAAAGAGCATAACGAATAAGAAATCATGGTGTGAATATCTCAGTCATACCTTAAAGAAGATGAGAATTGCATCATTATCTACCAAAACTTGAATGTTTGGTAACTATAAGAGAAAGATACAACACCATGAAATCTAAATCTAAATACAAATAAGGGAAAGAGGAGTTCTTGAAGATGTGATTCAAGAAGATAATAAAGTAATAGACTGATAAGTCTATGCTTATAAAGTAATTCAAGGTATGAAATCCACATAAGATGGGGAGAACTCCAATGATAAGTATAAAATGAGAAGATAAATGAGAACAATGACAAAGGAATAAGGTGGAACCTGAGTTAATCTCAGACCAACCTATGTGTGTAAGAAAGTGTTAATGTAAAATAAGCATGGAATTTGAAAGAAATTAAGGCAGATGATCCATGTTTAATGAAGAAAATGTGGAATATGATGATTTACTTGTTGTTAAGTTGTTGAAAAACATAATAAAATAAGAGAACATACCCAAGTGGGATAAATAGTCATCAAGGAAGGAGTAATGAGATATGTTAATCATGATGATTCCTATGCTAATGGCAAGGAACCCAAAATGAAAAGGGTAAGATGATACATAAGAAGTTGTAACTTGCATAATGAAAATAGAATTGGTTACCTTTCTGCTAGTGACCCTTGGAAAATACTAATATGGTATGGGAAGTGTGTTTCCCATTGTGTCTTTCCTTTCTAGGGAACAACTTTCAAGTGGATCATTGACACTTGGTATGTGTGGCACTGCAAACATGAGGTGGGATAGCTTATTATAGAATAAGGTTGCTTGGACTATGGTTCCAAGATCATAAATATTATTATGAGACAAGTTGAACAAGAATGAGATGGGTTTGATTAAATGTCTTTATGGGATCATGATATGTCTTCTAAGTAGGTTGTGTAAATCCTAGTAAGGTGAAGATAGTGTTGTTGTTTCACCCCTATGAAGGTTGACTAGGAATGATGTTTCCTTATATGGAATGACAGGTTCCAGTGTCAGCATTTCTTTTGATGCTGAAAAAGAACTGACAAGTGTTCCAGTGTTAGTGTATCTAGAAAGAAAAAAAAGGATGGATACATCATCTTTTTTTATGCTTCAAGGAATGGTATGGGACACATGCCATTATTGGTAAGAATCTAGCAAGTATGGCTTTTGAGTAATGTGTTGATACAATAGATATAATTTTAGGATGATAACTAGAATTAAAAATTGAACATTACTACTAGTGTTGTACAGTTGACACAACAAGTTTCTACATTCCATATTGAGGATGTCTTCTTAGGTGGGGTTTTTTGTGCTGACCCAAGATGAGATATGTATGAATGATGTGACATCACCATGATATGCAAGTAACCATGTGAATTTAATAGGATTAGGTACAAAGGAAGGACCCATCTTTGTTTACCTTGGATTTTGGGGGCAAAATCCCTATTAGGGGTTTATAATTGTAAGGCCCCTAAACTTGTTTAATGAGTTAAATAAGCTTAATTATAATAATTGAATTCTTATAACCCTAATATAACCTTGTGATATGCTTTGAAATCATAATACAAGCTTAAGTTTCAAATTTGGTCCAATTTGGACACTGTTTGAGCAAGTTACACAATTTTATGCACGTTTTGGACTTTTCTACAATTTACCCAATTGAGAGGTTTTCTTTGCAATTCATCGCTTTCATTATGTTCCTTTGATATTCTATCATCATTATTGAGCTTGTTTAACCATGGTGTGCCTATTTAAACCTTGGTTTGAAGGTGTTTTCCTTAGGAGTATTTTAGGGTTTACCCCTTCATGGATGAGCTACCTTTAGTAGCTATCAACTAATGAAATATTTGTTTTTCTAGGAAATTCAAGAAATGAGGGATATGAATGTCTCTATGGATGGTGGGGGATATTATTTTGTATGTTCTTGTATATTATTAATAGTTTAAGGCCATGGACACTTGGAAAGATACTAAAACTTTAACTTTTTCTTTTTCTTTATCTTCAAGTTTCATATACTTATCCCTAAGCACCAAAACGATCCATTTTATCTCCACCACTTCCCTCCTATAAACCTCATTCTCCATTTATGCTGCCACAAATTTCCTATCCAAGGAAGAAGAAAGAGGGGATCTTCTTGGAAAAAGAATCTAGGGTTGCAATTGACTTCCTTTTAGGGTTTCAAAAGCTTCTTTCTAGTGATCTTGACCTAAAAGAGTAATAATCCCCTTCTTCCCTACATTTACTTCTTTATTATCCTTCCTACTATGTTTATCCAGGTCGGAACCTTGTTGTTTCATGGTAGAAATTACTCTAAAGCTCTAAAATCCTACCTTTCTTGCTCCTTATGCTTAGGGTTTGCTCATTTGATGAAGAAAGGTGCTAGATGGACGAGTTCATAGCTTATGATTGGATTTTCTACCCTAACTTCTCATGTTTTTTTATGTTTGTGATTTCATATTCTCATTAAAGGCAATTTTTATAACTTGTTCCACGTTTATTTCTTACCATAAGCTTGCTAGCTCATGTTCTTGCTTGAAAATGATGATTCAGGCACTAAAAAGATATGCTTGACTTGGATTTCGATTTTTATAATATTTCCTATTATTATTTCAGTTCTAGAGGAACCTATGATCATGTGTACATTATTACTAAGATATAATATGACTTGGATCGGGTTTATTTGACAACCTATGGTGCTAAGCACATATCAACCAATGGTCAATTTTAGGGTTTTAAGTTGATTTCTTCTATAAATCCGTGACCTGATGATGGTACCATTGCAACAACCCTATGGTGTTGTCTTCATGGAAACTGATGGTCGGGATCAAATGATTCATATGATGGTGACAACCTATAGTCACCCCTTAGATTAGGTTTTGGATCAATTAGAAGTTTAATGATCAACCATTAAGTGCCCTACTGATGTTATCAATCAATGATGACATTAGCTTAATATTTTATTCTGATAAAGAATATAGTGTTGATATAACAACATGTGGTGACTTAATGGTCACTATTGATGGTGGATCAGGTCTCCACAACCTATGCTGAGTTAATCATATATTTGTAGCGTCAATTAAGCCTTAGACCAATGGTTTTTTGGGTCACTTGATTTAATGGTTGGACCTATACTATAATTGATGGTTTTAACATATGAACTTGACCCAATGGTCAAGATCTAATGTTTATTCCTCCAATTAAGTGGAAATATGGCTAATGTAATATTTTGGTCCTAATAATGTGATTTATATGGTTTACTTTATATGATCAACTTAAGGAGCTTAATTGTTGACAATGGATGGCTTGTTTTAAATGAACAGTCGATTGTGGGTTTTACCCTACTCTCAATAGAACCCTTATTGTTGTTAATCAAAGGATGTCTATGGTTAAATGGTGACTTTTATAGATCACAACTCAATAACATCATAGACGATTCATTCAAGGTGTTTACTTATGTAAATGACCAATGGATTTACCTTTTCAACATTTAATGGTTAGAAGTTGATGCCTCAATATTCCCATTGTTTTGGGTGAACCATGTAGTGTAATGTTATGATTCAAATGATGAGAATTTGATGGTTCAATGCCTTAAACTTGTAGTCTTACCCTTTCTATCGTATGGTTATGATTTATAATCACCATAATGAATTAATGGGTAACCCAAATGAGGTATAGCTTGTTATACCTCACTTTAATATAACTAAATGATGGTAATTGGGTATGAATAGCCCTTGAATGATTAATACAATCATGGAGTGATCTCTTGTTGTTGTTGAAACCCTAGTATGCTATAACATGATGGTTACACCTTGATTTATGTGTCGGTTCACACTTGAGAATGGTATGGAATGTGATGGTGATGCTTCACCTTATGCATCCATGATCCAATGGGAATGTCGTGAGTTAGGGTTTGGGTATAAGTGTTGATTATTAACAATAATATAATTTATCTTGTTGAACCTAACTCTAATGCAAATAGATAAACATGAGTATTCATGTTTAACATTCTTATATGATGGAATGAGGGTGGAATAACCTCCTTAATATGCTTATAACCTTAATATGTCAATTGGTGGTTATCATAGCCACATGGTTGATACTTTTGTATGTTAAACATGTGCATTATGAATATGATGAGGGTTAATCATATCTAGATTACTTGCATGTTGATGTAATAAAGGAATGTTATTAATGTTAATATAACCCTGTTATGATTGTTTATGAATATATCCTATCTCATTAATACAATATTGTGTTGATCTGGTGTATTATATGTAAGTTATGTTGTTGAGCCTTGTTATAAGGCATGCAAAGATAATGATCATCCTACATGGAATAGTATTATGGTCTTAATGACCTTTGGGAATGGTTGATCCATGAATGAGGTGTAATCCTCTTGTGTTTCTAAGGGTTGATACCATGTGACATTATGAAAAGGATTTATATCCTATGATAATATGACGGTCTTAATGACCTTTGGGCATGTTTGAGCCCTGAACGAGGTGTGATCCTCTTGTGTTGATAAGGGGTGATACCCTATGATATTGTGAAAAAGATTTATATCTTGTGATTGTATTATGACTAGTGTAGTCTCATGAATGGAAACTGAATAGTACCATGTGATGATGAGATGAGAAATTATGTTTCATACATTTTATATCTTTTCAAGTTTTGATATTTATATGCTTTCTAGAAGTGAATTAGGGTTTGTATGTCCACTTGTTTGATGCAACCTTAATTCACCCAATTGGCATAACTAATCAACTGCAACTATAATCATGTAGTGCCTTGTGTCGTAGAGACATGTTCAATGTCATAACTTGCTGGATGGTGAAATGAGTATTCCTAAGGGAAACTCTGAGCACATATTGTTGAGTATGTGGGGGTGACAGGTTGAGGATATATCCTTGTCATCCATAATGCAGGTTGTGGAGGATGGATATGGTCATGCCCCATACATCTGATGTGATTGAGGACAACTACGGTTGTACCTAAGATTAGAGGGTTTTGAATACCCTGGATGCTAACTCCGTGACTTGTACCAAGGTGGGCTAGTTACAGGACTATATGTCACTATTTTGTAGTTTGACTGATATGTGACTGCCTTTTTACTCATACTGACCAAGGGGAAAAGATCTTAGGATATCAGCATTCCTAGATCTTGTACAGAACTAAATAGCCCTTCGTAGGGGTCGGTTGGACTTTGAATGGTACGATTCAAATTCCCCATGGCATAATGAAAGATGTAAGACAGTTGTGTAGCATATGTATTTAGGGTTATACACAATGCTTCAGATTGGATGATAACCCTTGTTTGCTTTCTTTTCACTGAGATCATGTATAGTACAATAAGAGATAATAGATATGCTTATGATGTAGTTATGCCCATGTTGTAAATATGCATATGTTGTCAAATATACTGACACTGATGGTTAAGATGATGTTGCTAGCTATGTTTAATATTAATAGCCATGCCTATGTAACTAGAAATGTGTAAACTACTAATCATGCCTATGTAGTTCATTGTATTATGATGTTAGTTCTACTTATGATATAAATCTGTTCCCTTTATTTGAGATTCCAATATTGATAGCCATGTTATGTTACTAGACATATTCATGATGTCAGGGATGCTTATGCTACTAGATTGCTTGTGTTGTTAGCAAGGAAAATGATGATAGTCAAATAATGATAATGATTCCTATTAGATACAATTTGATGATTTTTGAGTATATATCTATCCAGAGAAATAGATTTATTTTTTATCTATATATGCATTGATGATCATACTCGTTGCTAAAATGATTTGCTTAATATGTTTAGTATACTTGAACTATTCAATCTGTTTAATTGATTATTAAATACTCTAACTATTTAGTTATCTACTATTTAAAATGTTGTAATCAATAAGCATTTTTGGAGGTTATATCTCTTGCTGGGACATGGGTCTCTCCCTTGCGGTTCACCTCATTTTTTTTAGGTAATCAGAAGTGAAAAAAACAAACATGTGGCAACAAAGAGGAGCTATAGTAATGAGTTTTTGAGAAAGTTGATTAGATGTCTAGTATGTCCTACATTCGTCCCTGTACTCTCAGGTTCGGGCAAAAAAGTTTGTATATGGTGTTTCGAATGAATTAGAATTTTATTAGCATGTTAATATTTGTTGTGTGGCATATACAAATATTGTTCTCCTATGTAGATATGTTGTAGCTAAGGCGATGGAACAATTTGTATCAAATTCTTGGCATAGTATGGATATAAGAAAGATATTGGGCTCTTATGCAAATGTTTCTGAGCGAGTATTGATGTTGAAATCAATTTTAATTTACCCATATTTTTGGGTATATGGTATGTTTTGAGTAATCTCGTTTAGTGTAATGGGTTCTCACAACAAGGGTCATGGAAAGAAGAATTGTAAGGACAAGGGAAAACCTACATGCTATATATGTGAAGATGAGGGCCGCATATTAAAATATTTTCCATTGTTAAAGGAATTGAAGGGTGGAGTTTTCTCATTAGTAGAAGGATATTTAGAAGTCTTCACTATTATGGAATTATGTACTCCTAATGGTTGGATATTTGGTTTAGGTTCTCACTTCATCATATGTCTAGAGAGGAGAATATTTGATGAGGGCTCTTTAAGTCGGGTGTGTGGAACTATTCAATTGACAGATAACAAACTCTACCAAATTTCTAGAATTGGAACCATCATGTTCAAGTTGCATGATGGAGCATGTTGTATATTGTCGGTTTTCTGATATGTCCCTTGTCTCAAGAGGAATCTAATATCAAAAAGGGCACTTGAATCTATTGGCTACAACATTTTAACACAAGGTGGAGTCTTGCAAGTTACTTGCAAAGGGCAAGTAATCATGAAGGGTACCTGGTCCAGTGGAGCATATTGATTGATTGAAGATGTTCTAACCAAACGAGGAGTAGTTGATAGGATTGCTACCAACAGTTGAGGTGTAGATGAAGCATTGACACATGAGGGGGGCAATATGAACCCAGATAGTGCTACTTGTGAATTACTCTCAATTGCAGTCAAATGCGAGCTTGCAAGGTCAACTACAAATTTCAACAAGTATACAAGCGAAGTTGTCAACTGTTGGAAGAAGGAAGATATGGAAAGATTGACCACATAGTACCATCGAGCGGGTGAAACTTGTAAAAGGTATAAACCTATTGTATGGAGGGTCCAAGGTATGAAGTATGTGATTCTTCCAACCTCAAGTCGAGACAATGCAGTTTATCAAAATGTACATCTTGAGGACCTCTCACGTTATGGGTTCGGGAAGCCCTTCCCGGACATGCACTTCTCATAGGTGTGCATGGTAGACCACTTCCGGTGACGAGAGAAGGTTCTGAGGGTGGAAGCATAGAGGAAGGACGGGATCAAAATTCTTGAAGGAGAAGACACACTTCAGCGAATAAGATCTGAGGTAGAGATTATTGAGATAATATCTCTTATCCAGACTATTGTCTTTACAATATAGGAAAGTCCAAATTGGTGTTAGACTTGAAGTCAGAGATATAGTTTCCTTTTCTGATTCTCTTTCTTGTTTAGTTTGGAATTATGTTCTCATTATCATTTCCTATTAGAACAGTCATATCCTCTTGTCCTATCCTAATATGGGGTTCTATCTTTTGGGTGTATAAATAGAGTACCAGACATATGTTATGAGTGTGCCAAAGGGGGAAGCCAAAAATATAGCCAAAGAAGAGAGAGAGAGCAAGAGTGAATTATGAGATTCTATTGTGGGTGCGTGATTGTGTGAGAGAGAGAGACAATCTTTGTAATTGTCTTGAAGTTGCTTAATAGAATTTCACGGTCTTCTTTGTCAACTTTGTTCTCTTGTTGGTTGTTCTTTCAGAAATTATTGGCCATGTCGATAGTATGTTCTTCTCGTGAATGTTCGGGTTGTATCTTGCATAACGGGTTTTTCTTAGGCTTGAATTTTCAACAAATCTCTTCATATAAAGCATTGGCTGGAATGATGGATGTAGTTATAGGGAGTTGTGAAAGAGCTATGTATATACTTGAGAAACCTCTACCAGTCATACATAGTTTTCATCACTTGGCTCACTATTTGTTGATCAATTTGAGATGCATATATGCGAAATATATTTCAGACAATACACAATATCTTGTTTTCTTATACCTCCTTGATCGGCCATAACATATCTGTCATAACATCTTGTCTCGTCGCAAATAATAGTAGGCATAAACCCAAATATCTTCACTAGTTTTTTTACACGTTTGCTGGAATGTTGACTGTATTTAGAGAGAGTTGTGAAAGAGTTGTGTGCATGCTAGAGAAACCTCTGCCAGCCATACATAGTTCTGAACACTTGGTTTATTATTTGTAGATAAAATGAGATGTGTATATGCTAAATACGTTATTTAGATAGTCGGAAAGCTCTATATATCCAGTACCCACTTCAGTAGTCCAACCATCTGATTTTATCGTAAAAAATAGTACGCAACAAAATCACCTATATTTACATGGTCTTCTATGTATGAGACATTTTGTTGGAATGCTGACTGCATTTACAGAGAGTTTATGAAGATCTGCATGCTAACTTTCGGAACCTCTACTTGCCATACTTAATTTCAAACACATGGGTCATCATTTGTCAATAAACTTGAGATGCATAAAAAGATTTTCTTTCCATATACCCGCTTGTGAGGTCGAACCAACTGGTCTTAAGTAAATAATAGTAGGCATAAAACCAACTATCTTTACTGGTTCTATTATTTATGGCGTATTTGCTAGAGTGTTGACAGCATACAGATAGAGTCATGAAGAGCTGTGTGTAAACTAGAGACATCTCTGCTGGCAGTTCCGGACACTTGAGTCATCATTTGATGATA
This sequence comes from Alisma plantago-aquatica, assembly GCA_963693085.1. NCBI lineage: Eukaryota > Viridiplantae > Streptophyta > Magnoliopsida > Alismatales > Alismataceae > Alisma > Alisma plantago-aquatica. Next base: position 1,148,521,109 of record OY856412.1, read on the forward strand.
AATTTGAGATGCATATATGTTAAATATGTTATTTAGAATGTGGACAATCTCTTGCTTTCCTGTACCTACTTGACAAGTTGAACCATCTCGTCTCATCACAAATAATAGTAGGCACAAAATTTAACTATTTTCAGTAGTTCTTTTATGTATAACGAGTTTGTCGGACTGCTGGCTGCATTATCGCGATTTTTAGAAGAGCTCGGGACACTTTGGCCATCATTTGTTTATAAACTTGATATGCGAATATGAGGAAGATGTCAATTGGACAGTCAGAAAGCACTTACTTTCTTGAACATGCATGACAAGTCTAACCATCTGGTATAGTTGCAAATAGTAGTAGGCATAAAATTTAACTATCGTGACCGGCCCTTTCATGTACGACACATTTTCTGGCTGCATTTATAAGGAGTTGTGGACGAGTTAGTCCATACTAGTGAAACCTCTACCGCCCATATTTAGTTGTGGACAGTTGGATTACCAATAGTAGGCAAACTTGATAAGCATATATGATGAAGATGTTATTTTGACAGTCGCCAAGCTATGTTATTTTCTTGTACCTGCTTGACAAGACGAACCATTTAGTCTCATTTGGAAATAATAATAGGCATTAAATTTCTGCTATCTTTACTAATTTTCTTTTTTTTTTAGATCTGCTATAGGGACCAGAAATGGGATTAGATTTGGAAACCTTTTCGTCCCTTAGTTTGCCATAGATTAAAATAGAGGAGGAAAGTTAGTTACTTCCCATAGCATGCTAAGAGACAAAAAAGTTCCCAAATCTGGTCTCATTTATGGTTCAAGTATCATATTCCTTTTTTTTAGAGCTACGCTACTCACATGCGCCTATCTACCCGTTTACTCACCCGTTTCCATGGTAGCACGCACCAGCCGCTTTAGGCAGATACGAATCCACAGCGCACCGAAGCCGAAGAGTCGTTCGGCTCTCCCCAAAAAAGGTCTGCCTCTCTTCTCTCTCTGCACACTGACTAGTCACAACCCTCGCTCTCCCCCGGACTACTGCTCCCCATACCACCGATTGATCGTGCCCTGCCACCACGCTCCACCGCGGCATCTCTCCCTAACCGCCGCAACTTCTCCACCTATTCATCCCCACATAGTACGATCCGCGCCCCTGAGACCACCAATCAGCTGCGCCCTAATCCTTATCATTTGTGCCCTAATCATCCGCGCGGTGAGGATCAGGTAGTAGAGGAACCTACTAGGCGTAGCCACTTGAAGCTGATCGCACACATCGGATTGGGGTTTTTGGTGCATATAGAGTGGAAGCTAGTCGTGGCCACTTTGATCTTAGGTATTGTACTTTTGATTAGCTTCCCCCATTTTCGATTTTCCCCCATTTCTGATTTCCCCCTTTTTTTGATTTCCCTCCATTTTCAATTTGTTACATATTGTGCAGATATGCACTGTACGACCTCTGTAGTACTAATATGGTGTGAATAAAAAATTTGTTCATATGTACTGTGAGTTATTGTACTGTATGTGATTTCATTAATATAATTGATTATTGATCATGTGTGTGGCACAAAATGTCTGTATGTGGAGGTATTGTACCTAAAATAAGAATATTTGAATAATTGTAAAGTAAGATATGTGTGTTGCACAAAATATATTTTCTTTTTATATTGTTACTATTGTGCAACTCCGCCTATGTTTTCATTTTTTGTGTGTAAATGTAGCCGGTCCCAAGCCCGGGTAAAGGAGGAGGGTTGGTGGTAGGTTGACAGCCAGCCTATAAAAACTTTGTCACTCTTTCTATGACATGGATCCTTATAAGAATATCGTTGGAGCGTCCCTACCTAGCGACGCGCTGCACCGGCACCCGGGTGCAGTGATAAATATGCAAGGGGTTTCGACACAACGACGCCCGGTTGTGTTGAAGGATAAACAAGGGTTTCCACATCTTGGACGGGTGTGGGTAAAGAAGCTAGTCCCGCTGCATCATCGCCCGGATGTAGTGAAAAATGTGCAAGGGTTTCCACATCTTGGACGGGTGTGGGTAAAGAAGCTAGTCCCGCCGCATCATTGCCCAGATGCAGTGAAAAATGTGCAGGGGAAACATTTTCGAAGAAGGCAAGTAAAGAAGCAAGTTCAACAAAAAAGGTTTAGAGTTGGATCTTGGAATATTGGCTCCTTAACAGGGAAATCTTTGGAGATAGTGGATACCATGATGAGAAGAAAAGTCAATATAGCTTGCTTGCAGGAAACCAAGTGGACAGGAGAACGCTGTAGAGAGATTGGAGACACAGGATACAAAATCTGGTATACAGGTATTGATAAACATAGAAATGGTGTAGGTATTATCGTTGATAAGATGTTGAAGGATGACGTCGTCAAGATTACAAGGATGGGTGATAGAATCATAGCTATCAAGGTTGTTCTTGGGGGAAATATTTTTAACATTATTAGCGCTTATGCCCCCCAAGTTGGCCTTAACGAGGATGCGAAGAAGGATTTTTGGGATGACATGGATGAATTGATGCAAGGAATACCGATCGAGGAGAAGATTATTATTGGGAGTGATTTAAATGGCCATGTGGGGAGTGGTAATGCTGGATTTGAGAGAGTTCATGGTGGTTTTGGATATGGCAACAGGAACGGAGAAGGAGAGAGGATATTAGATTTTGCAGTTGCATATGATATGATTTTGGCAAACACCCATTTCAAGAAAAGAGAATCTCATAAGATTACTTTTAAGAGTGGGCACAACTGTAGCCAAATTGATTACCTCCTTACAAGGCGGGTGGATCGTAACATATGCAAGGATTGTAAAGTGATTCCTGGCGAAGAACTCACGACCCAACATAGGTTGGTAGTTTTGGATATTAACATGAAGATCAATAAAGGCAAACATAACGGAAACCAAGATAGCAGGATCAAGTGGTGGAATCTTAAAGGAGAAAAGAAATTGACTTTTCATGATAAACTCATCAAGGAGGCGACTTGGAACTTGGAGTCTGATGTTAACACTATGTGGCATAACATGAGCTCCTGCATAACAAAAATTTCCAAAGTGGTTATGGGGGAGTCTAAAGGTTGTGGACCTCCACAGAAGGAGACTTGGTGGTGGAATGATGAAGTACAAAAGGCTATTAAACTGAAAAGGGAGATCTATAGGAGCTTGCCCAAATCTGGAGATGATGCAACGTTCCAAAGATACAAGCAAGCAAAGAAAGAAGCTAAAAAGGTGGTTCGGGAGGCAAGGTCTAGATACTTTGATGATATGTATAAGAAGCTGGACACTAGAGAAGGGGAAAAAGATATATATAAAATGGCTCGTATAAGAGAAAGGAAAGGAAGAGACTTGAGTCAAGTAAAATGCATAAAGAATGAAGATGGTAGAGTATTGGTGAAGGACGATGATATCAAAAACCAGTGGAGAAATTACTTCCATAAGCTTTTCAATGGAGATACTGCATATAATGTTAGCGACTCGTGTGACATGAATACGAGAGATATCATTTACACACGACGAGTTTCACCATTTGAGGTCAAGAATGCTTTGAAAAAGATGAAAATGAGAAAGGCATGCGGACCAGACAATATTCCCATTGATGTATGGAAGAGTATGGGGGATGAGGGAGTTACATGGTTAACAAATTTCTTTAACAAGATTATGAAGACCAAGAAGATGCCGGATGAGTGGAGAAATAGTATTATAGTCCCAATCTACAAGAACAAAGGTGACGTTCAGAGTTGTACAAACTATAGAGGTATCAAGCTGATGAGTCACACGATGAAGCTTTGGGAGAGGATTATTGAGCAGAGGTTAAGATCTATAACACAGGTATCAAACAACCAATTTGGTTTCATGCCTGGAAGATCAACAACAGAGGCTATTTTTCTGATAAGAAGGCTTATGGAGAAGTATAGACAAAGCAAAAGAGATCTTCATATGGTGTTTATCGATCTAGAGAAGGCTTATGATCGAGTACCCAGAGAAGTGTTATGGATGGTTTTGAAGAAAAAGGGTGTGCCTATCCAATACATTGACTTGATCAAAGACATGTATGATAGCTCTACTGCAAGTGTCAAGACTCCTGGAGGAGAGACACCAACTTTTCCTATTACAGTTGGGGTACACCAAGGATCCACACTCAGCCCATATCTATTCGTTTTGGTTATGGATGAGTTAACATAGAATGTTCAGGATGATATTCCTTGGTGTATGTTATTTGCTGATGATATTGTTTTGATTGACGAAACAAAAGATGGATTGAATGATAAAGTTGAATGTTGGAGAAAGGCATTGGAATCAAATGGATTGATGATTAGCAGGAGCAAAACTGAGTATATGCATTGCAATTTCAGCCAATCTCGCAGTGTGAATGATGGAGCCAAGTTGGACGGAGTAGATATACCAAAATGTGACAAATTTCGTTACTTAGGTTCTATTATTCAAATAGACGGGGATGTCCAAAATGATGTTTGTCATCGGATTACTGCAGGATGGTTGAAATGGAGGAGTGCAACTGGAGTTTTATGCGATCAGAAGATCCCTCTCAGGTTAAAAAGTAAGTTTTATAGAACAACTATACGACCAGCCATGCTCTATGGGAGTGAATGTTGGGCGGTGAAGAAACAAGGTCTCAACAAGATGAACGTGGCTGAAATGCGTATGCTGAGATGGATGTGTGGGAAGACAAGAAAAGATCGTTTGAGAAATGACTATATCAGGAATAAAGTGGGGGTGGCGAGCATTGAGGACAAGTTGCGTGAGGGCCGACTCAGATGGTACGGACATGTGCAACGCAGACCTACTAGTGCGCCTATACGAAGCAATGCTATTGAGCCAAACACTATAAATAGAAGAAGAGGAAGGCCTAAATTAACATGGGATGAGCTTATAAAGAGAGATTTTGAATCTCTACATCTCAATCAGAATATGACCCATGATAGAGTTGAATGGAAACGAAGGATCCATGTAGCCGACCCCAACATAGTTGGGATTGAGGCTTAGATGATGATGATGATGATGATTGTTACTATTGTGCGTATATGCACTGTACATCTTCTGTTGCAGTAATTTGGTGTGAATAAAATTTGTGTAGATATGTATTGTACGTTATTGTATTGTATGTGATTTCATTAATATAGTTGCTTATTGGTCATGTGTGTGGTACAAAATGTCATTTCTGATGAATTGACGCATACTGTATGTGTATGTATTGTACATGTGTTTATAAAAGAAGAATACTTGAGTAATTGTCAAGTACCATATGTGTGTTGCACAAATCTCATTTCTTTTTATATACTTACATATTGTACGTTGTACATCCTCTATTGTAGTAATGTGGTGTGAATAAATTTTTTATGTATATGTATTGTACGTTATTGTACTGTATGTGATTTCATTAATATAGTTGCTTATTGGTCATGCGTGTTGTACAAAATATCATTTCTGATTAATTGTCACTTACTGTATGTGTAGGTATTGTATCTGTATTTATAAAATAAGAATATTTAAGAAATTGTAAAGCACCATATGTGTGTTGTACAAATCTCATTTCTTTTTATATACTTACATACTGTGTGTATATGCATTGTACGTCATATGTTGTAGTACTGTGGTGTGAATACATTTTTTATGGATATGAATTGTACGTTATTGTATTGTATGTGATTTCATTAATATAGTTGCTTATTGGTCATACGTGTGGCACAAAATATCATTTCTGATGAACTTTTCGCGTACTGTATGTGTATGTATTGTACTCGTATTTATAAAAGAAGAATATTTGAGTAATATTAAAGCATCATATGTGTGTTGCACAAATCTCATTTTTTTCTATAGACTTACATATTGTGCGTATATACACTGTACATCCATTGTTGTATTAATGTGTTGTGAATAAAAAATTGCATCTGTATTGTGCGTTATTATATTGTATGTGATTTCATTAATATAGTTCCTTATTGGTCATGTGTGTGACAGAAAATGTCATTTCTGATGAATTGTCGCATACTGTGTGTGCATGTATTGTACTAGTATTTATAAAATAAGAATATTTGAGTAATTGTAAAGAATATTTGATTATTCAAGTGTCAATTTGCACAAGAACTTGTTGTGCACTGTACAGAGAAGTATTGTACGTATCATTTATAAAAGAACAATATGTGATGAATTGTAAACCAACAAAGGTCATGTGTGTTATGTATGTCGTTGTTTGCATTTGTACAGTACGAGTGTGTAATGTACATGATTTCATTAATGTGGTTACTTATTGGCTATGCGTGATTCATATTAATAGCGCATTAGTGAATGGGATGGTAGTATTGTACTTGTAAATATTGATTATTAGTATAATTTATATATTTCTTTGTAGGATGGAGGGTGAACGTGGATTTTAGTTTAGGTGCAGCTTTAGAAAGTTCAAGAAGGTAATGGAAATGGCCGGGAGTGAAACAAAAAGAAATTTAAACGAACTATTTTTGGGAGATTTTTGAAAATGAAGTGTCCAGTAGCTTTGGATCTTGTTTTATTAGAAGAACTTGTTTTGTGCGATGATGAAAATGAGAGAGAATTTGTCCTTAAGAATGTGGTGGTCAAGTTAAAGTATGAGCATGTATATAATATATTTGGATTACGTGTTGAAGGTACATTTTTAAAATGGTACTGTACTAGACATATAATTATTTAGTAGTGAAATTATTAAAACATTACATCATTCATTGGGCATGTAAGGAATTGTTATTGGACTCTAATAGAGGTGCGGGAAAGAAATCTATTGTACAGGGGGAATATTTTCTACGGACCCCAAATTTAAGGATGCAATGGAAAAGTTGCAAATTTTAAGGAAAGAAAGGATGCAAAAAGTATTGGGGATTTTGTCAAGATATGGATAATTGTCTTGTTGGCAGATTTTTTGTTTCTTTATGGTAGTTTTGCAGTTTGCAAAACTTTCTTTAATTTGGTTGATGATTTGGATTCTTTGAGTAACTATAACTGGCCAGAAGCTATCACGAAATACTTGCATAATTGAATTGTTGATGTTAAAGCCAAAAATAAGGGATATCTGAAAGGGTGAAGCACTGTGTTAATGGTAATGATGTTAATTTAGAACAGTAGGTATTTACTTCACTCAGTGCAGTATACAGTACATGGGAATTAAGTTTGTAGGATTGTACATTTATGTGTTTATTTATGTTTTGTAAAAATGTTTTTTTAAGTTTGGTTCAGGGAGTGCCTGACTCTACTCCCTGTTAATGAAAGTGAGGCATATCCATTTTAATAAATGAAATTATGAAAGTAAGATGAGCATCTTTTTACAAAAGAAGGAGGTTACTGTGCGAGAATTCAACGTAGACTACATGAGGGTTGAGTGGATTGAAAAGAAAATTCGTAAAGGCAAGAGGAAAGCTAGGGAAGAATATAATGAGAGTGAAATAGATGCCATGAAGAAAAAGATTTAATCATTAAGGGTTGATAAGAAAAGATTGAAGAAGGATATCAGAAAAATCCAAAAAAAGCAAATGAAAGAAGTTTCAGTGATGGTTCAGGAAATGGAGGAGCTGAAGCTAGAGAATGAGAAATTGAAGAATGCAATAAATATTCTTCAAGAACAACTTCAACTAAATGTTATTCCTGATCTAAAAGTTATGGTGGATGATGAAATCGTCAATACAAAGGTGAGTCTCTATTCAAGTATGGTACTTAATATATGTTGACATACATGTACAATACTTAATATTTCATGTGCATTGCAGAATGTTGATGATGCATATGATGAGGGTGGAGTGTCATCTTTTGATGATTTTGTAAATCCTCCACTACTAAAGACAAATGACACCAAGAAAAATGAAGCTTATGTGTCTGAGACTATGAGAGATGTCTTAACAAGTGTAAGTTTATGTGCTATTAACACAATAAATTAATTTGTGGCTTCATAAAGTAATAATATAGTTGTAAAGTAGAAAAAAATAATGTACTAATAAGTGTTGATTTTGTATTTTTTAGTTGAAAAATAAAATGTCTGAACATAATAATAAAAAAGGAATCGAGGTAAGATAAAATCTTCTTCACTTCTTGAGACATAATTTTTTAGATGAAAGTTGATTATTGTTGGGAAATTTATCTATTTTATTCTACGTAGAAATTAAATAAAATGCTAAAGAAAGTAGATAAAAAGAAGAAAAAAAACAAAGTTGAAGTTGGTTGTTCAAGATAAGGGGAACAGAATAGCAGTACATGTAGCTATAGACACAAATGTTGGGAAGGAGATTCAAGAACAAACAGAAGGCAAAATGAACAAAAATGTTGTGGTGAAAGAAGGAAGTGAAGAACTGAGTTACAAAAAAGGTATGTGAAAAACTAAATGAGATTGTCCTTAATGTATTGTACTTAATGTGTAAGTGTGTTAAATGTACTTGATCTATTAGTTGTACTATACTTGTACGTACTGTTTTTTTTATAAGGTTAATCATGAAAAAAAGGACGGTGATGCACATGATATAGATGAGTCACATGTTGTTAACGTACCACAAACTACTGCTGACCCCAAACTTGATGCTGATAAGGTAAAATATTTGTATAGTATAAATGTATTAGTTCATTGTTAGAAGTGATAAACATATTGTACGTAATCGTACTATACTGTATGGGACTGTACTTCTATGTACTATTTTTTTAGGAAAATGTTATCGATGACATGGGAGTTGTAGAAAAGAACGATGATGATGCCCATGGTATTGATGATTCACAGAATGTTCAGGCAGCAGAAACTATTGTGGATCCCAACCTTGTTGTTGATATGGTAATTCTTTTTATAGAATATGTGTATTAATTCAATGCATGCTATGAACAACCATATATATTTATATGTACTATTTTTCTAAGGAAAATGTTATTGATGAAATTGGAGTTGTAGAAAACAACGCTGATGATACACATGGAATAGATGATTCACATGATGTTGACACATCACAAACTATTGTTGATCCCAAAATTGTTGTTGATGTGGTAATTCTTTATATTAATTGATTTTTTTTTGAAGTCCTTTATATTAATTGATTGTTAAATGTACTTGGTTTATATTACTTAAATGTACTATTTTTTCTTAGGATAATGTTGTCGTTGCTGAACCGAAACTTGAAGCTGATGAGGTAAATCTTTGTATACAACATATGTGTTAATTGATCTCCTATATTAAACTTTGGAAGTACATGACTGAACAAATTGCACGACCCTTTTACATGACAGTATTGTATGGACATTATTGAAAATGTCACTTGCTTGTAAGGTCAAATAATGTCATGTGTATTTATATCTTCTGCTGACTATTTCTTTTTGTTGTAAATTGTTCTTAAATAAGAAAACACTGGAAGAGCATAGTGGTATTGTTTTAGATTCAACACTGGAAGAGGTAAATCTTTATAAACAACATATGTGTTAATTGATCTCCTATATTAAATTTTGGAAGTACAGTACTGAACATACTATCCGACCCTTTTGCATGATAGTACTATATGGACATTATTGAAAATATTACTTGCATGTAAGGCAGATTATGTCATATGTATTTATATCTTGTGCTGACTATTTCTTTTTTTATAAACTATTCTTAAATATGAAAACACTAGAAGAGCAGAGTGGTTCTGTTTTAGATACAACAGTGGAAGATCAGAGAGGTACTAATTTAGAAACTAAAGATGTATCTACTGTTGAACTGAAACTTGATGTTGATGAGGTAAATCTTTATACAGAACATGTGTTAATTGATCTCCTATATTAATCATTGGAAGTATAGTATTGAATATACCGTACGACCCTTTTACATGATAGTACTATATAGACATTATTGAAAATATTAGTTACTTGTAAGGTCAAATTATGTCATGTGTATTTATATGTTGCACAGAGAAGTATTGTTTAAGATAAAGAGATTGATACAATATATGAAACCCAAAAAATGTTGGATGAGTTGGGAGATGTTGGAAATATAAAAAAAATAGATATGAATTTGTTGATCTTGTGGTAGAAGATGAACAGGTAGTTAGATGTCAGCTCATAAAAAATAGTTTCTTAATATATTTCAAAATAATCTGTAATCTTTTGCCTTTATTTGTTGTTCTATACATAGGAATGGATTGATTTTCTATGTGACCATATGGACAAGTTTGAAAAGAAAATGAAACAAAGCTCGCTTGTGAAAGATATTAAGAATAGACCATGAACAAGGAAGTCTAAGATGATAATGGAAGAATTGTAGGGTTAGTCTAAATGAAAAAGATAAAGAGAAACTTATAAAGGTATTTAGCATACAATTTCGTTTATGTACATAGGTATTTAGTGAATTTGACAAATCTTTGTTTGTACTATCAGTTATCATTTTAATATTTGCATGCAACTTACTTGTCAAGGTAGTGATAAAGATATTGTTGTATTTCGATCTCCAATAGTAGTCATAATTAGAAAATATTTGAAAGAATTATTGAGAGTGGGTGGGATGGTGTCAAATCAGGTAACTATGACAATGCATAATTGTTTTTGCTAACTTGTAATATTATGCATACTATATGTGGTTTTCTAATTTTGTGTTGTACGTGATTGTATACATAAGTATTGTACTTGGTTATATGTATACGTATTGTACGTGGTTGTATGTATATATGTTGTATGTGGTTGTATGTATATGTACTGTATGTGGGTTTATTTGTAGAGTAACTTATAGTCATACTGTAAATTCATTTTAGACGTTTTTCTTTTCTTTCGATTAATTGATGCATATATAAATTACTTTTAGGTTATGGAGGTTGTGATGGACTTAAAATGAAAAATTTATGACCATATGAAATGTGATGATTATTTTATATTTCATGCATCATTTCCACAGGCGAAAAGAGAGCATAATCATGGAGAAATAGTTACATTTTTTATTTCTAAGATTGATAGAATAAAAAAGGCAAAAGTTCTATTGTTGACTTTACTGACAGGAGATCATTGGCATCTAATTACTGCTTCTTCTAGAAAAAAGGTGCTTGTGCACTGTAATAGTTTGGAAACAGGGCAAGTAAACAGTGAAGTTGATGTTGATGCAAAGCTTGTGGTTAGTATATAAATGTTGTACGTAGTGAGATTTTTTTATATATGTGTTTAAGACCAAATTATGTATTATAAGAGTCAAATGTGGTCAAGTATGCTTTGATAAAATATGGAGGGATTGCAAAAGATTGGGAGATGATTTTTGATAGGAAGGCACTGCAACAACCACCATATTCAAATGATTGTGCACTATTTGTTATTAGGTGGATTGAAGAGCTTCTGGAAAATGGGATTGTCCATGACACACATGGTAATGATGTCAGATTATCCATGACACACATGGTAATGATGTCCATCCGCTATGAGGATTCTATTCTTCAGCATTGATGAACTCTAAGTTCACAGTTACCAACTGAGTCGTGTCTGATGGTTGAACTAGAAATTTGAGAGTTGTTATGATGTTTGTATTTCATCACCAAACATTATGCTGATGATATCTGTATGAGTATTGTCAGTATCTTATCTTGTGTGGTGTTGATCTGATGTTTAAATGTATTGTACGTTGCTTTTTTTGGTAATCATAATAGTTGTTTGAACTTATTGGTGGCACCTTTTTAGTATTTGTGTGACAAATATTAGTTGCTAAAAGTAACTTACATTAGGTGTTTTTAGATTGAATGAATGTGGTTGTATGTATAGTACGCAGTTGTATACAAACGTACAATATGTGGATGTATGCATATGTACTATGTGTGTATATACTGTATGTGATTTTGTTTATTGGTCATGTGTGTGGCACAAAATTTTGTTTCTTTTTGTCAACTTTCATACTATGTTTTGATGTACTATTGTTCTTATTATCGCGTACTGTAGTTGCTTATAGTAACTTACAATAGGTGTTTTTTGATCGACTGAACGTGGTTGTATGTATAGTACTTAGTTGTATGCAAACGTACGGTATGTGGGTGTATGTATACGTACTGTGTGCGTATATACTGCATATGATTTCATTTATTAGTCATGCGTGTGGCACAAAATTTCATTTCTTTTTGTCGAATTTCATACTATGTTTTGGATGTACTTTATGTTCTTATTATCACGTACTGTACGTATAAGTATTGCAAGATATTTGAAATCATATATCATTTTACAGATAATGTCATGTATTGTACACTTTTTATTGTCATGTTCTTGTTTTCATACTCACATAGTTGAAGATCATTCGAGATTTGTGACAGAGAAGTTGTAAAAAAATGTTCTTAATGACGCGGATGGTACAATGTTGATGCTTTTGACAGACACTTATTTAGACAAAAATTGTCCTGTACTGTATCTTTTTGTACTGTACGCGTACGACTTACATATTGTGTGTAGATGTACTGCACGTTCTTATTGTCATGTACTTGTTATTTATAATAGAATTTATTAAACCACATGTATAATTACTTGAAGATACTCATATAATTGAAGATCATTAGAGGTTTATGACAGACATACATGAATGTATGAATACTTTTCAAATGATTTAAACATTTTTGTTACATTTGCAACACTTGCATTTCAAAAATGCAGTTGACATTTATTAAACCACTCATACAAATATCTATTCATTTCAGGAAAATTGGGACAAAGGGTATTCAAAATATGTGTAGAATTTGATAGAATAAAACCCAATTCCAAATTAGGGGACTGGACTTCTTTCGTAGTATGTGAAATATAACGAGATTCGTTTAAGTTTTGAACAAAACGATTTGGCACAGTTTCATCAAATGTTGACTGTGGATTTATTTCATCATCAAACATTGTGTTGATGTGGTTTGGATGTGTTGGACGGTTATTGTGATGCAGGATGTGGGCCTATATCTTCCATAGTCATTGTACTTAGATGTATATCTTTTGTGTTGTTGTCTGGAAGTACTGTACGAATATTTGTTTTGGAATCCTTCACTACTTTTTTTAAAAGTCATTTTTTTCTTTGGTGCCAATTGCTCTCACTTTGATTTCTTTCATAGAGATGATGGTCTTCCAACACGAATAGCCACAGCAGGGTCTTGTATAACTGGTGTGTTTTCCTGTAATACATAACATATAACCATTGTAGATGCTAATATGGAAATGTACAGTTCTAAAACAAAATATTTATCGTTATGACTTGTCTTTTTCCTTCAAAGTAGTGCTTATATTGTGGTATGCATCTGCTAGCTCTTTTTTGACATCTTCATTATTTTTAACAGATCATCTTGCTAAGTTAGAAAAACCACCACATATACTATAAATGTGCATGCTCATCTCCCATACCAACTAGAAGGGTGTGAGAGGTGTTATATTCTCGATATATATCTTTCCGCCATCTATCCAATATATATTGTTTTGATATTTTATCAAGTTTTAGATTTCTACTAATGACGTATAGAATATGACTGCATAAAATTCTCTTTGACTTGAAACATAAACATGAACAATTAATCTCTTCCTCCTAGATTATGTATTGTACGTCAAATTCTTTCAGAAAGGATTTGATTTATCTAAACTGGTCAGAACAATTTTGCTCTCGATAACAACAAATCTTGATTGAAAAGAATTCCTAGAAATGAGTTTGGACTCACAAAACATAATTCCTTCTAACTCGTTTTGGAATTTCCTAAAAATATTTATAATATATGTTCAGCGTACTATGCCTCAATCTTTAGTGTTGTTCTGAGGTGTGGTTTTTTGTGGAAATATTCAAAGTATGCTAGCTTCTCTTTTTCATATTTTGATTGAAGAGTATCATCATATTGAGAAAAGAACTGCTTTAGTGATGTACGTGAATTCACATAGCTATCAAAAAAAGCATTCATCGATTCACTTCTCTGTGTTGTGGACATGTCAGCCCAGAAAAATTATCCAAATAGACGGGAACCCAAAGATGTTTTAGCTCGTCAATACTAGACAACCAACTCTCTTCTTTCTTACTCACAAGTTGGATAGCTTGATGCTAAGTGTTCTCAAACTCATGTATAGATGTACTCTCATAAACTGCATCCTTTACTAGTTTCAAAATGTGTCAGTACTTTTCTAATTTCTCAAGAATTTTTTTCTTAATATGCCACATACACAGTCGATGGCGCGTATTAGGAGGAGCTATTTTAATGACATTCATAATATGTTGGGCCTGATCGTTGACAATGCCCTTTGGTTCCACACCACCTAAAATTAAAAGAAGGATTTAAATCATTAAGTTGTACAGTACTAAATCATATAGTAGTATAGTACTATGTCGTACAATACTTGATAAATGCAAAAATAGATGTACCCATACATTCAAGCCATGTTTTGAATTACCATATGTAATTCTCTGTAGTCTCCTCACATAATAATGCACATCCCATTAAAATTGAATGATCGTGGTGATTAATGCCAACAAATGGGGGAAAAGGCATTTTGTATATGTTGGTTCGGTAAGATGTGTCGAATCTAATGACATCATTAAAGTATATGTACGCATGTCTTGATCTTGAGTCTGCCTTGAACACATTCTACAAAATGCCAAGGTCATCTATATAAAGAACATAGAAGAAATCACTATTTTTTTTGCATTGTAATGAAATATTTCTGAATCGCTTGAGCATCACCTTTTCCAAGTCAGAGGTTTCTAGATGATGCAGCATAATTCATCAAGTCCTTATGAGTAAATGGAAGATTATCATATGGACCAACTTCAGCAACAAAAACAGACATGGATTTAGCAGGGAGGATACCTGTAAAATGACATGATTAGTATTGTGTAGCTAGCACAGTACAAGTAGTACGGTACACCATGTACAGTATGTTACGTACTGTGAGCGATAAACACTTTTTATACATGCACTGTTGTTTAGATATATGCATCTTTGGATGTCATGAGGAATCTTTCTTTTGGATGGTAAAAGTCTGACTAAATGAGGTTCCAGAAGCTCATGGTTATGATTTTCTAAAAACTTGCAAATTAAATATTTACCAATATAGTTCTGATAAAGTCTCAAACGAGCTGGACAATTTATCTTTGAAGTTGGCTTATATTTGTACAAAGAATTATTTTATTCTTTTGGTGGTGGACCTGATGTGGCACAAGAAAATTCTACTCTTCTAACAACATCATCACCAAGATATTTGGCGGAGTGAGATGTTATAACACCAAAACCATATTTATCAACATATTTGGTGTAAAATTCTTTAGCTTCAGCTATAGAGTCAAATGACAACCCAATTTCTAGCTTTAACGAAACCTCTATGTCATTAGGAACAAAATGAGAATCATCTTTGTTAGGGCTTGAATCTGACTGTACAAGATAGGAAAAATATTAAACAATAAGATCAATAAATGTAGTAATGTGTGCTAGTACTGTACGTATGAAAGTTACTACAACCTCCGCACCATCAGAAACAAGCACTTCTACAGGGGAGATAACTTTGTTTGGTATAGAAGGATATTTGTTGCAGTCCATAAAATCCATTTGTATAAGCCGATGAGATAAAATTGAACTTCATAACATTTTGTGCAGAGACTAAAATGTGAACTAGATAATTACCTATTTAATGGAAAATATTTAATGAAACTTTTAGTGGGAATCCGTCTGGAAGAAGATGTGATTAATGCATCTGTAATAATAACATGTAAACATTATAATGTATTAGACTCAAAATAGAAAAGAAATATTTAAGAGATAGAACTATAGTACGTACAGTAGGCGCACATCATTTGAGGGTTGAGGAGGGGGGGAATGGAAGGGACGCAATGCAACATTTCTTTAATATCTAGTTGTTTGAGAAAAAAAGTCGAGGGAATAATAAGAGAAAATTTTAAAATTTCATGGATGGATGCACCCATCTCGTTGCGTGCATCTCATTGCATGCATTTGCATGGTCTTACATGCAGAATATCTGTAGTAGTTGCATAATATCCCTTTTCCATATATGAAATCAAGTTCAGGAGGGGGATTTTGCAGGTTCCCAAGATCTGGGTGGGTGGGCAGGTGGGAAACTACCTATAGGTAGAATTTTAATTTTTTAATGTATGACACGTTCTGTTGTAGGGCTAGCTGTATTTATTGGGACTTGGGTAAGAGCTGTTAGGATTCGCACAGAAGCCCTCCAAGTCCAAGAAAACACCACACGAGATAGAACCCTAGCTTGCACGATAAAAGTGGCAACGACCTCCCAGTTGACAGGCTAAACTGACAAACAAACAACCAATAAAAAAAATTGAGTTGGCGAAGAATACCACAAAATTCTATTAAACAACTCTACAAAGATTACAAGGATTGTCGCTCTCCCACAATCTCATGCCAACAATAGAATTATGTATCCCACTCTCACTCTCTTCCTTCTTGGTTGTCTGTATGTCTTCCTATGTATTGGCACACACAATGTTTGGCGCTATTCAGCATACCGATAACCCATGGTGTCTACCTCTATTTATAGGTACAAGACATCTCATGTACGGAAGTACGGGAGTTATGTCTATTCTATAAGAATGAAATCTCGAGTTATCTCGAGTTACATCAGGAATAAGAGATAGGGAATCAGTGCACATACCGAGATGCATGCAACAACAATCAACCACACATAGATATAGGGTTTATTGGCCATAAACATGCTATACATCCACCACAAAACTCATTTAAGGGTGACACGTATCTAGTGCATTCATTTTACATATCATATATGTATATTGGGATTTGTGGATTTAGGATTGGACATGCATAAAGCCAATTTTATTCACTTTGTATGCAATAAATAAAGGCGACAAACCAAAATCGATCACATCGATAATCCTAAAGTATAGAGCAGTTGACGTGGCTCTGATACCACTGTAGGGTTTTATAGGAGACAGAGAAGGCAGCAGAAACACATATTTTCTTCTCCCAAATCCAAAATAATGGAATCACGTCAACATCTATACAGTAGGAAGGATGGTTTGTAGACACATACCTTGTCCCGAGGCTTACTCGGCGACGTTACCTTGCGGCTTGCACGGTCTTCACCTCCGGTCTTGGATGGTGTCTGTGCAGCTCGTGGTCACACCGGGACTGTTGGGATTGACAGTTGTCCTCCGAGTGGCAGAAGTCTCCCGCCTCTGAAATAGTCCACACGGACCACCTGGAACTCTGATCTCCTTGTCCCACAAGGAATCAAAAGGAGTCACAACCTCCTATTGGTGTACTAGTCATTGACACACTCTCTTGCAACCAGTTGCCTTTCTGTAGTTGTCTTTCCCTTGCTATGCCTCCCTTATCGGGTAGCACTTGCTCGGGCTCTCCTGGTTACCACAACCAGAGAGAATGACAACTTTACAAAAAAACTAGTGTTTTGAGTTGTAGTACCTGAGAAGCCCCCAGTACCCCTATATATATAGGAGGGTTATGGGACATGGTTCTCTACCCCGGGCAATGCGGGATTAAAGCAGGAGTAGAAGGATTTGAGATTTTCCACAAAACAACCAACT
This sequence comes from Alisma plantago-aquatica, assembly GCA_963693085.1. Taxonomy (NCBI): domain Eukaryota; kingdom Viridiplantae; phylum Streptophyta; class Magnoliopsida; order Alismatales; family Alismataceae; genus Alisma; species Alisma plantago-aquatica. Next base: position 1,148,538,574 of record OY856412.1, read on the forward strand.
ACGCCAGCTGAACCGATCATTTCAAGAATGAATCAGTCAGTTGGGGACCTGAGCCGATCGGTTCATACCTCAACTGATTAGTTGGGGCACCTGAGCCGATTAGTTCACTTCTGAACTGGTCGGTTCACTGCCCTAGTCAGTTCCCGATTGACTTTTCCTCTTTTGTTTCGAATTGATCCAAATACCAATCCTTGTTCCAATCAAATTGGACAAGTGAAATGAAGAGAAATTTCTTGTCAACCTGACTTTCCCAACTCACTCGTTTGGACTAGTTGAGCCGATCGGTTCAACCCTTGAACCGGTCGGTTCATCCTGTCCTGAGCCGATCGGTTCATCGTATGAGCTGATCGGCTGGGAGTGCAGACTGTGCAAAATCACTCAATTGTAGTTTCAATCAATCTGATACTCTAATCAATCGGTCCAACACCTTGAACACTATGATATTGAGATATCAATTGATTGAGTGTTTAATTAAACTACTAAACTCCTTTAGTAATCAATCTAAACATCATTTGTGGATAAACTCCTCTTCTAGGTTAAATCCTATGTGTGTGACCCTGCAGGCCCATTTCACGTTGGCAGTGAAAGTCCATAACACTTATGACTTCACAAGCAAAGAGTGGTGCCTAATCGCACATCAGTGCTACCTAAGTGAAAAGGAAAGTTGGAGAACAACTTTCAATCCTACAATCCATGAATGGTGTTACAAAGAATGTATAATTCCTTTGTCACTAATATCCTGAATGAATTCAAGGCATGGAACAGTCATCCTGTCAATGTTCATTCATTTTCTTGATCTTAGAGTAGATTGGAGGATATATGTATGACATCAATATCACATACTGATTCACATATGCGTGTGCACACCTATCTCAATCCTACTCATCAAGTGGCCATGGATATCAAACTCCCTCAGGAGGGACAAATCCCATATTTATCACTCACCCCTCAAAAGCCCCATGTGTCAAAAATACCCAATCATCACCTTTATAACAACCCATGTTTCAAGACTGTGTTTGATGATGTCAAAGTGTACCCAATGACATGTGTTGAGTGTAGTGGTTTCAGGTCAAAGAATCACACTCACCACCATCACTGTGAGAACTGACTGTGACTACCATGTCATTGTTCCATGTGTCAAACTCACGGTGGGTCTATCTGGTACACTTGTTCTCTAACAAGTACCTATGTGTTTGGTTTGATATCTCCATATCATGAATAATGAGATTCTGTCATCAACCAACACCACAATATATTCTTGTGTGTCATTGTTGTCTATCTACCTTCCATAATGACATCTGACTGGGGACATAATAAGAATGTACAAACTCTTAGCATCCGTATGATCTCATCGTTCATGTCCTTAATCTGAAAGCATACATCATTGAGTACTGTCATTCTCTAGACATTCAATCTGTTCTATCATTATCTCATATGACTGAACCAGAAAGAATTGGAAGCTTTCCTTTGATGTTTATCAAATCAATCTTAATGTATCCCACCAATCATCCCATGATTATCTCTCAGGGCATATATACCAACAATTGATGCCTTGAGAGGCAGTGTTAATTTGTGAGGAGGGATTGAGATCCTATGATAGTGACAGTGATAATGTAGCTCGATGCTGTATAACTTGGTTGCCTCAACAATCCACTTAAAATATACTAATTAATTACAATGGAATTGAACATATAGTTTCCCTGGCCATAGATCCATTATCGTCAGAATTTGGTGATGGTGAAATAGGTTCATCCTGCGCGATTACCTGGAGCGCATATTGTTGAATATGTGGGGTTTTCTCCTAGCCAAAAATAGGAGGATTAGAGTACAACTGTGGTTGTAGACTCTGTATGGTAAAGAGCATGGTGAACAAGCCCATGACTCAATGAGTTAGAGCATGAATGCGTTCATGGCTCAAAAGCACGGTGATCAGGCCCATGGCTCAAAAGGATACTAGCACCTATGCCAAGGTGACCTAGGGTAATGGGTATCTTGCGAAGCTGACCCTGTGGCTGAGGCCACTTAAGCATGAGACTGTGGTCCTGCTTTGGTTTTCGTGCACTGACCACAAGGAGGTGAGGACATGGAGTCCGACTCTCCCAATGACCTTGTAACTTCTTTCTAGTCAAGACTACATATACCGAGAGAACACTACTACAGAACCGACCTTTGGTGTCAGTTATTTAAGGCCTTTGGCGATAGTTAAAAGGAGACACATATGTGGGCGAAACTAAAACGTGAACCCTTAGGCTTCGGTTTGAAAACCGACGCCGAAACCCTCCACGCCACCCAAAACGCACCAGCAGGGGCACTATAGGCGTCAGTTATTAGTGGGGAAATCAACGCTAGAACCCTTCACTCCACAAAAAGGGCGCCACCAGGGGCAGTATAGTCGTCAATTATTAGTAGGAAACTGACACCCAAACCCTTCGCGGCACAAAAGGGTGCCATCTAGGACACCATCGACGTCAGTTTCTTAGTAATAATCGACGCCATATCACCTGCCACCACGGCCGTGCTGGCCAATATGGTCGTGTTGTCTAGCCACATTAGACGGTGGTTTTTTTCTATTAACTGAAGCTGTAAGCCTTTGTTGTCAGTTTTTGACTAATAATTGATGCCTATGTTTTGATTTTTTTTTCTTATCAGTTTGCAGGCCTGCTGTGGCTGGTCGAAGGATGTAGAAACCTACAGTTCATTGGAACTGAACTGCAGGTTTACGACATCCATTGATATCAGCCAACAATAGGCCACACACCTGCAAATTTAACAAGATTCATTTTCACACATTTAGCAACCTGCAATTCCATTCAATTTTCACACATGTAGAAACATTCATGTAGCAACCTGCAGTTCCTTTCATTTTCACATTCACACATGTAGAAACATTCAGACACATGTAGAAAATTCATGTAGCAACCTGCAATTCCTTTCATTTTCACATTCACACATGTAGAAACATTTAGACACATGTAGAAACATTCATGTAGCAACCTGCAGTTCCATTCATTTTCACATTCACACATGTATAAACATTCATGCACATGTAGAAACATTCAGACATGTAGAAACATTCACCCAATGAAAATTCAAAAAAATTCATTTACAAAATATCAATCTTTATTCATTATCACTATCAACATCCCAATTATATTTTAAAACCCCCACTACTTGTATGGCTTTTTCCCATTCTTCTCTTACATCATTTAATTCTTCTGTCGTATAGGAAGCATGTACATCTGATAAGGCCTTACCTGTAGTGGGGTCAGTTTCAAACACCTGCAAAGAGAATGACGTATAAGAGAATGATGTATATATATAATTAATAATATATAAATAATATTGATATATTTCATATTATCTAATGAGATTATATATAATACCTCATGTATGGTATCGATGTCCACTGCGACATATTTCATAATCATGTTCATAAATCCCATCACATAGTATGCACATGCCTAGCTGTTGTCTTGTGTAGCACACTATAAATTGAAACATACAAAATATTAAAAAATACAACTAAGCACAGTTCACATAAATAATATATACATTGGATTCGGGAACTTACTTCCATGTTCTCCCAAATTATTGAATGGTTCTTTTTCCTGGGGACCTTTCCTCCAACCTTTTTGAACTCATGTAAACCCCTATATGTTAATGTAATATAGTAAATTGCATAATTAAATAGTAATGTAATAACATATGTTAATAGATATAAAAATGAAATATTTCTCACTGGAATAATACCATTTTCATTGAATGTCCATATTTTGGATTCAATTTAGTCCCCTTAGGATCTAGATAATAGACAGTGAACGTCCTAGGGACAATAACTAGTAACTCCCAATGCGTACCCCTAGAGGTAAAAAAGTTAAAAATTAATAACTCGAAATCCACAATAAAAATGGAATTCTCTTAAGTCCAAATTATAAGTGAAGTAAACTTACTCCACATTGAATGGAGATATTATCACCGTCTTCTTATTTTGACCAAAATTTGTAAAAGCATCACAATAGTATTTTTGAACTGATGAAGGGTCTTTAGCTACTAGACTAATCAAAGATGGAATAAAAAATCCTACATGTTCAAATGAAAAATCTGCACATATCTTATCTAAGTAGCTGCAAAACATGTATTATGTATGCATTAATATATAAGAAACCAGATCACCGGATCCTACACAAGGTATATGGATGCATAAACAATATCTCACCTTATCCATAACTCTATCATAGATGTATTCAGCCAATCATAGTGAAACAACTCCAAAATATCTTGTATAAATAGTTTGTTTTTGTCTGATTGACCTGCAGCATCCGCATCTATAGAAACATTTATAGGGCAATTTATATCATGTTCGCCTAACCATACTGCCATACCCCTACAATTAGGACCTAACAAGGTAGGTAGGTCCTATGGAACCCAACTTGGTAATGTAGGAGGTAGGAGGTGGAGGTGGAGGCCTAGATTCTCTAGGTGTCTTCGTTTTAACATGTATATATAATTTCAGATCAATTAACCTCATATATACACACTAACAGTTTAACATAATGTAAATTTACCATACAATTTTAGTATAGACGACATCTGCTTTGGGCCACAATATCACTCCGCCTTCTGTCTCACCAAGCGTTTCACAATCAGGGTGGGCATATGGCAATAGAAGATCTATCCAATTGGGGAATATACATAGTGGGCTCACACGAACCCAACCATTTGGTAATGGAGACCCATGAAACATTTCCCCTGGAAGGGATGGGTAAGCTGACGCCTCTGCAATGACATATTCGTTACTTTTTAGATGGCATGGCTTCAACACCTACAAATTTACGTAAAGAATGTTATATACATATATACATATCATCTTGAAAACATATCATCTTGAAAAGACTAGCTACTATGTCATACAAATACTTATAGCAGATGTGCTAGGTGGTGGGTCTACATGATTACTCCCAACCTCTGCAGTAGGAGTAGAGCGGGACGCCATAGGTACTGTCTGAGTGGAAGTCAGAGATGCCTGCCACTTGCTCATTGCTTCATGGAGTGTCTTATCAACTGCTTCATTGACTCTCTTATCAACTACTTCATCGATTCTCCTTTGAACTATCTTATCTACCTATACATGGATAAAATAAATGTTAGCTTCTGATTATTGAATTCCCTTTTACAATAGCATTCTAAAAAAAGAATAGGTTACCTCTTCTTGTGAAATTCCCACTTTTGGGATGTGTTTGTGCTGGGATGGCCCAAAGAATGCTTTGATGCCCACACTAGCGCCTGCACCCCTAACACGTCTAGGATGCTCTAGGTTACACAAAGCAACTGCCAATTCATCCCTTGTGCCCTCAAGGATGAACATGCCTTGTTTCCTCAGCTCGTGTAACTCCCGCTAATCGCCATCAACATAAATTGGTAAGTAAGTAAACACCAAAAATTATCAATATTTGAACGATTGCTCTAAGAGTTGTATTTTACCATTTTTGCATCCGCCTTAGCAGTTGCGGGCTTCTTTATTTCTCCCTTCTTGTTTTGCCTCCCTGCTATCCAGACATCATTGCGAGGTAGAGGTGTGATACCTATAGTAGAGGACTCCTGAGTAGTAGTAGACTGAGTAGTACACTCAGCCTGTAGTCTTTGGCGAACGCCTACATAGCCCTTTGAACCCATTGTGTGGTCATGCACATTCAGTGCACACCTTGCTCTTTGCGCCTCACTGATAGCATAGTTAGTATGCACATTTATTTGGTTAGTAACACTAAAGGTTAATCTTGAATAGGTGAATACAACATATATTAATTAAATAGGAAGTAACACCTAATACCTTGAATTCATCAGTGTTTCTTAAAGCAACAAACACATCCCATTCTTCTGGGTCTAGGAAGTTCCACTGTTCAGTGGCTGACTTCTTCCTCTTCTCACCATCTTTTATGTATTCTCGGGTGAGATTTGTCCTATAGTTCCTTAGGACCCTCCCACAGTGTTGCATCATGTATTTATGATGCAACTTTTCATCCAACGCAAATATACTCTACAAAATAGAATTGTTATTAACTCGTATCCAAAAAATTAGTAATCTACAAAATAAAATTGCAAATAGTAATAACTCACACATAAATCCTTCCATATTAAGTCTTTCTTCCCCTTAGGAACTTTATGCCAAGAATCTATCATACAACCATAATGGCTACGAGTAACATACCCAAGATATGAAACAAACGAATTGCGGTTCACTCCAATTGCATTTCATGCATTATCAAAATCCACAACCAGTTTGGATCCATTGCCCCTTAGCACTGTTAACTTCATCATAGTGATGCCCCATCTCTTGTCAACTTTTTGCTACTGCTCATCAAGTGCCTCAAGTGCTTCAGAGGGTACATGTGCATCATCAACCTAAAATTTGACAAAATAAACACACTTACATGATATAACTATAAATGGATATATAGATAGAAATATATGATATATTTTTAAAACTTACATTGTGAGGCGACACATTGATATCCTCACCATGCTCATCATGGACATCATGGTCATCATGCCCATGCTCAGCCATATGAAAATTTCATTAAAAAATCAAACATTTAGCATTTGACATAACTAGAAGATAATGAAACTTTGAAAAATGAAACATTTTATAGTTCACATATACAAATGAAACATTGAAAAATGAAACATATAAAAAATATAAACATGCATGCCTCTAATATTGCGATCGTTTATCAATTAACAATCCTTCATTGTGATCTCCACGCACATACGAGTCATCATTAGCTTCAATATTTTGTGGTGTTGACAACCCAACTGAGAATGGACTGGAGTCATCATACTTATCATAGTACTCTTCTTCATCTATATGATCTTCAATGAACTGCCTTTTACCATGAATAACAACCAACCATTTATCATTTGTAGGATCATCGATATAAAATACTTGTTTCACCTATGATGCCAATATGAATGGTTCAACCTTCTCGCCAATCTTTTCAAAGTTCACTAAAGTGAAACCCAATTCATCCACTATAACTCCTTTAGTGTTATCAACCCAATTACATTTGAAGAGCGGAATTCTGAAATCTATGTAGTCAAACTCCCATATGTCTTCAATGACACTGTAATATGACATTTTAGCTTCACGTGGACTCTTATCCTTTGCACTTGCAAAATACATAGTCGATGCTTGAAGGGTGACCCCAATGTTTTGGATGACACTCTTATCATCTTGGTGCTTTGTGTAATATGTGAATCCATTAATGGCATACCCTTCATAAGACATAACATTCACTTTTGGTTTAAAGGCGAGGCATTTGATAGTTTCAGTAATATCATCTAGTGTTTGAGATAGTTGATGTAAGACTTTATCTTCAAACCACTTAATAAATGTCTTATTATGCAATCTAGCAAGCCACATTGAATTGGCTCGAGGATATTGTCTCTTGATGAAATTGGTATGTTCCTCTATATAAACACTCACTTCATCCATGTTGTGTAAAATATACAAGTAACCTTGTTCCAACTACTCATGGCTGATTACTTTCACTCGTGATCCCAAAATTCCTTTTTCCAAATTTCTCCTCAATATTCTTGTCATTACTAGGAGTGTCATTACCACTCAGAACGTCATTGCAAAAATCCATAACCTCTCTCGCCACATAACCCTCAATAATACTCCCTTCAGGCCGATAATGGTTTCGAACATCACTTTCAAAAATGCTCATGTATCGTTTAAAGGGATACATCCAATGCAAGAAAATTGGTCCCAACATTTTCACTTCCCTAGTCAAGTGGACAATAAGATGTACAATGATATCAAAGAACAAAGGATGGAAATACATCTCAAGCTGACATAGGGTAACAACCAATTCTCTTTGCAAAGTATCAAGAGTATCAGGGTCAATAACTTTGTTGCACAGACTGTTGAAAAATAAACAAAGTCTGGTGATTGAAAACCTTACATGCTTTGGCAATATAGATCGAATTGCCACAGCCAATATTTGTTGCATTAGAGTGTGACAATCATGAGATTTAAGACCTATCAACTCCAGATCTTTCATTGATACCAATCTATAGATGTTGGATGAGTAACCCTATGGCACCTTAACATTTACCAATCATTCACAAAAAGCTTTCTTCTCCTTTCTAGACATCGTGTAACAAGCAAGAGGTAAGTATGTTCTCTGATTTCCCATTTCACATAATTTTGTTAATTTTTACCTTATTCCCATTTCACGTAGGTCTAGTCTGGATTTTATCCCATCTTTAGTCTTACCTGGTATATTCAACAGAGTACTAATGACACTATCACATACATTTTTCTCAACGTGCATGACATCGATACAATGCCTGACTGTCAAAGAACTCCAATAAGGAAGATACCAAAATATTGACTTCTTCTTGAATAAAGATTTGTCACTCCGTGTGGCCATAGTACATTGTGATCTCTTACCAAATTCATTGATAAAATCTTTTACGTTTTCATAAACAAACTCCCCCGATATAGGTTTAGGTGCACTCTGTTCCTCATTACATCCATTGAATGCTTTGTGCTTCCTATGATACAGATGGAATTTTGGAAGAAACTTTCGATGACCAAGATATACAGTCTTGCCGCCATGTTTTAGTCTTGTTGAATCAGTGTTCTCTTCACATATAGGACACACTTTAGCTCCTTTGACACTATATCCAGACAAATTCCCATATGCTGGAAAGTCATTAATAGTGTAAAACAACATAGCGTGCAAATGAAATGTCTCTCTTTGTGAAGCATCATAGGTCATCACACCTTCACCCCAGAGTTTCTTTAAGTCATTAATCAGAGGTTCAATATAAACATCAATATCAATTCCAGGTTGTTTAGGGCCCGATATCAACAACAACAATATAACATACTTATTTTTCATACAGAGCCAGGGAGGAAGATTGTATATTACAAGCATGACTGGCCAAGTGCTATGTTGGCAGCTCAATGTCCCGTACGGAATCATCCCATCTATACAAAGCCCAAGTCTTAGATTCCTGACTTCTTCACCAAATTTAGGGTACAATAGATCAATCTTCTTCCACTGTAGGGAATCAGACAAATGTCATAGGATCCGATCATTATCTTTCTTAACATCTGCATGCCACCTCAAATTCTTTGCATCTATCAGATTGGCAAACAAGCATTGAAATCAAGATATTATGGGTAGATACCACATCACCTTGGCAGGAGAACCAGTTTTAAACTCCCCTGAAGTCATCAATTTATTCTGTGACGCACCACATTTTGGACAATCTTTCAAATCCACATAGTCCTTTTGAAATAATACACAATCATTTGGGCATTCGTGTATCTTCTTGGCCTCCATTCCCATTGGGCACAGCAATTTCTTTACCTGGTATGTTGAGATTGGCAACTCGTTTCCTTCAGGAAGCATTTCTTTCAACAAAGACAACATTGACGTGAAGCTTTTGTCACTCCATCTATTGTTAGCTTTCATCTTATACAATCTCAACACAACGCTAAGCTTTGTAAACTTAGTACAACCTATGTATAAAGGTATCTCAGCATCATGCACAATGTTTCTAAACATGGGAGGTGGATCGGTTTTGGTGTGCTCTACCCAAAACTATCCAGCATCCCATCAACGATGTCTACTGGAATGGGTTCATTCACATCTACATCATCAGAGGTAATAACTTCTTCCACACAAGCACTACTATCAACATCCACTGGTTTTGGGTTTAAAATATCTCCATGTCAGTGCCATTCTGTATAGCCTTGTACAATCACATTGCACATGACATGACTTTTGATTTTGTCACCAGTGTTGACTTTCAAGTTGTTACCGCAATGCCTACATGGATAGTAGAACCTATCTCCAGGTTGTTTCCTATGTTCCTCGGCAAATCTAATAAATTGATCAAGACTAGAAATAAACTCTGGGGTGTAGCGATTGCGAATGGACATCCATGATCTATCCATTCTATGATCAAAGAGAAAACAAGTATATATTACAACAAGATTAGGGTCTAGGGTTAATAGATTAGAGTTTAAGAATGGTTAAAACTTTTGGGTTTAAGGTCTTATATATAATTAATGGTTAAAACATCCTAAGTGAGATTAGGTGTTCAAGAATAGTCCCAACCGGGGACTATCCAAGATTTACTCCTATTGAGTAAATCTTGGACGAGTTTCTAGGCCAACAAATACATGTGCTGTCATTCTTATATATAATAAATGTGCACCACCTATCCCATTCTTGAACACCTAATCTCACTAGTAAGTGTATAATGTGTATTGGGTTTTCAAGAAAATTTTGGCAACATTTCCCCGTTGTTCTCCAAGTACATATGTACTTAGAGAACAAATGCGGAAATGCTACTGGATTTTTCTTGAAAACCCAATAAACATTATACACTTACATCCTAAGTGAGATTAGGTGTTCAAGAACAGTCCCAAATTGGGGAATGTCCAAGATTTACTCCTAATGAGTAAATCTTGGATGGGTTTCTAGGCCAACAAATACAACACCAGTCCCTTGTTCACAACCCCATTCAACACACAATTTTCTTATAAAAACACTTGTGGACAACCATAACAACATATCAATGCTTCCTAAATTAATCAATGTATTATTTTATATATAACACAAATCTGGTGGGTATAACATAGCAAAAAACTCAACATGTCACAACAGAAACATGTCCTTAACCTAATATACAGATATTTGTAACATAACTCATTAGGAAGAGAGACCATGAAACATCATGCATTGATTTGAAGTTTTCTTTCCCATCTAAGGTTATTTGCAATTTCATGCTTGTTTCATTATCTTTCTTTCTAGTATTTCTACTTTAATTGCATATATAATCAATTTCATATAGATAACCACCACATAATTTCTTGTAGATAACCACCGCATAATGTTACTAATCATTACTTCATATTATGTCCTATGTAATTTTTACTTAAATAAGAATATGTCCATTTCTCTCCAAGTGACACATTAATAGCTTATGAATGTTTAGATGCATTTATACTATCAATTCCTAGGGTTTACTTTTTTACAGTAGCAAAATATAATAGGGGTTATTTTGATCATTTTGTTACTAAAAATTGCATGTCTCTAAGTATCTTCCATAAATAAACTATTATATAATAATATGATACTTTAATTGGATGTGTTCATAGAGTCCACTTTAGGGTCTGGACAAAGGTCGACAGTTCGACCAAATAGATCTTCTATTTTAGAGGCAATACATATAGTATAAAGGTGATAGAAAGTAGATTGAAGATATAATCATTTTAGAAATAGAAGAACCACATGTGAGTTAAGTTTGAGACATCAATTTATCTTTAATACGCATGTTTCAAGGTTCAAACCACATAATCAAATCAAATTATGATGCTAGAATGGACAAGTTTGAAACTTATTTCAACATGCATCAAAATTTACTGAATTAGGTCAAGCATGAGGATTAGAAGCACAAATATATGCAAGCACAAGATTTGTTCATATCCTATGTTGATTTACAGTAGAAACATCTAAATAAGTAAACTCAAAGCATTAGATAAATAAATATAATCAGTAGATAAATAAATACAAAGTAATAGATAAAAAAGTATAGCTCAGTTGATAAACAAAAGGGTAGATTAGAACCCTAATGTACTCAAACATGTATAAGATCCAACCCATTGCCCGCACCCTAAGGGTAGGGGGCTAGGCGCAGGAGCAGGAGCAAGGAGCAAGAATATGAGGAAGAAGGGTACCAGGAGCAGCGAGCGGGTGGCCGAAGTAGCAAGAAGGAGAGCGGGCGGCGGCGGCGGTGAGTGGGCGGCGGCGGCGGTGAGCGGGTAGTGCCGGTGAGCGGGCGATGGCCGGAGCAGGAGCAGAGGAAGAAGAGGCAGAGGAGCAGACAACGGCAACAACAAGAGGAAGTAGAGGAGCAGGCAGCGGAAGCAGCAGTAGTGTCAGGAGTGGTAGGGAGGAGCGGCAGCAACGGGGAAGGTAGACCGACGGCAGGGAAGGCGGAAGAGCAGCAGACTGTTCTATAGCCTCTTAGAAGTTGGGATGTGCATCTAATTCTGATAGAGTTTACCTACAATAACAACTATCAGAGGAGTATTTATGTGGCACCGTATGAAGCTTTGTATGGGACACGTTGTTAGTCACCACTTTGTTGGTACGTGTTAGGTGAGTATCAACTTTTTGGTCACAAGCTAGTATAATATACTATAGATAAGATCAAGGTGATACTACATCAGTTGGAGGCAGCCCACGAAAAACATAAGTCTTATGCTAATAACAATCACAAGTCATTGGAGTTCAAAGTTGGAGACCGAGTGTATATTAAGGTTTCCCCATGGAATGGTGTGGTGAGGTTTGGTAAGAAGGTTAAGTTGTCTCCCATGTTTATGAGACCATACCCAGTGTTGGCCCGTGCTGGTAAGGTGGAATACAAGTTGGAGTTACTACCTCAGTTGCACAAGCTACACCCAATCATTCATGTTTCTATGTTGGGGAAGTGTCACCCAAACACATAGTTGGTGTTGTATCCAGTAGAGGTTGAGTTGGTGGAGGATGAGTATGGTGAAGGTCTTGTGTTGATCCTGGATAGGAGGGTAAAGAAGTTGTAGAAGAAGGATATAGATTTGGGTAAAGTTTTGTGCATTGTCCTGGTTTGGAGGAGATAATGTTGGATTTAGAGGATGAGATGCGTAGGAAGTACCCATGTTTGTTTGTGTTTGATTTTGGGGGAAAAATCCTTGTTAGGGGTTTATGGTTGTAAAACCCCTCACCTTGATTTTTGGTTGATCATGCTTGTTTTGAATAATTAGATGCTTAGAACCTTAATCTAACCTTGTGATGTGCCTTTATAATATGTGGAAAGTATATTTTTCAAGTTTGGTTCAATTTGGATGTTGTTTGAGTTAGTTTTGCATATATGTGCTTGTTTTTGACCTAATTGAAATTCACCCATGTTTGAGGTTTTTCTTGCAATTTTTCACATGCTTGTTGTGCCTCACATGTTTTGGCATCATGTTGGAGAGAGTGATGCCAGAAAGCCTTTTTGTATCTTGATTTGATGTTGTGGCATAATGTGTTGAATTTTAGGGTTTGCATGGATGCCTTAAGTGGAAAGTCGACCTTGATAGATGTTTGACTGATGATCTTTGGTTTTGCCATTCTCCAAGGATCTTTTGATCCATTATTCTCGACGGTCAATGAGGTTTGATGTGTGCCTAGTGGTCTTGGTGGTCGATGATCCCATGAACCACCTTAGTCGCGAAGAAACCCTGGGGTTTGGTTTAAGAAAATATTTACCTTTCTGATCCTTGGCGCTCTTTAAGCTTTTGATTCTCATTGGACAGAGAATCTCATTGGTTTATAACCTTTTCTAGACCATGTAGTTTATTGATTTTCCATGGTTTTAATGCCCTGGTTGCATGTTTGAGCTTGGTTCTTGCATGGTCGAGTTTATGGTGGACACATAACCTTCCTTCTTTCTCTCCAACCCTTATCTATATAAACCTCTCTTGCTACATGCAACTAAACCCTTTGCAACCTCTCTCTCTCTTTTCGCTTGGAGCTAGTTCCTCTTGTTTTTTGTGGAGGTGGATCTCAAGTGACCGATCCATCTTGCATGTTAAACTAGGGTTTAGAGCAACCCTTCCTTAGTGATCGTTTGGTGATCCTTGCTTCCTTCTTTATCTTGGTAAGTGATCTTCCCCTTTCATTTTTAATTCCTTTCCTTACCCTTCTTCTTTCTCTTCTTGTCCGAACCCATGGTTTTCCATGGTAGTTCTTGAGTTGAGTTTGAAGCTCTTCTCTCTTCTTGGCCAAATCCATGGTACTCCATGGTAGTCCTTGAGTTGTGATTGAAGCACTTCTCTTCTTGACCTTTGTACCTACATTTTTTCTCTCCTTCTTTCTTTTTGACATAAGGTTTTGTTTCTTACTTGGAGGTGGAGCTAGCTTGCCCGTGGAGGTGATCAAGCTAGGGTTTTCAACTCTCTTTTATTGGAGGTTCCTTGCTATTGGAGTTTATTCTTCACTTTTGAGCATGGTATATAACTTTCTCCTTAATTATTATTTCACTTACCTTGCATGCAGGTAATCTACCCTAAAAACGTAGTTACAAGTTGAAAGATGATATCCTTGATCTAGGGTTTATTTATGCATGATGTTCTTTTGTAAATAGCTTCCCTTTGATAAACTCTAATTTTTGTACTCAAAATTCTTTCTTGGAGATGGAGGTTTTAGATACATGCAAGTTGGTGAAATTTTTGTCTTTTCCTTTCTCAAAATCATGGTTTTGTTTTCTCTCATGGTGATGGTTGATGTTAGGGTTTTAGAGTTGACCATCTTCATGTGTTTTACACCTTGATGGTTTTCAATTTCATGGTTATGATCAACCTGATGTTGGTGAGTTTTTGGTCAAGGAGCTTTTCTCTCTCTTCTCTTGAGGTTGCCAAGGATATTGATATTTTGGTCTCCAAGATTGACTACATGTTTGGTCGCCAAAAATTTTCCTTCTTATGCAGTCGATGAGTTTTTCTATCTTCTTGGTCACTAAACTTTCACCTATGTGGTCGTTGAACCTTAGACCTTAATGGTCGTTGATGTCTTGGTTTCATCAGTGGTTGATAAAGGGGTTGAACCCTGATGTTTTCAATCACTAACCTTAACAATTCTTAAGTGGGCTATGAAGGTAGGGCACCTATTTTAAACAGTCGTCTATGTGATTGACCTAAGCATTGTTGAAGTGGTTGACTTTTCTTCAGTCGCCAAGAGTGGTATGACCTAGTTTTCAGTGATTGATGGTAATGTGTGGATCTATGTGGTTGCTGAATGTGGTTCACTACTTTGGGCAATGAAGAAGGTGTGACCAAATTCTCAATGGTCAGTGAAGATTTTTGGACTTTTTAATCTCCATGTTTGGTTGACTTGATGATGATGGTGATTGACTTAACTGCCCACATGATTGTGGAAGATGAAGATAATTAGGGTTGATCTTTTATTGCTATTTTATAAACCCTAATTAGTTTACTTTGTTAATGTTAACCCTAATTTAAGTGCATTGTGATAATGTTTAGTTTCTTGAGTAATTATCATAATGATGAAGTGCCTTTGTCTCTCCTAAACAATTGTAACCCTAATTATCTATCATATGAACATCATGATGCATAATGTAAGATTGTGAATGAGCTTATGTGACACTTGTATGGTGATGATGACGTTGAGCCTTGATGAGGCACGCATGGATGGTGATGTTCTTGTAGGGAATTATGGGATAGATCTACGACCTTGAGCATGGTCTTGTTCCCTATCTGAGGTGATATCCTTTGTGTGATTTGATAAGGGATTGGTATCCCATGGTGATGTTATAATAGGGATGGTCTCATTAGTGGAAATGAATAGTTCCATGTGGTGTTGTAACACATTTAATGTTTACCACATTTTATATCTTCTGAAGTTTCACTCTACCTATGTTTTCTAGAATTCTTTTAGGGGTTTCTTATAACTTGATTGATGCAATAAAAGACACCCAATTGGAAATAACTAATAAAGTATAACCCTAATTATGTAGTTACCTTGTTCCATAGATCCATTCTAGTGTTAAGACTTGTTGGATGGTGAAATGAGTATTCCTAAGGGAAACTCAAAGCGCATACTGTTGAGAATTTGAGGTGCATGTGACTGTGTGTCCTTGTCATCTTGATCCCAGGTCTATGGAGGATGGTCAGGGTCATGCCTTGGTGTGAGAACAGTTGTGGTTGTATCTCAAATATTTATATATGTGATATTTTGGGGGAAACGATGTTTGTACCTTAGTGGTAAGGTTTGTATGCCCTAGAGTCTAGCACTGTGACCTATATACCAAGGCGGGCTAGGCGTTTTGCAGTTTGAATTTATATCTCATTGTGTTGGACTCATACGGTCCGAGTGTGATTGAGGTCTGAGGATTCTGGTTCTCCTACATATTCTAGTATGACGCTAACTTTGACTTAGTAATGTTCAGTTGGAATTTAGTGCCATGCTAGATTGCCGATTGTTTAAATAGCATCTTCAACATTTATGCCTTTCAAGTTAATTGAAAAATGATCACCTAAGTGACTAAAAGAAGTATGACTGGTAGAGGTTTTTCTAGTATATATACAATTCATGTGAAATTCCCTAGAAATGCATCCAATATTCCAATATAACCCGTCTAACATCTGAAATTTTAAATAAAACAAGTTTAGGGTTGTTATTGTAATTTTTTCGACCAATTAATTTCAAATCATGGATTTTTATTCTATTGACCCACATAATAAATATTTCATTCAAAATATATAAATAAGGAGACCACAAAACATATTCTTACTTATCATTTCTTTATGTTTAAATGGATTCCATATCCATAAATGATAAATAACATTATTTCTCTCTTTTTATCTTTAAAATAATTTCTTTAAAAGGCATAAAACATCAAAAATTTTACCTTTGGGTGGATAACCACTCCAAATCATGAACTGGACTCAACCAAACAACAAAAGGAAATTTGTTTCATATTATCTTTTGTTAATACATATTAATCATTATAATTTCTTATATGGAATTTCTAGAAAAATAATATTAAAAACCTAGATCTAATCTAATAGTAAGGTTCTAGACACTCTAAATAGGTTGTGGTTCGAGTTTGAAGTCATTTTGAATTTGTGTGATGCTCCAAACTAATTAGGAATGATTTTAATTAGTTATTAATCAAATTTCATCAAGAATATCATGAATTGATTAATCGAACTAATAGTTCCATAATTTTTTCTCATGTCACATGCAAATATAAGTCATACAACTTTTTATTTTGAGTCTTCATCAGACTTTGACTTACAATGTGGTCTACAACTAGAAAGTATTTCTCCTTTACCCGGTTCCCTGTCGAAGTGGGACTCCAATGAGATGAAATTCCTTCCCCTACCCTCTCCCTCTCCAATCAATCCCAATTCATCAAAACTCTCCCAAAACCTTCATTTTACTTTCTTGTTTTCCCCCATCCCTATTTTGAAATGGTTTTGTGCCCTGGTGATTGTGGATCCTAAAGGATTACCGGTTCCACCATGAATCATTTCCCCTCATTGCCACGACCATCACAAGACCCTACCATATAAATCTTAGCCTCAAAAATGTTCACCATACATCCTAAAAAGAAAACCCTCTTGTCCACGCTCTAATAGACCAACTCTCTTAGACCTTCCCACTGTTTAGTCTGCTTCTTGACACGGTCATCGCTATGACCACCTAGGCCTTCACAACAACACCTATGAGAAAGGGAAGCTTTAACTAGCCTCTGGGAAGCTTCAGATTTAGCTAATTTATCTATTTCTCTAGTAAGTTGCACATTTTGTTTCTCTCCCTTTTTCTTCTTGGCTTTCTACAATTCATGGAGTTTGACAGGTTTTAGTAAGCTTTGGTGATGGTTCTTCATAATCTCTTACTCCTTAGCTTCTTAAAGATACACCAAACTAACTAGGCTTTCTTGCACTCACTTCTCTTCTTTTCCTTGCTGCTTTTTCTACATTACACTCTTCCTTCCAGGCAATCATGATGGAATTTTATTGAGGTGCCTCAGGAGACCTCATGTACCTTCCAAGCACTCTTCCAGTTTGGAAGAGGCCATCTTAGTCGATGGAAATTCCATCTCACACCGAGTTCACCTATTATAAGTCTTGATCTTGATCTTTGATTGTTGGGTTGAGCACTGGGAAAGCTCTAATCTTTCCATATTTTATTGAAGAAGAAAGATGGACCGTTTCTCAAATTTACCCCTAGCCTGAGTTAAATGAGTCGCTCTTCTTTTAGGGAAATTATGCCCTTAAGTTTTTGTTTGGGAGAGACTTTTCATGCGGTCCCCATTTTCCAAATTGTGCCATGCTATTGGGCCAAGTGTCTAAGGTCCCCGTGGATCAGATTTTGCCCTTTAAATGATACTATGGACTTTTCTGAGTTTCTGATTGGAAGATCTTAAGTTATTTGTAACAAATAAATTTATTAACAAAAGATTTTAGATAAATACCACCTGAATGGTTTTTTCAATGAAGAATCCAAATGTCAAGGTTTTAGACTCTAGTTCCCCTCTACTAAACTCTAATCTATGATGATGTAACATTTGGTTTGGAGATAAAGTATAAAATACATTTTGATACAAAAATATGTTATGGAAAGGGTATTTAGAGTTTCATGAACCTATGAAGAGTAACTAGAATCTTCTTTACAAGAGAGGTAAGTGGTCCATGCTATTTGAACATAAGCATCATTTGTTTTTATGTATGTATGTATTATGTACATAGAATGTTGTGAATTTATTACATTATATTTCAATTGCTTCAAGTCAATGAATCTATATCGATGTCATATTTATGGTCAATAGTTATTGTATCAACTTTCATGAACATCAAGTGTAAAGTCAAGAATAAGATCTAAGATCAAATTAAGTATTTTCATGATAAATATAATTAAGAATGATATCTTAAGAACTCATCGATGGCGCGGAGCGGAGGCAGAGGGGGGCGAGGTCGTGGGAGGGGGGAAAACCCTAGGGTTGACGGCAACAATGGTGTGGGATGCTCTTCTCGAGAGTCTAGGGCTCATCCTGTCAGCTCAAGTGAGGCTGAAGGAGCAAAGAAGACCCAAACGACCCAAGCTGTTGACACTCTGGAGGCGACTACTTCCTCAATCTCAACCTCTTGACCTACCTCACCTACCCGGCCGCCGAATACGGAAGGGATTCCCTCTACAGGGAGCAAGGTGTGCGAATGGCTTGCTGCTAGCAGATCGGGGCTCCCCTGTGCAGAGATTACTCCATCCTCTATCTCCTATATCGAACCTGATATTGCAGATGGAGTCAAGAGTTTCTCCATCTCGAGAGAAGATGAGCCTCTCCCTTCTTGGAAGGAGTACATCTCGGTCAGATTCACAGGCAGGAAGCCGTTCCGGAGCCAGCTGCACGGGTGGATATGCCGCCAGTGGAGACCGAGCGATGCCTTCAACATCGTGGCGGAGGAAGCTGAGGGATTCATCGTGAAGTTGCCTACGGCAAAAGAAAGGGAAAGACTTCTTAGAGAGGCACCTTGGATGATGGATGGGTCCCTGACAATCATCCAGGCGTGGGAACCCGGCGCTCCCATCCAACCTCTTTCGTTTCGGAACATCCCCGTCTGGGTAAAGATCGAGAATCCAAGGCTACACTGGACGCCGAGAAGAATCAGTGGAGTTGCGAGCCTGGTTGGTAAACCTCTAGATCTAGAGGACTCCAGCCTGATTGTCCACTGCCTAGAAGAAGCTACAGTATGTGTGGATCTTGTCGTCGGAGCCGGATTTCCAAGATCAGTCAAGATCAAGGTTGACGGAAAGTCTCGCGACTTGAAGGTAAGCTACGCTTCGAAACCCCTTGTGTGCTCCGGATGCGCTATGTTCGGCCATTGTCTCCCCTCTTGTCCGAAGAAGGCAGCCAATAAGCCGATGCAAAGCCAGCTCCAGTTGAGAAACGGGAAACTTCAGAAGAGTGAAGGTGTTCGACGTAAGGCCAAAGAGAAGACCCACCCCTGTGATGATGCTGATGCAGAGCAGATGAAGGGTGACGATTCTCATTGTACCCAACGGGAACCTGATATGGTCAGCTGTGCTCCAGTGGTGGTGGCGGGTGCCCTGAATCTGGATTGGGAGCTCTCCTCTTCCAAAACTGCGGCTACTCCTCCCTGTCTGAAGCAATTGGCTCAAGACACTGGGATCTCTTTAGAATTCCAACAGCGAGGCTCCTTTGACTCCGATGAAGCGTCTTCGGTTAGTTCCTATGACTGTGATCAGGGCCTGATTGATGATAATTTTAGCGTGAATAAGGAACCTAGAACAAAGAAGAAGAAGAAGAAGCATAAGAGGGGTGGTACAGAAGAGATCCCGATGATAGGTTTTTCAGAATCAATCTAGGGCCTCAACATTATCTATCTTGTATACTCCTTCATTCTCAGATATTCAAATAGTTTCTTCTTGGTTGGGCTTCCTTCATAGGTACTGGTTTGATGTACTGATCCAATTGCATCCTGGGTTGCACGTATTTGTGGGTATTATGTAAAGTCTGTACTCTCAGGGTCTGATAGGTTGGTATAGAGAACCTTGGCTATTTGGTTGCCTAGTCGGAAGAAGAGAATTGTTCCTGATTTTGGTGGCCAGAAATTGAGAATGTGGCAGATTCTTTCCTTCTGGGTTGAATGCTTCAGAGTGGTAGTTTGGAGTATTCTTTAGGTGCTTTTCTTCGTGCTCCCAGGTCCTGGTGCCTATGTGCAAGTTATGGCAAGTTTGTTAAATGGTCTGAACCTGAGATGAGAAGTGTTTCTCAGATGTATTTGTGGGTGTTTTGTAATGAATCTGTGGGATAGATTCTTAGTTCTGTGTCTAGGCTGATTTCCAGACTGTATTCTGCCCTTGTTCATGGGGATCAGGTTCTTTGGGGTTTTTTCTTTTCGTTTTGATCATATGTCTTCTCCTAGAATGGGGCATATGATCCCAGATTCCATGAGGCACTCTGTACCTGAAGTTTTTGTTCTTTATATAGAAATAGTTTTTTTGGCCGACCAAAAAAAAGAATGATATCTTATGTAAGATCCTCACGAATATGATCCTTGAAGAAAAATTAAGAGGCACTTCAGAGCATAAGAGAAGACATACTTTAGTGCAACCCAAGAGGCACTTCAGTGCATAAAAGAAGATGAACTTATGTGAAAACTCAAGGATTCTTATATATGCCAAGATAAAAGAAATGATCTAGAAGCAATTGTGTCCTTTTACAATGTTTAATGTTTATAGTTTATTTTCATTTTATATATTTTTTTAAGATATAATATGTTCACTTCCACTTACAATTTATTTGATACATGGATAGGGAACGATTCCCATAGGTAAGGAGAAAGCATAGAGGATAGATCTATCTAACATCCACAAACTAGTTGTAAGTGGACATCCCCATCTGTTTGAATGATAGAGTCCAAGTAATGAAATTTATCACATTTTGGTATATATACTCTGTCCCACTTGGCTCCACCATTCACACTATGAGATTGGCTGAAATTGCAATGCATATACTTAGTTTTGCTCCTACTACTCATCAATTCATTTGATTCCACTGTATTTCTCCAAAGTTCAACTTTATCATTCAAACCATCTTTATTTTCATCAATCAATACAATATCATCAGCAAATAACATACACCAAGGAACATCATCCTGAACATTCTTTGTCAACTCATCCATAACAAGAATGACCATATATGGGCTGAGTGTGGATCCTTGGTGTACCCCAACTGTGATGGAAAATGTCAGTGTCTCTCCTCTAGGAGTATTCACACTTGTAGTAGAGCTACCATACATGTCTTAAATCAAGTCAATGTATTGGATTGGCACAACCTTTTTCCCCAAATCTAACCACAACACATCTCTGGGTACTCAATCACAAGCCTTTTTCAAATCGATAAAATCCATGTGAAGATCTCTTTTTCTTTCCCTATACTTCTCCATAAGCCTCCTTATCATAAAAATGGCATCTATTGTTGATCTACCAGGCATGAAACCAAATTGGTTGTTTGATACCTATGTTATAGATATCATCCTCTACTAAATAATCCTCTCCCAAGGCTTCATTGTGTGACTCATCGACTTGATACCTCTGTAGTTTGTACAGCTCTGAACATCACCTTTGTTCTTGCAGATGGGGACTATAGTACAATTTCCACACTCATCCAACATCTTCTTTGCCTTCATGATCTTGTTAAATAAATTTGATAACCAAAAACTCCTTCATCCCCCATACTCTTCCGTACATCAATAGGAATACCGTCCGGTCCACAAGCCTTTCTCATTTTCATCTTTTTCAAGGCATTCTTGACCTTAAAATGTGAAACTCTTCGTGTATAAATGATATCTCTGAAAAACCACTAGAGGGGGGGGGGGTGAATAGGGTTTTCTGATATTTTAATAATAATTCAACTAAATTAAGCAACCACAAAAATATTGGACAAGGGGACAAGGATTTAGTGTGGTTCCAACCTTAGCAAATACTAAGGCAGTCAATCCACTACCCGGTTGCTTACCCAATCGGGATTTTGAAAGTATTAAATTTTATTACTTTGCAAGGATATTACATAAAATTACAATACTTTCACCAAACCCTTCGGACAGCCTTCACCTTGAAGTAGTTGCACCAACCTTGAAGCAGCCTTCTTGAAGTAACTTCAAGCTCCCCCTTGAAGTAGCCTTCCTCTTGAAGTAGCTTCCCGTTGCAACAGCCTTCTAGAAGTAGTCCAAAGTCCACCTTCTCCACTGAAAAGACCCTTCTCCACCTGAGAAGTTAAACCCTCTCCAATCCGCAGCCTCCAACCCTAGGAGTAGCAAGGAGAGTACAAAAGATATAAAGGAACAAGAAGGAAAAACAAAAACTACAATACCACTTGTAGCACAAGGCTTGATTTCCTATATCATGCGTTTTGATCTCCTAACCAATGTATATGGAAGTGTAGGTGATGTGGATAGGAGATGCTAGCCTATAGGACACGAATTTTAGAGCAATGAAAATGTATAGCCAATGTTAGAATTGCTCAATTGCTCACAAGAATGATTTTCCAATTGCAAGTATGAATGCTTAAGTGTAGCACAAGTGTATTTTTGGTGTCCTATGGCTTGTCCTATTTATAGGAATGACCTATGGATGCTTAAGGACGTTCTAGACACTTTCTAGGGGTTCTAAGTGCACAAATAGTCGTTAGGTATCCATTAGTTGCACTAACAATGGCTAGTTAATTAATTCTGAAAAGTGCAGACAGGGACATTCTCTGTCGAAGACTTGTCGACCGAGAGTCCTTCTCAGTCGAAGTCTTGTCGAATGAGGGACTGTATGGAGCAAGTGTGTATAACGTTCTGATTCAACTCCCAACTACTTTGTCTACTGTGTCTAATGGCTACTTAGTTCTTTCTCAGTCGAAGAGTTTGTCTACCGAGAGTGTCTCGGTCGAGAAGTTTGCCGACCGAGATTGACCCTGGTTCAATGTTTTAAACTAAGTATTGAGTGTGTGTATGAGTGTGCAATTATGACACTATTGTAGGGGATGACCTATCTAAGTGTTGTGATTTGTTAGGGAAGATCTAACGCTTGATTTACATGATGTCTAAGTACTTGTACATTATATCTTGTACAAGATTTTACATTTGATTACAATCATGAATTAAAGCAATTTTTGAGCATATAGATCTTCCAAGTAGTTTGTCATCCACCTAATTCCTACAGCACTCAAGTCGCACGTTAGATTCACAAGAATGAAATATTTGTCATCATCGAAACAAAGGGATTATACTAATGTCAATTTAGCGAACAATCTCCCCCTTTTTGAAGATGACAAACATTTCCTAAATATAAAGTGATGAAATATAAATCATATGAGTTTTATACCTGAAGTTTACCTTTTGTAGCCATTCTTGTTTTGCAAGTGTGTGCTGGCCGATATATTATGAAACTCATTTAATTTTATGTTTTTGATTTTATATTTTTTCTCCCCCTTTGTCATTTCAAAAAGATATCCAAGATAGACATATAGTATGACTTTTTATTTCTCCTGCTTAATTTGATAATTAGATGCTCCCCCTTAATAAGATATTCAGTTTTAAAAGCAAGGGATGCAAACCACTTATTGTCAAATTTAGACACAAGATATATGTTAAGCCTTAATTTGTTTAGAGAATTCCATTAAGAACAAGATATATGTCATATTCATGAATATTGTAGATTTCTTTGTTTTCATAACCAAAACTACTTTTTAAGGATACTAAGGTCATAACAAACTTCAAATGATGTTTACAAAATTTTGTAAGCTTCTTAATCTTATAATCAAGATAGATTGTGTGAGCTCCCCCTTAATCTTATAAACACATTTAGAATCGAGATACTAAGGTTAAGTGTAGTAAAATGATGTACAAATAAGCATTTTGTCAAGCTTATTTTAGGTCGACCTTGACTTCGACCATAGCACCCCTTGGTCAAACTTGATTTCAACCAAGAGGTAATTTCTGCAGATTTCCAATTTGAACACTTATATGTGAAGTATAATTTCTACAGATTTTCAATTTAAAATGCATTTGTGCCATGAAGTTTTACTATTTATGCAAAATGACATCTTCCCATGAGCTGAATCACAATGATCAAAAACAATATTCATTCGTGGTTTGTATATATGGATCAAAGATTATTGTAGACAAACCAATGAAAACATAATGATTATGGTACAATAATTATGATAGAAAAGTAGAAGTATATTCACAATACAATGATTATGACCATTTAAATTTTAATAGACATGGTTCCTACATAGATAGACCATGAAATACTTAGGATAAACCGTGTGAATGATAGAATAGTAAAATCAACATAGTTCATTATTTTCAAATTTAAGCCAAATCATGTATAGAATAAACCAAAATAATCTCATTCAGGTTCATAAGTTTTCAATTTAAGACAAACCATGTAACTGAACATGCTTAATATACTTTTTCAATCAATGAATAAGGTTTGTTCAAAATCAGTCTTCATATAACACTTTTGCAATATGTTTAAGGATTTCATAATGTTATACTTTAATTCATGATGCAAAAGGATCAATATGTCTTATTTCAAAGATGGTCTCCAAGATTTATTCTTGATTTGCATATTAAATCAATCATTAATAACAAATTGATAGCAAACTAGATTAATTGAAAAGAGGTTCAGCAGAACTTGATTCGGTCGAACTGTTTGTCGACCAAATTTATCTCGGTCGACTATTTCTCGACTGATAATGTTGTTGTTTGTACATGTTTTATCAGATTTATTGCAAACTTGAAAATGGTAACCTGCTCAGTCGACTATTTCTCGACCGATAATGTTCTCGGTCGAACAGTTTCTCGACTGAGAAAGTTTCTGTACTGTTTCAAAATTGTTTTCAGTAATTATTTCCAAGTAAATCATGAATATGAAAGTTTAAGCTTGATTGTGTTGAGATATGACATTTGTATATCAAGAATTAGTTTAGGTCAAATCTCAACTAGTCAAATTCAAACTTCTAAGTTCTAGGAACCCAAGCTAGATCATCATTCCTTTTCTTGTATGGGCATGAAAAAGAGTAGTGTCCTAGACGTAAGCAATAATGACAACTAATAGAGTCAATCTCATTTCTCTTTCTAGGAGTTGAATTGTTCTTGGGTACATACATGGATTGATTCTTTAGCACTTGTGTCCTTCTCCAACTAGGTTTTTGATATGATTTTCCCTTAGTCTTATAACCCAGTCCTCTTCTTCCAATTTGACGATAAGAATCATTTAAGATATTATCAAGAATGTTATTATTATTCAAACTACTCACTTTTTGTTGTAACTTCATAATCTCATCTATTTTCTTCTTGATATCTAATTTTGCTTGATCTAGATTAGATAACAAAGAATCTCTTTCTTTTACAACAATATCATAATCTAGATGTGTACAAAAAATAGGTTGTTTTTGAAGATCATTTACTTGAGTTTGCAAGTATAACTTTTCGAGGGAAAGAAGATTGCAATTTGCTTCTATAGATTTCAGCTTAACATCATAATCTTCAATTTTAGATGTGAGAGCAAGAAGTTTAGCATTTAACTCATCATTTACTTTATTTGATTTCTTAAATTTCTTCTTGCACTCAATAAATTTCTCATGTGTATCTTGAAGACTAGCAATTAGATATTCTTTTGGTAGATCAAAAAGACTTACCTCTTCTTCTTCTTCTTCATTTGTTGTAGCAATAAGACATTCTACTTCTTCTTTTCCATCATCACTATCATCACTTGAATCATCCCATGCAGCTTTATATGCTCTTTCTTTCTTTTTGTGAGATGATTTCTTCCCTTTCTTGAGTTTTGGACAATCACCTTTCATGTGTCCCTTTTTGCCACATTCAAAGCACCTGGAAGAAGAAACACTAGAAGTTTTGTTAGTTTTAAAACTTTTATACTGCTTACCATTTACAATGAGAGTTTCTTCTTCACTATCATCTTCACTTGTGTCATGACTAATCTTGGTTGATGCTTTGAATGCATCCCAATTTGCTAGTTTTAAAACTTTTATACTACATTAATTTGGGCAGATTTTACCATATTAGCATCCCAATTTGCATACTCCATTTGAGGAAGTTCATAAGGAGTTGATACCATTCTCCATAAGTCCCAACTGATTCCTTGGAAGTAAAATTGCATTCTCCTCTTCTAGTAAGTGTAGTTAGTTCCATCAAAAGCTGGAGATCTAGCCATGAGTGTTCCTTCCAAGTTGAGGTTGTTGAGCAACCCGTCACCCATTCTTCAAGACTTCGTTAGAGTTCCTTGAAGCCATGCTCTGATACCAATTGAAAAACCACTAGAGGGGGGTGAATAGGGTTTTATGATATTTTAATAATAATTCAACCAAATTAAGCAACCACAAAAATATTGGACAAGGGGAAAAGGATTTAGAGTGGTTCCAACCTTAGCAAATACTAAGGCAGTCAATCCACTACCCAGTTGCTTACCCAATCGGGATTTTGAAAGTATTAAATTTTATTACCTCTCAAGGATATTACATAAAATTACAATACTTTCACCAAACCCTTTGGACAACCTTCACCTTGAAGTAGTTGCACCAACCTTGAAGCAACCTTCTTGAAGTAACTTCAAGCTCCCCCTTGAAGTAGCTTCCCGTTGCAACAGCCTTCTAGAAGTAGTCCAAAGTCCACCTTCTCCATTGAGAAGACCCTTCTCCACCTAAGAAGTTAAACCCTCTCCAATCTGCAGCCTCCAACCCTAGGAGTAGCAAGGAGAGTACAAAAGATATAAAGGAATAAGAAGGAAAAATAGAAATTACAATACCACTTGTAGCATAAGGCTTGATTTCCTATATCAAGCATTTTGATCTCCTAACCAATGTATATGGAAGTGTAGGTGCTGTGGATAGGAGATGCTAGCCTATAGGACATGAATTTTAGAGAAATGGAAATGTATAACCAATGTTAGAATTGCTCAATTGCTCACAAGAATGATTTGCCAATTGCAAGTATGAATGCTTAAGTGTAGCACAAGTGTATTTTTGGTGTCCTATGGCTTGTACTATTTATAGGAATGGCCTATGGATGATTAAGGACGTTCTAGACACTTTCTAGGGGGTTCTAAGTTCTCAACTAGCCGCTAGGTATCCATTAGTTGCACTAACAATGGCTAGTTAATTAATTCTGAAAAGTGCAGACAAAGACATTCTTGGTCGAAGACTTGTCGACCGAGAGTCCTTCTCGGTCGAAGTCTTGTCGACCGAGGGACTGTCTGGAGCAAGTGTGTATAACGTTCTGATTCAACTCCCAACTACCTTGTCTGATGTGTCTAACGGCTACTTGGGTCTTTCTCGATCGAAGAGTTTGTCGACCGAGAGTGTCTCGGTCGAGAAGTTTGTCGACCGAGATTGACCCTGGTTCAATGTTTTAAACTAAGTATCGAGTGTGTGTATGAGTGTGCAATTATGACACTATTGTAGGGGATGACCTATATAAGTGTTGTGATTTGTTAGGGAAGATCTAACGCTTGATTTACATGATGTCTAAGTACTTGTACATTATATCTTGTACAAGATTTTACATTTGATTACAATCATGAATTAAAGCAATTTTTGAGCATATAGATCTTCCAAGTAGTTTTTCATCCACCTAATTCCTGCAACACTCAAGTGGCATGTTAGATTCACAAGAATGAAATGTTTGTCATCATCAAAACAAAGGGATTACACTAATGTCAATTTAGCCAACAATCTCTTTTATCCCTATTACACGAGTCTCTAACATTATTTACAGTACCTCCATTGAAAAGCTTATGGACACAATTTCTCCATTGGTTCTTGATACCACTTAGTAATTAATATGTTTCAGAAAAGTGGATTGCTACAATATGGAATTAGATCAAAAATTATAGTTGACGACCAGACTTTTCTCATGATTTCCTTCGTAGATCTTACATCCCTCCCTTGATCATAAATACTATATGCCATCCAAGGAAAAAAGGAGGCTTAGGGATCCGACCATCTACTCAGATGAATAAATCTTTCTAATGAGGATAACATGGAGATTTTTTATGAATGAAGACATTCTTTCATTGAAAATAATGAGAGAGAAATACCTCAATGAAAGAAATAGATGAGAGAGAAATACCTCACTAAGTCATAGGACCCATTCACATCATTCATGTATCACAAGTATTTCAATCATCCCTCATAAAGAATCATTCCACCAATGTTACTATACTCATCATTAGGGTTAGGGTTTTCCACTCATAGTCGATTAGGTTTTGAAGCTAAGTTCAATCACCAACCCTAGGTTCACCACCTCCCACCATCTTGGAATGCATTAGGGTTAAGGAATATTATTAGGATTGATTAGACATTATTCAAAATAGCACTCTTCGTGGCTCATACATTACACATGCGAGAGTATCATTATGTGCTCAAGCATACCTTTCAACCACCACTATTAACATGTGTCTCGACCACATAACATCATCATGTGTCTCAATCACATAAACATCTAGGTTGCAACCACCCAACCTGGTCCATGTCATGACCTCCACCCTCTAGGTCAAGTCGCATCTGCGACACATATGGTTAGAGTTTCACAAAGCATCTCAACCATGTCTTGACCTCAACATGTCTCAACCAAACCTGTCTTGATCACAAGGGTGTCTCGACCTCCAC
The DNA here is from genome assembly GCA_963693085.1 of Alisma plantago-aquatica. Lineage (NCBI taxonomy): Eukaryota > Viridiplantae > Streptophyta > Magnoliopsida > Alismatales > Alismataceae > Alisma > Alisma plantago-aquatica. The sequence continues at coordinate 1,148,567,347 of OY856412.1, forward strand.
CCAGGTAGAAACCTAAGACCATCATGACTGTGACCCTACACTCAAGGGTGAGTCTCAAAATAGGAACAAAACTAAGGGGAAAACCATGATCATCAAGAAGGAAAAACTCATATGAACGATCATTAAAAATTCTAAAGCACAGATCAAGAAACCACCAAGAAAGAACCTCTTCCAAAGGAAGAGAAAACCATGATCAAGGTATCCAAAATAGAAGGTAAAACCAAGAAAATCCATTCTTATCATGGAGGAGGAACCTGATGCAAAATCGATCACCAAAAACCTTAAAACTTGAGTCATGAAATTACCATGAGAGAGCCTTATACAAGAGAGAGAGAGAGAGAGAGAGAGAAAACCAAACTATTTCTCATGATGAAATAATCCAAAACACCAAGGCAAAAAACATGGACGAACATAGATCATGATGATAAAACTAAAAGTGAGGTTGCATATATCAAAATCCCCTTGATCAACACATAACAAATCAAATTCATGAATTTAGGGTTTAAGAAAAAGAGTATTCTACATGGGAATACTTCAAAGTCTTGAACCCTAAATTCATGATAACATTCTCTAGATCATTTACATCATATTCAGATTTTAAAATATTAGATTACACTAAGATTATTCCATTTTATTCAAGGGAAAAACTTCATACAAAAATTGAGCATCAAAACCCTAATAATAGGCACCATGAAATAACCGTGAAAGAACCTTGTGCAAAAAGATATCAACCCACATTTGACAACACCAAACCAAGATCTAAACCTCATAGAACATCAAGATACTCGTCCATCATGCATGTGATCAAAACCAAGGTCATGGCATATGGAATAGACCACTATAAAACATTCATCTACAAAATCAGGTACTTAACGTTAGGGTTTCAGATTTTGAGCAAATCAAGCATGATAACCACTATCATTCAAGCTCTATATTATGATTTCATCTACCAAAACATTTTAGGGAACATTTTAGATAAATGAACAGTAACATGTAAGTGAGATTAAGATTACTAATAATAGAGGAGCATAGAGAGTTATAAATCCCTCCTTAAGAAGCTCAACATCAAAGATTCCAAGTTCCAAGATCAAGGGTTCCGAGCACATGATCAAGGGCTGAAGAAGCTCCACCAAAAGCTCCACCTTCAGCCATAATATCATCTTAGTAACAAGAAGACACCATGGTCAAAGATTAATCAAGAAAAGAGGACAAGAAGCTTTTGGCCAAACCAAAAGAAAGAGAGAAGGAATCCTCCTCACACTTGGGTCTACCTTGTGAAAACATGGTCTATGACCTTTGTGATGAGGGATTCACTCCTCAAGAATGACCACCATGAAGAATCCATGATCTAGGTCTGAGAAAAGAGAAAATGATGGGGTAGGGTATCCAAGGAAACACCATCAAAGAAAGTAAAACACTTACCAAGGTAGAAGATGATCAAGGATCATCACATGCAAGGGATTCGACCACCAAAGCACCAAGGATCAGCCCTTCTTTGCTCCACCAAGCTCCAAGTATGAGAAAAAGAGAGGGAGGAAGGAGGACTGAAAGGTTCACTTGTAAGAAGAAGAAAGGGTTTATATACCAAAGGAGGAGGGAAGGAGGGTGAAGATGAGGTGTCAATAAGATAGGGCTCTACTAGGAAACTTTTTCAACCAAGAAACCAACATGCAAAAATATGCAACTGCCTTATCCATACATGCAAGACATGGTAACAACCCACGCGGTCATGACCCTCCCATGGTTCACCATCCATGGCCACGACACATACACCTCCATCACCATATGGTCGAGACAAGGTCCTCTAGAAAACCAAGGTCCATACAACCTATGTAAGGACTATCATCTCGACCCCACATTGCCCCAGACCTCCTTGGTCATGACCCAAACATATAGAGGGGGTGTCTCGACCATGACACCCACCAAAGCCAACCTAGGTCATGAATCTATGTCAAGAAAACACACCAAACATTCATGGGTTGAGACACTCAACACCCATAGAAACCCTAATCACCACCTATGGTGATACTCCTCAAACAAGGCTCAAACAAGGTGCCCTCCTATTTATCTCTCTTATGGATGGTGTCAAGAAAGAGAAGGAACACTCTAGAGGTGGAAATGTGCACATCAACCCCCTACTTTGGGTAAATTGCAATTTGCACCAAAAGTAGCACATAAAGCACAAACAACATCCAAACAAGCTCAAACATGAAACTTAAGCTCTCCACAAGCCTTAACTAAATATCAAAAGATTAGAAAAAGATTCGAACAACATGATTAAACCAAAGAAAATAGGGTTAGCCAAAAAAATAGGTCATGGGTCTTACAAGTCATAATCACCTAATAGGGATTTCACCCCTGAAATCCTAAGTGAAAAGAGACGGGTTCTTCCTATGCATCTCCTCCTCAAGCTCCAATGTGGATTCATATATACCAAGGGTATGCCATAAAACTCGTGGGTCAAAGGCCCAACACGCTTCCATTGTGCCACTCTGATCTGTTGACTCAACGTCGATCTTACTGGTGATTGTATCAATAGTCTAACCAACGGGGAAGGGGTTACAAACTCTCTTCATTATTATACATATTTAAAACAACTTATGTGTCATCTTACCTTTTTCAACTTGGCTTCCTTGCTATCGGCATAGGAATTATTAAGGTTATAACATCTCATTACTTCTTTTCTAGTTATTGATCATCATTTTCATGTATATTTTCTTTCTTTATCATATTTCTTAACCCTTCATCAATAGGTAGATCATCATATTTCATGTTTCCTTTATTAAAAATAGGTCATCCCTCTCTAACTTTTACATATGTAAAGAAGGTAAATACTTCCTTATTCATATGTAAAGAAGGTAAATACTTCCTTATTCATGTATATTTACTTTAGAAACTTCTTGAGATTATCACTTCAGGTATCTCTTGTAGCTCATTTGTGTTCAAGTTCAGGTTTTCTTGTGTCACATTCTTCTCTTATGATCAACAATCGTTCAAGTTCCAATAGGTTATGATATATTTCTTTCCTTCTTTAGAGAATAATGAAGGTATTATTACTGTGATTCATGTTTAATTATGCTCTTTAGGTTCTTTCAAAGTGACTACTTGATCATAGTAATAAGGAAGAAAGCAACCTAAGAGTTCCATACTCACCTTTTCTCCAATAATTGGATGTCTGCCCAGGGCACACGAGTAGCGAGATTAGGTAGTATGCGTCATGTTTTATATCATATTATTAACTTAGACGCCATCCTAGTCCTAGTCCTAGGGTTCCTGTAGACTCAGCGAACCTATAGATCTGATACCACCAAATGGGACACCCTTAGCCACACAAAGTGAGATTACTCAAAACAGAGTGTAGAATTAACACTAATGACCACATTACCACAAAACTTGGTAAATTAAAACCAATTTTTAGTCATATATCGAGATGAACTCATCCTGTTCAAAGATGTAAAATGGAGTCACCTATATTTTGTTTATATCAAAAGATATTACATAACATAACTCATTAACCAACCAGCCACAACTTCTTTTATGTGATAATCTATTCATATAGAAAAAACATCTCTATCTATCATCCTATAGAATAAAAAACTCAAACGGATGTACAACGTCTATAAAACACCCCTAAGGACATGAGTGTACATGGATGACACATAAGACTCTATTACTAGACACTATCTGCATAACCATAACCAACAACTACCACACCTCATGATCTGTGTCTCAGCAACACTATCTCTATCTCAGCATGCACATCCACCTAAAAAGATTTAGAAACCCACAGGGTGAGACCAAACATCCCAGCGAGAGATATAACTCTCCGCCAACATCTATTAAAAGCACATATAACTAAAATAGCATATTATACTATCATAAGACAAGAAGATTCAGCTAAATGATATAAAGAGGGCAATTAACACTATATAAGAAGTTTAGGTAACTAAAACTAATCAGTAGAACATATTGATTCTTTAGAAGGAATATGAAGAAAATGTTTATTTTCTACCACCCAAGTTATACAAAAGCAAAGCAAGGCCTAATCCAATATTTTTGTGTTTGATCTTATGAAAGTTCCACTACAAAGTCCTTTGTGACGCCCCATGCCACACAAAGCGAGATTACTCAAAACAAGATCAGGGAAGAGATATTAACAAACTTATTAGTAGAAAACACTAAGAATTAAAACATATTTCATAAAACAACTATATAGCAAGAACCTTTACACACTAGTCCTTTCATGCCTCAAAGCATTCACAAGGCATGCTGCCTACCTATAATGAAAACACTGTTCTAAAACATATATACATTATTCCACCATATATGATATACAAAGGGCACATAAAGATAGCACGCCCACAAAACATCTACAAAATGCTCCCAAAGACCCGAGTGTACAAGGACGACTCTAGGACTCTATCAACAAAAGAAATCCAGCAACACTTTCAACCTTATCAGCTACTGCTGCTCTGGCTGCTGCTCAACCTCCTCTGCACGATCTCTACCTCTTCATGCTCATCCACCTAAAAAGGGTGTGGGAAACCCACGGGGTGAGAATCAAATTCTCAGTGGGAAATATAACTCACCACCAACTCTATTATCATCACAGATAAGATAAATTGAGAAGCAATATAGATACAACTAAGATGAAGCAAGCAATGATTATTAATAGAAAAGGTAATTACTATTAAATTATGAAACATCTTAATAATTAAAAAGGAATATGAAGAACATGTATTTTTTCTATCAACAACATTGTATAAAGATCAAGCAAGGACTCAACCAATGTTTTCGTATTTGATCTTATACAATTATACTACACAGTTGATTACATATTCATTATGCCCTGAGTATTTGAATCGTGTTGGTATAGTATGCCCGGAGAAGTCATCATATGATGATTGCAATGAGGCATATGATACTTGATTTGATAATGACTAAAGGCAATTCCATCTATTATGTTTATCTCACTCATGAGATGGTGACACATACATGATAGATGTCTAAAGAATGATGTGACTTGATGACATATGTCTTCAGGTTAAGGAGCTAAACAATGAGACCGTATGTATGATAAGAGTATTTACATTCTTGTTATGTCCCTAGTCAGATATAACTGTGGAAGAAAAATAGACAATAGTAATACATAAGACTAGAGTGTGTGTAGAATGATGATAGAGTCTCATTAGACATGATATATGATATCAAGTCAAGCACACTGATATATGTTAGAGAATAGTATATTAGACAGACCCACTGTTAGAGTGATACATGGATACCATGGAATGGTAGTCACAATCATCCCTCATAGTGATAGTGGTTCTTAGACCTGAAATCACTACACTCGTCACATGTCGTTGGGTACACTTTGACATCATCAAACACAATCCTAAAACATGGGTTGTTAGAAAGGTGGTGATTGGGTGACTTTGACACATGGGGATAGACTGTGAGTGATAGAGATGGGATTTGTCCCTCCTACAAGGAGTATGATATCTAGGGCCCCTTGATAAGAGAGACCAAGAATTGTATGGCCATACTCATGTGATTTAATATATGATATGTGAACTCACATGCATCTCAGATAGTTTGATCTAGATCAAGGAACATGGATTCAATGTTCAATAGGATGATGCTCCATGCCTCAAGTTCAATCCGGATGTCAGAGACAAACAAACTATACGATCATGATAACACTAATCATAGATTGTAGGTTGAATTTGTTCACCAACTTTTTGAGTTACTAGGGTAGAAATGATGAGTTACTAGATTCCGCTCATTGCTTGTGATGTTATAAGTTGTTATGAACATTCATTGCCCACATAAATTGGAACCTGTAAGGTCACACACATAGTATACCCCTGGAAGAGGACATTGTCCATGAATGATGTTTAGATTGAGATTAAAGGTGTTTAGGTACTCAATTAAACATACAATTGGCTTATTGGACTCGAAACTATCAAGTTCAAGTGTTGAACTAACTAGTTAGAGTGTCAGGTCGATTGGAGACTGCATTGGCAATGTCAGGACGACCAACCGACTGGTTCACCCTTGTGATCCGATCGGCTGGGGTGACCCAAGTGACCAGTTCACTTGGTCAACCAGGAAGATCACAGTCCTACCAACTGAGGAAATAAGGATTTGCCCAGTTAGAGGAAAACTTTCACGTTTCACTTGTCAATTCGATTGGAATACGGATTAATCTTTGCATTAATTGGAAACAATTGAGGAAAGTCAATTACAGGTAAGTTTGGGATGTGAAATGACTGGTTCACTGAGTGAACGGATAGGCTCACACTCCCAAACAACCATTTCATTAGTGAAATGACCGGTTCTCCTACCGTAGTATGAACTATTCATGGAATTTATGGATCCTTCTACTCCCAAACAGACTGGGAACCCTGACCATACCCTCTACTATAATAGAGGAGTACTGGGGGCTTCTTTAAACACACAACTCAGAACATCACTTGATCGGTAAAGTTTTTTTCCTCTCTATTTCTAGTAACTGAGACGTCTCGACAAGTGCTACCCGATTAGGGAGGCACAACAAGGGAAAGACAACTACAAAAAAGTAGTTTGAGTTCGGGAGAGTAGGTTGGTGATAGTACACCAATAGGAGGGTCGTCTCCTTCCTACTAGTTGTTCTAGAATGATAGGAGTTCCAAGTGGTCTGTGTGGACAATCTGTAGAGGCGGGAGACATTTCCTCTCAGGAGGACATGTCAGCCACAGTCCATGATGGAGGCCAAAGTCTATGGAGAAGACTAGGAGCTACGCAGACACTGTCTAAGACATGGCATTGAAGACCACACATGGCTGAGGTATTGTCACTGGGTACGACCCAGGACCAGGTATATCTCACTAAAACCATCCTTCCCATGACATAGTCGTTGATGCGATCTCCTATTATAGGTTAATGGACAATAATTTTTTTGTTTCTGCTGCTTACTCTGAGGCCATAAAACCCAATAGTGGTATCAGAGCCACGTCTACGTACTGTGTTTTGGGATAAATCAATATGATCAGTTTTTGTTTTTACCATCATTTATTTATTGCATACGATGTGAATATTTGAAATGACTAATGTGAATATATGACTAAATACCACATGCAACCATAAACTAATATGCATATATGATATGTTATATATGCAATTGATATGTGTCACCCTAAAATGGTTTTGATGGTGGATGTGTAGCATGGTTATGGCCTATAAACCCTATGTGTGCTTGGTTTGTTATGGTTGTTTGCATCTCAATTTGCATACCGTGACTCTACCTTCTATTACACATGTAACTCAACATAACTCAAGATCCTTTCTCTTCTACCTTTGCTCCCCTCAAATGTAACTCAAGGTTTCCCAAAAATTATGTAAAAGTAGATAGTTTATTTTCTGTTACATAGAAGAAGAAGACGATGAACACCAAATGAGCCAACTGCCTAGAGGACCAAGGAGGATTGCGAAGGAGCCAGACTGACCGGTTGATGGCCCAATTGCTTGTTGGAGGTGTCCATACAATAGAGGCCAGACCGAACAACCAACCAGGAGGTGAGCCTATCATGTCATAGGATGAGCTGCTAAACCTGGAATGGTTCAAGCACAAAGATCTTCATCAACAACAGGTTGCATATGATGTAGACCTTAGATGACCATAATTCCTTGTGGCTCCGAGGAATTACAATAGGATGGCCATAATCATCACTTTTATCATTATTGCACGTTTTCTCATTGTGGTTATAGCATGTATATGACACATATTATAATAATGTGGTGATTGGATATGTATATGTACTTATATCAATCCCTCAAATACAATATTAAAGTCTTAGATGCCTTCCATAAGCAACACACATGAAAAGCTTGATCAATCAAGTGTAGATTTGCACAAAGCATGGTACGTCGTCCATCTCGTGGAAGTGTGATGGTAGATATGTAGATTTACACAAAGCATGGTGCATATCTATCGTGTCGGCTTTTGGGTTAGACTTAACTGGTGATTCATAGAGAGTCTAAGATCCAGAGGCATGAAGATGATCATGGAAAAGAGTTGCACATGTCATCTATCCAAGAGTTGCATATGATGCAATTGGCTTGATGGCCTACCTAAATAGTCAAGTTGTGGACGATCAACCAAAGTTGACTCATAATTTGATGAAATATGGATCTTGGCCACTAGAATATTGTACGGTGAAATCTTTTGAATTGATACATGAGGGTTATCAATTTGAACAAAATAGTGGGAGCGATAATTAATTAAAGGACAAATTATTATCATCAAAATTATCAAATCAAACAAATCAAACATTGTTTTTAAAAGTTGTAAAATTCTTTTGTAGAATCCAAATGACAAACAAAAATACATTATTATTGTGATCATTTCAGAAATGGGATAAACATCAAATCTGGTTTGGGACCTTTAATAAGTGTTCTCAATGGTGAGTGTAAAATCTACAGTCCTTGAAAGAATAGAACCAGTGAAACCAATCCAAATACACCTAAGGCTAAAATTGGATGCTTACTTGAAGTATGCGAATGATGCCTAAGACATCAAGAACCTTATGCTGAGCTACATGAACTATGAGTTGCATAAATAGCTTGAAGCATGGACATTCTTGAGATGGTTATACATCTTAAGAATCATGAAAGGTATAATGTCTTCAAAGAGATGTTTGAGTATAATAAGACAGATGGAGATCAAGTATAATCTCATATGCTCAATATGATTTTGCATATAGATTAAGCGTGATTTCTTATAGGTCAGGAGTTGACCGAAGATATGATTCTTCAAATTGTTGTGTGAATCATAGAGCTCGTTTATCAAATGTTGAGAAACTTGGGAAAACCACTGTCTAAAGTGCTTGGCATGTTGATGCCAAAGCATGAATGAAGAAAGGAAAAACCTGTGATAATGATTAGCAGAGTGAAATCCATAGACTAAATCAAGGTCAAGAAGTGTTCTAAAGACAAGCTTAGGTCCAAGTCTTCATCCCTCAAGATATGGAGAGGGGTAAGTTGGAAAGGGAAATAACCTCTTTATAGAGGATCTCAGGATGATGAAAGAGATAGTGATCTCTACTTCAGGACCTAAGAAGAAGTAAGCCAGAAACTATGCAGAGCAAGAGTTGCTATCATTACAGTTACAATATGAAATTCATGGGCATATAATAGAATTTGTGAATTGCTATTATACATCTGCCATCAATGAAATTGGCATACATCTTGTATGGACAAGAGTGTAATGGATTGATGGTTCATTTCAAAGAAATGATCTTTAATGGCAATGCCTATGTCTCGTCAACTATACTTGATAGTTAAAGAGACAAATGTGTGTGACACATGTAATGAATGACATGATAACTCAAACTTGAATGCCTATATTGATATCATCTAGAGTGCATAAATGGGAATTGCATTCCTGGAATCTATATGATGGATATCTAGACTCATTTTGGTTATTGAACCAATAGAGACATGCTAATCTCATTCATTGTGTAATATGACAAAGGTTCTTCACTAGATGTAGTGGGAGAATGATTATTCTATTAAGGATTATACATATTGATGTATATAGACCTTTTAGAATAAATGCTAAAGGTAATCACTAGTACTTTAGTTTATTTACTGATGATCTCAGTAGATATGATAGTTTGTATTTAGTAAAATAAAAACATGTATCTCTTGAAGTGTTCAAGAAGATCATAAATGAAGTACATAAAAAACTTGGTATAAGTATTAAATTTTGATATGATCGATATGGAAATAATTTGAACCATGAGTTTGAGAACCTTTTGGAAGATCATGATAATGTATCATGATAGACTCCACCTGAAACACAATGATAGTGTATCATGAGAAGTGTATCAGAAAGAAGGAATCACACCTTGATAATTCAGAGTGTGATTACTAGCTAAAACTTTAAATTTCCTTTTGGGCACATGCTCAACACTGGGAATAAAGAGAATCACAAAATGTTGTGGAATCTCAAAGTTCTTTATGTAACACACATTACTTATGTTTCTAGTAGAACATGCCTAGAGATTGAATGTTATATGATATCTTATGGACAAGAAGGTGGTGAGTTGATCATATGATGAGTCAATAGTCTACCTAGAAGCTAATGAGAGATAAAAATTGAGACATGGCTTGAAGCCATGAAACCAAGATGGACTCCATGTACATTAACAAAGTATGACTTAGTTGATGCACCTGAAGGGGTAAAACCCATATGGTACTGTTGGGTCTTCTAGAAGAAAACTGACATGGAGAGTAAGTTGATTGAAAAGAGTTTCTAACAAGTTCAAGGTGTTGAACATGGTGAAATCTTTTCAGTAGTTACCATGGATAAATCCATATGGATAATGCTTGCCATTGTAGCTTAATATGACTATGAGATTTGGCATATGGATGTTAAAACCACATTCCTGAATGGAATATTGTGCAGATTGTGTGTGTAACACAACCTAAAGATTTTACAAATCCAATAATGCAAATAAAGTCTATAAAGCTGCATAGATCAATCTTCGGATTCAAGCAAGCACCTTAGAACCAAATCTTCAACTTGACAAGATAGTCAAAGAGTTTGACTTGAGTCAGAATGAAGATGTAATGTGTGATTACAAGAACTTAGTAGGAGCATATATATTCCACATATTGATGGGGAGTATCATCCTTACACTACAAAATCTAGCAACAAAGTGCATTCTAAAAGGTTTTTAGAGGAGCATCCTATGTGATAGGAATTAAGATTTATAGAGGGCTTCTTGACCTAAGAAAGATAACATACATCGGTAAGATGCTAAAAGGGTTCAACATGATGGGAGAAAATGTGTCCATGTTCCATGGAGTTAGTCTCTTAAGAGCCAAGTGGCCCAATTCTTATGTAGAATAAGGAACACATGGATAGATGCCATACACATTTCAATTGGATCTATCACGTATGAACTAATCTTGTTATCTTGTATGTATTGGACATGACAAGAAAATATGAACTAATTATCTTGTATGTATTGGACATGACAAGAATATACAAACTCATCATCTTGTATGTATTGGACATGACAAGAATATATGAAATTATCATCTTGTATGACAATATGATATAAATATCCAGTTATCTTGTTTGTATTGGACATGATGAATGGATATCCATCAAACTCCAGTAAGAGTTACTGGAATACCGTGAAGGACATCTTTGTGTACTTGTGATGTACTAAATGGATTAGTTCTTTAGTTATGGTAATAAGGAATATTTGGGGGTAAAGAGTTACACTAATGCAAGCTTCCAAAATGGAAAAATTGTGTTTGACCTTAGAATAAGAATTTTTAATTGGAAATGTTCCAACATTAAATAATGGATTAATTCTACAATAAGAATCTGAGTACCTTAGTGTTACGAACATTATAAAGGATATTATATGCATCTAGAAGTTCATATTGATGAACTAATGGGAGGTTCCAACCATTGGTGTCTTAGTAGTAATATTGTGACAACAATGGGGCTACTAGTTAGGCAAAGGAATTTCAGATAGCATATTATGACACTTCCATCTCATACAATATGTTGTACAATGAGGGGATGTGAAACATGCAATATACCAACTTGATGCAAATGTTGCTTACCCGCTATAAAAGCACTTGTACAGCAAAAACATGATGGACATGTTAATATCACTTGGAATATGATTCATGGGTGATTGGCTCTATGTGCAAGTGGGAGTCTATTGGTATAATATGTCCAGAGAGCCAATCATATGATGATTTAAATGAGGCATATGATACTTATTTGATAAAGACCAAAGGTAATTTTGTCTGTTATGTTTGTCTCACTCATGAGATGGTGACACATACATGATAGATTTCTAAAGAATGATGTGGCTCGATGACATATGTCTTCAGGTTAAGGACTTAAATGATAATTTCAATAAGGCATATGGTACTTATTTGATAAAGACTAAAGGTAATTCTGTCTGTTATGTTTGTCTCACTCATGAGATGGTGACACATACATGATAGATTTCTAAAGAATGATGTGGCTCGATGACATATGTCTTCAGGTTAAGGACTTGAACAATGAGACCATATGTATGATAAGAGTACATACATTCTTGTCATGTCCCAAGTTAGATATAACTATGGAAGAAAAATAGACCACAGTAATACATAATACTAGAGTGTGTGTTGACTGATGACAAACTAGTATTAGTCATGATATATGATATCAAGTCAAGCAAATAGATATATATTAGAGAACAATATATAAGATAGACCCGCCGTGAGAGTGATACATGGATACCATGGAATGGTAGTCACAATCATCTCTCATAGTGATAGTGGTGATAGTGGTTCTTAGACCTAAAATCACTACAATCGTCACATTTCATTGGGTACACTTTGACATCATCAAATGCAGTCATGAAACATGGGTTGTTATAAAGGTGATGATTGGGTGGCTTTGACACATGGGGATAGACTGTGAGTGATAGAGATGGGATTTGCCCCTCCTACAAGGAGTATGATATCCAAGGCCCCTTGATAAGTGAGATTGAGAATTGTATGACCATACTCATGTGATTCATTATATTATATGTGAACTCACAAGCATCTCAGATAGTCTGTTGTAGGTCAAGGAACATGGATTGAATGTTGAAGTGGATGACGTTCCATGCCTCAAGTACAATCTGGATGTCAGAGATAAAGGAACTATATGATCATGGTAACACTAATCACAGATTGTAGGTCGAAGTTGTTCTCCAACTTTCTAAGTTACTTGGGTAGAAAGGATGAGCTACTAGATTCTGCTCATTTCTTGTCATGTCATAAGTTGTTATGAACATTCACTGCCAACGTAAAATGGAACTTGTAGGGTCACACACATAGGATACCCCTAGAAGAGGAGATTGTCCATGAATGATGTTTAGATTGAGACTAATGGTGTTGAGGTACTCAATTTAACATACAATTGATTCAATGGACTCAAGACTATCAAGTTCAAGTGTTGAACTACCTAGTTAGAGGGTCAGGTTGATTGGAGACTGCATTGGCAATGTCAGGACTGCCAACTGACCAGTTCACCCTTATGAGACGATCAGTTGGTGTGAGACAACTAAATAGTTTGCTTGGTGAACCAGGCGGCTCACAGTCTTGCCAACTGAGGTTATAAAGATTTGCCTAGTTGGAGGAAAACTTTCACGTTTTACTTGTTCAATTCGATTAGAATAAGGATTAATCTTTGCATTAATTAGTAACGATTGAGGAAAGTAAATTGTAGGCAAGTCTGATGTGAAACAACCAGTTCACTGGGTGAACTGATCAGCTCACACTCCGAACTGACTGTTTCATTAGTGAAACGACTGGTTCTCCTACCGCAGTACAAACTATTCATGGAATTTCCATATCCTTATACTCCCGAACAGACTGGGACCCCTGACCTTGCTCTCTACTATAAATACAGGGGTACTGTGGGCTTCTCAGAACACACAACTCTGAACATTAGTTGCTCTGCAAATTTTTTGTCCTCTCTGAGGTATATCTTGCTAAAGTTTTGTTCCATATCCTTATACTCCCAATACAAAACTTTTGTTTACACTTCCTACTCTGAGGCCATAAAACCCAACAAATCGTACCATACAAATCCAACCGACCACTATATGTATATAGTCAAAATCAGTGCCATACAAGGTCTAATGGAAGTGCCAAAATCCATGATCTCACATTCCTTGGTCAGTACAAGTAAATATGTAGTGACATCATGAGTCATATGCTTCCACGGACATTTTAGTCTAGCTGTGCAGATTTAGCCAACCTTGATATAGGTTGCAACGCTAGTGAAATTGACCTATGGTTTATAGCAGTGCTCTTCTTGGATTTGACTTATAGTAAATCCCGTGATACAAATTCGAGGTATGACTTACAGTCAAACCCATGATACATTTCCAGGTATGACTTATAGTCAATCCCATGATACATATACATTCATGATACAAGATGGTATTCCAACTTACACTCCACATATTCAACAATATGCATTCCAGGTTAAACTCATTTCACCATTAAATAAGTGCTGACACTGAATGGATCTATGGCACAGGGCAACTATACTATTAGATTTTACTTGATTCATTAGATCAATTTGAACATCTTTAAGCATCAATCATGTTACAAATTATAACCTCTAAATAAGATCTACATAAACAAGGCATAACTCAACACCAGAGTAGATTGAATCACATTAAGTGTGATCTCATCACATCACGTCCCTTTATGTTTGTTATTCATCATATGTCTATCTCAAGGACCAACGTCCATCACAAGGAACAATGTCCATTACAAGGACCAATGTCCAGGACATCATAACCACCATAGCTCATACCTATCTATATACATCAATCAGTATCACCTACATGGTTAGAACCTGATAATAAGAAGGCAAAGCATCATCATCTCATAGAATTCATGCTATACATTTACATCATACAATTTAAATCATAGCAATTAGGGTTTCACTTCTCCCGATTAGGGTTTACAAGGTTCGATCACCAACCACCCTTAGGTTATCACTTCTCATTATTATGAGATGTGTTATGAGACATAGAATCACATTTCTCATTATCATTATAAAACATGTAATGTGGTTTAGAAACATAAGACTCACATCATATGTACAACTACTTCATAGGATATCACATCATCACTATGAGACCCTAACATCAACAAGATGCATTACTACACATCACATAGCTTATCAGTTAGGGTATCAGTTAACCCTAGGTATCGTGCAACCAACCTCAGGATGAATATCGATTTATAATCACTTGGTATCAAGCACCACAAATGATATCAATTAGAGGTGCATGAGAAAGTTTATTGTCCATACAATCTCATAGGGTATCAGCCTAAGTATCCCTTTAGATATAAACCACATTCACTAGGAGATATCGGCCATTAGGGTTTAGAGTAATATCGGTTGAAACTCAAGGGAGATGTTTCCCTCTTCAACTCTGGGTGTTTCGGGCTGCATGTGCGTCATATTATATGTATATCGTATTAGGCTTACCCATGTCAACTTCCATACTCAACTAAAAGCATGGAGATTCAACACTCTTGCTCACTAGTCATCACTAGATCATAACAAGCCCCATAATGGTAGATATATTGGTCTAGATGAAAGCATATCAATTTAGCATGTCAAATTACAATGCATACCAATTAAGAATATCATATCGGTTTAGCATGTCATATTGGTTTAGCCATCTTCAACCTCAAGATGACGATACTAACAAGGAAAAAGAAAGGTGAATCTCATGGAAATAACTTAACAAGGTTCTATTATCAAAAATAGAACATAAGGCTACCAATAATAACTACTAACAAGCAAGGAATAATGAGCTAAGGACAACTAGCTAGGTAACAAGTAGAAATGTGATAGTAACAAAGTAGGTTTAGAGTTATATAACCCGCCTCAAGAACAACCACCAAGCTCTAAGCTCCAAGGTCAAGCTCCAAGATCACAAACTCAAGGTAGAGGGAGAAGATCCTCCAAGCACAAAACCTCCAATAAGGAAGATAGTACTGATGTTAAGAGAGAGAAAAAGAGAGGAAAGAAGATACCAAGGTCCATGGATGAGAAGGAGAAAGAAAGAGAGAAAGAAAGCTAGGAAACCATGGCTTAAAAAGGAAGAAGATGAAAGAGAGTACCACAATATTTTTTCTCACTCACCAAGCTCCAAGGGAGAGTGCTCTTCAAGATCACGGTTGTCCACCAAGGAGAGAAAGTAAGGATCACTAAAGGGGTTCTCTTACATGGGAAGAGAGGGGTATATATACATGGCCGATGAGAGAGAGAGAGAAAGGGGAATGTGTCACCACCTTGGAACCCAAGATGACACATGTCCACAAGGAATAACCGCATACCACACCATGCAACAAGGTGATAGGACCTATGTCTCACCCACTTGGTCACCAAGGGGGGTCAAGGTTGATAAACCCATACACCCTCTTCACAAACCGAAAGGGATGAAGCCCTAGGGCCACAAACCGATATGGAACTTGTAACATAATGAATCTTATATGTAATCTACATGTAAAACTTTTTCCCAAGTTTCCCTTTCATTTCTATCCTTTATGTTGTTTATGTTTAATTAGTGGAATGTATTGTGGTTTAGTGAACATTTATTCGCTAATTGTACCAATATAAGGGTTTATGCACAAATACCTCAGTGAAAACTTAATTACCATAATTAAGTGATCTAAACCATATATTAACTTTTTTATGTGATTTGAAAACATAAAATGAGCCTAATTTTCAAATTTGGTTCGATTTGTATGTTGTTTGTGCAAGTTATGTAATTTTAGGTACCTTCTGGACTTTTATGCAATTTACCCAATTAGGAGGTTTTCTTTGTAAATTATCACCTGAATTTTAATCCTTAAATATTCCCTTACCATTATCGAAATTTTGAACCATGGGGCACCTGGTTACACCTTGGTTTGAAGGTGTTTCTCTCTAAGGGCATTATAGGGATTACCCTCTTTATAAATTTGCTTATCTTTAAAAGCTATCAACCAATGGGGTTATTTATTTGTTTGAAGGACGGTGGGGATGGCCTAGAAGGCTATAGGGGATTTTAGGACCGACCTTTTATATACAAGAAGAGTCTATGAGATGTCCTCTTGCATGGCCATAAAGCCCTAGCCTAAGGACACATGGAAAGTCCCATAGACACCTCATACTTGCCCCCTTCTTTATAAAGCCATGCCTACCCCGTCCCACCTCCCAATCCAAGAAGCAATCCTCTCCTTATCTTTCCCCCAGCTTATAGCATCATCCCTTTTATGTTTGTCCATGAAGTTTCTGTCCCAAGGTAAAAGAGGGTGCCTACCTTGGTGAAGAAGGCTCCTATGGTTCCAAATTTCTCTATTTAGGATTTCTTAAGCTCCTCCATCGTGATTTTGACCAAAACTAGTAATTATCCTTCTTTCCTTCCCTATTTTCATGCTTTTAGTATTTGTCCTACCTTCTTCTAGGTCAGAACTATGACCGTCCATGGTAAAACTCCATCTAGAACCCTAAAACATCTCATCTCCATGCTCTTTTGCTAGGGTTTGCACCTCTAAAGTGGAGAAGGTGATCTTTGCTCAAGAAAGGAGCTTGGCTTGGAACAACGAGACCTTCTAATCTCAGGATCCTTGCTTTTTGGACCTTCTTACCTTCCTAGAGGAAAGTATTATTAACCCCTTTCTCATATATTGCTTATTACATGCTTAAAACACATGCTTCTATGTTTAAAATCGATGATTTCCATCTCTTATTTTTACCACATTCTTCTAGGGTTTTGGTTTCTTACTGTTTTACATTCTCTAACAGCTCTAGTTTGGTTACCTATGCAACTTCAAACCTGATCTTGAGTCAAATGGTGTTTTCTCCCACTCCCTCTCTCTTCCATTATCTCGATCAGTTTGATAAGGTGGCAAATTCCTACTGGTCAGTATTGAAAAATTCATATCTTCTAATCTGCTTATCTAAATTTGACAAATAAATATGTTTTAGAATTGGAAAATTAATCTATAAATAATAAAAATATTTTCAAGGTCTGATTTCATGGTTTGACGAAGGGAAATTTTTGTAAAATGAATTTAATGCATAAAATCCATAAAAATTACATCTTAATCATCATAACTCCAAAATTAACGTAAAATATGTTTTCTCCATCAGGAGAACCTAATAAGTTCATTGGTGATATTTTCAAAATACAAATCTGAGTTTTGCTAAGATTTCTAAAATTAGGGTTTTTATACATTAATGTGCACTATGTACTCTAATACATGTTAATACATTGAAAATAGGCAAAGTGGAGCTTGGACTCAATTTAAGTGGTGAAAGTTAGTAATTGATATCAATAAGAGAGGTATGTGCATTCCTAAGACCCTATGTTGGGATAATTACAGCCAAACCCTATATTTCCCTAATGAGGCTTAAATGAACCCTAAATCTTCTATTCTTGAATCCTAATGTTGTTCATGCCTCAAATCAGATTATGATTTCATCTTGTTTGGGTCTTATACCCCACTTCCATGCTTGTTGAATATTATGACTACTCTTGCCATGATTATTTTTCTAGCATGTAGATTTATGTTCTATTTAATTAAAAGTAGAGGTACTTATGTACAACCACCCACATAGGGCATGTATTTAATTGCCCTGAGGAATGTTTTTATTCTCCCCTATATAATCATGTAGGTGACTGGGAATGTCTTATTCTCCCCTCACCTTTAGGTTAGAGGTTTGGTAGGTCCCTCAACCCTACTTAGTTAGGTAGACATAGTTATCTTACATGCAAATCCTTTTTGATATAATTGTTAATGGTTAGTTTCTTTTAAATATAGCCTCATACTCTTGTTATCTTCATCTTATGATGAACCCTAGCATGTTATTATTTTCTTTACTTATCTTGTTATCCTAGTCTAGTTTTTCGACACATACCTTGTTTTCTTTCCCCTTTTGCTGGGCGCTTTCCCAACCACCCAGGTGATGGTGCTAAGTAAGGAGAAGGACAAGTTTGAAGGAAGTCATCTCAGGAGTATATCTCAAGCTATCTGAAAGGATGTCTAGGTTACTATAGCTAGATCCTTTTTTCTTATCTTTTTCTTTTGGGAAAAATCATGTAATGAACAATGAAAGCCATGTAATAGGATTAGTACTTTTATTTCCTCTGCTATTGACATTTTACAATGTATATGGTGCATGCTTATTTACATAGAATATTATACATGCATCCCTCATTATCTTTTATCTTTCTAAAAAGATGCATGTTTTGTACTTCCTTTAAATTTTAGTAAGGAGGTGATCTTGCCTCTTTATAACATGGTATCAGAGCCTTTAGGCAATTATTAGGACATGAAGTTGAAGCAAAGGTGTCTAGAATGGATCAGGATTCTGGGGAATGGCAATATTTTCCTTCGCACCACTAGCTTGGTTTACGAGGACTCCCATGCCCATATGATACCGGCCTAGACTAAGCTGATACAGATTGTCCAAAATAGTATGCTTTTAGGAAATAGCATTCTAGATATTCTTTTCTCGTCTATGCTTCTATTCTTTTTTCATCTATGATTCAAATACTCCTGGGAACTTAATATGTTAACCTTACCTTTCAAATTAGGTGACTTGTTCGATAGTAGGAAAAGGGAAACGAGTCAAACCCTAATGACTCTAATGTGGGAAACACTCCTATGACTCCTGTCCGCCATAGTGTGATCAACCCTACTACTCCGGGCACCCCCGCCTTCAAACCAGAGCAAGATCTAGCAATGCTATGCTAGTTGCTCTCTAGCATGATGGGGCAGCTCCACAAAGTGGTCTCCAATGCCAACAAGCGGAGAGAGTTCACCCACACCGACTTCATAAAGATGCAACCACCCTACTTCAAGGGTGAAAGTGAACACAACATGGTGGATAAAGTCGATGACTGGGTGTTGGCTTTGGATCAGATCTTCAAGGGTATGGCATGCCCTCCTCACTAGAAAGTTTGGTTCATGACGAATGTGCTGGACAGATCGGCAGGTATCTGGTGGAATGGTGTCTCCCGCACTCAAGACACCTCTACCATGGAGTGGGACAAGTTCCTAAAGCTCTTCAGGGAGAAGTACATCTGTCCTACCTTCCTGAGGAAGAAGGAAGTGAGTTCTACAGCCTCAGGCAGGGAAGCATGAGTGTGGCTGACTACATCCAATGGTTCCTACTTTTGGAATGCTATGCCACCGACCTTGGAGCCGAGAGAAGGGCAATGTTGTTCTTGGAGGGCCTGAACTACCTAGTGGGTCGAAGTCTTGTTCCACAACTTCCACTCACCTTCTAGCAGATGGTGGATTAGGCCCTGGTCATTGAGTCCTACCCAGGATTCCAATCATATGGACACAGTAATGGCTACAACAATAACAAGAGGAAGAACTCTACCGAGAATGAGAATCGCGGATGTGATCGGTGCAATAGGTTCTCTCGCCACCATCCTCTAGGGAGATGTCCTACCAATAATGCACCTCCTCATAGAGACAACCAGCCTCCTCTGGCCTTCCACAAGTGTGGCCAAGTTGGGCATATCTGACCACTCTGCCCCCATTTCTAGTAGGGACAGAATAATGCCCAGCAACCATAGTAGCCAAGGCAAAATCTACCTCCGCGGAATAATAACAACAAAAAAAACCAGAACCCGAGGTGAACGTCAGTGGAGATGAAGAATGGGAGAGTGTTTGTTCTCAATGTTGAGGAAGCAGGCAAAGATAATGACGTTATTGAAGGTACCTTGCATCTTAATATGCATCATATAAAGGAATTTTTTGATTTTGGCTCATCCAATACCTTCATATCCTGTCAGCTTGATTCAATGTTAGAAATAGAATCTGATTATATGGATCACATATTAGATGTAAAAATCCCTAGTGGTAAGATCTTCTCTTCATATCTCCAAACTCCAACCATGGACCTCTATATATCTGGTATAATGTTTCCCTCATATTTCATCTTGTTCGACATGACCACCTTTGATGTCATCTTGGGAATGGATTGGTTGAAGAGGTACAAAGCTGTTTTGTTTTGTGAAGAATCAAAGGTTAGTTTGTCACATCCTGTTGAGGGAATATTGTGTGTCAAGGGTAGGAAGCGAGAGGCTTGACAATTTGTTATCTCCGCCATCAAAACTAAAAATCTAGTCTCGCAAGGGTGTATAGTTTTCTTAGCCTCTATAGTCCTCGAGACTACACCTCCTTCCCTCGACCACATATATGTGATGAAACACTTCATGGACGTCTTTCCGGAGGATTTACCTTGTTTTCCACCAACTCGGGAGGTGGATTTCTCCATCGAGCTTGTACCCAAAACTTCACCAATATCGAAGCCACCTTACCACTTGGCCCCTGCCAAGCTTGTCGAACTGAAGAAGTAGCTAGAAGAGCTTCTCGACATGGGCTTCATTCACCCCAGTGTTTCACCTTGGGAAGCCCCTGTCCTGATCATGAAGAAGAAGGATGGTTTGATGTGGATGTGTACGGACTACCACATGCTTAACCAAGTGACAGTGAAGAACCGTTATCATTTGCCTCACATCGATGACTTGTTCGACCATCTGAAGTCAGCCACTATGTTCTCTAAGTTAGATCTATGAAGTGGCTACTACCAGATGTGCATGAAGGATGAGATGTCCCAAAGACAACATTCAAAACTTGCTATGGGCATTACAAATTCATGGTCATGCCTTTCGACTTGACAAATGCCCCTGCTACCTTCATGAACTTGATGAACCGAGTATTCTGCCCATACCTTGACTAGTTTGTGGTGGTGTTTATCGATGACATTTTAGTTTATTCCAAGATGTCAGAACAACATCGTGAGAATCTACATATTGTACTCAACACACTGTGAGAAAATCAACTCTATGCAAAATTATCAAAGTGTGAGTTCTGGATAAAAGAAGTGATGTTTCTAGGTCATGTGATTTCTGTCGGACATATAGTTGTTGATCCTACAAAGGTATAAGTTGTAACCAAGTGGAAAGATCCAAAGAATCCCTTAGAGATCTGTCGTTTCCTCAGCTTAGCAGGTTACTATCGAAGGTTTATCAAGAGCTTCTCTGAGTTTGCCTTACCTTTAACCAAGCAGACGCGAAAGGAGGTCAAGTTCTCTTGGACACCAGAATGTGAGAACAATTTCTAAAAGCTGAAGGAGTGTTTGAATTCTGCTCCCGTTCTTGTCTTGCCTGTTGAAGGCATACCCTGTGTCATCTACACTGATGCTTCTAAACAAGGCTTATTGTGTGTTTTGATGCAAAATAGAAAGGTGATATCCTATGATTCCCTCAAATTGAAACCGAATGAAGCTAATTGGCCTACACATGATTTAGAGCTTGCTACCATTGTTCATGCTCTGAAATTCTGGTGACATTGTCTCTATGGTGTAAAGTTTGAAGTTTTCTCCGATCATAAAAGCTTGAGGTACTTATTGACACAGAAGGATCTGAATCTATGATAGAGAAGTTGGATGGAATATCTCAAAGATTATGACTTCACCATCACCTATCATCCTGGTAAAGCAAACATTGTAGCTGATGCTTGAAGTCGCAAGAAGGATGTCATTTGTGCTGCTCTGAGATGTTCAGTGTGGGAAAATCTTAAATATGTGACTAGTTGGAAACCTCAACCTTTCAGTTCAATGGATGAAGACAAGTTGTGTGTCCATATGTCTAGTTTGACTGTTACACTGACATGGATCTCAGAAGCCATTTATGCACAATTGGAAAGCTCTGAGATGGAAAAGATGAAGGCCTTGACCGAGAAACTGCAATCTGACTTCTCTATCAGAGTGGATGGTGATGTCTGCTTTAGACAAAGGTTGTGGATTCCTGACGTGGGTGATCTGAGATAGAAGGTGCTGAGTGAAGTGCATGGGTCTAAGCACACTATTCATCATGGCACAACAAAAATGTATAAGGACTTACAACGAAGCGTCTGGTGGAAGAATATGAAGAATGATACAACTCTATTCATCACGAAGTGCTTGATATGTCAACAAGTCAAGATTGAACATCAATGACCTAGTGGTCTTCTTCACCCTCTTGAAATTCCAAAATATAAGTGGGAGAAGATCACAATGGACTTCGTTACTGGTTTCCCCAAGTCTAACAAAGGTTATGATGTTGTTTGGGTGGTTATTGATCGGCTTACAAATTTTGCTTATTTCTTGCCTTTCAAAACCAGTTACAAAGTTGCAAATATGGATCAGTTGTACATTGAGTGGATCATACGCCTACATGGAGTACTTGAGGTAATAGTTTTGACCATGATCCAAAGTTTACTTCTTGTTTATGGGGTTAGATTCAAGAGGAGATGGGTACTGACTTGCATTTTAGTACTGCTTTCCACCCGCAGACTGATGGACAATCTGAGAGAACAATTCAGGTTCATAAGACTTGCTTCGTTCTTGTGTGATGGATTGGGGTGGTGCATGGGATCAATATCTTCCATTAGTTGAGTTTTCTTACAACAATAGCTACCAAGCTAGTATTGGTATGACACCTTTTGAAGCTCTCTATGGTAGACCATGTCATTCACCTTTGCATTGGGATGATGTCGGTGAATGTTCTCTAGTGAAGACCGATGACATGCAAATGATGATAGAAAAGGTACATTTGATAAAGAAATGCATGAAAGCTGCTCCAGACCGACAAAAGATGTATGCTGATAAGAAAAGGTCTGATATTAACTTCCTAGTGGGTGACTATGCATTTTTGAAGATGAAGCTTATCTATTCTAGTGCTAGATCTAAAGTTTTAGGCAAGTTGAGTCCCCACTATGTTGGACCATTTGAAATCTTAGATAAGATAGGAGACTGTGCATATCTCTTAGCTTTACCTCCTTCCTATGATAAGATTCATAATGTTTTCTATGTCTCTATGCTGAAGAAGTATGTGAAGGACTCTTCTCATGTGCTTACTGTTGAGCCTTTGGAGATACATGAGAATCTGACCTATGAAGACCTACCTATGAAGATCCTTGACTCCCGAGTAAAGAAGGTGAAGGACAAAGAGATTGAGCTGGTAGAAGTTTTGTGGAAATATCATGGTCTGGAAGAAACCCCTTGGGAGTAGGGAGATGAAATGTTACGTACTCACCCTTCTCTTTTTTCTTGAGATTTTGAGGATGAAATCCTTTTAATGGGGTGGAGTGATATAACATAATGAATCTTAGATTTAATCTCCATGTAAACATTTTTCCCAAGTTTCCCTTTCATTTCTATCCTTTATGTCGTTTATTTTTAATTAGTGAAATTTATAGTGGTTTAGTGAACATTTATTCACTAATTGTACCAATATAAGGGTTTATGCACAAATACCTTAGTGAAAGCTTAATTACCATAATTCAGTGCTCTAAACCTTATTCTAACCTTTTGATGTCATTTTAAAACATAAAATGAGCCTAAGTTTCAAATTTGGTGCGATTTGGATGTTGTTTTTGCAAGTTATGCAATTTTAGGTACATTATGGACTTTTATGCATTTTACCCAATTGGGAGGTTTTCTTTGCAAATTATCACCTGAATTTTAATCCTTGGATATTCCCTTACCATTCTCAATATTTTGAACCATGGGGCACCTGGTTGCACCTTTGTTTGAAGGTGTTTCTCTCCAAGGGCATTATAGGGCTTACCCTCTATAAATGTGCTTATCTTTAAAAGCTTTCAACCAATGGGGTTATTTCTTTGTTTGAAGGATGGCAGGGATGACCTAGAAGGCTCCAGGGACTTTTAGGACCAACCTTTGATATAAAAAAAGATTCGATGAGCTTTCCTCTTGCATGGCCATGAAGCCTTAGCCTAAGGACACATTGAAAGTCCCATAGACACCTCATACTTCCCCCTTCTTTATAAAGCCATGCCTAACCCTTCCCACCTCCCAATCCAAGAAGCAATCCTCTCCTTATCTTTCCCCTAGCTTAGAGCATCATCCCTTCTATTTTTGGCTACAAAGTTGTTGTCTCAAGGTAAAAGAGGGTGCCTACCTTGGTGAAGAACGCTCCTAAGGTTCCAAATTTATCTATTTAGGATTTCTTAAGCTCCTCCTTGGTGATTTTGACCAAAACTAGTAAGTATACTCCTTTCCTTCCCTATTTTCTTGATGCTAGTATTTCGCCCACCTTCTTCTAGGTTGGAACCATGACCTTCCATGGTAAAACTCCACCTAGAACCCTAAAACATCTCATCTGCATTCGCTTTTGCTAGGGTTTGCACCTCTAAAGTGGAGAAGGTGATCTTTGCTGAAGAAAGGAGCTTGGCTTGGAACAACCAGACCTTCTAATCTTAGGATCCTTACTGTTTGGACCTTCTTACCTTCTTAGAGGCAAGTTTTGTTAACCCCCTTCTCATATATTGCTTACTACTTGCTTAAAACTCATGCTTCTATGTTTAAAATTGATGATTTCCATCTCTTTTTACCATGTTCTTCTAGGGTTTTGGTTTCTTTTTGTTTTACCTTCTCTAGAAGTTTACATTGGTTACGATGCAACTTCAAACCTGATCTTGGGTCAAATGGTGTTTTCTCCTTCTCCCTCTCCCTCTCCCTCTCTCTTCAATTATCTCGATCGGTTTGATGAGGTGGCAATTTCCTATTGGTTAGTATTGAAAAATTCATATCTTCTAATATGCTTATCTAAATTTGACAAATAAATATGTTTTAGAATTGGAAAATTAATCTCTATCTAATAATTTTTTTTTCAAAGTCTAATTTCATGGTTTGATGAAGGGTGATTTTGTAAAATGAATTGTATGCATATGATCCATAAAAATTACATCTTAATCATCATAACTCTAAAATTAACATAAAAATATATTTTCTTCATCAGGGGAACCTAATAAGTTCACTGGTGATATTTTCAAAATCTAAATATGAGTTTTTCTAAAAAGTTCTAAAATTAGGGTTTCTATACATTAATGTGCACTATGTACTCTAATACAAGTTAATACATTGAAATTAGGCAAAGTGGAGCTTGGACTCAATTAAAGTGGTGAAAGTTAGTAATTGATATTAGTAAGAGAGGTATGTGCATTCCTAACACCCTATGTTGGGATAATTGCACCCAAACCCTATATTTCCCTAATGAGACTTAAATAAACCCTAAATCTTATATTCTTGAATCCTAATGTTGTTCATGCCTCAAATCAGATTAT
This sequence comes from Alisma plantago-aquatica, assembly GCA_963693085.1. NCBI lineage: Eukaryota > Viridiplantae > Streptophyta > Magnoliopsida > Alismatales > Alismataceae > Alisma > Alisma plantago-aquatica. The sequence continues at coordinate 1,148,593,060 of OY856412.1, forward strand.
GATTTCTTCTTGTTTGGGTCCTATACCCCATTTCCATGCTTATTGAATATCATGACTGCTCTTTCCATGATTACTTTTCTAGCATGTAGATTTATGTTCTATTTTATTAAAAGTAGTGGTACTTATGTACAACCACCCACAAAGGGTATGTATTTAATCATCCTGGGGAATGCTTTTATTCTCTCCTATATAATTGTGTAGGTAACTGGGAATGTCTTATTCTCCCCTCACCTATAGGTTAGAGGTTCGGTAGGTGCCTCAACCCTACTTAGTTAGGTAGACATAATTATCTTACATGCAAATCCTTTTTGATATAATTGTTAATGGAAAGTTTCTTTTGAATTTAGCCTCATACTCTTGTTATCTTCATCTTATGATGAGCCCTAGCATGTTCTTATTTGCTTTACTTATCGTATTATCCTAGACTAGTTTTGTGACACATACCTTGTTTTCTTTCCCCTTTTTCTGGGTGCTTTCCCAACCACCCAGGTGATGGTGCTAAGCAAGGAGAAGGACAAGTTTGAAGGAAGTCATCTTAGGAGTAGATCGCAAGCTATCTGAAAGGATGTCTAGGTTGCTATAGCTAGATCCTTTCCTCTTATCCTTTTCTTTTGGGAACAATCATGTAATGAATAATGAAATCCATGTAATAGGCTTAGTACTTTTATTTCTGCTTCTATTGACATTTTATAATGTATCTGGTGCATGCTTATTTACTTGGAATATTGTACATGCATCCCTCAATATCTTTTCTCTTTCTAAAAAGATGGATGTTTTGTACTTCCTTTAAATTTTAGTAAGGTAGTGATCTCGCCTCTTTATAGAACTCCTCTAGCGTCACCACAACATGATATGGTGATCTTCAAGATACCATCAAACCAATAGAATGTCCCTTAAGACACCCTAAACTGATACCAAGCCTCCTAAAGGCAACCGGAAACTGATACAAGGTCTCACCAAGGCTCTCAATCCTGAAACAACACTCTTATGAGCAAAACACACCTCAAACATGTGCCCAAAACATCACCAAGGATGTCACCACTCAACCAAGGCCAAAGCAAGGCACCCAACACTTCCTCTCTCCTCTAGCAAGAAGCTAAGCAACACACTTAAACAAAACAAATAGGGTTAGCCCAAAACATGGGTCAGGGTCCTTACAAGCCATAAACCCCTAGCAGGGATTTCTCCCCTGAAATCCTAAGAGAAAAGAGAAGGGTACTTCCTCCTCATCTCCTCTTAGAGAACCCACATGGCTTACTGAACACCACGATGATGCCAAAGAACCTTCAAAAGAACAAGGTCCTTCCTCTTTAACTTCTTCACCCTCCGATCAAGGATCAACACTAGACCTTCCACATAGGTCATATCCTTATCAAGCTCCACCTCCACATGTTGTAACACTAACTCTATATCCGGATGGCACTTCCTCAACATACTGGCATGGAATACATGATGCAACTAGTGCAACTCAGGTGGGAAATCAAACTTGTAGGCCACCTTCCCAACTCATGCCACAACTGGGTAAGGTCCCATAAATCTGGGAGCCAACTTACCCTTCTTCCCAAATCTCAAAACACCTTTCCTCATATTTTTAAGTTGTCGAGAAGAAAAAGAAACTACTTTCTTGTCTTGCATCAACACACATCCCAAACCATTCCTGGATGCATCACAAAAGATGATGTATCCTTTTCCTGGCTGGGGCAAAACCAAAACTAGTGCACTTGTCAGTTTCTCCTTCAACATCTGAAAAGCTCATTGACATCTGTCATCCAAAATGAACGACACACCTTTCACATCAATCTTGTTAGGGGTAAGGTGACATCACTGAAGTCCTTGATGAACCTCTAGTAGTAGCCTGCCAAACCTAGGAAACTACGCACTTCTATCAACGTCTTAGGTTGCTCCCATTATATCATAGAATCTACCTTCTTAGGGTTCACACATACTCCTTCTGTAGATATAACATGCCCCAAGAAGGCTACCTCTCTCAACCATAACTCACACTTGCTAAACTTGGCATGGAGCTGGTGTTGTCTAAACATTATCAATGCCTGACACAGATGATGTTCATGCTGCTACTGTCCCAACTATATATCAAAATGTCATCTATGAAGACAACCACAAACTGATCAAGGAACGGTTAGAACACCTTGTTCATCAAATCCATGAACACATCTGGTGCATTGGTCAGCCCAAATAACATAAACACAAACTCATAGTGGCCATACCTCACCGTAAAAGGTAACTTTGGTATGTCATCCTCCTTGATGCTCAACTATTGATAGCCTGACCGCAGATCTATCTTCAAGAACACCGTTGTGACATGCAACTGATCAAACCAATCATCTATCCTCAGCAAAGGATACTTATTCTTTATTGTGACCTTGTTCCACTGCATGTAATCGATGCATAACCTCATAGACTCATCCTTCTTCTTCACAAACATCACTGGAGCACCTCACGGTAATGTACTCAGCCTGATGAAACCTTTGTCAAGCAGTTTTTGCAACTATCTCTTCAGCTCTGCCATCTCCCTCAGTGCCATTCTATACAGTGTGTGAGCTATGGGTTGCATACCAGGAACCATATTGATCTCAAAATCAATCTCATGGGGTGGGGGAACACCTAGAAACTCTTCAAGAAATATATCCTCAAACTCCCTAACCACTAACACTTCTTGGATACTAAGAGTCCTCACATCTGTATCCACCAAATGTGCCAAAAATGCCTAACAACCTTGTCTCAGAAGCTTCCTCTCTACCATAGCAGATACAAGACACATCGGGAGAATCTTCCGATCTCCTTGGAAGATCCAGGTCTCACTACCATCTACAAACACTGCTTGCTTGGAACTACAATCCAAGACCACTCTATACTTCTCAAGGGTATCTATTCCTAGGACCATATCAAATCAATGCATGTCAAGTGGTATGAGATCCACTTGAATGATGTGTCCCGAAAAAGAGAGAATGCAGGAAGGACACACATCTTGGAACACTACAGAGCTGACCAATGATGTTTCTAGCAACAAGCTACTCTTCCTACAACTAATAGGCAAAGAAAAAATATTAAGCACTTCACATGCGATAAAAGAGTGTGTAGCACCCGGGTCAACCAAAATAGATATAAAGCAAGAAGAAGACAAATCAGGATGAAATAACTCCATCTGACTTGCCACCACTCACAGTTTGACCATTGCATGTGGTTGACTCATGGCGTCGAATCTAGTCGTTGCCTGTTTTTGGCCCCGTCCTCTGCTTCCATGAGAAAATGATCCAGATTGGGATGCTTGGCCACATCCTCATCCTCCTACACTACTATTTCTCTACTATCTCTGTGAGCACTGCTGACTCTGCCTTGGTTACTGGGTCATATCATCACCTCTCATCGGACATTCTTACCTCAGACGTCCTATCTTCCCACACTTGTGGCAACCCCAGTTCCCATATTGCGACTTGGATGGCCCTATCACTAACACTGAAGTTGTACTCTGGGCTCCCGCAGGTGGAAAACTATGTCCTTGCCCTTTACTAGGTGACCATTGCATTGAAACACCAAACCTCTGTGGAACTAGCGGTGTAGAAAACCTTGGCTATTTAAATCCACCAGACGACTGCCCTAAAAACTGTACGGACCATTTCTTGGCATTCATCTCTCACTTCTCCTTCACAGATCTTTCTGTTTATCGAACTGACTCCACAAATTTGGCAAACTATTCTCTATTCTCCAAAGAAGTTGTTGGGGTTGACAACTCGCCACTCAACCCCTTATCAAAATGATGAATCCACTCACCATCTGTCACTGCCATGTGAGGATAGATCCTCAACAACTCCATAAACCTTGCCTCATACTTATTGATCGTCATGGACCCATATTGAATTCTCTCAAACTAGTTGATCTTCTCATCCAGATATGTTTGTGGGAAGTATCGACTAACAAACTCCCATCGAAACTCCTCCCTACCAACCACCACACTAGGTCTCTTATCCTCCTCTATGGCCCTCCAATGGCCAGTACTCCCCTTTAGGAGGTACACCGCATGCTTCACCTTATCCTCCTTAGGGATACTCAGGATCTTGAAGGCTTTCTCAAGCTCTATCAAGCACAGATCCACATCCATCGGGTGAGCTATCTCTACATACTCTACTACCCCAACATGGAGAAGCTGCTCGAAAATGTTCCCAGTACCTAAAGATTCAACATGGGGAACATGTGCCCTAGGTTGAGGTGCATGCATCCTATCCACCATATGAGTTATCATTGCCATAAATTGCCCAAAAATAAAATGAAAGGTAGGGTTATCTATCATGGTTGGGTCAAACTGGAGGACTTTAGGCACCCGATTGTCTCGTGCCTAGTTCTTTGCACCACGACCCGGTGGATCAACATTGCTCTTGACAACATGTTCTTCATGTTCTCCAAACATCTTTCAACTTTACTTGTTCTTTTGCATAAGAAAAAGTAACTATAAGACACTCTAGAGGACACTAGAACTGACACAAACCCTAGTCCTAGGTCCCTATAGACTCAGTGAACCTAAAGCTCTGATACCAACCAAAATGTGACACCCCACACCACACAAAGAGATATTACTCAAAATAAGACTGCAAAAGAGAGATTAACAAACTTATTAGTAGAAAACACTTAGAATTAAAACCTTTTTCATAAAACAACCATATAGAAAGAACCTTTCCACATGAGTCCTTTCATGCCTCAAAGCATTCATAAGGCATTATGCCAACCTAAAACAAAAACACTATTCCAGAACATATATATATATATGATTCCACCATATCTGATATCAAAGGGCACATAAAGATAGCATGTCCGCAAAACATCTACAAAATGCTCCCAAAGACCCGAGTGTACATCAAGACTTCTACGACTCTATCAAAAAAAGACATCTAACAACACATCCAACCTTATTAGCTACTACTCCCCTAGCTTCTTCTCAACCTCCTATGCACGATCTCTACCTCTTCATGCTCGTCCACCTAAAAAGGGTGTGGGAAACCCACGGGGTGAGATTCCAAATCTCAGCGGAAAATATAACTCACCACCAACTCTATTATCATCACATATAAGATAAACTGAGCAGAAATATAGATATAACCACAAGGAAGTTGGAAATGCTTATTAACATGGAGGGAAATTACTATTAAATTATGAAACATCTTAATAATTAAAATGGAATATGAAGAACATGTATATTTTCTATCAATAACATTGTATATAGATCAAGCAAGGCCTCAACCAATATTTTCATATTTGATCCTATACAATTATACTACATGGCTGATTACATATTCATTATGCCCTGAGGATTTGAATCATACCATCCAAATCCAACCAATATATGTATCTATTCGAAATTAGTGACATACAAGGTCTAATGGAAGAGTCGATATCCACGACCTCACCTTCCTCAGTCAGTATGAGTAAATATGTAGTGACATCATGAGTCATCAGCTTCCAGGGACAATTTAGTCTAGCTGTGCAGATTTGGCCCTCCTTGGTATAGGTTATGACGCTAGTGAAATTGAGCTACATCTTACAACAGTGCTTTTCCATGATTTGACATATAGTCAATCCTGTAATACAAATTCTAGCTATGACTTACAATCAATCCCATGATACATTTCCAAGTATGACTTACAGACAATCCTATGATACACATACATTCAGGATAAGAGGTGGTATTCCAACTTGCACCCCGCATATTCAACAATATGTGTTCCAAGTTAAACTTGTTTCACCATTCAACAAGTGTTGACACTGAATGGATCTATGACACAGGGCAACTACACTATTAGATTTCACTTGATTAATTAGATCAATTTGAACATCTTTAAGCATCAATCAAGTTACAACATATAACCTCTAACAAGATCTACATAAACATGGCATAACTCATTACGAGAGCAAATTGAATCACATTTAGTGTGATCTCATCACATCACATCCCTCTATGCTTGTTATTCATCATATGTCTATCTCAAGGACCAATGTCCATCACAAGGACAAATGTCCATCACAAGGATCAATGTCCATCACAAGGACCAATGTCCATCATATCATAACCACCATAGCTCATTCATGGCTATGTACATCAATCAACATCACCTGCATCGTTAGAACCTGATAACAAGAAGGCAAAGCATCATCATCTCATAGAATTCATGCTATACATTTACATCATACATTTTACATCATAGCAATTAGGGTTTCACTTCTCTTGATTAGGGTTTATAAGGTTGGATCACCAACCACCCTTAGGTTATCACTTCTCATTATTATGAGATGTGTTATGAGACATAGAAGCATGTTTCTCGTTATCATTATAAAACATGTTATGTGGTTTAGAAACTTAAGACTCACATCATATGTACAACTATTCCATAGGATATCACATCATCACTATGAGACCCTAACATCAACAAGATGCATTACTACACATCATATAGGGTATCAGTTAGGGTTAGGTTATCAGTTAACCCTAGGTATTGGGCAACCAACTTCATGAAGTGTATCAATTTATCATCACTTGGTATCGACCACCACAAATGATATTATTTAGAGGAGCATGAGAAATTGTATCGGCCACAATCTCATAGGATATTGTCCTAAGTATCCCATTAGATATCAACCACATTCACCATGAGATATCGGCCACTAGGGTTTAGACTAGTATCGGTTGAACCTCAAGGGAGATGTTTCCCTCTTCAACTCTAGGTATATCGAGTTGCATGTGTGTCGAATTACCTGTATTTCATATTAGGGTCACCCATGTTGACTTCCATACTCAACTAAAAGTAGAGAGATTCAACACTTTTCCTCACTAGTCATCACTAGATCATAACAAACCCCAACATGGTAGGTATATTGGTATAGACGAAAGCATATCAGTTTAGCATGTCAGATTGCATTGCATATCGGTTTAGCATATCATATCGGTTTATCATCTCCTATTGGTTTAGTCATCTTGTACATCAATATGACGATACTAACAAGGAAAAAGAAAGGTGCATCTCATGGATGAAAGTTAGCAAGGTTCTATTCACAAAAATAGAGCGTAAGGCTATAAAGAATAGTTACTAACAAGTAAGGAATAATGAGCTATTGACAACTAGCAAGGTAACAAGTATAAAGGTGATAGTAACAAAGTAGGTTTAAAGTTATATAACATGCCTCAAGAACAACCACCAAGCTCTAAGCTCCAAGGGAGAGTGATCTTCAAACACAAGGTTGGCCAGCAAGGAGAGAAAGCAAGGATCAGTAAAAGGGTTCTCTTCCATGGGAAGAGAGGGGTATATATACATGGCTGATGTGAGAGAGAGAAAGGAGAAGGTGTCACCACCTTAGAGCTGTAGATGAAACATGTACACAAGGAAGAACCACATGACATTCCATGCAATAAGGTGATAGGACCTATGTCTCACACACTTGGTCACCAAGGGGGGTCAAGATCGATACACCCATCCACCCCTTCGAAAATCGACAAGGATGAAACCCTAGGGCCACAAACTGATATGGCATTCCTCTAGAGTCACCACAACTCGATATGGTGATCCTCAAGATACCATGAAACTGATAGGATGTCCCTCAAGACACCCTCAACTGATACCAAGACTCCTCAAGGAAACCACAAACTGATATAGGGTCTCACCAAGGCTCTCAACCCTGAGACAACACTCTTATGATCAAAACACACCTCAAACATGTGCTCAAAACATCACCAAGGATGTCACTATTCAACCAAGACCTAAACAAGGCACCCAACAATTCCTCTCTCCTCTAGATGATGCCAAGAGATAGAAGAAACATTCTAGAGATGGCAACTTGCACATCAACCCCTATTCTAGGTGAATTGAAAATTTGCACCAAACTTCTCCACAAAACACAAGCATCAAGTAACAAGCTCAAACAAGGAACAAAAGCCTCAAACATGCACTATTTACATATTAGATTATTATAGAAAGGATCTAAGAAACACAATTAAGAAAAACAAACAAGGTTAGCCCAAAATGTGGGTCAGGGTCCTTACATCTGTAGTAAGACTACATCTGGTCAATGGAAGAGTCAGATTCCACGATCGTTCTAAAACCTCTGGGCTAGCACGATAGTGACACTATTGTCACATATTAGTCAACTTGTACAAGTGATGTATAGTCCGCAGATGGATTGGCTCACACATTACCATCAATATATCACAAGGTAATCATCTCAAGCATGGCCGTCCCAAAAGAAGGAGTGGCTCACGCATGGCCATCCATATATCACAAGGGAATCGACTCAAGCATGACCGTACTTAAAGAAGGAGTGGCTCACACATGTCCATCTATATATCAAAAGGGAATCAGTTCATGCATGGTTGTCCGATAGATCACAATGAGATCAGATCACACATGGCCATATCTTAGTTATGCCCCTTAAGTGTCGTTTAGCATCAATTGAGTTATAACATATAAAACCATAACAAAGTCTACAATATTAGAGGTATAGTACAACTTCATAATGCATAAATTTTTTAAGGTGTGAACTTGTCACACTATCACCTCATAACACCTGTAACACTACCATTCATAGGATCATTATAACTATTACAAATCCACTCAAGGCTATCACTAATGTCACATCATTATGGGATATCAATCCCTTAACCCTAGCACCAGAGGGTATCACCTCAAAATAGGCATCAAGCCACCACCACGTCATAGGACACATCATTCCTGTATCATAAGTATTTCAATCGTACCTCATTAAGGCTCATTCAACCACTGTCATTGTACTCATCATTAGGGTTATGGATTTCCACTCATAGCCGATTAGGGTTTCAAAGCTAAGTTCAATCACCAACCCTAGGTTTACCACCTCCCACCATCTTGAAGTGTATCAGGGTTAAGGAACATTATTGGGATTGATTAGAGATTATTCAAAACAACACTATTAATGGCTCATACATTCCAAATGCAAGAGTATCATTAAGTGTTCAAGTATACCTTTCAACCACCACTATTCACATATGTCTCGACCACATAACAAAATCATGTATCTTGACCACATAAACATCCAGGTTGCAACCACTCAACATGTTCCATGTCACGACCTCCATACTCAAGGTCATGTCGCGTCTATGACACTTAGGGTTAGGGTTTCACAAAGCATCTTGACCAGAGGTGTCTTGACCTCGATATGTCCACACCAAACCTGTCTCGATCTCAAGGGTGCCTTGAACTCCATCCACGTCATGACTCAAGACCAACATGGTCGCGACCCTACATTCTAGGGTGAGTCTCAAAATAGGAACAAAACTAAGGGGGAAACCATGATCATCAAGAAGGAAAAATTCATACAAATGATCATCAAAAATCCTAAAGCATAGATCAAGAAACCACCAAGAAAGAACCTCTTCGAAAGGAAGAGAAACCCATGATCAAAGCATCCAAAACAAAAGGTAAAACTAAGGAAATTCATTCTGATCATGGAGGAGGGACCTCATGCAAAACCAGTCACCAAAAACCTTAAAGCTTGAGTCATGAACTACTATGAGAGAGCCTTATAAAAGAGAAAGAAAACCAAACTATTTCTCATGATGAAATTATACTAAACATCAAGGAAAACAATATGGACAAACTTAGATCATGATGATAAAACCAACGATTTGGTGGCATATATCAAAATCCCCTTAATCAACACAAAACAAATCGAATTCATGAATTTAGGGTTTAAGAAAAAGAGTTTTCTACATGAGAATACTTCAAAGTATTGAACCATAAATTCATGATAAAATTCTCTAGCTCATTTACATCATATTTATAGGTTAAAGTAGTATATTATACTAAGAGTAATTCATCTTTTTCAATAGGGAAACTTCATACAAAAATTGGTCATCAAAACCCTAATAAGAGGCACCATGAAATCACTGTGAAAGAACCTTGTCTAAAAAAGATAAATCCACATTTGAAAGCACCAACCCAAGACTTAAACCTCATCAAACATCAACACACTCATCCATCATGCATGTGATCAAAACTAATATCATGGCATAGGGGATAGACCACTATAACACATCCATCTCCACAATCGGGTACTTAACGTTAGGGTTTCAGATTTTGAGTATATCAAGCATGATAACCACTATCATTCAATCTCTAGATTATTGTTTCATCTACTAACACATTAAGGGCATGCTTTAGAGAAAGGAGTAGTAACATGCAAGTGATATTAAGAGTGGAAATAATAGAGGTGGGTAGATAAAGTTTCTAAGCACATGATTAAACCAAAGCAAACAAGATTTGCCAAAAACCCAGCTGACGAGTCTTATAAGACATAAACCCCTAATAGGGATTTCACCTCTAAAATCTTAAGCGAAAATAGGTGGATTCTTCCTATGCATCTCCTCCTCAATCTTCCATGTGGCTTCATCTATACCATGGGGATACCGCAAAACATGTGGGTCAAAGGCCCAACACGCTTACATTGCGCCACTCTGATCTGTTGACTCAATGTCGATCTTAGTGGTGACTATATCAACAGTCCAACCAATAAGGAAGGGGTTACCAACTCTCTTCGTTATTATACAAATTTGTAATTGCTTATGTGTCATCTTACCTTTAATAACTTGGCTTCCTTGCTATCAGCATAGGAATTATTAAGGTTATATCATCTCATTACTTCCTTTCCGGTTATTGTTCATCATCTGCATGAATGTTTTCTTACTTTATCATATTTATGAACCATTCATCAATAGGTAGATCATCACATTTCATGTTGCCTTTATTGAACAAAGGTCATCCCTCTTTAACTTTTTCATATGTAAAGAAGGTAAGTACTTTCTTATTCATATAGGTTGGTTTGAGGTTAGCTTAGATTCCACTTTATTAGTTAATCATCATTCTCTTGTGCCCCCTTTTGTAATATTTATTTGAGGAATTCTCTTCATCTTATGTGAATATACACCATGATTTACTTTATTTACACATTTTTATTTATCTTTTACTTTAAAAACTTCTTGAGATTGTCACTTCAGGGATCTCTTGTATCTCATTTGTGTTCAAGTTCAGGTTTTATAGTGTCACATTCCTCTCTTATGATAACAAATCATTCATGTTCCAATAGATTATGATATAGTTCTTTCCTTCTTTAGAGCATAATAAAGGTATTATTACCATGATCCATGTTTAATTATTCTCTTTAGGTTGTTTCAAAGTGACTACTTGATCAGAGTAATTAGAAAGAAAGCAGCGCAAGAGGTCCATACTCACTTTTTCTTCAATGATTGGATGCCTGGCCAGGGCACACAATACTGAGATAAGGTAGTATGCATCATGTTTTATATCATATTATTAACTCAGACACCATCCTAGTGTCCCTGTAGACTCAACAAACCCATAGCTTTGATACCACCAATGTGACACCCTTTAATACACAAAGCGAGATTACTCAAAACTGAGTGCGGAGTTAACACTAATAACCACATTACCACAAAACAAGCTAAATTAAAATTGATTTAAATCATATATCAAGCTAAACTCATATTGTTTAAAGATGTAAATTGGATTTACTTGTATTTCATTTATATTAAAAGATGTTACATAACATAACTCATTGGCCAACCAACAAAAACCTGTTACATGTGATAATCTATTCACACATACAAAACAACTCTATATTATCATCCTATAGACTCAAAAACTCAAATTGATGTACAACGTCCATAAAACACCCCCAACGACGTAAGTGTATAGGGATGGCACATAAGACTCTATTATTTGACACTATGTACATAACCATAACCAACAACTACCACACCTCACGATATCTCTCTCAACAATGCGATATGTATCTCAGCATGCACGCCCACCTGAAAAGATGTGGAAACCAATGGGGTGAGACCAAACATCCCGGCGAGAGAAATAACTCTCCGCAAATATATATTAGTAGAAAAAATAACTAAAATTGCATATTATACTATTACCAGATAAGTAAATTCTACTAAATAATATAAGCATGGAAATTAACACTATATAAGCAGTTTGATAACTAAAAATAATCAACAAAACGCCTTAATTCTTTAGAAGGAATGTGAAGAGAATGTATATTTGCTACCACCCAAGTTATACAAAATCAAAGAAAGGCCTCATACAATATTTTCCTATTTGATATTATGAAAGTACCACTACTAAGTCCTTAGTAATACCACACCTAGTCAATGGAAGAGCTGAATTCCATGACCTTTCTAACACCTCCGCGCTAGCACGAGAGTGACACTACTGTGAAATATTAGCCAACTTATACAAGTGATGTGTAGTCCATAGATGGATCAACTCACACATGACCGTCCATATATCACAGGGTTATCAGCTCACGCATGGTCGCCCCAAAAGGAGTGGCTCACGCATGGCCATCCCTATATCATAAGGGAATCGACTTACACATGGCCATCCTAAAAAAAGGAGTGGCTCATGCATGGCCATCCATGTATCATAAGGGAATCGGCTCACGCATGACCATCCCATATATCACAATGAGACCGGCTCACGCATGGCCATCTCTTATTTATGCCCATTAAGTGTCTTTTAGCATCAATCAAGTTACAATGTATAAAACCATAACAAACTCTACAAGATTAGAGGTATAGTAAAACTTCAAAATATATATAATTTATAAGGTGTCAACTTGGCACACTATCACCACACAACACTTGTAGCACTACCATTCACATGATCATTATTACTATTACACATCCACTCAAGACTGTCATTAATGTCACTTCATTGTGGGATATCAATCCCTTAACCATAGCACCAGAGGGTATCACCTAAAAATAGGCATCAAGCTACCATCATGTCATAGGACCCATTCACATCATCCATGTATCACAATAATTTCAAATATGCCTAATAAAGGCCCATTCAACCTATGTCACTATACTCATCATTAGAGTTAGGGTTTTCCACTCATAGATAATTAGTCTTTCCAAGCTAAGTTCAATCACCAACCTAGTTACACCACCTCCCACCATCTTGGAGTGTATCAGGGTTAAGGAATATTATTAGGATTGATTAGAAATTTTTCAAAACAACACTCTTCATGGCTCATACATTACACATGCAAGAGTATCATTAAGTGTTCAAGCATACCTTTACACCACCACTATTAACATGTGTCTTGACCACATAACATCATAATGTGTTTCGACCACATAAACATCTAGGTCGCGAGCACCCAACCTAGTCCATGTTGCGACCTCCACCCTCTAGGTTATGTTGCGTCAGCGACACTTAGGGTTAAGGTTTCACAAAGCATCTTCACCAAATGAGTCTTAACCTCAACATGTCTCGACCAAACCTATCTCGATCTCAAGGATGTCTTCTAGACTTCCACCCACGTCATGACCCAAGACCATCATGGCCGTGACCCTACACTCTAGGGTGAGTCTCAAAATAGGAACAAAACTAAGGGGGAACCATGATCATCAAGAAGGAAAAACTCATACGAACGATCATAAAAAATCCTAAAGTGTAGATCAAGAAACCATCAAGAAATAACCTCTTATAAAGGAAGAGAAAACCATGATCAACATATCCAAAATAGAAGGTAAAACCAAGAAAATCCATTCTTATCATGGAGGAGGAACCTGATGCAAAACCGGTCACCAAAAACCTTAAAACTTAAATCATGAAACTACCATGAGAGAGCCATATACAAGAGAGAGAAAACCAAACTATTTCTCATGATGAAATCATCCAAAACACCAAGGAAAACAATATCGCCGGACATGGGTCATGATGATAAAACCAAATCTTAGGCTACATATATCAAAATCCCCTTAATCAAAACATAACAAATTGAATTTATGAATTTAGGGTTTAAGAAAAAGAGTATTCTCCTTCAATGTCTTGAACCCTAAATTCATGATAACATTCTCTAACTTACTTCCATAATAGTCACAGATTAAAATAGTAGATTACACTAAGAGTAATCCATCGTCTTTAAGGGGGAAACCTCATACAAAAATTAGTCATCAAAACCCTAATAACAGGCACCATGAAATCACCCTGAAAGAACCTTGTACAAAAGCGATAAACCCATATTTGACAACACCAAATTAGGACCTAAACCTGATAGAACATCAAGACACTCGTCTATCATGCATATGATCAAAACCAAGATCATGACATAGTGGATAGACCACTATAACACATCCATCTCCAAAATCAGGTGCTTCACATTAGGGTTTCATATTTTGAGCATATCAAGCATGATAACCACTATCATTCAAGCTCTAGATTTTTATTTCATCTAATAGAACATTAAGGGAACATTTTAGAGAAAGGAAAAGTAACATGCAAGTGATATTAAGAATGCTAATAATAGAGGAGGGTAGAGAGTTATAAATCCCACCTTAAGAAGCTCAACACCAAATATTCCTGGCTCTGAGATCAAGAGTTCCAAGCACACGATCAAGGGTTGAAGTAGCTCCACTAAAAGCTTCACCTTCGGCCATAAGATCACCTCAATATGAAGAAGACACCATGGTCAAACGTTTCTCAAGAAAAGAGGGCAAGAACCTCTTGGCCGAACCAAAAGAAAGAGAGAAGGAATCCTCCTCACATTAGGGTCTACCTTGTCAAAACATGGTCTATGACCTTTGTATTGAGGGGTTCACTCATAATGAATGAACACCATGGAGAATACATGATATAAGTATGAGAAAAGAGTAGAAGATGGGGTAGGGAATCCAAGGAAACACCATCAAATAAAGGCAAACACTTACCAAGGTAGAAGATGAGCAAGGATCACCACATGCAAGGGATCCGACCACCAAATCTCCAAGGATCAGCCCTTCTTTGCTCCACCAAGCTCCAAGGATGAGCAAAAGAGAGGGAGGAAGGAGGACGGAAATGTTCAATTGTAAGAAGAAGAAAGGGTTTATATACCAAAGGAGGAGGGAAGGAGGGTGAAGATGAGGTGTCAATAAGATAGGGCTCTACTAGGACACTTTTTCAACCAAGAAACGAACATGCAAAAATATGTAACCGCCTTAGCCATACATGCAAGACATGGTGACAACCCACGTGGTCATGACCCTCCCATTGTTCACCATCCATGGCCAAGACACATACACCACCATCGCCATATGGTCGAGACAAGGTGCTCCACAAACCCTTCTTTGATCCACCAAGCTCCAAGGATGAGAAAAAGAGGGGGAGGAAGAAGGATGACTAAAAGATTCACTTGCAAGAATAAGAAAGGGTTTATATACCAAAGGAGGTGGGAAGGAGGGTGAAGACGAGGCATCAACAAGATAGGGCTCTACTAGGACAATTATTCACCCTAGAAACCAACATGCAACCACATGCAACTGCCTTATCCATACATTCAAGACATGGTTATAAACTCTAGGTAGTGTCTCGAACACCATGTCAACCTACATGGTCACGATTGTGACCCTCCCAAGGTTCACCATCCATGGTTGCGACACATACACCACCATCACCATATGGTCGAGACAATGTCCTCCACAAACCCTAGGTCGAGACAACCTATGTAAGGACCACCATCTCGACCTAACACCATCCTAGGCATCCTTTGTCACAACCCCAAAATCTAGAGGTGACATATTGACTGTGACATGCACCAAAGACAACCTAGGTTGCGGCCCTAGGTCGAGACAACACACCAAATACACATGGGTCAAGACACTCAACACCCATAGAAACCCTAATCACCACCTAGGGTGATACTCCTCATCCAAGGATCAAATATGGCACCCACCTCTTTCTATCTCTTATAGATGGTGTCAAGAAAGATAAGGAACTCTCTAGAGGTGTAAATTTGCACATCCACCCCCTATGTTGGGTAAATTACAATTTTCACCAAAACTAGCACATGAAGCACAAACAACATCCAAACATGCTCAAACTTGAATCTTAAGATCTCCACAAGCCCTAATTACATATCAAAAGATTAGAGAAAGGTTCTAAGCACATTAATAAACCAAAGAAAATAGGGTTAGCCAAAAACCCAGGTCATGAGTCTTACAAGTCATAAACCCCTAATAGGGATTTCACCCCCGAATCCTAAGCAAAAAGAGATAGGTACATCCTATACATATCCTCCTCAAGCTCCCATGTGGCTTCATGTATACCATGGGGATGCCTCAGAACCTATGGGTCAAAGGCCCAAACGCTTCTGCTATGCCACTCTGATATGTTGACTCAACATTGATCTTTCTGGTGACTGTATCAACAGTCCAACCAAAAGGGAAGGGGTTACCAACTCTCTTCATTATTATACAGATTTATAGCTTCTTATGTGTCATATTACCTTTTTCAACTTGGATTCCTTACTATTGGAATAGGAATTATAAAGGTTATACCATCTCATTACTTCCTTTCTAGTTATTGTTCATCATATGCATGTATGTTTTCTTTCTTTATCATATATCTTAACCCTTCATCAAGAGGTAGATCATCACATTTCATGTTTCCTTTATTAAACAAAGGTCATCCCTTTTTAACTTTTTCATATGTAAAGAAGGTAAGTACTTCCTTATTCATATAGGTTGTTCTAAGGTTAGCTCAGATTCCACTTCATTAGTTCATCATCATTCTCTTATTCCCCCTTTTGTTATACTCATCTGAGGAATTCTCTTCATCTTATGTGAATTTACACCTTGATTTACATTATTATTTTAGAAACTTCTTAAGATTATCACTTCAGGGATCTCTTATGGCTCGTTTGTTTTCAAGTTCAGGTTTTATAGTGTCACATTCTTCTCTTATTATCACCAATAATTCAAATTCCAATAGGTTATGATATAGTTCTTTCCTTCTTTAGAGCATAATGAAGGTATTATTACCACAATTCATGTTTAATTATGCTCTTTAGGTTGTTTCAAAGTGACTAGTTTATCAGAGGAATTAGAAAGAAAACAACCTAAGAGTTCCATACTCTCCTTTTCTTAAATAATTGAATGCCTAGCCAAGGCACACAAGTACTGAGATTAGGTAGTATGCATCATTTTTTATATCATATTATCAACTTAGACACCATCCTAGTCCGAGTCGTAGTCCTAGTGTCCCTGTAGACTTAGATAACCTATAGCTCTGATACCATCAAATGTGACACCATTTGCCACACAAAGCAAGAATACTCAAAATCAAGTGCGGAATTAACACTAATAACCAAATTACTACAAAATAAGGTAAATTAAAACTGATTTTTAATCATATACCAAGCTGAACTCATCCTGGTTTAAAGTCGTAAACTGGAATCACTTGTATTTCATTTATATCAAAAGATGTTACATAACATAACTCATTGGCCAACCAGCCACAACTTGTTACATGTGATAATATGTTCACATATACAAAATATCTATATACTATCATCATATAGACTCAAAAACTCAAACTGATGTACAACATCTATAAAACACCCCAAGGACTTTAGTGAATAAGGATGACACATAGGACTCTATTACTAGACACTAGCTACATAACTATAATCAACAAATACCACACCTCAGGATATCTGTCTCAACAACATGATCTCTATCTCACCATGCACGCCCACCTAAAAGGATGTGGAAACCCACGGGGTGAGACCAAATGTCTCAACAAGAGATATAATTCTCCACCAACATCTATTAAGAGAAAAGATAACTAAAATAGCAGACTATACTATTAGAAGATAAGAAGATTCATCTAAATGATATAAGTAGGGAATTAAAACTAATAAGTAGTTTAGGTAACTACAACTGATCAGTAGAACATATTAAATCTTTAATAGGAATATGAAGAAATTGTATATTTTCTACCACCCAAGTTATACAAAAGCAAAGAAAGGCCTCATACAATATTTTCATGTTTGATCTTATGAAAGAACCACTACTAAGTCCTTAGTAAGACCCCACCTGGTCAATGGAAGAGTCAGATTCCACGACCTTTCTAACACCTCAAGGCTAGCACAAGAGTAATGACATATTAGTCAACTTGTACAAGTGATATATAGTCCATAGATGGATCGACTCATGCATGGTCATCCATATATCACAAGGGAATCAGATCACGCATCGTCGTCCCAAAAGAAGGAGTGGATCACTCAAGGCCATCCATATATCACAAGGGAATCGCCTCATGCATGGTGATCCCAAAAGAAGGAGTGGCTCACACATGGCCATACATATATAATAAGGGAATTGACACTTGCATGGTCATCCCATATATCACATTGAGATTGGATCACGTATGGATGTCTCTTAGTAATGCCCATTAAGCGTCTTTTAGCATAAATCGAGTTGCAATGTATAAAACCATAACAAACTCTACAATATTGGAGGTATATTACAACTTCAGAATATATAAAATTTATAAGATTTGAACTTGTCATACTATCACCACATAACACATGTAACACTGCCATTCACATGATCATTATTACTAGTACACAACCACTCAAGGCTATCACTAATGTCACATCATTGTGGGATATTAATCCCTTAACCATAGCACTAGAGGGTATCACCTCACAATAGGAATCAAGCCACCACCAGGTCATAGGACCCATTCACAACATTCCTGTATCAAAAATATTTCAATCATGTCTCATAAAGTCTCATTCAACCAATGTTACTACTCATCATTAGGGTTAGCGTTTTCCACTCATAACTGATTAGGGTTTTGAAGCTAAGTTCAATCACCAACCCTAGGTTCACCACCTCCCACCTTCTTGTAGTGTATCAGGGTTAAGGAACATTATTAGGATTGATTAGACATTATTTAAAACAACACTTTTCATGGATCATACATTATGCATGAAAAAGTACCATTAAGTGTTCAAGCAAACCTTTCAACCACCACTATGAACATGTGTCTCGACCACATAACATCATCTTGTGTCTCTACCACATAAACATCTAGGTCACAAACACCCAACATGGTCCATGTTGCGACCTCCACCCTCTATGTCATGTCATGTCCATGACACTTAGGGTTAGGATTTCACAAAGCATCTCGACCAAAGGTGTCTTCACCTCAACATGTTTTGACTAATCCTATCTAGATCTCAAGGGTATCTCAACCTCCTCCCACATCACGATGCAAGACCATAATGGTCATGACCCTACACTCTAGGGTGAGTCTCAAAACAGGAACAAAATTGTGAGGAAAACCATGATCATTAAGAAGGAAAAACCCATATGAACTATCATCAAAAATACTAAAGCATAGATCAAGAAACCACCAAGAATGAACATCTTCCAAAGGAAAATAAAAACATGATCAAGGTATCCAAAACATAAGATAAAACCAAGAAAATCCATTATTATTATGGAGAAGGAACCTCTTGCCAAACCGGTCACCAAAAACCTTAACACTAGAGTCATAAAACTACCATGAGAGAGCCTTATACAACAGAGAGAAAACCAAACTATTTCTCATAATGAAATCATCCAAAACACCAAGGAAAACAATATGTTTGAACATAGATCATGATGATAAAACCAAATCTTAGGTTTCATACCTTAAAATCCCCTTAATCAACACATAGCAAATCGAATTCATGAATTTAAGGTTTAAGAAAAAGAGTATTCTACATGATAATACTTCAAAGTCTTGAACCCTAAATTCATGATAACATTTTGTAGATCTTTTACATCATATTTAGAGGTTAAAATAGTAGATTACACTAAGTGTAATCCATAGTCTTGAAGGGGGGATCTTCCTTCAAAACCAGACATCAAAACCCTAATAGAAGGCACCATGAAATCATCATGAAAGCACCTTGTTTAAAAGAGATAAACCCAAGTTTGACAACCCTAAATGAGGACCTAAACCTTATATAACATCAATACACTCGTCCATCATGCATGTGATCAAAACCAAGATCATGACATAGGCGATATACCATTATAACACATCCATCTCCAAAATCGGGTACTTAACATTAGGGTTTCAAATTTTGGGCATATCTAGCATGAGAACCACTATCGTTCAAGATCTAGATTATGATTTCATCTACTAGCACATTAAAGTAACATTTTAGAGAAAGGAACAGTAACATGAAAATGAGATTAAGAGTGCTAATAATAGATGATGGTAGAGAGTTATAAAACCCACCTTAAGAAGCTCAACATCAAATATTCCAAGCTCCAAGATCAAGAGTTCCAAGCACATAATCTTTTGGTTGAAGAAGCTCCACCAAAAGCTCCACCTTTGTCCATAAGATCAACAAGATACGAGAAAGACACCATTGTCAAAGATTTTTTTCTCAATAAAAGAGGGCAAGAAGCTCTTGTCTAAACCAATAGAAAGAGACAAGGAGTCCTCCTCACACTAGGGTCTACCTTGTCAAAACATGGTCTATGACCTTTGTGATGAGGGGTTCACTCCTCAAGAACGACCTCCATGGAGAATACATTATCTATGGCCAAAAAAAGATAATAATATGGGGTAAGGTATCCAAGGAAACACCATCAAAGAAAGGCAAACACTTACCATGGTATAAGATGAGCAAGGATCACCACATGCAAGGGATCCGACCACCAAAGCTGTAAGGCCCCTAAACATGCTTAATGAGTTGAATAAGTTTAATTATCATAATTTAATTCTTATAACCCTAATATAACCTTGTAATATTCTTTGAAATCATAATACAAGCTTAAGTTTCAAATTTGGTCCCATTTGGACACTGGTTGATCAAGTTATGCAATTTTATGCACATTTTGGACTTTTCTACAATTTACCCGATTGAGAGGTTTTATTTGAAATTTATCACTTTCATTATATTCCTTGGATGTTATATCATATTTATTGATCTTTTTGAGACATGGGGAACCTATTTAAACCTTGGTTTGAAGGTGTTTTCTCTAAGGGTATTTTAGGGTTTACCCCTTCATGCATGAGCTACCTTTAGTAGCTATCAACTAATGAATTATTTGATTGGCTTGCAAATTCAACAAAGGAAATCTAAGCAAGTATATACAGATATTGGGGGAGCTTCTTTTGTGTGTGCTTTTATATTCTTAATAAATTAAGGCCATAGACACTTGGATAGATACTAGAACTTAAACTTTTTCTTTTTCTTTATCTTCAAGTTTCATATACTTATCCCCAAGCACCAAAATGAACCATTTACTCTCCACCACTTCCCTCCTTCTCCAAATCTCGTTCTCCCTGTGTGCTTCTGCAAATTTTCCTATCCAAGGAAGAAGAAAGTGGGGACCTTCTTGGAAAACGGATCTGGGGTTGCAATTGACTTCCTTTTAGGGTTTAAAAAGCTTCCTTCTAGTGATCTTGACCTAAAAGGGTAAGAATCCCCTTCTTTCCTCCATTTATTTCATTGTTATCATTCCTCCTACCTTTATCCAGGTCTGAACCTTGCTATTCCATGGTATAAATGGCTCTAAAGCTCTAAAACCCTAGCTTTCTTGCTCCTTATGCTTAGGGTTTGCTCATTTGATGAAGAAAGGTGCTAGATGGATGAGTTCATAGCTTATTCTTGGATTTTATACCCTATTTGTTCGATTTTTCTTCAGTTTGGGGTTTCATATTCTCATTAGAGGCAAGTTTTATAACTTGCTCCACGTTTATTGCTTACCATAAGCTTTCTAGCTCATGTTCAGGATTGAAAATGATGATCCATGTACTAAAAAGCTATGTTTGACTTGGATTTCGATTTTTATAATGTTCCCTACTCCGATTTCAGTTCTATATGAACCTAGGATCATGTGTACGTTGTTTATAAGGTATAATATGACTTGTATCAGGTTGGTTTGGCAACTTATGGTGCTAAGCACCTATCAACCAATGGTCAATTTTAGGGTTTTAAGCTGATTTCTTCTATAAACCCATGACCCGATGATGGTACCATTGCAACAACACTATGGTGTTGTCTTCATGATAACTTATGGCTGATATCAAAGGTGTCAGATGATGGTGACAACCTACGGTCACCCCCTTAGATCAGGTTTTGGATCAATTAGAAGTTTAATGATCAACCATTAAGTACCACATTGATGTTATCAATCAATGATGACATTAGCTTAAAATTTGATGGTAATTAATGAATATATGTTGATCTAATAACCTATGGTAATTTAATGGTCACTAATGACGGTGGATCAGGTCTCTACAACCTATGTTGAGTTAGGCATTGTAGTTGTAGCATCAATTAAGCCTTAGACCAATGGTTTCATGGGTCACTTGATGCAATGGTCAGACTTATATTGTAATTGATGGTTTTAACATATGAATTTGACCCAATGGTCAAGATCTAATGTTTATGCCTCCAATACGGTGGAATGATGGTTAGTTTAATATTTATGTCCTAATAATGTGATTTAGATGGTTTCTTTTATATGATCAACTTAAGGATCTTACTTGTTGACAATGGATGGCTTGTTTTAAATGACCAGTCAATTATGGGTTTCACCCTACTCTCAATGGAACTTTTTGTGTCATTAATCAAGGTATGTCTAGGGTTAGATGGTGACTCTTTCTAGATCACAAATCAAGGACTTAAAAGGTGGTTTATCCAAGGTGTTTTCTTATGTAAACAACCAATGGTCTTACCTTTTAAACATCCAATGGTTCTGGGTGACATTGTGGTATGGTGATATGGGTTGATGATGGAATAAATGGAGGGTAACCCTTAATAAGGTAGTCTTATCTATTCACTCATATGAATAGAAGGGATTATAATCATATTTTGTTGATATCTAACCCTAAAGAGGTATATGTTCCTATACCTAGATTTAATATAACCAAATGATGGTAATTGGGTATGAATAGTCCTTGAATGACTAATACAATTATGGAGTACTCTATTACTATGGTTGAAACCCTAGTATGCTATAACTCGATGGTTACACCTTGACTTATGTGTGGGTTCATACTTGAGAATAGTATGGAATGTGATGGTGATGCTTCACCTTATGCATCCATGATCCAATGGGGATGTTGTGAGTTAGGGTTTGGGTATGAGTTCTAATTAGTAACATTGATATAATTTATCTTGTGAAATTAACTCTAATGAAAATAGATAAAGATGAGTATTCATGTTTAACATTCTTATTTGATGGAATGATGGTGGAATAACATCCTTAATATGATCAGAACCTTAATATGCTAATTGGTGGTTATCATAGCCACATGGTTGATATTTTCTTATGCTAAACATGTGCATTATGAATATGATGAGTTTTAATCATATCTAGATTCCATGCATGTTGATGTAATAAAGGAATGTTTTGTATGTTAATATAACCCTGCTATGATTGTTTATGAATATCTCCTAGCTCATTAATGCAATATTGTGTTGATCTGGTGTATTTTATGCAGGTGATGTTGTTGAGCCTTATTTTAAGGCATGGAAAGATAATGATGATCTTGTAGGGAATAGTATGATGGTCTTAATGACCTTTGGGCATGGTTGATCCCTGAATGAGGTGTAATCATCATGTGTTGATAAGGGTTGATACCCTGTGATATTGTGAAAAGGATTTATATCTTGTGATAGTATGATGGTCTTAATGACCTTTGGGCATGCATGGTTGAGCCCTGAATGAGGTGTAATCCTCTTGTGTTGATAATGGTTGATGCCCTGTGATATTGTGAAAAGGATTTATATCTTGTGATAGTATGATTACTAGTGTGTTCTCATGAATAGCAAGTGAATAGTTCCATGTGATGATGAGATGAGAAATTATGTTTCACGTGTTTTATATCTTTTAAAAGTTGTGATACTTATATGATTGCTAGAAGTGCATTAGGGTTTGTATGTCCACTTGTTTGATGTAGCCTTAATTCACCCAATTCGCATAACTAATCATGTGAAACTCTAATCATGTAGTGCCCTATGCCATAGATCCATCTGAGTGTCAGAACTTGCTAGATGGTGAAACGAGAATTCCTAAAGGAAACTCAGAGCGCATACTGTTGAGTATGTGGGGGTGGAAAGTTTAGGATATATCCTTGTTATCCACAATGTAGATTGTGGAGGTTGGCTATGGTCATGTCTCATACATGTAATTAGATTGATAACGGTTGCGGTTGTGTCTCAGTGATTATATATGTGACAAGATTGGGGGACAATTACGGTTGTCCCTCAGATGGTAGGGTATGCGTACCCACCTCCTTTCACTAGTGTCGTGACCTGTACCAAGGATGGACTAGGATGTTAGAGCTTGACCTTATGTGTCGCTGTGGTGGACCCATACTGACTGGGGGTGGAGAAGATCTGAGGAGTCCGGCTCTTCCTTGATCTTGATGGCACTGATTTTGACTTAGTAGTGCTCAATTGGATTTTGAGTGGTATCCTCAATTTCCTCAGGGTATAATAAAAGATGTAAGACATCTGTGTAGCATATTTGTTTAGAGTTATACACAATGCTTAATATTGGATGAAAACCCTTATTTGCTTTCTTTTCATTGAGATCATGTATAATACAATAAGAGATAATAGATATGCTTATGTTGTAGCTATGCTCATGTTGTAAACATGCTTATGTTGTCACATATACTAACACTAATGGTTCAGATGTTGTTGCTAGCTATGTTTAATATTGTTGGCCATCTTTGTAACTAGAGATGCATATATTGCTAATCATGCTTATCTGGATAGTTGGGCTTATGTCGTTAGCTCATTTTCTGATGTTGATATGTTCAACCTAATAGACATGCTAATGTTGTTAGCTGTGCTAATGTGAATAGACTTATTCATAATGATTGAGATTGTATGTTACTAGACTTGCTCATGATGATAGATATGCATATTCTACTGAATTGCTTATATTGTCAACAAGATAAAGGATGATAGTCTGGATTATGATGATAGTTATTATCTGCTCCTTTATGTATTTTGTTAATCATCAGTGCTGCTGAGCTTATGTGTTATATCTGATTAAATTGTTTATCTGTTTAATTACTTAAAAATGTTGTAATCAATAAACGTTGTTGGAGGTTATATCTCTTGCTGGGACATGGGTCTCACCCTTGTGGTTTGCCACATTTTTTTAGGTAATCGGAAGTGATGAAAACAAATATGTGGCTGCAAAGAGGAGCTATATTGACGAATCTTTAAGAAAGTTGATTAGATGTCTAGTGTGTCCTAGAGTCATCCATGTACTCTCAAGTATGGGCAAGAAAAGTTTGTATATGTTGTTTCAAACGAATCAGAATTTTGTTAGCATGTTAATGTTTGTTGTGTGGCATTTACAAATATTGTTCTCCTGTGTATATATATGTTGCGGCTAAGATGACAGAATAATTTGTATCAAATTCTTGACATAGTATGGATATAAGAAATATGTTGGGATCTTATGTAAATGTTTCTGAGTGGGTGTTGATGTTGAAATTAGTTTTAATTTACCCATATTTTTGGTATGTGATTAATTAGTGATTGATTGTTTTTTATTTTTTCAGTAATCTCGTTTAGTGTAACATGTTCTCACAAGTTGGTATCAAAGCTTTAAGTTCACTGAGTCTACATGGACACTAGGACTTATGACTAGGATGGTGTCTAAGTTAGGAATATGAAATAAAAATATGGTGCATACTGCCTAATCTCAGTACTTGGGTGCTCTGGCTAGGTATTCAATTATTGAAGAAAAGGTAAGTTTGGAACTCTTAGAATTTTATCTTTTTGATTACTCTGATCAAGCAGTCATTTTGAGACAATCTAAAGAGCATAATGAATAAGAAATCATGGTATGAATATCTCAATACTACCTTAAAGAATATGAGAATTGCATCATAATCTATCAAAATTGAATGTTCGGTAACTATAAGAGAAAGTTACAACACCATGAAATCTAAATCTGAATACAAATTAGAAAAAGAGGAGTTCTTAAAGATGTGATTCAAGAAGATAATAAAGTAAAAGACAGATAAGTCTATTCTTATAAAGTGAATCAAGGTATGAAATCCACAAAAGATGAAAAGAACTCCTATAACAAGTAGAAAATGAGAAGACAAATGGTAACAATGAGAAATGAATAAGGTAGAACCTGAGTTAAACTCAAACCAAACTATGTGTGTAATAAAGTGTTAATGTAAAATCAACATGGCATGTGAAATAAATTAAGGGAGATGATCCCTGTTTAACGAAGAAAATGAAGAATATGATGATTTACCCTTTGATAAGTGATTGAAAAACATAATAAAATAAGAGAACATATACTAGTGGGATAAATAGTCATCAAGGAAGGAGTAATGAGATATGTTAATCATGATGATTCCTATGCTAATGGCAAGGAATATGAAATGCAAAAGGTAAAATGATACATAAGAAGTTGTAACCTGCATAATGAAAATATAATTTGTTACCTTTTTGCTAGTGACCCTTGAAAAAAGTACTACTATGGTATGGGAAGTGTGTTTCACTTTGTGTCTTTCCTTTCTAGGGAACAACTTTCAAGAGGATCATTTCCACTTGGTACATTTGGATTCATTGTAAACATGAGGGTGGATAACTTATTATAGCATAAGGTTGTTTGGACTACGGTTCCAAGATCATAAAGTTTGTGATGATTTTTCTTTTGACCTTCCAATAATTAGGAAGACTCCTCTTATATGTCTTGATATTTGTTATGTTGGTAAAAGTAGATGATATAAGGATGTGAGTTCCTTATAGAACATGAGGTGGATACCAAGGTAATGAATCCTAGTATCCAAGATGTATCAATAATATGAGAAATGTGTGAAGGTTGGAGATGTTTATTAAATTAACATTCCAAGTATTCCTCTCCCTTAGAGAGAGAGAGTTGATGATGAACCTCTAAATGTTGTTTGGAAGGAAAAACAAAAGTGACTTTATGATGTTGTGTATGGTCTAGTGATAGATGAACAAGACCACTATCAAGGATAGATGGTTTGTGGATAGAATAGATATAATTTTAGGATGATATCTAGAATTCAAAGTTAAACATTACTACTAGAGTTGTACAGATGACACAACAAGTTTCTACATTCCATATTGAGAATGTCTTCTTAGGTGGGGGTTTTTCTTCTGACCCAAGATGAGATATGTATGAATGATGTGACATCACCATGATATGTAAGTAACCATGTGAAGGTAATAGGATGAGGTACAAAGGAAGTACCATCTTTGTTTACCTTGGATCTCGGGGGTGAAATCCCTATTAGGGGTTTATAGTTGTAAGGTCCCTAAACTTGCTTAATGAGTTGAATAAGATTAATTATCATAATTGAATTCTTGTAACCCTAATCTAACCGTGTGATATGCTTTGAAATCATAAGACAAGCTTAAGATTCAAATTTGGTACAATTTGGACACAGGTTGAGCAAGTTGTGCAATTTTATGCACATTTTGGACATTTCTACAATTTACCCAATTGAGAGGTTTTCTTTGCAATTTATCACTTTCATTATGTTCCTTGGATATTCTATCATCATTCTGGAGCTTGTTGATACATGGGGCACCTATTTAAACCTTGGTTTGAAGGTGTTTTCTCCAAGGGTATTTTAGGGTTTACCCCTTCATGGATGAGCTACCTTTAGTAGCTAGCAACTAATGAATTATTTGATTTGCTGGGAAATTCGACAAATGAAATCTAAACAGGTCTATACATATGGTGAGGGATCTTCTTGTGTGTGTGCTTGTATATTCTTAATAAATTAAGCCATAGACACTTGGATAGATACTAGAACTTCAACTTTTTCTTTTTCTTTTTCTTTTTCTTTATCTTAAAGTTTCATATACTTATCCCCAAGCACCAAAATGAGCCATTTTCTCTCCACCACTTCCCTCCATCTCCCAACCTCATTCTCCCTCTATGCTTTTGCTAATTTTCCTGTCCAATGAAGAAAAAAGTGGGGACCTTCTTGGAAAAAGGATCTAGGATTGCAATTGACTTCCTTTTAGGGTTTAAAAAGCTTCCTTCTAGTGATCTTAACCTAAAAGAGTAAGAATCCCCTTCTTTTTTATATCCTTCCTCCTACCTTTTTTTAGGTTGTAACCTTGACGTTCTATGATAGAAATTGCTCTAAAGATCTAAAACTCTACCTTTCTTGATCCTTATGCTTAGGGTTTGCTCATTTGATGAAGAAAGGTGCTAGATGGACGAGTTCATAGCTTATTTTAGTATTTTCCACCCTACCTACTCGAGTTTTCTTCTGTGTGGGATTTCATATTCTCATTAGAGTCAAGTATTATAACTTGCCCCACGTTTATTGCTTACCATAAGCTTTCTAGCTCATGTTCTTGATTGAAAATGATGATCCATGCACTAAAAAGCTATGCTTGACTTGGATTTCGATTTTTATAATGTTCCCTATTCTAATTTCAGTTCTATATGAACCTCTGATCATGTTTACATTATTCCTAAGGTATAATATGACTTGGATCAGGTTGGTTTGGCAACTTATGGTGTTAAGCACCAAAGAACCAATGGTCAGCTTTAGGGTTTTAAGCTGATTTCTTCTATAAACCCATGACCCGATGATGGTACCATTGCAACAACCATATGGTGTTGTCTTCATGATAACTAATGGTCTGAGATCAAAGGTGTCAGATGATGGTGACAACCTATGGTCACCCCTTAGGTCATGTTTTGGATCAATTAGAAGTTTAATGATCAACCATTAAGTACCCTACTGATATTATCAATCAATGATGACATTAACTTAATATTTGATGATGATTAATGAATATAGTGTTGATCTAACAACCTATGGTGATTTAATGGTCACTAATGATGGTGGATCAGGTCTATACAGCCTATGTTGAGTTAAGCATTGTAGTTGTAGCATCAATTAAGCATTAGACCAATGGTTTCTTGGGTCACTTGATGCAATGGTCAGACTTATACTGTAATTGATAGTTTTAACATATGAACTTCACCCAATGGTCAAGATCTAATGTTTATTCTTCCAATAATGTGGAATGATCGGTAATTTAATATGTTAGTCCTAATAATGGGATTTAGATGGTTTCTTTTATATGATCAACTTAAGGAGCTTACTTGTTGATAATGGATGGCTTGTTTTAAATGAACAGTCGATTGTGGGTTTTACCTACTCTCAATGGAACTTTTTGTGTTGTTAATCAAGGGATGTATAGGGTTAGATGGTGACTCTTTCTAGAGTACAAATCAAGGACTTAATAGGTGGTTTATCCAAGGTGTTTACTTATGTAAACAACAATAGTCTTACCTTTCAAACATCCAATGGTTCTGGGTGATATTGTGGTATGGTGATATGGGTTGATGATGGAACAAATGGAGGGTTACCCTTAATAAGGTAGTCTTACCTATTCACTCATATGAATATAAGGGATGATAATCATATTGTGTTGATATGTAACCCCGAAAGAGGTATAGCTTGCTATACCTAGCTTTAATATAACTAAATGATGGTAATTGGGTATGAATAGTCCTTGAATCACTAATACAATTATGGAGTACTCTGTTACTGTTGTTGAAACCCTTGTATGCTATAAATCAATGGCCACACCTTGATTTATGTGTGGGTTCATACTTGAGAATAGTATGGAATGTGATGGTGATGCTTCACCTTATGCATCCATGATCCAATGGGGATTTCATGAGTTAGGGTTTGGGTATGAGTACTAATTAGTAACATTAATATTATTTATCTTGTGAAATTCACTCTAATGAAAATAGATAAATATGAGTATTCATGTTTAACATTGCTATATGATGGAATGATGGTGGAATAACCTCCTTAATATGATCATAACCTTAATATGCTAATTGATGTTTATCATAGCCACATGGTTGATACTTTCTTATGCTAATCATGTGCATTATGAATATGATGAGTGTTAATTATATCTAGATTCCTTGCATGTTGATGTAATAAAGGAATGTTCTTAATGTTAATATATCCCTGCTATGATTGTTTATGAATATCTCCTAGCTCATTAATGTAATATTGTGCTGATCTGGCGTATTATATGTAAGTGATATTGTTGAGCCTTGTTATAAGGCATGCAAAGATAGTGATGATCTTGTAGGGAATAGTATGATGGTCCTAATGACCTTTGGGCATCGTTGAGCCCTAATTGAGGTGTAATACTCTTGTGTTGATAAGGGTTGATATCATATGATATTATGAAAAGGATTTATATCTTGTGATATTATGATGGTCCTAATGACCTTTGGGCATGGTTGAGCCCTGAATGAGGTGTAATCCTCTTATGTTGATAAGGGTTGATGCCCTGTTATATTGTGAAAAGGATTTATATATTGTGATAGTATGATGACTAGTATGTTCTCATGAATGGCAAGAGAATACTACCATGTGATGATGAGATGATAAATTACGTTTCACATGTTTTATCTCTTTTAAAAGTTCTAATATTTATATGTTTTCTAGAAGTGAATTAGGGTTTGTATGTCCACTTGTTTGATGCAGCCTTAATTCACCCAATTTCCATAACTAAACAAGTGAAACTCTAATCATGTAGTTCCCTGTGCCATAGGTCCATCAGAGTGTCAGAACTTGCCAGATGGTGAAACGGGTATTCCTAAGGGAAACTCGGAGCGCATACTGTTGAGTATGTGGGGGTGACAAGTTTAGGATATATCCTTGTCATCCACAATGTAGATTGTGGAGGTTGGCTATGGTCATGCCTCATACATATGATGTGATTGCGAATGGTTGTGGTCGTGTATCAGTGATTATATATGTGACAAGATTGGAGGACAACTGTGGTTGTACCTCATATGGTAGGGTATGCATATCCACCTCCTTTCACTAGTGTCATTACCTGTACCAAGGACGAACTAGGCTATTAGAGCTTGACCTTATGTGTTGTTGTGGCAGACCCGTACTGACCGGGGGCAGAGAAGATCTTAGGAGTCTGACTCTTCTTAGATCTTGTATGGCACTGATTTTGACTTAGTAGTGGTCAGTTGGATTTTGAGTGGTATCCTCAATTTCCTCAGGGCATAATAAAAGATGTAAGACAGCCGTGTAACATATCTATTTATGGTTATACACAACACTTCATATTGGATGAAAACCCTTGTTTGCTTTGTTTTCACTGAGATCATGTATAGTACAATAAGAGATAATAGATATGCTTATGTTGTAGCTATGCTCATGTTGTAAACATGCTTATGTTGTCACATATACTTACATTGATGATTAAGATGTTGTTGCTAGCTATGTTTAATATTACTGGCCATGCTTTGTAACTAGAGATGCATATATCGCTAATCATGCTTATTCAGATAGTTGTGCTTATATTGTGAGCTCTTTCTATGATGTTGATATGTTCAACCTATTAGACATGGTAATGTTGTTAGCTATATGTGGCTAAACTTATTCATAATTATTAAGATTCTTGTTACTAGACTTGTTCATGATGATATATATGCATATGCTACATAATTGCTTATATTCTCAACAAGATAAAGGATGATAGTCTGGATAATGATGATAGTTATTATCTACTCCTTTATGTATTTTTTTAATCATCAATGTTGTTGGGCTTATATGTTATATCTGATTAAACTCCTTAGCTATTTAATTACTTTAAAATGGTGTAATCAATAAATGTTTTTGGAGGTTATATCTCTTGCTAGGACATGGGTCTCACCCGTGTGGTTCATCACATTTTTTTAGGTAATCGGAAGTGACGAAAACAAACATGTGGCAGCAAAGAGGATCTATATTAATGAATATTTAAGAAATTTGATTAGATGTCTAGTGTATCCTAGAGTCATCCATGTACTCTCAGGTTCGGGCTGCAAAAGTTTGTATATGGTGTTTCAAATGAATCGGAATTTTGTTAGTATGTTAATGTTTGTTGTGTGGCATTTACAAATATTGTTCTCCTGTGTATATATATGTTGTGGCTAAGACGATAGAAAAATTTGTATCAAATTCTTGACATAGTATGGATATAAGATAGATGTTGGGATCTTATGTAAATGTTTCTGAGTGGGTGTTGATGTTGAAATCGATTTTAATTTACCCATATTTTTGGGTATGTGATTAATTAGTGATTGATTGTGTTTTATGTTTTGAGTAATCTCATTTAGTGGAATTGGTTCTCACAAGTTGGTATCAGATCTTTAGGTTCACTGAGTCTACATGGACACTAGGACTTAGGATTAGGATGATGTCTAAGTTAGGAATCTGAAATAAAAGTATGGTGCATACTACCTAATCTCAGTACTTGGGTGCCCTGGCTAGGTATTCAATTATTGAAGAAAAGGTAAGTATGGAACTCTTAGATTGTTATTTTTCTAATTACTCTGACCAAGTAGTCATTTTGAGACAATCTAAAGATCATAATGAATAAGAAATCATGGTTTGAATATCTCAATACTACCTTAAAGAAGATAAGAATTGCATCATAATCTATCAAACTTGAATGTTTGGTAACTATAAGATAAAGTTACAACACCATGAAATCTAAATCTGAATACAAATTAGAAAAAGAGGAGTTCTTGAAGATGTTATTCAAGAAGATAATAAAGTAAAATACATATAGGTCTACACTTATAAAGTGAATCAAGGTATGAAATCCATATAAGATGGAAAGAACTCCTATAAAAAGTACAAAATGAGATGATAAATGGTAAAAATAACAAAGGAATAAGATGGAACATGAATTAATCTCAAAATAATCTATGTGTGTAAGAAAGTTTTAATGTAAAATCAACATGGCATGTGAAATAAATTAAGGGAGATGATCCATGTTAAATGAAGAAAATGAAGAATATGATGACTTACCTGTTGATAAGTGGTTGAAAAATATAATAAAATAAGAGAACATACACTAGTGGGATAAATAGTCATAAAGGAAGGAGTAATGAGATATGTTAATCATTATGATTCCTATGCTAATGGTAAGGAACCCAAAATGAAAAAGGTAAAATGATACATTAGAAGTTGTAACCTGCATAATGAAAATAGAATTGGTTACCTTTTTGCTAGTGACCCTTGAAAAAAGTACTACTATGGTATGGGAAGTGTGTTTCACTTTATGTCTTTCCTTTCTAGGGCACAACTTTCAAGTAGATCATTGCCACTTGGTACATGTAGATTCATTGTAAACATGAGGGTGGATAGCTTATTATAACATCAGGTTGTTTGGACTATAGTTCCAAGATCATAAAGTTTGTGATGATTTTGCTTTTAAGCCTTCCAATAATTAGGAAGACTCCTCTTATATGTCTTGATATTTGTTAAGTTGGTAAAAGTAGATGATATAAGGATGTGAGTTCCTTATAGCACGTGAGGTGGATACCAAGGTAATGAATCCTAATATCCAAGATGTATCAATAATATGAGAAATATTTGAAGGTTGGAGATGTTTATTAAATTAACATTCCAAGTATTCCCCTCCCTTGGAGAGAGAGAGAGTTGATGATGACCCTCTAAATGTTGTTTGGAAGGAAAAACAAAAGTGACTTTATGATGTTGTGTATGGTATAGTGATAGCTGGGCAAGACCACTACCATGGATAGATGGTTTGTGGATATAATAGATATAATTTTAGGATGATATCTAGAATTTAAAGTTGAACATTACTGCTAGAGTTGTACAGATGACACAACAAGTTTCTACATTCCATATTGAGAATGTCTACTTAGGTGAGGGTTTTTGTGCTGACCCAAGATGAGATATGTATGAATGATGTGAGTTCACCATGATATGTAAGTAAACATGTGAAGGTAATAGGATGAGGTGCAAAGGAAGTACCCGTCTTTGTTTACCTTGGATTTCGGAGGCAAAATCCCTATTAGGGGTTTATAGTTGTAAGGCCCCTAAACTTGCTTAATGATTTGAATAAGCTTAATTATCATAATTGAATTCTTATAACCCTAATATAACCTTGTGATATTCTTTGAAATCATAATAAAATCTTAAGTTTCAAATTTAGTCGAATTTGGACATTGGTTGAGCAAGTTATGCAATTTTATGCAAATTTTGGACTTTTATACAATTTACCCAATTGAGTGGTTTTATTTGTAATTTATCATTTTCATTATGTTCCTTGGATATTTTGTCATCATTATTGAGATTTTTAAGACATGGGGCACCTATTTAAACCTCAGTTTGAAATTGTTTTTTCCAATGGTATTTTAGGGTTTACCCCTTCATGGATGAGCTACCTTTAGTAGCTATCAACTAATGAATTATTTGATTGGCTGGGAAATTTGACAAAGGAAAGATAAGCAGGTCTATACAGATGTTTGGGGATCTTCTTGTGTGTGTGCTTGTATATTCTTAATAAATTATGGTCATAGACACTTGGTTAGATACTAGAACTTCAACGTTTTCTTTTTCTTTATCTTAAAGTTTCATATATTTATCCCCAAGCACCAAAATGAGCCATTTTCTCTCCACCACTTCCCTCCTTATCCCAACCTCATTCTCCCTCTGTGCTTCTGTGAATTTTTCTATCCAAGTAAGAAGAAAGTGGGGACCTTCTTGGAAAAAGGATCTAGGGTTCCAATTGACTTCCTTTTAGGGTTTAAAAAGCTTCCTTCTAGTGATCGTGACGTAAAAGAGTAAGAATACCCTTCTTTCCTCCATTTATTTCTTTTTTATCCTTCCTCCTACCTTTCTCCAGGTCATAAACTTGATGTTACAAGGTAGATATTGCTCTAAAGCTCTAAAACTCTACCTTTCTTGCTCCTTATTCTTAGGGTTTGCTCATTTGATGAAGAAAGGTGCTAGATGGACAAGTTCATAGCTTATTCTTGGATTTTCTACCCTACCTTCTCGATTTTTCTTCTGTGGGGGGTTTCATCTTCTCATTAGAGGCAAGTATTATAACTTGCTTCACGTTTATTGCTTATCATAAGTTTTCTAGCTCATGTTCTTGATTGAAAATGATTATCCATGCACTAAAAAGCTATGCTTGACTTGGATTTTGATTTTTATAATGTGCCCTATTCTGATTTCAGTTCTAGATGAACCTTTTATCATCTGTACATTATTCCTTAGTTATAATATGACTTGTATCAGGTTGATTTGGAAACTTATGGTGCTAAGAACCTATCAACCAATGGTCAATTTTAGGGTTTTATCTGATTTCTTCTATAAACCCATGACCCCATGATGGTACCATTGCAACAACCCTATGGTGTTGTCTTCATGATAACTTATGCTCAACATTAAAGGTGTCAGATGATGGTGACAACCTATGGTCACCCCCTTAGGTGAGGTTTTGGATCAATTAGAAGTTTAATGATCAACCATTAAATACCTACTGATGTTATCAATCAATGATGACATTAGCTTAATATTTGATGCTGATTAATGAATGTAGTATTGATCTAACAACCTATGGTGATTTAATGGTCACTAATGATGGTGGATCAGGTCTCTACAACCTATGTTGAGTTAAGCATTGTAGTTGTAGCATCAATTAAGCCTTAGACTAATGGTTTCTTGGGTCACTTGATGCAATGGTTGGGCTTATACTATAATTGATGGTTTTAACATATGAACCTGACCCAATGGTCAAGATCTAATGTTTATTACTCCAATAAAGTGGAATGATGGTTAATTTAATATGTTGGTCCTAATGATGTGATTTAGATGGTTTCTTTTATATGATCAACTTAAGGAGCTTTCTTGTTGACAATGGATGGCTTGTTTTAAATGAACAGTCGATTGTGGGTTTTACCCTACTCTCAATGGAACTTTTTGTGTTGTTAATCAAGGGATGTCTTGGGTTATATGGTGACTCTTTCTAGATCACAAATCAAGGACTTCATAGGTGGTTTATCCAAGGTGTTTTCTTATGTAAACAAACAATGGTTGTACCTTTTAAACATCCAATGATTGTGGGTGACAATGTGGTATGGTGATATGGGTTGATAATGGAACAATGGAGGGTTACCCTTAATAAGGTAGTCTTACCTATTCACTCATATGAATAGAAGGGATGATAATCATATTGTGTTGATATGTAACCTTAAAGAGGTATAGCTTGCTATACCTAGCTTTAATATAACCAAATGATGGTAATTGGGTATGAATAGTCCTTGAATGACTAATACAATTATGGAGTACTCTATTACTATTGTTGAAACCCTAGTATGCTATAACTCGATGGTTACACCTTGATTTATGTGTGGGTTCATACTTGAGAATAGTATGTAATGTGATGGTGATGCTTCACCTTATGCATCCATGATCCAATGGGGATGCCGTGAGTTAGGGTTTGGGTATGAGTGTTGATTAGTAACATTAATATAATTTATCTTGTGAAATTAACTCTAATGAAAATAGATAAATATGAGTATTCATGTTTAACATTCTTATATGATGGAATGATGGTGGAATAACCTCCTTAATATTATCATAACCTTAATAGTCTAATTGGTGGTTATCATAGCCACATGGTTGATACTTTCTTATGCTAAACATGTGCATTATGAATATGATGAGTGTTAATCATATCTAGATTCCTTGCATGTTGATGTAATAAAGGAATGTTCTTAATGTTCATATAACCCTACTATGATTGTTTATGAATATCTCCTAGCTCATTAATACAATATTGTGTTGATCTGGTGTATTATATGTAAGTGATGTTGTTGAGCCTTGTTATAAGGCATGCAAAGATAATGATGATCTTGCAAGGAATAATATGATGGTCTTAATGACCTTTGGGCATAGTTGATCCTTGAATGAGGTGTAATCCTCTTGTGTTGATAAGGGTTGATACCATGTGATTTTGTGAAAAGGATTTATATATTGTGATAGTATGATGGTCTTAATGACCTTTGGGCATGGTTGAGCCCTGAATGTGGTGTAATCCTCTTGTGTTGATAACGGTTGATGCCCTATGATATTGTGAAAAGGATTTATATCTTGTTATAGTATGATGACTAATGTGTTCTCATGAATGTCTAGTGAATAGTACGATGTGATGATGAGATGAGAAATTATGTTTCACATGTTTTATATCTTTTAAAAGTTGTGATATTTATATGCTTGCTAGAAGTGAATTAGGGTTTGTATGTCCACTTGTTTGATGCAACCTTAATTCACCCAATTGGCATAACTAATCAAGTGAAACTCTAATCATGTAGTGCCTTGTGCCATAGATCCATCTGAGTGTCAGAACTTGCTAGATGGTGAAATGAGTATTCCTAAGAGAAACTTGGAGTGCATATTGTTGAGTATGTGGGGGTGGCAAGTTGAGGATATATCCTTGTCATCTACAATGCAGATTGTGGAGGTTGGCTATGGTCATGCCTCATACATCTGATGTGATTCAGAACGATTGCGGTCGTGTCTCAGTGATTATATATGTGACAAGATTGGAGGACAACTGCTATTTTACCTCAGATGGTAGGGTATGCATACCCACCTCCTTTCACTAGTGTTGTGACATGTACTAAGGACAGACTGGGCTGTCATTAGCTTTCCCTTATGTATTGTTGTGGCGGACCCGTACTGATCGGGGGTGGAGAAGATCTTAGGAGTCTGGCTCTTCCTAGATCTTGTGTGGCTCTAATTTTGACTTAGCAGTGGTCAGTTGGATTTTGAGTGGTATCCTCAATTTCCTCAGGGAATAATAAAATATGTAAGACATCCGTGTAGCATATCTATTTAGGGTTATACACAATGCTTCATATTGGATGAAAACCCTTATTTACTTTCTTTTCACATAGATCATGTATAGTACAATAAGAGATAATAGATATGATTATGTTGTATCTATGCTCATGTTGTAAACATGCTTATGTTGTCACATATACTGACACTGATGGTTAAGATGTTGTTGCTAGTTATGTTTAATATTGTTGGCCATGCTTTGTAACTATAGATGCATATATTTCTAATCATGCTTATCTAGACAGTTGTGCTTATCTTGTTATCTCTTTTTATGATGTTGATATGTTCAACCTATTAGACATGCTAATGTTGTTATCTATGCTTATGTGGCTAGACTTATTCAAAATGATTTAGGTTCTATGTTACTAGACTTGCTCATGATGCTAGATATGCATATGCTACTAAATTTTTTATATTGTCAAGAAGATAAAGGATGATAGTTTGGCTAATGATGATAGTTATTATCTGCTCCTTTATGTATTTTGTTTATCATCAGTGCTGCTGAGCTTATGTGTTATAATTAAACTGCTTAGATGTTTAATTACTTTAAAATGTTGTAATCAATAAATGTTGTTGGAGGTTATATCTCTTGTTGGGAGATGGGTCTCACCCTTGTGTTTCGCCACATTTTTTTAGGTAATTGAAAGTGACAAAAGTAAACATGCGGCAGCAAAGAGAAGCTATATTAATGAATCTTTAAGTAAGTTGATGTCTACTGTATCCTAGAGTCTTTCATGTACTCTCAGGTCTGGGCAGGAAAAGTTTGTATATGGTGTTTCAAACGAATCAGAATTTTGTTAGCATGTTAATGTGTGTTGTGTGATATTTACAAATATTGTTCTCTTGTGTATATAAATGTTGTGGATAAGACGATAGATCAATTTGTATCAAATTCTTGACATCGTATGGATATAAGAAAGATTTTGGGCTCTTATGTAAATATTTTTGAGTGGGTGCTGATGTTGAAATCAATTTTAATTTACCCATTTTTTGGGTATGTGATTAATTAATGATTGATTGTGTTTTATATTTTGAATAATCTTGTTTAGTGTAACAGGTTCTCACAAAAGCTCCAAGGATCGACCCTTCTTTGCTCCACTAAGATCAAAGGATGAGCAAAAGAGAGGGAGGAAGAAGGATGACCAAAAGGTTCATATGCAAGAAAAAGAAAGGGTTTATAAACCAAAGGAGGAGGGAAGGAGTGTGAAGATGAGGTGCCAACTAGATAGGGCTCTACTAGGACACTTGTTCACCCAAGAAACCAACATGCAACTTCCTTAGCCATACATGCAAGACATGGTGATACACTCTAGGTAGTGTCCTGACCACCATGTCAAC
This sequence comes from Alisma plantago-aquatica, assembly GCA_963693085.1. Classification (NCBI taxonomy): domain Eukaryota; kingdom Viridiplantae; phylum Streptophyta; class Magnoliopsida; order Alismatales; family Alismataceae; genus Alisma; species Alisma plantago-aquatica. The sequence goes on from OY856412.1 coordinate 1,148,631,984, forward strand.
CCACATGATCGTTGTTGTGAGCCTCCCATGGTTCTCCATCCATGGTCGCGACACATACACCACCATCACCATATGGTCGAGACTAGGTCCTCCAAATACCCTAGGTTGAGACAAACTATGTAGACCACCATCCTGACCCAACACTGCCCTAGACTTCCTTGGTCATGACCCCAACATCTAGAGGGGGTGTCTTGACCGTGACACCCCCCAAAGCCAACCTAGGTCACGACCCTAGGTCGAGACAACACACCAAACACACATGGGTTGAAACACTCAACACCCATAGAAACCCTAATCTCCACCTAGGGTGATACTCCTCGTCCAAGGCTCAAAGTGGGCACCCACCTCTTTCTCTCTCTTCTAGATGGTGTCAAAAAAGAGAAGGAACTCTCTAGAGGTGGCAATTTGCACATCAACCCCCTACTTTGAGTAAATTGCAATTTGCACCAAAACTAGAACATAAAGAACACACATCAACCAAACCAGATCAAACTTGAAACTTAAGCTCTCCACAAGCCTAATTACATCTCAAAAGATTAGAGAAAAGTTCTTAACACATGATTAAACCAAAGAGAATAGGGCTAGCCAAAAACCCAGGTCAAGGGTCTTACATAAACAATCTTTGAACAAGGGAACTAATTGGGTTGTAGGGAAATTGAACTAGGTCCTATTTTGGGTTGACCAATTGGTTAGTAGTGGAGATACACTAATGGATGTAAGATTGGTCCCTATTCATGAAGATGAGCTTATTAAGACTATTCAGGCATATGTGAAAAATGGTTTGGGACTGGAATCAAGTTAAAGAAAGGGTACCTACCTCCGTGTTGATGAGAATTACTTGGACCTTACTCCCATCTAATGATACACATTAGAATGAATAATTTTGGGCCCTAAGAAAAGATGGGAATTTTAGTGTCTCACCAGCCTATTATGGCATTATTTGCAAAGTGGATACTAGAAATGATTCTAGCATATGGAAATGGTTGGGTCTTGAAAGAATTCATCTGTTGGTTTGGGCATGACTCCATGAAAGATTTATCACTAATGAAGAAAGGATGAGGAGACATATGACCAATAACGATATGTATCCAATATGCAATGAGTAATATGAAGACATGATCCATGCTCAAAGAAATTGTCATTTGGCTACAACAATATGGAAGTCTTTGCAAGCTAAAAAAATACTAAGATCCCTTTCTCCCTAAACTCATCTCAATGGATCAACCAAAACATCAAAACAAAGAATAATAGTTGGCCAATTATGTTTTGGAGTAGAAACCTGGTATATTTGAAAATCAGAAACAACAAAGTTTTCCAAGACAAGTAGATGTACTACTACAGTCCACTTTGGGTGAATTACTTGACATCAAAGTGATGGCTACACATGTTCTTCAAAACAATTGTGGCTATGTTAGCATTTACCATCATGGAAAACATGATCCCCCTCCCCATTTATGGGTTAAATGTAACACCAATGGTTCCTATAGAAGATATACTAATAGAGATACAATAGCTGGTGCTATTTGCTCTAGTAATTGTAAGCGAATCACTACCTTCAAACTCAATATTGAAAATTGATATGTGGGGCATCTTGCAAGTGATGGAGCTCAGTTAGAATAAAGGATAAAGAAGAATTATTTTAGAAACTAATTACAAGCTCGCAACTGAATCCATTTATACTAGAATTTTGTTAAGAAATTAGTGCTTACCTCTTGTACCTATCGTTAAAAGGATCCTTACTTAGATTGTATTGTCAACATTCATCATGTCACGCGTGAAAAGAATAGAGTACCTGATGAAAAGGATACCAATTGTAACGACCTCGGCTCTCGGTAACCCCCGATTAAGGGAGACCAAGAGGTCAGAGGTGTTATCTCAAAATAGGATCAGTGGTTTTACAAATAATCAACAATAATTAATAAATTCTACAACAACTAAGCTTTAAAATGGAATAATTTTTTTTTTCATACCTTGCAAAACATAAGAGATGAGGGACTTTACCCCATATAACATCTATCTATCTAAAATCCTCCAATCTTTATTAAGCTTTATTCCATCATTGTCACCTTAAGGGAATATCCATTTTCTTGATGACCCTAAAACATTGGCAAACAAAACGGCGGTTAGAATAACGAATTATACTGGTATGTGGGGGAATCAACAATCTTGCATTTAAGTGTAACAACATATTTCAAGCAATTATGATTTAACAAAACAACTTTACGTTTTAAGCATAACTGCTCAATCCATACATACCCTAGCCTCTGTGATGTCCCTATAGTGGACCTGGATGCTACCTTCCTTATGGTAGATCCCCATTAAACCCCTCATGATCCTACCTAACAGGTGAATCAGTTTCTAGGGTTGAGTCGCATGGCACTACCCATAGGTAGCCCACTCCTTAACTCATGGTGTGCTAAAGAGTCACATGGCACTACACGTGGGTAGCCCAATTCCTAACTCATGATAACCTGATGTCCTACTTAACAAGTAGGCCCTATACTAGGTTTCCCTTTTCATCATTAGTAAATCCATAGAGGAGGACCATGATCCGAGCCAGTCATGTATATATTTTTTTTTGATAATCCTAGTCACTTTATAGTTACATGAAATAAAAGTCATCCAAGCATTTATTTTTAGGCAACCGATAAAACATTCGGGAATCACTTTGAAACTAAATCGATTAACCATAAGTGTAACCACATACCTGATCTAGAGTAACTTGAGGTCCAAGCAAGAATAATCAAGAACAATCAATCAAGCAATCAACAATATCCTAAAATTAATGCATAACACCCATGTGTCACTATTTTATCCAAAACATTTTCAAGATTAACTTGGATTCCACCTTAGGATTTCTAGACAAACTTTAGGATTTTATTATGGCTTTAGCCTCCATAATGCATTTTACTACTTTTAATGCTCTTTTGACCCACAAACCCTAATTTATCATTAATTCCACTTTTATACACTAGGAAATCCTAATTACCAAATTATCCACATTAATGATCTTTTATACTCAAATTGGATTTGTAACAACATAACTCTGTATTATTCATGGATTTGCACAATTAAAACCATTAAAAGGCATATTCTCCTAAATTAAGGTTTCCAAGCCCATTAATGCATACTCAGGTATATGAAACCCTAAATTTAGCTAATTATGTACAAAGATCATTCTTTTGGATCAAAATCTTCCTTTTATTAACAACAAGTTAATTTCCACTTTAAACATCCATATAACCCTTCCCAATTCATTAATCATCAAATATTAGGGTTTTTCATTAATTAAACCATTAAAGATAGCATCTTTACATACTTTTTGAATTGAAATCATAATTAGGCTTCAATTATATTTTTATTGCATTCCTTGCATTCTTTTGATAAATTTTCATATATAGCTTATTTTCATCGGAGCTACCAATCTTTAGTTATGATTTATGCAAGATAAATTACCTTTCGTCCAATGGCAGAGTGCCACGTCAGCGTTTCGGTCGTTTATTTTCCTTTTCCACATTAGTTGTGCGGGCTCCACATGACCAAGGCCTTTGAACTAGTTATTGTACCCTTTTTCCCCTGCTCTTCATCTTGTGTGTCAGGGGTAAGAGAGTCTTTTCTCTCTGTCTCATCTTCAAGCTTCCGCAACGCCTCCTGTTCGCGAGCTAGGCCCCGACGCCAGTCAACAGGGGAGTTGACTCTTGGCTTCTGGAACGTTGGGAGACAAGCATCAACGTGATTCCCTTTGGTTCTCCATACCGAACTCTAACGTATGGTCGATTTGTCTCTGGGAGTATCAAATTAGGCAACAGGTGGGTAGCTCCCTCGACGGAGAAGATGAAATAGAAGGGAAATTTCTCCCTCTAGCGTTGAATCAAGGCCTGAGCAAGGGACCAAAGGACCAGCGACACCATGCTCATCTTGAGATAGCCTTGTCAAGTTATCATAGGACATATATATAGGCTTGGATTGCGGAAGACTCCTTGCTATTCTGAGCAAGTTTGGGCAAAACTTGTAGCTTTCCCGAAACCCTATCAAATCTAGGTTTGCTTGATCCACACTCTTCTCCCGATCTCAAAGGGAGAGTTTCTAAAATCTCTCACAAACCAGAGTACGAGAAAATTGGAGAATTACTCATTCCACTTTCCCAGTCCTCCTGGAACTGGACAATGACCAGGCTCCATTGGATCTAGGATCCAACGGTCCAGGTTATTCGCGTGACTGAATGAAAAATGTTTTCTTATTTACAGAAATGATGACATTTATTGATATCCACTCACTTTAAGAAACTTTGAAAAATCGTATCTCTCAATCCGTTTATCCCTTTAATCCCAAATTTTAGGGAAAAGTCCATAATGATTTAACAACTTGTGTGCCAAGTTTGGGACTCAAACTCAAAAGTATGAGAGACTTTTCTTCATATGCAATTTATCACATATAAAGACATATTTTATGCATATTTTCTCTCTCCTATTCTTTTATTTTCCTTTATTTGGATTCTTTTTTCCATTAGAAACCATGTGAACTCAAAATCCCATCCATGATGATTCAATCGTACATATTTCCACATATTTCTCATATTTTCATTATATCCCCAAATTTCCTTCTTAATATTGCATTAATTGATTTTTTTCTTTTTTTCTTTTAATCACATTGGACTCATTAACATATTATGATCCACAAAATCACATACACAAAGGAAATATTATAAAGGGAATCTATTCAATACATATAATTCATACAATTCCCATAGTTATACATTTATTGGGAAAATTGCATTTCCCACCATAAGAACCCAAAAATTGGGGTTGTAACATCCTTCCCCTCTTATAAGAATTTTGCCATCAAAATTCCACCAAACATACAAACAATTCAGGATAAGACTTTCCTATTTCCATCATTGGCTCCAATGTGGCTTCATCATTTCCACGGTGCTTCCAAAGAACCTTTATCATCTTATATTCTTACATGTGAGTTCTTTCACCTTGGTATCTAAAATCCTCACAGGTGACACAGGACATATCAGCCTCTCTCGGGAGCTCACTAGGTTCATTGCTCAACACATGGCTCGGGTACCTCACAAAGTGCTCTAGATCGGATACATGGAACACATCATATTATCTTGAGGGGTAAGGATATACATAAGAAACTCCACCAATCTATCTCAAATTGACCCATGTATCGGGAACTTATCTTTCTTAGCTATAGCTCAGAGGGGTCGGGTTTCATAACACATATTCACCCACAGTGAACTGCATGTCAGTCTGCTTTACATTAGCTCACAACTCATGTCGATCCTGGGCTTTCTCAGCCATTGCTCGATCATGCGACTTCATCTCATTCACTGTGGTCTCATTGACCTTCTCAAGGTCCTCTCACTGACATCATCCAAGTGAAGCGGTGATTGACACAGCCTCCCTTATAGAGCTTCATGCATCCCGATACTAGCTATGGTGTCTATCATAACAAGAAAACTCTACTAGGGGCAGGAACTGCTCCCATGAATCACCCTGAATGAGCACACATACTCTCATCAGACCTTCTAGAGTCTGGCTCATACTCTCTCGACTAACCATCAGTCGGGGGTGATATGTTGTACTCAACTTCAAACTAGCATCGAGTTCATCATGTACGTACTTCCACCACATGGAAGTGAACTTAAGGTCATACTCAAGATATTAAACTCGGATCACGGTGTAGTTGAACTATCTCTCTCTCTCATATATATAGTTCAACCAAAACTATTATACCAATAATACTCTCTCTTAGGCAAGGGATTAGGTCAACTTGGTAAGGCGATCTGCCATAATCCATATTGCATCATGACCTCTCTTGGTCCAGGGGAGACTCACCACACTGTTTTTGGTGATACACTCCCATTCCCTCTCAGGGACTTCTCATTATCTGTAGCAACTCACTAGGTTATGATGTTCGGCCTTCACTCTCTAGCATGTATGGCAACTGGCCACATGCGACTCTATATCCTGCTTCTAGGTTCCACTATAAACCTTAAACATCTTGGTAGTACCATGGTATACAGTGCACTTCCATGGCATGCTTCCTCAAGGTGACTCCTCAAAAACCCTAAAACACTCTAGTAGTGGGTTTCACCACTTTCCTTTCCTGAGAGGTGTATCTGAGGTTCTTATATCAATCCTTTCATCTCATAAGCTATGGGCTGGCTAACTGGGCAACCACCAACTTGACCGATGGGTTTGGTTGAATCTGGGTGTTAGCCATACATGTCTCATCTTCTAACAAACTTAGGGTTCACCTAACAACCTCTTCCATCCTCTCTACTGGGTATGCAAGACAAATGTACACCTGAGCTATATTATGTTGAGAACATCTTGTTACCACATAAGCATCCTTACATAGTAGGTGATGTTGAAGACATAAACCCTCATATACTTCACTCATCATCCTCATCTCAGGTTTAGGTCTAATTGAGTCAAGAAAACCTTTGATCTCATCATCTCAGTTATCAAAACCAAACTTATGACTCATAGATTCCAACTACTTCCAGGAAGGTATGTTCTTCATATCACCTTTGTTCTCTTTATGTTTTCAAACCATCTTTCCAATGTAATCTCATAAGGTGTGGTACTTCCTCTATCCTCAATCATCATAGAAGGGTTTCAACTCATATCACTTCCATCCTTAATATATGGCATGCATTTTGCCCAATCTCTCACACCCATAACAAGATGAAATAAGCATTTGGTTGCAGTCCAAATACAGAGTTGAACCTGTTCCAAGAGTTGAGATGGTGCATCACACATTGCCATCACACTTTCTAATCTAAGTTGAAACATACATCACATGTCTCCACACCATGAACATCTCCATTATGGGTCTACACCCCTGGGAATACTGTTCCCATCACCTCTAGATCTTAACATATCTATTATGTACAATCTTTAGTCGTTACCTCAAGGTCTCTAGGGTGCCGACACTTTTGGGGTGATCTAACCCTTATGCATCTAGGGAGTGCCTCTCACATTTACCCCTTAGGACTCATGAACTCATGAAGGTGGAAAACCTCCTAACCCATGGCCCTTGGGAAAAGGTAGTTGTTACCTCCCGACCCTATGGTCTCATGCATCCAGGGAACAAACAACTCCTACTTTCATCGGTCTTATCCCTTCCTCACCCTAGTATTGACTTAGGATTCCACCATAGCACGTCTCGTCCTTGAATCCTCACCCAAATCTCCATCCTCTCTCTGGGCATACAAGTCTAATTTACATCCTTTCATGGGGATCATGGTGACCTACCTAACTTGGTCAGGTCCCATAATGTTACCTCCATGGCAACATATCTTCATGTCCATTAGAGATGGTCACACAAGGGTCTATAGATTCATGTTCATACTATGTGCTCCTACACTTAGCTCATCAAGCTCTTATAAGTGTCCTCTTAAGGTTACATCAAACCTAATCAAAAGTCGGTGCTCACCCTACATAAAGGGTTCCTTTCTATTATGGGAGAAACTATCTCTTGATAGTAACAAAGGTCACCAACGTCATTACCTTCAGGGTTTACATCATCATGTATATTCTTAGCTCATATAATGATGCTTATGCACGTATCTAGCAAGAAGAAAACCTACTAAACCATGTTGAGTTCCTTGGTAGGTCATACATATTCATCATTCCTCAAGGTTGGACCGATATCATACATACATACGTCACAAACTTGTGAGAGTGGTTCCTCAAACATATACCTTTATTCATGTAGGGTTTCCTTTCAAAGTAAAACATGAGGACACCATACTCAAATACTATGATCTCAAATAGCCTTGTGAGCATCATGTGCACCAGATACTACTACTTCCATTCTTTGGTCTAGGAACCCCAGGTTCACCTCTTATGCAACAGCTAGCTAACTGCATGCACAGCTGTTGAACCATGAACTGAACCAATATCATATAGGGCATATACTTCCTAACATTCTTCACTGTGAACAACTTTTAGAGTCATCTGGGTACGATGCCTCACCACTTGTTATCATTCCTTCTCAGGGTCTAAGGAACTCTTCTTTACACTCCTAAAAGGTAGGTATGCATCACCTCTTTCTCATTCTAGGGTTTGGTTCCTTTAAAGGCATCTAAGGTACAAAAAGCCTTCAAGGTTCATGCATGAGGCAACCACATACATCCACTCAGGGTCGTCCCTTCGGGGTCGTATAATACCCAACTTCTCTTGATTCCTCATGTCTTAGAGTCAAGGTCACCAACCTTCTTTCTCAGGTCACACTCTTTCTCTTTAGAGCTAAACCTACAACTGGTCCTACCACTGGAGGTTCTCTCACCAAAGATGGGTCAAGCTCATATGGGTACACATCTATCCCTACTCGGGTGAAGCGTACTACCAAAACCTATATCTGGTCAAGATCATCCAAAGCTCTTTGAATGCCCATCTCATGAACTATTAGGCACAACCTATCTGGCTTAGGTCTAAAACCTACTGCCACTCTCTTCTATGTAGGTAGATACCTCTTTTGTGTTCATATATGCTCGTTAGGGTTCCTATACGGTCACCATCAACCTTCTCAATGAGGGAACTATCCCTCACCCTAACATGCACGACTCACCCAAGGTCGGGTCACTAAAAGGAACTAGGTCAACCAACCACACCTAGATCATGCTTCTCATGTGTACTTAAAGCCTTATGTAAATCATGCATGTCAAACCCACATACATGCATGCCAGGAAACTGAGGTATCCAACTCATCATGTCTTCTCTCTCTCTAACTACCACTCAGGGTTAAGGTTAGCACTGTCCTCAGAGGATGCGTCAGGTCTCTTCCTCTTCCTGGAGGCATCTTCCTCCAAGGCTAACTCTCTCCTCATCCTCCTACAAGAAGGTCTAACCTCATATCTCTCTTGTGGGCATGACAACACATGCCATGCAACCCTAAGCATGTAACTAATCTTTAGTTTACGCTTAAACTATTAAACTTATGCCCATGACATCTTGTTTACATGCTTTTCATTATGTGGTGGAGGATTCCTTAATCCTTATTAATCTTATCCCAAGCACAAGAGGGTGGTGGAGAGAGAGAATACCCTAAGCACTTACTATTTCTCTAGAAATAAGAGGTAGAGAAGGGACAAAATTAGATGACAAGATCTAGAGGTATCTTATTTCGAGTGAAATCCTTTGATTTTGGCCAGACAGTCACACAAATCTGGGAGTCCTCATAGACCGACTAGCGGGGAGGAGGAAAATATTTCCAACCCCGATCGTGATCCTTTTCTAGACACCTCGATCAATGTAAAATCCTATAATAACTCCCTTGGACTCTAAAAAGTTTGTAATATTTAATAATTATTAGAGATTAAATGGAAAACCACGGCTCTGATACCAATTGTAATGACCCCGACTCCCAGTAACCCCCAATTAAGGAAGACCAAGAGGTCAGAGGTGTTATCTCAAAATAGGATCTGTGGTTTTGCAAATAATCAAAAATAATTAATAAATTCTACAACAACTAAGCTTTAAAATGGAATGAAAAATTTCTTTTCTCATGCCTTGCAAAACATAAGAGCTGAGGAATTTTACCTCATATAACATCTATCTATCTAAAATCCTCCAATCTTTATTTAGCTTTATTCCATCATTGTCACTTTAAGGGAATATCCATTTTCTTGATAAACCTAAAACGTCGGCAAACAAAATGGTAGTCAGTATAATGAATTATACTGGTATGTGGGAGAATCAATAATCATTCATTTAAGTGTAACAACATATTGCAAGCAATTATGATTTAACAAAAAAACTTTACATTTTAAGCATAACTGCTCAATCCATACATACCCTAGCCTCTGCGCTGTCCCTGTAGTGGACCTCGATGCTACCTTCCTTATGGTAGATCCCCATTAAACCCCTCATGATCCTACCTAATAGGTGAATCAATTTCTAGGGTTGAGTCACATGGCACTACCCATAGGTAGCCCACTCCTTAACTCATGGTGTGCTAAATAGTCGCATGGCACTACACATGGGTAGCCCAATTCCTAACTCATGATAACCTGATGTCCTATTTAACAATTAGGCCCTGTACTAGGTTACCATTTTCATCATTAGCAAAGCCATATAGGAGGACCATGATTTGATCCAGTCATGTATATATATATTTGGTGATAATCCTAGTCACTTTATAGTTGCAAGAAATAAAATTCATCCAAGTAGTTATTTTCAGGCAACCGATAAAACATACGGGAATCACCGTGAAACTAAAGAGATTAACCATAAGCGTAACCACATGCCTGATCTAGTGTAACTTGAGGTCCAAGCAAGAATAATCAAGAACAATCAATCAAGCAATCAACAATATCCTAAAATTAATGCATAACACCCATGTGTCACTATTTTATCCAAAACATTTTCAAGATTAACTTGGATTCCACCTTAGGATTTCTAGGCCAACTTTAGGATTTTATTAGGGTTTTAGCCTCCATAATGCATTTTATTACTTTTAATGCTCTTTTGATCCACAAACCCTAATTTATCATTAATTCCACTTTTATACACTAGGAAACCCTAATTACCAAATTATCCACATTAATGATCTTTTATACTCAAATTGGATTTGTAACAACATAACTATGTATTATTCATGGATTTGCACAATTAAATCCATTAAAAGACATATTCTCCTAAATTAAGGTTTCCAAGCCCATTATTGCATACTCAGGTATATGAAACCCTAAATTCAGCCAATTATGTACAAAGATCATTCTTTTAGATCAAAATCTTCCTTTTATTAACAACAAGTTAATTTCCACTTTAAACATCCATATAACCCTTCCCAATTCATTATTCATCAAAGATTAGGGGTTTTCATTAATTAAACCATTAAAGATAACATCTTTACATATTTTTTCAATTGCAAGCATAATAAGGCTTCAAATATATTTTTATTGCATTCCTTGCATTATTCTAATAAATTTTCATATGCAACTTATTTTCATCAGAGCTACCAATCTTTAGTTATGATTTATGCAAAATAAATTACCTTTCGTCCAATGGCAGAGTGCCACATTAGCGTTTCGGCCCCTTATTTTCCTTTTCCCCATTAGCCGTGCAGGCTCCACATGAGCAGGGCCTTTGAACCGGTGATTGTACCCTTTTTCCCCTACTCTTCATTGCGTGTGTTAGGGGTAAGAGAGTCTTTTCTCTCTGTCTCATATTCACGCTTCTGCTGTGCCTCCTGCTCGCGAGCTAGGCCCCGATGCCAGTCAACAGGGGAGTTGACTCCCGGCTTCTGGAACGTTGGGAGACAAGCATCATCATGATTCCCTTCGGTTCTCCATACCAAACTCTAACGTATGGTCAATTTGTCTCTGGGAGGATCGAATCAGGCGGCAGGTGGGTAGCTCCCTCGGCGGAGAAGATGAAATAGAAGAGAAATTCATCCCTCTAGCGTCGAATCAAGGCCTAAGTAAGGGACCAAAGGACCAGCGGCACCTCGCGCCTCTTGAGATAGCCTTGCCAAGTTATCATATGACATATATATAGGCTTGGATTGCGGAAGACTCCTTATTGTTCTGAGCAAGTTTGGGCAAAACTTGTAGCTTTCCCGAAACCCTATCAAATCTAGGTTTGCTTGATCCGCACTCTTCTCCCAATCTCAAAGGGAAGGTTTCTAAAAACTCTCACAAACTAGAGTATGAGAAAATTGGAGAACTACTCATTCCACTTTCCCAGTCCTCCTAGAACTGGACAATGACCAGGCTCCGTTGGATCTAGAATCCAATAGTCCATGTTATTCGCGTGACTAAATGAAAAATAATTTCTTATTTACGGAAATCATGACATTTTTTTATATCCGCTAACTTTAAGAAACTTTGAAAAATCGTATCTCTCAATCTGGTTATCCCTTTAACCCCAAATTTTAGGGAAAAGTCCATAATGATATAACTACTTGTGTGCCAAGTTTGGGACTTAAATTTGAAAGTATGAGAGACTTTTCTTTATATGCAAGTTATCACTTATAAAGACATATTTTATGCATATTTTCTCTCTCCTATTCTTTTATTTTCCTTTATTTGGATTCTTTTTTCTATTATAAACCATGTGAACTCAAAATATCATCCATGATGATTCAATTGTACATCTTTCCACATATTTCTCATATTTTCAGTATATTCCCAAATTTCCTTCTTAATATTGCATTTATTGATTTCTTCTTTTTTTCTTTTAATCACATTGGACTCATTAACATATTATGATCCACGAAATCGCATACACAAAGGAAATATTACAAAGGGAATCCCTTCTCATGCATCACGCATTTGTTGTTTTCATTCCAAGGAAGTTAAACCTCTTTTCATATTCTTCTGTTAAACATGCTTTAGTTAATTCTTGCCCTAGCATATTCTCTATTGCCGAACATGGATGGCTACCGTAAAACATAGACATTTGCATTTTGGATTCTCTTCATTCAATGGAGAGTAGTGTGAATAACATTTAATCTCTACTTTGTTGTAAGAAAATGAGACTATGTATATCATATATCTAATCCATCCATTGGTTGCTCGTAGGTGTATTCCTTTTTTTATTTAGAATCTTAGAATCAGATACTCTGTTATGATATTTTTAGATATTGAATACTCTGAAGCTTTTCATATGGTTTCAGATTTTACTTGTTTCAATATCACTTAACTTCGACCCTTCAACATTCGTGCAGGTAACCACTTACTATAACAAATCTCCTACTTAAGAGTGCAACACAATCATTGAGACTATTATTATAAGTTTTTCATACACATGGCAGCAATTAAAAGCCAACTCCCAACCAGTTCACGTGGATATGCTTTAAATTTCAGTGGGGAATGCATCTATCATATAAGCCAATATATAGAGGTGACTTGCAGTACTTGTATAAGGAAAGGAAAGATGATGCATAACAAACCACTTATGCATTATAATGTATGTTTCCAAATGGTAAAGAGATAGCAACCCAGTGGGGGATTGCATTCAGTGAACCAAAACTATGGTGGTCTAAGACGTACGGGGTGTGTTGTGAAACTCCGCGTGTAGGTCCACGGTCCACCTGGTGGCTAACAATTGAAATTGGTTTTAATTTACCCATATTTTTGGGTATGTGATTAATTAGTGATTGATTGTGTTTTATGGTTTGAGTAATCTCATTTAGTGGAATGGGTTCTCACAAGTTGGTATCAGATCTTTAGGTTCACTGAGTCTACATGGATAGAAGGACTTAGAATTAGGATGATTTCTAAGTTAGGAATATGAAATAAAAATATGGTGCATACTGCCTAATCTCAGTACTTGGGTGCCCTGGCCAGGTATTCAATTATTGAAGAAAAGGTAAGTATGGAACTCTTAGATTGTTATATTTCTGATTACTTTGATCAAGTAGTCATTTTGAGACAATCTAAAGAGAATAATGAATAAGAAATTATGGTATGAGTATCTCAATACTACCTTAAAGAAGATGAGAATTACATCATAATCTATCAAACTTGAATGTTTGGTAACTATAAGAGAAAGCTACAACACCATGAAATCTAAATTTGAATACAAATTAGAAAAAGAGGAGTTCTTGAAGATGTGATTCAAGAAGATAATAAAGTAAAAGACAAATAAATCTACACTTATAAAGTGAATCAATGTATAAAATCAACATAAGATGGAAAGAACTCCTATAGTTAATCTCAGACCAATCTATGTGTGTAAGAAAGTGTTAATGTAAAATCAACATGGCATGTGAAAGAAATTAAGGTAGATGATCCCTGTGTAATGAATAAAATGAAGAATATGATGACTTACCTGTTGATAAGTGGTTGAAAAACATAATAAAATAAGAGAACATACACTAGTGGGATAAATAGTCATCAAGGAAGGAGTAATGACATATGTTAATCATGATGATTCCTATGCTAATGGCAAGGAACCCAAAATGATAAAGGTAAAATGATACATAAGAAGTTGTATCATGCATAATGAAAATAGAATTGGTTACCTTTTTGCTAGTGACCCTTGAAAAAAGTACTACTATGGTATGGGAAGTGTGTTTCACGTTGTGTCTTTCCTTTCTAGGGCACAACTTTCAAGTAGATCATTACCACTTGGTACGTGTGGATTCATTGTAAACATTAGGGTGGATATCTTATTATAGCATAAGGGTGTTTGGACTATGGTTCCAAGATCATAAATTTTGTGATGATTTTGCTTTTGGGCCTTCCAATCATTAGGAAAACCTCTCTTATATGTCTTGATATTTGTTATGTTGGTAAAAGTAGATGATATAAGGATGTGAGTTCCTTATAGCACATGAGGTGGATACCAAGGTAATGAATCCTAGTATCCAAGATGTATCAATAATATGAGAAATATGTGAAGGTTGGAGATGTTTATTAAATTAACATTCGAAGTATTCCCCTCCCTTAGAGAGAGAGAATTGATGATGACCCTCTAAATGTTGTTTGGAAGGAAAAATAAAAGTGACTTTATGATGTTGTGGATGGTCTAGTGATAGTTGGGAAAGACCACTATCAAGGATAGATGGTTTGTGGATAGAATAAATATAATTTCAGGATGATATCTAGAATTTAAAGTTGAACATTACTACTAGAGTTGTACAGATGACACAGTAAGTTTCTACATTCCATATTGAGAATGTCTTCTTAGGTGGGGGTTTTTGTGCTGACCCAAGATGAGATATGTATGAATGATGTGACATCACCATGATATATAAGTAACCATGTGAAGGTAATAGGATGAGGTGCAAAGGAAGTACCCATCTTTGTTTACGTTGGATTTCAGAGGCAAAATCCATGTTAGGGGTTTATAGTTGTATGGCCCCTAAACTTGCTTAATGATTTGAATAAGCTTAATTATCATAATTGAATTCTTATAACCCTAATATAACTATGTGATATGCTTTGAAATCATAAGAAAAGGTTAAGTTCCAATTTGGACACTGGTTGAGCAAGTTATGCAATTTTATGCACATTTTGGACTTTTCTACAATTTACCCAATTGAGAGGTTTTCTTTGCAATTTATTTCATTCATTATGTTACTTGGATATTCTATCATCATTATTGAGCTTTTTGATACATGGGGCACCTATTTAAACATTGGTTTGAAGGTGTTTTTTCCAATGGTATTTTAGGGTTTACCCCTTCATGGATGAGCTACCTTTAGTAGCTATCAACTAATGAATTATTTGATTAGCTGGGAAATTCGAAAAATGAAAGCTAAGCAGGTCTATACAGATGATGGGGGATATTCTTGTGTGTGTGCTTGTATATTCTTAATAAATTAAGGTCATAGACACTTGGATAGATACTAGAACTTCAACTTTTTCTTTTTCTTTATCTTAAAGTTTCATATACTTATCCCCAAGCACCAAAATGAGCCATTTTCTCTCCACCACTTCCCTCCTTATCCCAACCTCATTATCCCTCTGTGTTTCTATGAATTTTTCTATCCAAGTAAGAACAAAGTGGGGACCTTCTTGGAAAAAGGATCTAGGGTTCCAATTGACTTCCTTTTAGGGTATAAAAAGCTTCCTTCTAGTGATTGTGACCTAAAAGAGTAAGAATACCCTTCTTTCCTCCATTTATTTATTTGTTATCTTTACTCCTACCTTTCTCCAGGTCATAACCTTGCTGTTCCATTGTGTAAATATCTCTAAAGCTCTAAAACCCTACCTTTCTTGTTCCTTATGCTTAGAGTTTGCTCATTTGATGAAGAAAGGTGCTAGATGGACAAGTTCATAGCTTATTCTTGGATTTTCTACCCAACCTGCTCGATTTTTCTTCTATGTGGGGTTTCATCTTCTCATTAGAGGCAAGTATTATAACTTGCTCCACGTTTATTGCTTACCATAAGCTTTCTTGCTCATGTTCTTGATTGAAAATGATTATCCATGCAGTAAAAAGCTATGCTTGACTTGCATTTTGATTTTTATAATGTTCCCTATTCTGATTTCAGTTCTATATGAACCTTTGATCATGTTTACATTATTACTAAGTTATAATATAACTTGAATCATATTGGTTTGACAACTTATGGTGCTAAGCACCTATCAACCAATGGTCAGTTTTAGGGTTTTAAGTTGATTTCTTCTATAAACCCATGACCCCATGATGGTACCATGGCAACAACCCTATGGTGTTGTCTTCATGATAACTGATGGTCGAGATTAAAGGTGTCAGATGATGGTGACAACCTATGGTCACCCCCTTAGGTCAGGTTTTGGATCAATTAGAAGTTTAATGATCAACCATTAAGTACCTACTGATATTATCAATCAATGATGACATTAGCTTAATAATTGATGTTGATTAATGAATGTAGTGTTGATCTAACAACCTATGGTGATTTAATGGTCACTAATGATGGTGGATCAGGTCTCTACAACTTATGTTGAGTTAATAATTGCAGTTGTAGCATCAATTAAGCCTTAGACCAATGGTTTCTTGGGTCACTTGATGCAATGGTTGGGCTTATACTGTAATTGATGGTTTTAACATATGAACTTGACCCAATGGTCAAGATCTAATGTTTATTCCTCCAATAAAGTGGAATGATGGTTAATTTAATATGTTGGTTCTAATAAAGTGATTTAGATGGTTTCATTTATATGATCAACTTAAGGAGCTTACTTGTTGACAATGGATGGCTTGTTTTAAATGACCGGTCAATTGTGGGTTTTACTCTACTCTCAATGGAACTTTTTGTGTTATTAATCAAGGGATGTCTATGGTTAGATGGTGACTCTTTCTAGAGAATAGATCAATGACTTCATAGGTGGTTTATCCAAGGTGTTTTCTTATGTAAACTACTAATGGTCTTACCTTTTAAACCTCCAATGGTTCTGGGTGACAATGTGGTATGGTGATATGGGTTGATGATGGAACAATAGAGGGTTACCCTTAATAAGGTAGTCTTACCTATTCACACATATGAATAGAAGGAATGATAATCATATTGTGTTGATATGTAACCCTAAAGAGGTATAGCTTGCTATACCTAGCTTTAATATAACTAAATGATTGTAATTGGGTATGAATAGTGGAGTACTCTATTACTATTGTTGAAACCCTAGTATGCTATAACTCGATGGTTACACCTTGATTTACGTGTGAGTTCATACTTGAGAATATTATGGAATGTGATGGTGATGCTTCACCTTATGCATCCATGATCCAATGGGGATGTCGTGAGTTAGGGTTTGGGTATGAGTGATGATTAGTAACATTAATATAATTTATCTTGTGAAATTAACTCTAATGAAAATAGATATAGATGAGTATTCATCTTTACCATTCTTATATGATGGAATGATGGCGGAATAACCTCCTTAATATGATCATAACCTTAATATTCTAATTGGTGGTTATCATAGCCACATGGTTGATACTTTCTTATGCTAAACATGTGAATTATGAATATGATGAGTGTTAATCATATCTAGATTCCTTGCATGTTGATGTAATAAAGGAATGTTCTTAATGTTAATATAACCCTACTATGATTGTTTATGAATATCTCCTAGCTCATTAATATAATATTATGTGGATCTGGTGTATTATATGTAAGTGATGTTGTTGAGCCTTGTTATAAGGCATGCAAAGATAATAATGATCTTGCAGGGAATAGTATGATGGTCTTAATGACCTTTGGGCATAGTTGAGCCCTGAATGAGGTGTAATCCTCTTATGTTGATAAGGGTTGATACCATGTGATATTGTGAAAAGGATTTATATCTTGTGATAGTATGATGGTCTTAATGACCTTTGGGCATGGTTGAGCCCTGAATGAGGTGTAATCTTCTTGTGTTGATAAGTGTTGATGCCCTGTAATATTGTGAAAAGGATTTATATCTTGTGATAGTATGATGACTAGTGTGTTCTCATGAATGGCAAGCGAATAGTACCATGTGATGATGAGATGAGAAATTATGTTTCACATGTTTTATATCTTTTAAATGTTTTGATATTTATATGCTTGCTAGAAGTGAATTAGGGTTTGTATGTCCACTTGTTTGATGTAGCCTTAATTCACCCAATTGGCATAACTAATCAAGTGAAACTCTAATCATGTAGTTCCCTGTGCCATAGATCCATTTGAGTGGCAGAACTTTCCATATGGTGAAATGAGTATTCCTAAGGGAAACTTGGAGTGCATATTGTTGAGTATGTAGGGGTGGCAAGTTGAGGATATATCCTTGTCATCTATAATGTAGATTGTGTAGGCTGGCTATGGTCATGCCTCATACATCTGATGTGATTGAGAACGGGTGCGGTTGTGTCTTAGTGATTATATATGTGACAAGATTGGAGGACAATTGTTGTTGTACCTCGTATGGTAGGGTATGCGTACCCACCTCCTTTAACTAGTGTCGTGACCTATACCAAGGATGGACTAGGATGTTAGCAGCTTGCCCTTATGTGTCATTGTGGCGGAGCCGTACTGATCAGGGGTGGAGAAGATCTTAGGAGTCCGGCTCTTCCTAGATCTTGTATGGCTCTGATTTTGACTTAGCAGTGGTCAGTTGGATTTTGAGTGGTATCCACAATTTCCTCAGGGCATAATAACAGATGTAAGACAGCCGTGTAGCATATCTGTTTAGGGTTATACACAACGCTTTGTATTGGATGAAAACCCTTATTTGCTTTCTTTTCACTGAGATCATGTATAGTACAATAAGAGATAATAGATATGCTTATGATGTAGCTATGCTCATGTTGTAAATATGCTTATGTGGTCACATATACTGACACTGATAGTTAAGATGTTGTTTCTAGTTATGCTCAATATTGTTGGCCATGCTTTGTAACTATAGATGCATATATTGCTAATCATGCTTATCCAGAAAGGTGTGCTTACCTTGTTAGATATTTTTATGATGTTGATATGTTCAACCTATTAGACATGCTAATGTTGTTAGCTATGCTATGTGTCTAGACTTATTCATAATGATTCATATTTTATGTTACTATACTTGCTCATGATGCTAGATATGCATATGCTACTGAATTGCTTATATTTTCAACAAGATAAAGGATGATAGTCTGGCTAATGATGATAGTTATTATCTGCTCCTTTATGTATTTTGTTAATCATCAGTGCTATTGAGCTTATATGTTATAATTAAAATGCTTAGCTATTTAATTACTTTAAAATGTTGTAATCAATAAATGTTGTTGGAGGTTATATCTCTTGCTGGGATATGGGTCTCACCCTTGTGGTTTGCCACATTTTTTTAGGTAATCAGAAGTGATGAAAGTAAACATGTGGCAGCAAAGAGCAGCTATATTAATGAATCTTTAAGAAAGTTGATTAGATGCCTACTGTGTCCTAGAGTCATTCATGTACTCTCAAGTCTGGGCAGGAAAAGTTTGTATAAGGTGTTTCAAATGAATTGAAATTTTGTTACCATGTTAATGTTTGTTGTGTGGTATTTACAAATATTGTTCTCCTGTGTATATAAATGTTGTGGATAAGACGATAGAACAATTTGTATCAAATTCTTGACATAGTATGCAAATAAGAAAGATGTTGGGCTCTTATGTAAATGTTTTTGTGTGGGTGCTAATGTTGAAATCGGTTTTAATTTACCCATTTTTTGGTTATGTGATTAATTAGTGATTGATTGTGTTTTATGTTTTCAGTAATCTTGTTTAGTGTAATAGGTTCTCACAAAAGCTCCAAGGATCAACCCTTCTTTGCTCCACCAAGATCGAAGGATGGGAAAAAGAGAGGGAGGAAGAAGGATGACCAAAAGGTTCATATGAAAGAAAAAGAAAGGGTTTATATACCAAAGGAGGAGGGAAGGAGGGTGAAGATGAGGTACCAACTAGATAGGGCTCTACTAGGACACTTGTTTACCCAAGAAACCAATGTGCAACTGCCTTATCCATACATGCAAGACATGGTGATACACTCTAGGTAGTGTCTTGACCACCATGTCAACCTACATGGTCGTTGTTGTGAGCCTCCCATGGTTCTCCATCCATGGTCGCGACACATACACCACCATCACCATATGGTCGAGACAAGGTCCTCCAAAAACCCTAGGTCGAGACAAACTATGTAGACCACCATCTTGACCCAACACTACCCTAAACCTCCTTGGTCATGACCCCAACATCTAGAGGGGGTGTCTCGACCGTGACACCCACCAAATCCAACCTAGTTCATGACCCTAGGTCGAGACAACACACCAAACACACATGGGTTGAAAAACTCAACACCCATAGAAACCCTAATCTCCACCTAGGGTGATACTCCTCCTCCAAGGCTGAAACAAGGCACCCACCTCTTTCTCTCTCTTCTAGATGGTGTCAAGAAAGAGAAGGAACTCTCTAGAGGTGGAAATTTGCACATCAACCTCCTACTTTGGGTAAATTGCAATTTGCACCAAAACTAGAACATAAAGCACACACATCAACCAAACAAGATAAAACTTAAATTTTAAGCTCTCATCAAGCCTAATTGCATCTAAAAAGATTAGAGAAAGGTTCTAAGCACATGATTAAACCAAAGAAAATAGGACTAGCCAAAAACCCAGGTCAAGGGTCTTACATAAAAAATCTTTGAACAAGGGCACTAATTGGGTTGTAGGGAAATTAAAGTAGGTCCTATTTTGGGTTGACGAATGGGTTAGTAGTGGAGATACACTAATGGATGTAAGATGGTCCCTATTCAAGAATATGAGCTTATTAATACTATTAAGGCATATGTGAAAAATGGTTTGGGACTGGAATCAAGTTGAAGAAAGGGTACCTACCTCCATGTTTGTTATAACCTCAAATTCCTAAGTATGTAATAAAAAGTGTAATTCTCTTTTAAAGAATAAATGAAATTTATTTCTTTGATTTGTGATGGATTTCGTGTGAAATGGCCTTGATTGATTGATAATGGGCTTTGTTGGCCATTGAGCCCAATTGAAAAGAAAGAGAAATAAAAAGGAAAAAGGATTTAATTAATAAAAGGAAAATATGAGAAATAGACTTTTATAAGAGGATAAAGGCAATTAGATATTTACCAATGTGGGGATTCGTGCCTTTAGGTTTTCTTGAGGTTCAAGGGACCCAAATTAACAAGATAATGGCATAGGGGAAAGAAATACTAATTAATTTTGAATTAATTGAAAGATAACTTTGGAGGGAAGGAAGACTTCTCATCCTTTGGAATTTGTTTCCCAAATTTCATAAATATCTAGATAATGTCATGACAAACTTTCACTTAAAATTTGAGATAAAAAGTATCTATGGATTAGGAAATATGAATTTCTCAAATTATCTCCAAAATATAGCATTAATTTTGCAATTAGGAATATACTTTTCCTTTTGGTTGATAGCGAGCAAGGAGGACCGTTGGATCTTGATCGAATGTTTGGCGCTCATCATCCAGTCCCATAGGGACTTGGACTCTGCCGAGTTGTAGAGGCAATTTCCCTCTCAGATTTGTCATGATCCAGAGAGTATGCAAGCCAACTGTTGTTTCCTTCACGTTCAGAAAAGAAAAACAAAGAGAATCATCCCTACTTTGTAGGTGTTTGGCTTCCTATTGGGGAAGTTCCAAATTCTCACAAACCTGCCTCTGACCCTATATATAGGGGAGGGTGCGTGAGGGCATCAACACACCTTTTTGCTACCCCAACCTCTGCGGAAGAGAACAAGGAGTACTTTCTTTCCTTTAATTGATCCTTTCATCATGACTTGTACTCTCGTCACCTCAGCAAACCTTGCCGGAGTCTGGCGAGTAGGAGAGGGTCACAACATGGTCACGGCATGAAAATAAACCCCTAGTTGAGTTCATCGACAAAAGGTGAACCTTCCTGACCTATTGGCGTTCTCACAGGTGGACTGGATCAAGAAGTCAACCGCAAGGTTGACCATCGCAACGACAGCTGTGTCGCGAGGTTGAAGAAGGAGACGACCCACAAAAATACCTGACTGCCCCTCCATGCCTTCAGTCCAGGTAAGGACAATCTTTTCCTTCGCATTCTTTTGATTGCAAAATAGGTGCGCGCATCCTTGGCCATTGGATCCTGAGTGGACCAGCGGACCACGAATCTAGCGATCCTCATTTTTCTGGAATTTGCTGATAAATCAATAAAAAGGATTTTCTTTGCTAAAATCATATCTCTTGCTAGAAAACTCGTATGAGGAAAGTTAATACATGAAAATTTATCAGAAAAATACGAGGGATACATTAAAAATAGTTTGGGAACCTAAATCAATATCTTTTTTCAAAAGTATATAATTTTATGGAAAAAAGTATTTAATTGTGGTTAGAAACCCTAATTGCTGATAAAGGATAAATTTAATTTTGTAAATAAGTTAATTTGAGCATTATTAACTTGTTTAATGAGAAAGATGGATTTTAACCTATTTTCAAGATGAAATTTCAAGGTTTAGGGTTTTAAACCTAATATGATGATTAATATGCTCAGAAACCCTAAATAAGAGAAAAAGAAAAGAAAAATACTTATAATCCAAAATTAGGGTTTCATGTTGCTAAAAGATGATCTTAGAATCTTTTTTGAAAGAAATATGAAATAATTAGAGTTTGTAAGTGATTTTATAAAATTAGGGTTTAAAGTAATAAAAATGAAGTGGAACCCTAATTGTGATCAAAACCCTAAAAAGGACTAATAACCCTAGGAAACGACTAGGATTAATACATCATGATGACATGATTAATGATAGAAAAAATGGATGCCTATTTCAGGATCAACTTGTGTGTGCTTGCTTGGTTTCTTGCTTGGTTGAGTTATTTCTGCACTCAAGTCAGCTTGGCATGTATGTTGTTAATTATGGTTAATCGCATTAGTTTCCCAAAAGTTTTCCAGATGAATTGATCGCATTGATTGCAACCAACCAGTTTGGATGTTCATATTTGCAAATTATAAAGTCACTATGATTATCACAACTATAAATAAGTGTGTATTCTTGCACCCACATGCCACCCTGATGGATGATGCAAAAAGGTCAAGTCCAAGAGGGAAGACCAATGGGCACCATGAGAGGTGACCCCAAACACCAAGCTCGGAAATGAAAAGGTGGTATATGTTGCATGACTAAAGGGCACCATGAGAGGTGATCCTAGGAACTAAGCTCGGGATTGAGAAGGTAGTCTTAAGTCAAACCCTAGAGAGGGTATTCTAGGGTTAGGGAAAAAGCGGTGGAGATTGACACATTGAAAATGTAAATTGACTTGTTAATTACCTTGGTTGTGACAATTAGTTTGTTAGCCCTATTTGTGAACTTTTGGTTGTCCCCACATACCGGCATATTCTTATATGTTGACCATCATTTGTTTGTCGGCGTTTTAGGTACAACCCTGAAAAGAACAAACAGTAAAGTGACACATTGTGAAAATAAGAAATAAAGTGCAAGGAGGATTAGATAGAATAGATCCAAGCTGTGGATAGAAGTAGATTTCCAAAGTTTTTAAAAGGTATGAAAATTTTTATTTTATGCCAGATTTTAGTTTAGTTGGTAGACTTTCATAACTATTATTGATTAATTGTCGAACCTTTGATCCGGTTTATTGGGATAATGGCTCTGACCTCTTGGTCTCCCTTAATTGGGGGTTACCGGGAGGCGGGGTCATTTCAATTGGTATCATAGCATAGGTTCCTCATTTAATCTTTAATCATTATTAAATTTCACAAATTCTATAGAACCAAGGTAGTTATTAGAGGATTTTCTGAATGACATAGGTATCTAGAAAAGGATCACATCCGGGGGCTGACAATATTTTCCTCCACACCGCTAGTTGGAATACGAGGACTCCTGGATTGTGTGACTGCCTGGCCAATGTCCTAGGATTTGACTCAAAATAAGATACCTTTAGGACTCTCTCATCTTATTCATCCCTTCTCAACTCAGATTCTATTAAGGATTTTAAGGATTAGGGTTTTCTCTCTCTTCCTCACCCTCTTGAGGTATGGGTAAGGTTGATAAGGCTTAAGGAATCCTCCACCAAATTAATAAAAGATACATAATTATGATGTCATCGACATAAGTATAAATAGTTAAGTATAGAATGAAGGTTTGTTTATGTGCTTATGTAGATGGCTCGTACAAAGATCGTGGCTTTCCCGGTTGCCACCAACGGTGGTGGGCCTCCCCGCAAAGAGAATGGGTCTTCTGAGAAGAGGATGTGGAACCATGGTGGTGAAACCTCAAAGAAGAGAAAGAGACCTGAAGAAACTACACATGAGGCCCCCAACCCTAAACCAGTGCCCTTCAGCAACCTTGAACAAGAGGAGGGACCAGGATATGAGGAACAACATGTGTACGAGGAGGTAGCACAGATGGAGGAGGACCAGGCTGGTGGTCCGGAACCGGCTATGGTAGTCCACGATGTAATGTGGATGGAGCAACAAAAAACGGCTGAATGAGGCTATCCATGCCTTAGCCCTCAGGGACATAGCTAGAGATGAGAATGGCGAGCCACTACATATTTGTCCTCGACTGGGAGCCACCATCTTGGACTTCATCAAGCTGAACATCGAGAAGTTCTGGGGAGAAGATAAGTCTGAAGTGGTCGACAAGGTGGAAGCTTGGTTGCTTGCATTCGAGAATGGATTCTGTATGCTTGAAGTGAAGCCAAACAAGAAGGTTCTATTTTCTACTCACCTTTTGGAAGGTGCATCCAAGATATGGTGGGAGAACCATATCACAGGAAGAGACCTACGCAAAGAACCGATGGCGTGGACCGATTTCAAGACCATCTTCACCGCCAAATTCATCCCCGTCTCAGCCAAGAAGGAGAAGGAAAGAGAGTGCACTAACATGACACAAGGAAGCTCGTCTATTGTGGACTTTGGTCACAAGTTCTGCATCCTGGAACATTTTGGTCACATGATGGATGAAGAAAGGAGGGTGGACCACTTCATAGAGCGTCTGCACCCTGCCATCAAGCCCCATGTGATGGCTAGTAAGCCAAAGACCTTTTCTAAAGCCTACAACATCACCTTGGACATGGAAAGGATGGTGATGCCTGCACAGAATCCCTCCAAAGGATACCTAGATTTCACTGAGGGAGCTCAGGGGCAGATGAATGAACACAAGAAGGGACAAGGGTGCAACTACAACAAAAGCAAGCATGGGCACAAAGGCAAGCCCCGTGGTCGCCTCCAGAAGTGTCACACCTGCGGACAGACACGTCCTGGGAAGTGTCATTTTGAGAAGAAGGTGTGTTTTAGATGTCAACAAGAGGGACACTTCATCACCAACTGCCCTCAGCCTAACCCAAGAGGACCTTTGGGGTCACAGCATGTGGCAGCACAACCAGTAGATGCAACACCTCCAGTAGGAGCACCAGCTGGAGCACCTCCAAGTGGAGAGAGGAGACAAGCTAGAGTATTCACCATCGACGATGAAGAAGCTCGAGTGAATGCTAATAGACTGATTGAGGGTAATAACCCCTAGAGTTTTCCTTTTGGTTTAGTAGATCATGTAATAGATTTCTGATGTGGTATGAACTATGTAGGCCTATTGGAAGTCATGGGACAAAATGTAAAAGCACTCTTTGATTCTGGTTCTACTAATACTTTTATTTTGAGAAATATGGCAACTATGCTTGGTTTGAATATCAAGGATTTGGGTTACGTTTTTGATGTCACAACACCGAGTGGTCGTATTTATACCTCTCTATTGAAAACCCCTATTTTTCCAGTTAAGTATCTGAACCATGAGCTTCCCACTGACTTCATCCTTCTCGATATGAATGATTTTGATGTAATCATAGGTATGGATTGGCTTTCCACCTACAGAGCCCGGATTGACTGTAGAGAGAAGAAGATTATTATTAGGAAAACCGGCCATCCACACTTCACCATTTGAGGAAGGAAGGATGCGACAACCAGCCGTTATGTATTCTCTTTGAAAGCTGAACAGATGCTATCCAAAGGTTGTCGAGCCTACCTAGCCATAGTTACCATACCTGAGGTTAAAGGGCGATCCTTAGAGGAGATAGAGGTGGTTTGGGAGTATGCAAATGTGTTTCCAGATGATCTACCAGGAATTCCCCCTGAGAGGGAAGTAGATTTCTCCATCAAGTTAGCTCCTGGGACTAACCCTATATCTAAGGCACCCTATAGAATGGCCCCTACAGAGTTGCTGGAGTTAAAAACCCAGTTGCAAGAGTTGTTGGATAAAGGCTTTATCTGGCCCAGTACATCACCTTGTAGAGTACCAGTCCTTTTTGTGAAAAAGAAGGATGGGTCGCTTCAGATGTGTATTGACTATCAGATGATCAACCAGGAAACCATTAAGAATAAGTATCCTTTGCCTAGAATAGATGACCTATTTGACCAACTCAAATCATCTCAAGTCTTTTCCAAGATCGATTTGAGGTCAGGATACCACCAGGTGAGAGTAAGGAGTGAGGATATACCCAAAACATCTTTTCGAACCCGATATGGTCACTATGAGTTTGTGGTCATGCTGTTTGAATTATACAATGCACCTAGTGTCTTTATGAACCTCATGAACAGTGTGTTCCATCCTTTCCTTGACTCTTTTGTGATAGTGTTCATAGATGACATCTTGGTGTGCTTGGATGACCTATCCCAACACCGTGACCACCTGGGTAGAGTCCTTGATATCTTGAGAAATCATAAGTTTTTCAAAAAGCTCTCGAAATGTGAGTTTTGGTTAGACCAAGTCATGTTTCTTGGACACATCATCTCCGGAGGAACAATCGTTGAGATCCAGCCAAAGTATCGGCAGTTCGAGACTGATCGGCACAAAAGAACCCCTCTGAGATTCGCTACTTTTTGGGGTTGGTCGGATACTACCGTCGCTTCATCAAGGATTTCTCAAAGACTACTATGCCACTGACCATGTTAACCCAGAAGGATGTGAAGTTCGTGTGGTCTGACATATGTGAAGCTCGCTTCCAGGAGTTGAAGGAGAAGCTGACCACCACCCCGGTGTTGACTCTACCTTCTGGCAATGAGGATTTCATGATATTCACCGATGCTTCCAAGATGGGACTTGGCTGTGTGTTGGAATAGAATCGGCACATGGTTGCATATGCTTCCCGATAGCTCAAGCCCAATGAGATGAATTATCTAACAGATGACCTAGAGCTAGATGCTATTATCCATGCCTTGAAGATATGGCGGCATTACCTGTATGGTGCTACCTTTGAGATGCTATTATCCATGCCTTGAAGATATGGCGGCATTACCTATACAGTGCTACCTTTGAGATCTTCATCGACCATAAGAGCTTGAAATACCTACTGACACAGAGAGACCTAAACCGACGACAGTGACGATGGATGGAGTATATGAAGGATTACGTCTTCACCATCGTCTATCATCCTGGTAAGGCGAATGTCGTAGCAGATGCTTTGAGTCAGAAACAACTTAAGTGTGCAATTGTTTTGTCCAGTCAGTGGAAGAGTTTGGAGGAGCTGGTGGAGTGGACTCCACAACCGCTAGAAGATTGAGTTCATTTGGCTAATTTCCAAATTCAATCGGAGTTGTTAAATGAGATCATAGCAGCACAGTTGACCAGTAAACAACTAGATAAGATGAAAGGTTTAATGATGAAGCCACAGACTCATCTATTTGTGGGAGTAGATGGAGGAATTAGGTTTGAGAATCACATATGGGTTCTGGCGGATTCATCGATAAAGGAACGTATCTTGCAAGAGGCTCATGGATACAAATACACAATGCACCCAGGAACTACTAAGATGTTTAAGGTCTTGCAGAGGTTTTTTTGGTGGCCAGGAATGAAGAAAGACATTGCGACATGTGTGGCCAGCTATCTTACATGCCAGATGGTGAGGGCAGAACACCAACGACCCGTCGGTCTTTTACAGTCAATAGAGATTCTAGAATGGAAATGGGAGCAGATCACCATGGATTTTGTGGTGGGTCTATCCCAGACCAAGAAAGGTCATGATGCGATATGGGTCGTGGTAGATCGTCTTACCAAGTCAGCACACTTCCTTTCCTTAAAGACTGTTAAAGTGTTAGACCTAGTTGAGCTATATATCTGAGAGATAGTGTGTTTTCATGGCGTACCCGGATCCATAATCTCTGATAGATACCCAAAGTTTACTTCCAAGTTGTGGAAGCAAGTTCAAGAGGAACATGGTACCAGGTTGAAGTTTAGTACCGCTTATCAGCCCCAGACAGATGGTCAGTCAGAAAGGAAAATCCATACGTTAGAAGATCTGTTGAGAGCTTATGTGCTCGATTGGGGTGGCTCATGGGAACAGTACTTACCTTTAGCAGAGTTTTCCTACAACAATAACTACTAAGCTAGTATTGGGATGCCTCCGTATGAAGTTTTGTATGGGAGACCATGTTGGTCCTCACTTCACTGGGATGATGTGGGTGAGAGGACCCTGTTGAGGTCAGATGAGCTCCAAGTGTATGTTGATAAAGTTTCTTTGATCAAGCAAAGGCTGAAGAGAGTCCAGGATCGACAAAAGTCGTATGCTGATACAAAGCGGACTGATGTGCATTTCACTATAGGAGAGCATGGGTTTTTGAAAATCCGACCACTCTGAGCTATAGCCAAGAACAGAGGAAAGTTGAGTCCCCGATATGTGGGTCCGTTTGAGGTGTTAGAACGGATTGGTGAAGCTGCATATCGTTTGGCGTTACCCCCTCAGTATAGCATGATGCATGATGTGTTTCACGTGTCCAACTTGAAGCAATATGTGCAAGATCTGATCCATGTACTGAGCATTGAACCTATTGAGCTTCAAGGGAAGCCGACTTATCTTGAGACACCTTTGCAGATTCTAGATACCAAGGTGAAAGAGCTCAGATGCAAGAATATAGAGATGGTAAAGGTTCTTTGGAGGCACCATGGAGAGGATGAGGCCACATGGGAGCTGAAGGCGGACATGGAGAAAGCATACCCTGATTTGTTTGTTTGATTGCTAGAATTTTGAGGACAAAATTCCCATAAGGAGGGGAGGATGTTATAACCTCAAATTCCTAAGTATGTAATAAAAAGTATAATTCTCTTTTAAAGAATAAATGAAATCTATTTCTTTGATTTGTGATGGATTTTGTGTGAAATGGCCTTGATTGATTGATAATGGGCTTTTTTGGCCATTGAGCCCAATTGAAAAGAAAGAGAAATAAAAAGGAAAAAAGATTTAATTAATAAAAGGAAAATATGAGAAGTAGACTTTTATAAGAGGATAAAGGCAATTAGATATTTCCCAAGGTGGGGATTCGTGCCTTTAGGTTTTCTTGAGGTCCAAGGGACCCAAAATAACAACATAATGGCCAAGGGAAAAGAAATACTAATTAATTTTAAATTAATTGAAAGATAACTTGGGAGGGAAGGAAGCCTTCTCATCCTTTGGAATTTGTTTCCCAAATTTCATAAATAATTAGATAATGTCAAGATGAATTTTCCCTTAAAATTTGAGATAAAAAGGAGCTATGGCTTAGGAGATATGAATTTCTCAATTTATCTCCAAAATATAGCATTAATTTTGCAATTAGGAATATACTTTTACTTTTGGTTGATTGCAAGCAAGGAGGAACGTTGGATCTTGATCCAACGTTTGGCGCTCATCGTCCAGTCCCACAGGGACTTGGACTCTACCAAGTTGCAAAGGGAATTTCCCTCTCAGATTCCTCGTGATCCAGAGAGTATGCAAGCCAACTGTTGTTTCCTTCGTGTTCAGGAAAGAAAAATGAAGTGAATCATCCCTACTTTGTAAGGGTTTGGCCACCTATTGGGGAAATTCCCAATTCTCGCAAACCTGACTCTGACCCTATATATAGGGGAGGGTGCGTGAGGGCACCAGCACACCTTTTTTCTACCTCAACCTCTGTGGAAGAGCACAATGAGTACTTTCATTCCTTCAATTGATCCTTTCATCCTAACCTGTACTCTCGTCACCTCAGCAAACCTTGTCGGAGTCCGACGAGTAGGAGAGGGTCACGGCGTGGTCGTGGCACATAATTAAACCCCTAGCTGAGTTCGTCAGAAAAAGGCGAAGCTTCCTGACCTATTGGTGTGCTCGCAGGTGGACTGGATCAAGAAGTCCATTGCAAGGTTGACCATCGTAACGACAGTTGTGCCCCTCCGTGCCTTCAGTCCAGGTAAGGACAATCTTTTCCTTCACATTCTTTTGATTGCAAAATAGGTGTGTGCATCCTTAGCCGTGGGATCCTGAGTGGACTAGCGGACCACAAATCTAGCGATCCTCATTTTTCTGGAATTTGCTGATAAATCAATAAAAAGGATTTTCTTTGCTAAAATCATATCTCTTGCTAGAAAACTCGGATGAGGAAAGTTAATACATGAAAATTGATCAGAAAAATATGAGGGATACGTTAAAAATAGTTTGGGAATCTAAATCAATATAATTTTGCAAAAGTATATAATTATGATGGAAAAGTATTTAATTGTGGTTAGAAACCCTAATTGATGATAAAGGATAGATTTAATCTTGCAAATAAGTTAATTCGAGCATTATTAACTTGTTTAATGATAAAGATGGATTTTAACCTATTTTGAAGATGAAACTGCAAGGTTTAGGGTTTTAAACCTAATATGATTATTAATATGCTTAGAAACCCTAAATAAGAGAAAATGAAAAGAAAAGAACTTATAATCAAAGATGATCTTATAATCTTTTGTGAAAGAAAGATGAACTAATTAGGGTTTGTAAGTGATTTTATAAAATTAGGGTTTAAAGTAATAAAAATGATGGAACCCTAATTGTGATCAAAACCCTAAAAAGGACTAATAACCCTAGGAAAAAAATGGGATTAATAGATCATGATGACATGATTAATGATAGAAAAATTGGATGACTATTTCAGGATCAACTTGTGTGTGCTTGCTTGGTTTCTTGCTTGGTTGAGTTATTTCTGCATTCAAGTCAGCTTGACAGGTATGTGGTTAATTATGGTTAATCACATTAGTTTCCCGAAGGTTTTCCGGATGAATTGATCGCATTGATTGTAACCAACCAGTTTGGATGTTCATAATTGCAAATTATAAAGTCACTATGATTATCACAACTATAAATAAGTGTGTATTCTCGCACCCACATGCCACCATGATGGATGATGCAAAAAGGTCAAGCCCAGGAGGGAAGACCAATGGGCACCATGAGAGGTGACCCCAGACACCAAGCTCGGGAATGAGAAGGTGGTCTATGTTGCATGAGTAAAGGGCACCATGAGAGGTGACCCTAGGCACCAAGCTCGGGATTGAGAAGGTGGCCTTAAGTCAAACCCTAGAGAGGGTATTCCAGGGTTAGGGCAAAAGCGGTGGAGATTGACACATTGAATATGCAAATTGACTTGTTAATTACCTTGGTTGTGATAATTAGTTTGTTAGCCCTATTTGTGAACTTTTGGTTGTCCCCACATACCGACATATTCTTATATGTTGACCGTCATTTGTTTGTCGGCATTTTAGGTACAACCCCGAAATGAACAAACAGTAAAGTGACACATTGTGAAAATAAGAAATAAAGTGCAAGGAGGATTAGATAGAATAGATCCAAGCTGTGGATAGAAGTAGATTTCCAAAGTTTTTAAAAGGTATGCAAAATTTTATTTTATACCAGATTTCAGTTTAGTTGGTAGAATTTCATAATTATTATTGATTAATTGTCGAACCTTTGATTCAGTTTATTGGGATAACGACTTTGACCTCTTGGTCTCCCTTAATTGGGGGTTACCGAGAGGCAGGGTCGTTACAGTGTTGTTGAGAATTACTTGGACCTTACTCCCATCTAATGATACACATAAGGATAAGTAATTTTGGGCCCTAAGAAAAAATGGGAATTTTAGTGTCTCACTAGCCTATTATGGCATTATTTGCAAAGTGGATAATAGAAATGATTCTAGCATATGGAAATGGTTGGTTCCTGAAAGAATTTGATTATTAGTTTGGGCATGACTCCATGAAAGACTTATCACTAATGAAGAAAGGATGAGGAGACATATGACCAATAACGATATGTATCCAATATGCAAGGAGTAATATTAAGACATGATCCATGCTCAAAGAAATTGTCATTTAGCTACAACAATATGGAAGTCTTTGCAAGATGAAAAAATACTAAGATCCCTTTCTCCCTGAACTCATCTCAATGTATCAGCCAAAACATCAAAACAAAGAATAATAGTTGGTCAATTATGATTTGGAGTAGAAATCTGGTATATTTGAAAATTAGAAACAACAAAGTTTTCCAAGATGAGGAAAGACAAGTAGATGTACTACTACAGTCCACTTTGGGTGAAATACTTGACATCAAAGCTACAACTACACATGTTCTTCAAAACAATTGTGGCTATGTTAGCATTTACCATCATGGGAAACATGAGCCCCCTCCCCATTTATGGGTTAAATGTAACACCAGTGGTTCCTATAGAAGATATACTAATAGAGCTAGAATAGGTGGTGCTATTTGCTCTAGTAATTGTAGGCGAGTCACTACCTTCAAACACAATATTGAAAATTTCTATGTGGGTCATCTTGCAAGTGATGGAGCTCAGTTAGAATAAAGGATAAAGAAGAATTATTTTAGAAACTAATTACAAGATAGAAACTGAATCCATTTATAGTAGAATTTTGTTAAGAAATTAGTGCTTACCTCTTGTACCTACCATCCAAAAGGATCCTTACTTAGATTAGATTGTCAACATTCATCATGTCGCGCGTGAAAAGAATAGAGTGCCTGATGAAATGGCAAACTTTCTCTTTGAATAGATATAGTTTTTAGAATTTTGGAGTGGTGCCAACTGAAATTGAGAATGTTGTAAGGTATGCGTTAATGACTATAATAATGTTAAATGTAATACTTGCAATTTTCCCACAAGGTAAGGGTTGGTGAATAAGATTACCCTTTGGAATTACCTTAAAAAGAATTCGACCAGAACTTGCATCTAGGGATGCAACCGCATAACTAAATCAACTAAGACCCTTGAAGCTGAACTACATGCTCTCTACAAAGCTTCAAAGTTTTGCACTTCCAACAACTGGACAAACTAATGTATCTTCTTAGATTCCCTGCAAGTAGTGTTTGTGATCACCAAGGACACATTTGATTTGTTGGATTTTCAAGAATATTACATTTACATCCATCCTATGTTTGTGAAAAATTACATTATCAAAATCATGCATACATAAATTTTATGTTTGGTTCCTCAGATTTATAATTATTTGATTTTTTTTCTTAGTCCACTGTCTGGTCTCAGTTGGATTTGGTGTGAGAGAATTTTGATGGAACCAAAACACGAGATTCCATTTAAATCGGAAAATTGACTCTATTTTCCCAATCTCGCAAATCAAACACAAATTTTCTATCGATGGATACCATACTACAATTCAATATGGCAAAATCCGGACTCCCAAACGTGCCCAATTCCTTACAACACTCACCGGTTGTTAAACGGGCTCTAACAACTTCCCTTCTCATGCATCACACGTTCGTTGTTTTCATTCCAAGACAGTTAAACCTCTTTTCGGATTCTTCTGTTAAACATGCTTTAGTTAATTCTTGCCCTAGTATCTTCTCTATTGCCGAACCTGGCTGGCTACCGTAAAACGTAGACATTTGCATTTTGGATTCTCTTCATTCAACGGAGAGCAGTGTGAATAACATCTAATCTCTACTTTGTTGTAAGAAAATGAGACTACGTATATCATATATCTAATCCATCCACTGGTTGCTCGTAGGTGTATTCCTTTTTTGATTTAGAATCTTAGAATCAGATACTCCGTTCTGATATTTTCAGATATTGAATACTCTGAAGCTTTTCATATGGTTTCGGATTTTACTTGTTTCAATATCACTTAACTTCGACCCTTCTACATTTGTGCAGGTAACCACTTACTATAACAAATCACCTACTTAAGAGTGCAACACAATCATTGAGACTATTATTATATGTTTTTCATACACGCGGCAGCGAT
Organism: Alisma plantago-aquatica; assembly: GCA_963693085.1. NCBI lineage: Eukaryota > Viridiplantae > Streptophyta > Magnoliopsida > Alismatales > Alismataceae > Alisma > Alisma plantago-aquatica. Next base: position 1,148,665,916 of record OY856412.1, read on the forward strand.
TAAAAGCCAACTCCCAACCAGTTCACGTGGATATGCTTTAAATTTCAGTGGGGAATGCATCTTTCATATAAGCCAAGATATAGAGATGACTTGCAGTGCTTGTATAAGGAAAGGAAAGATGATGCATAACAAACCACTTGTGCATTATAATGTATGTTTCCAAACGGTAAAGAGATAGCAACCCAGGGGGGGATTGCATTCAGTGAACCGAAACTATGGTGGTCTAAGACGTACGGGGTGCGTTGTGAAACTCCGCGTGCAGGTCCACGGTCCACCTGGTGGCTAACAATTCAAACGTGAACAAGTATTCCCGGTGGAGACCCAGGGGGGATTGCATTCAGTGAACCGAAACTATGGAGGTCTAAGACGTACGGGGTGCGTTGTGAAACGCGTGCAGGTCCACGGTCCACGTGCTGGCTAACAATTGAAACGTGAACAAGTATTCCCGGTGGAGGAAACGAAAAGGAACATCAAGTAGGGAAAGAGATGAGCCCATAACGACAACGGGTGCACGTCCCGATGTACCTGCCCTGCCTAATTGATCATGTAGCCAGGGTAAGGGTAAGTATATTTTTTACCCACCACCTGTTTTTTCTTTACCCACTTTATCTACATCTAAAGAGGGTAGGATAAGAGAGAAATTTTACCCTACCCATTTACCTATCAGTATAAGTTTGAGTTTATAATTAGGGCTATAAATGGGTAGGATATAAGCAATTTACCCACTACCCATTTCCTGTAGGGTAGGATAAGGGTAAGAATATTTTTTACCCACCACCCGTTTATCCTTTACCCACTTTACCCACATCTAAAGAGGGTAGGATAAGGGAGAAATATTATCCTACTCGCTTTTACCCATTTACCCATTAGTATAAATTTAGATTTATAATTTCAGATTTAAACATTGTATTATGCCTACCAAAACTTCCAACAAGCAACACCACTACCTTTTCAAATTGTACTAGTATGTTTCGCAAAACATTAATAGATAATGGATAGCATGAAACCACCTTTTATAGTAATATATTTAAGAGAAAAATCAATTCAAATTTTTTTAAAGTCAGAATGGTGGTGCCTTCTCCAAGCGCAAGCTGCTCCACAACAGTGGCCCAGTGGCACATCCTCCGGGATGGCTCCCACCGTACATTAAGCGTTCTAACAATAACAGTCACTATCATCTAAAATATAATAAATTTAGAACAATGATAAAGAAGACAAATTGAAACTACTTCTAAGAAAAGAAAAAAAATGTAACCGAGTGGAAAATGCAGTTAAAACTAAGATGTATATGCATTTATTTCGTGGCGTCAAAGCAACATGACACTGGTTATACAATTCATTGATGTTAGCCGTGAATCCCAATCATGTCTAGTTTGCTTGGCACTGTGCTTTTCTACAGACACATTAAATAGAAGAAAACTCATAGTTGCTGCTTATAATAATAACAAACATTGATTGATGATGGCTATAGATGATAAAGGAAAAAGCCTAATTTTATTTATATGCGTTCTTTCCGTTAACCTTAGAAGGAAATTACAAGAATCACATATGCGGAAATTGTAACATAAGAAGACAGATATAAAGGTGCAATATATAACCTTACATATACCTAAGCGGGACCACAAACGGTTGATGAGTTGCACAATGAATCAAAACGGGAAAAATGAGAAATAATGTTTAATTTAGTGAAAATCGTGTATTCAGTCATCCAGGAAACCGAAAAATATGTGTTGATTCTACACCGAGATTCGTGGCCAGCGTTCTCAACAACGCGAGATGTGTGGAGCTGGATGGACAGTAATCTCTCAGCGCCGACGCCCAACAACCTTCTGTTTGCAGTGGGTTGCTGGCATATATGGAATGCCAGGAATAAGTTTGTGTTTGAGGATAGGAAGTTGACCGCAACTCACGTCCAGGCCATGATTATTAAAGATGTTGCGCTTACCTTTAAAGCGTGGGCAAAGAGTAACCAAAACAACTTCTCTCAGCACGTGGCGGAAGCTACCGCTGTATGGAGCAGACCTGAAAAGGACTGGATCAAACTCAACACTGATGCCACCTTTGATACGCGCACTGGCCGAGCGGCAATTGCTGTTATCGGAAGAAATCATGATGGTAAGTGGCAAGGAGGTTGGGGCAATATTGTTCATGCCAACAGCGCATTGGAGGCAGAGGTAAGGGCAATCGCCCTTGCGGCTGAAGTCGGCAAACAACTTGATAACAAACTGATCTGTATAGAAACAGACTCCAAAAATGCAAAGCTCGCTATTGAGGGCAACTCAGTAGACTTCCCGAAGATGGCCAGATGGGTAGAAGAGGTGAAGGCTAGAAGAGAATACGAATGGACATTTAGCTTCACAAAGAGAGATGGTAACAAGGCGGCTGACTGGCTCGCCAAGTTTCACAGCAAAAACCAGGGGGGCTTTTATTTCTATAGGAGCCCACCCACTGACCTTGTTGACATTATCAACTTGGACATCTGTAATGGTAGTAGTACTACCATGTTTAATACAGTAGTTAGCAATCTTCCATGTAACAATTTATTTGATTTGCTTGCACGAGAGGGGCGAGATGAATAAAAGGAAACCGAAAAATATACATGTACATGATCAGCCCAATGAACTTGCACCAGAAGTGCCAGAGTATTTTCGGCATGATTAGAGGTGGGGCTCTATTATAAGACCTCCCTACAAAATAACCCCCATACAAGGATTGGTGAAAAAAGACCATAGTCCAAAATATGCAGGGGTCGGCTCTTTATAAAATATCCGACAGCAAAAAGATCGTCATTAGAGTTATGGGCCTCCAACGAGTTCAGCTCCTCATCCTCTGCGGCTTCATGAGGAAGACAAATGCGGAGAAGGCATCATTATTATTGGATACCAGAACATCTTAAGGAGGCTCTTTTGTTTTAGAACAGACGAAGAATCACCTATTTACAAAGATCAACAGTTTGAAACATTCTAAATGAGACCGATAGAATGCTGATATAAATATTATGTATTCTTAAAATAATGTTATTTTTATCAAAAAGCAAAAATTCCAAATAAAGTAAGAAGGAAGTGAACCTGTTCTACATCTAAAATATTATTCAAAACAAGTCTTTTTTATCGTTAGTGGAGTGAATAAATCTATCCACACTATTATTAAATAATTTTTTCAACTAAGGAAGAAATAGTTCTATACATTCATGGAGAAGGTGCGGTCTTGAGATAATTATATTTATTCTATTATGATGATATCATTAATGTATATTTTGAGTCTTGAGCTCAAAACTTCAGTTATAATTTTGTATGAGCCATTGATAAGGCTGATGGGTCGAAAATATCTAATGTCATTTGGAATTTTGACCTTTCTAATAAGAGCAATATTAGCTAAATTCACTTCGTAATTTCTAGTTTCAAGCAATGTTTGAAACATAAAGAAGAAAACAAGTCTATCGCATTGTTCTAGTTATCATGATAAAATTAAATATCATAACCACGAGGTCTAGGGGATTTATCAAGTCCCAGATTTACATCAACAAGGTTAATTGATGATGTTAGATCATTTGATCTATTGATTTTTGCATCACAAAGACGATCCCAATAAATTGATATATGTTGTGAGCAAGTCCTTTTATAGTTTTACATCTTTGTGAAGTGGAATTAATCATGTGAATAACATCAATATGATGTGAAGTGATATAGTTGTTATAGAGGAGAGAGTAGATTGTAGACCTAAGCTTATAATTGTTACCTATTTTATGAAGGAAAAAATATTTTTGTCCCCTTCTATTAGCCAATTTTGCTTAGACCTTTATTTTCAAAGAATATGTTGGTCTAGTAATAGTTGATGTATTTTACTTTTGGTATATTCGATTTCCAATCTATTGATTTAATTTTGATTTTCCAAGTTTTGTAGAAAATTCTTCCTTATCAATGTTATTATGTATATTTCAAATGAGTTTTTATTACACACTCCAAGCTTTTTTTTATTTCTTTCATATTGTTGATAATATTCAATATCAGATCTAGATCTTGTTGCAACCTCCAAGAATTATGTATGATATTTTTATATTGAACAATGTCTTCTGGATTCTTTCAATTCTAAAACATGAGGTCCCTAAGGGATAGTCTCATATCAAGGGTTATAGATTTATTGTTAGAAATAACTCTAGTAGCAGCCAACAAATGTTGAGCGGAAACTTGCTTTTCAATAAAGTAGATCTTAATATGTAGTCTAAAATTGCCTAACAATGCCCTCTACTTCAAGTGTATCTAGTGTTGCTAATATTATATTGAACCAAATGTAAATTCTTTGAAATTATTCATGTTGGTTTGGCGATATTGAGTCATTTCTACATTATATGAACATCCATAGGCATATCTAGTGCAATTATAATGAGCACCCATAAGCAAGCAAGATTTTTGTTATCCAAAGAAAATTCATGAATTCCTTTGAAAACTAGACCCTTGTTTGGTTTGGATTCTCCATAAATCACTATGAAGATTCAAGATAATTAATATCTTTGAAAATATGAAAATATTTTAACTTTAATTTAAATATCCGCATCAAGGATTTTTTTTGCTATCTCATCCAATCAAAATACTACCACCAAGTCCAATTGAAGGCTCTTCATCCTAAATATTGATGATATTATTCCCCAAGGAATATTACAATTGGTTGGCCATAGTGGTTTTAATTTTTTCACATATCTCTTTAATATGATTGTAATAGTTATATGTCTATTGACATATACTACACCGTACACATTCCAATACATAATTTTCTTAATGAAGGAGAACTTCAAGCTAGTGACAAGGAGAAACTACTAGAGACACTGCATGTAGCTCAAGTAACTGTTAATTTATCTTAGTCTATACATGTGTAGTGTTTTGGGTCTAATGTTGGATCACATTAAACATTTTTCAAAGTTTTTCATGGTTATACTAGTCTTACGTGAATCAGAAACATTGATACCAACTTTTCCAGCAAAGCCTATAAAGGTAGAATTAAGCCAACAAAAAATATGTCCTATCAGGTCCAAAAAGATATTTATTGTGTCAAAAGAATTAGCTTTAAAGTGAGAGAGATACATGGTTCTACCATATTCATGTTATTAAGAGAAGATGTCTTTTGTATACAATTCTTGTATTTAGTCTAAACACACTTTAGCTATGCTTTGTGATGCCATCAGAAGATTTGCTTGTTTTGACATTTATTGCAACAAAAATCCTGGAAGCTAGCTTCTTAAATGCCTCATTTAATGTACTATCCTTGTAGTAGAACTGTAAACAATATTTGATTTGGGAATCTGATATTGGACTTGTGAATCTGAGTGATTGAAGCTACTATTTCCTCTACTATTGTCAGGATCCCTTTTGAACATGTCAGGATGTTTTTGGTGTTTGTGGTCTAAAACTTGACCTTTTTTGTGTTCGACCAGAGATAATCCAATGTGGAGAGGGTCAGGCAACCTTCCTTCTCATAGATCATGGAAGATCTATTTTCATTAGACATTTTAATTTTCCATCTTATATAAGGTGATCTATTTTGACTACAGTACTAGTATAAGAAGGCATATGTTCTAGTAGTCATTGCTTCAATAGTGCTTCTATTAGAGTTGTATATGTCATATAAGGTGAAGAAAGACCTTTAATTCTTCATTTCCATCTTACTGGGTCATCGTTACTTGTGTGTGGATGTGATAAGGAAGAAAAGTGATTGATTGTGCAAGATATATGATGATTACTTTTTAGACTGTATGAATTAGTATGCCATATTTTGTTATCTATTTTAGAAGGTGATTTGATTTTAAATATACCCCTATTTTGTTTTATTTTTTCTTCTATGTGACCTATCATATTATGATGTTTATTGTTGTGATAAACTATGTTAATTCTTTATTTGGGGTTCTTAACATTTGTATAGTCCATCAGATAATTCTTGAACCCCAATAGCATAGTCATATCTAAGGATTTTGGCATTCAAAGTGTTGGTAGCCCTTCTCACAACATCTAGCATAGAAAGAAATTAATATTTCCCAAACTTTATATTTACCAACCTCTACAATTTTTTTGCATGAATCATTAAATAAAGACACATATTCAACTTAGCCATCTAATTAGGGTTTACTTTGATGATTACATGCTTAACCAAAATGTTCATTACTTAATCTTGATTAATCATGATAGTATAGTTTTTATTTTTTAATCTTAATGAGGAACTGTAAGAATGCTACTATTTTGAATAATTAAGGTTTGAGAAGTGAAAATCCTATTAGGCCAAAACAAGTATAATAGTTTGGAATAATTTAGATAGTATATGAATATAAAATTTAATAAGTATAATAGTTTCATAAATGACTTTTAATAACTTATGTATATTTTTTATTCTTTACATTTTTGATGTAGTTTAGATAACTCAATTACAAGTGTTCTAGAAAAATTTCATATGGATCTAATGGTATCCAAGATTCACCCTGGTTCAACTTAGATCATCATGTATTGAGACCAAAATATAACAATATGGTATTTAATTTTCAAAAAAATATATAGTTATCTAATTGATCTGATATTGTAATAGCTTTCATACTGCATTCCATATAATATATTAACTTTTGAGTTTGTATCATCTAGAAACTTTCTTTGACCGAGATTCCTTACCAGGAACCACTCAGTCGATGAAAAATTCTATTAAAAGAGCATGCAATAAAAGAGTTGTTTGTAATTGTTCGAGTACCTTCATTGATCTATATCTTTAACCCAACACCCTAGTAAATTCCATAATCTGTCATTAAATCTAGAGATATGAAATCATAGAGAGAAATTAGAATTAAGTTTTTGAAGGAGAAAATTGTCAAAATATTGATTTGGGGTTTAAATTCAAACATCTTGAGTATTCATGTAATTTCATCAATCGTAGACATGTTTATTGGTTATTCTTCTTTATTAGTTCTAGTTTTTTTCCTCCCTATGATTTGAATCAAAATGATGTCAAACCACTTTTTTCTCTTTCTTTCTTTCTCTTTTGTTCTCTTTTCTAGGGTTCTCAGGTTGAAAAGAGCAAGAAATGAGTTGAATCCTTAAATGTTGGTTGGATCTATAGAAAATTTGAGCATGAGTGATGTTTTTGAGTTGCTTGGTTATGAGATGAGTGTTTAATTACCTATTGATCTTTGTAATCATGTTGAAACCCTAATTCTATCTGAATTAAATAAATCATATGCTTACTTGTATTGTATGTGATTGGGTAATCAAATGAGAAGATTTTGGATATTTGATTGCTACTGATTTCAATTCTTTATCATTGATTTAAATTTGTCTAATTATTGATCTATTGTTTCAAATTGTATGAAAAAAGTCTATGAGTACAAAACTATGCTACTTTATACTAATATTTCTTGTAATCGACTTAATGATTGACATGCTCAAAAACTTGTAGATATGTATAAAATCATGTTTGAATTGAATAAGCATGAACTACTTAAGGTTATCATTGAATATTACTGAAATTTATATGGAAACTACATGAGGAATAGTATGAGGATTTGAAATGGAGATATTCATGTATATGGTTAGTATGGATTGCGTCAAATTAGTTTACAAATCAATGCATACATATAATTGATGAATGAATTGTGTGGAAATGGAAACTAAGTTTTCCATGTGTGTATATAAATTTAATGAACCCATTCACACCCTGATGATAGTAGTGAATAATAAGGTGCTTAGGATGTTGCATAAATATGAATTAAACTAAATGAACTTCCTTAAAGTCCTAAAATTAAGTAAAGGGTGAGTATGAGATACAAAGCTCAGACATGTGCACATCTATATAAGTTAATATGAAGAAATGCTCAATTGTGGGTATTATTACTTCAATTGTATGTGATAAGTCTAATTAGGATGATCTAAGTCTAATGCATCTATTCTAGTATATTTTATTGAATAATCAGTAAACCTAACGTTAGTGTAAGTCTTTGATGAATAAATATTCATCCTAGTCTTAGTTGTATTTACATCCTAGTTTTGCATTCATTTCAATCATTTTATCTTAGCTCTAGCTTACATCTAGGTTTCCTAAATTTTATTTTAATTTATAGGATTTTGATCCATTTCTTTGGTTTCCATGGTAGGCATGAGATTCAATGCATGGTAGGAGTGTAGGAGGCGGTGGTTCCATTATCCAAAATTTAAATAAATGGACCATAATTTTTATGATTTGTTCCTTCATCGCTTCTTGAACCAATCAATTTGTATTACACATTCCAAGTCATTGATTTTTGTTGGTCTACCCTTCCATTGGTTTTCACTACTTCAGAAAATGCTCCATCGGTGTAGGCCATTGGTCTTATGGAAATACCCCCTCCCTCGATGGGGCTTTCATCTATAAAATCATAAGTTCCCATCATTTGGTCAATCCAACGGTTTTGCTCATTGCGTCCTTCCTTTAGTTGAGAACCAAAGGAAACCCAATGTGCCTTATGATGGCTCTTCTACTTTCACCTTTTGATGGCTACATAGAGTCTTCCTTTTGATGGTTCTTTAGCACTCAACAATCAGAGGTAGTTCTGCACACTACAAGTGATGGAACATCTACACACAACAACCAGACGATCTCTAGTACCACCTTCTAATGGAAGACCTAGTCATGCAAATGGTGGTTAATCTGACTCTTTGCCCACCTAAGGAATTTATATGGGTTGCTATACCCTTCATCTACTTACGGTATTATTAAACATGATGACCCATCGTCTTCCATGCACAATGTTGATTCTTTACCTCCATGGAGGCCAAATACTTAACTCCATGACTGGGACTGGGAGGGCTCCAAACCCTAACTTACACCTATAAGTAGAAGAATATTGCCGAAAAAGAAGGGATCCACCATTAATTCCTAGATATGCTGCTTTCCCTTTGGGTCTTCAACCTCCATCTACCTTTGACTTTCCTTTGTTGGTTGACAAACACCTACAAAGGTCCTTCCACCTTCATCACCACCCAAGTTCCAAGGTCCAACCTGGATAGAGGCCTGCTCTATTAGACCCATTTCCATCAGTTTATGATTCCCACATTGTTTTCAGTTCCTCTCTTTTGATTAGCATAAATGACAACCAGTAGAGTGAAGCCCTATACCTAAACCCATATTAAGGAACAAATACCAAATTCTTGAAGAACACAATTAACCATGAATATGAAAACCACATGTAAATCATTACACTAGAATCAGATATTGTTTGTCATATGTTGTTTTGTTTACATCATCTACATGTACATGAAAGAAACAAGTTGATCACAACTTATATCAAAAAACTTGGACATTCAATTCTAGATTAATTTGTTTACATCGTCATTGTCATGACCTCTTCTTTGCATAGTGGTATACCTAAAAACATTTGAAACAACTCATGAGACTCATATAGAGCTCTAGTGAGTGGATACCCCCCCACTCAAGCTAGGTACATTCATCAACATCTGATTAAGTATAATGAACTTAAAACAAACTTGTGGATACTGAAAAGTTTCATAGATGCATTATAACAATTGATCAAATCTAGTTTAAGACAATAATTTAATTAATCAGATATGGTATTGACTTAGGCCAACCCAATGTTAAAACATCTTTATATGATTAGATCATTATATGTTAAATACTTGAGAATGACAATTTAATTGTAGGACTAAAAAGTCAAGATCTAAGCAAATAAATCAGGTCATAATAATAACATCATTTTGTGACACCCCATAAGCTAGACCAGGAACATATCATGTAGTCCTAAAGTTGGCGTACACATAAGACATATATACTAAATAAGATCATTAAATGACAAGTAAATATAAATCATATTCAAAGTGGATATTAAATCCCAACAACAACCACATGTGGATATATACAATAAGACTCACCATCACTATCTTGGGGTTTAGCCAACCACCCTAATACATCAATAGCATACCCTGGTCCACCGTAGGGTTTCCTCAAGAGTCTAGAGTCCTCATCTCGAGTATATGAGACAGGAACAAACATAATAGAGTATCACATATCATCATATTTCTCATAAATATCACATATCATCATGTTTCTCATGTTTCACATTTTTCATTTTAGACAATTTATTCCTCATGGACATAGACTTTCGTAGTAGAGGATTTAGGGTAGAATCACACCAGATGACTCATCCATAAATTTTGGTGGTCTAACCTTCAAGGCCTCGATCAACACTTCGAAAATTTTTCTCATAATACTCTTATTACTACTAGGATATCTATTTCATTTCCCTAGAGTGGCACTTAGGGGAACTCACAGTGTTCAAGGCACTTAACTAGATGCATCATCATTTCACTGGTTATAAATCATTTTTATTCAATTGAATGAAATTCAAATCATTATTTGTCATATGTGTATATTCTTGTGCAACTAGAAAGACATGAATTAGATTACTCTATCAAGAAAACAATGTTTAAAATAAGAAGGACAATAACATGTATATTTACAAAACATATGATTATTTCCATTTCCACATCATATCATAGAAGTCATCATTAGTGGGATTTCAACCTGAGACATAATCTCATTGTCCAACATTTACCCTAAATGGAGTTTCTCAAAAGTAATCAATGCATGTTAGCTCAATCTCGTCATATTTATTATCAGGTCATTCCATATCATAATTCTCATCAAATATCCCCACATGCATTAGTACTAGAAATAATAAAGGCATATAGACATCTAATGTCATTCATCTTACTCAGAACATGTTTATCATGCATCATATACTTATTCCATCCAAATTCTATAGATATGAATAAATATTAAGTATAAACGTGCATAACACACTTAATAATTTTCATTTACTATTTACCATTTTGCAATCAGCGATACCATCCAACACATATGCAATCTCATTTGAAATCCATCAGATTAAACCATTCTTAGAATCAAATGTTCTACAGACAATTGCAATCCAAACATGCATTCTTATAAATCAAATTACATCCTTGAACTTCATTTCATAATTGAATTAGACTATAGTTATGTACATTCCTTAATCCCTTGTTTTATATAATATTATTCATTATTGTCACATAGGTCATCATATTAGGGTTACAATTATGTTTTAGATCCACCAAGATAACTATTTGGTTTTCTCCTCACTTTAGGTTTGTTACTCTTAACTTTCATCAATTCATGATCAATACATCATTGGTACCTATCATTCTTAGCTCACTTAATGTGTAATACTTCTCACTCATTGACATTCATTGAAGTCCAGTTTTGGTGTATTTCTTACAATGTAGGTCAACCTAAAAATAATTGAAATAAATATATTATCGACTTAATCACACTTACTGAATGAAATACATTTATAACTTATCATCAATTCCATTTACTTTGCCACATTTAGATGAGCTATCATGTCATTTGTCTTCCTATGGCATTTTGGTAATTAACAACAATCCTTCAATTCCTGAGGAGACTACCCACTTTAGGAAAATAGAACATATTAGGGTTACTTCTTATTATCACTTAATGTCTAGTCATCTTCTCAATTCAGAGTTATGTGACATGTGTAAAAGACTTGCATTCATGTGTGGTTTACTCATTATTCAATATATTATATTAGAATAAATGCATTAGGCCTATATTGTATTAAAATGAGTTATCATATTCGATTGAATTGATAACACCTCCAATTAAGCATATTTTTCCATTCATAGGATTATATGCAAGTTTGGCTTTATCTCTCATACTCATATGAATACTACATTTCTAGGGTTTAAGAAGTCAACTTAGTTCAACACATAAAAATAATCACATTATTTAGTAATCTCATTATGGTTATCTAGAGTTCATTAAGTCTTTTCAAGACACATGGGAAGGCTATATTCCAGTTTACACAATCTATCAATCATTTACAAGCATATAATGAGTTCATCCCTCAAAATTAACCCTAGACATGGATTTACTCCATATCATACTCTCTTATATTGATCCACATGTACAAAACAATTTATGTTTGGGTAATGATTTGAAATTTTAGTTGACCAACTCATTCTTGTTGAGTTCAAATATGATTACATACATCTCAACTAAATTTCCAAGCATATTGTCCATTTGGCTGGTTTAAAAAATTGGTAATATATTTCTCTATCCATAAGACATTCCATGTAATTTAATAAAAAGATTAAAAACTAACCAAATGAAAAATAATGACAAGAATCCAAATTAGTAGCATTTGATTTCCTAAAAATCTTCCCATTTGGTTACCCAATTGCATACAATTACTAGCAATGTTCTTGATTATTTTAGCCGCAAAGAATTAGGCTTTAAACATGATTAAATATCTTATGATAGAGAGAGATAAACTCATCTCAGGTGCCAAACACCTTAAAAACGGACCATACAATATGAATGTCTGGAATTCCATCAAGGTTCTAATAATTCAATCTATTCCTTCCTCCTCTCAACCCAAAAATGCTAGAAAAGGAGAATAGGAGAGAAAGAAAAAGTAAAGATCATGATTTGTTATATATTTTTTTCATATTAGAGGAGAGGTGAAATCTATATATGTGATAGAATAATAACCAAGAAAATATATCTAAAGAGGATCAACTTACTTGGTTCCATCATTTATAGGAAGATGAAACCCTATATCACCACTTTCTCCTCTTAAAACCCTAGATCTCCTGTCTCTCTCTCTCAATTTTTGGTTTTTGGATAGGGATGACAATTATTGGAGATACTAGGGTGTTTGATTGTTGATATAGGTAAATAGAGGTGCTTGGTATATTTATAAATAAGTCAAAAACTATTTTTGGTCTTCTTGTTTATTTAGACATTCTTGTTGGTCGACTGAGTTGTAACTGACAAGAAACTCGGCCGACACCACTCTTTGGATTAGTATAAAATCATTCAAAAATTATGACAATTTAAATTAATGTGTGAAATGGTGTTTTGAACATGCATACAAAATTTAGCTCATTTGGATGTACCAATAAAAATCAAATACCAGACTTCTATATTTTAGCAAAAATGCATGGTCGACTTAGTTTGTCATGGTGAAACTCAACCAGAAAATAGGCCAACAAATATTTAAAAATTCTGATATTTCCGAAGAAAACCTATATTTGACCTTTTTCAACCTATAACCAAATTTCAAGTAAATCAGAGTTATAGGCAAAATACTAAAATTCTTTTGTTACACCACACATTTATCATATTTTGTATTCATATGCTACCAAATCAAAAAATTTGGCCGATTGGGTTTTCACTTCTCAAACCCTAATTATTTGAAAAAAAATCATGCTTAGAATTTCTCATTAGATTTATAAAATCATCATTAGACTATAATCATTCATCAAGCCTAAATAATAATCAATCTACTAAGCATGAAATAATCCAAGTAAATCCTAATTAGATGCCTAATTTTAAAATGGGTCGTTACAGTTGTCAACTTGTTGCTTCATCCATACACTAGTAAATCCAGTTCATGGAGGAGGAATAACAGTGATCCAATTCCATCCCTGACGAACGTCCTAGGATGTCCTTTCCTATTCGTTGATGCCTTCATCTTAGAGTCTAAAGAGTTGTTTATGCACACCATGGATGCAACTCCTTCATCTTCAGTGTGGTGTCCCTTCTCTCTTCCCTTGTTGTTGTTGTTGTTGTTATTACTGCCATGAGTGAGTAGTCCTCTTGCTAGGGTACAGGGAGTAGCCTCTCTGCCCAAATTTTGTTATCTTACATGCATTCATTTTTTTATGGACCTTTATATATTTAGAAATCAATTGCATTATGTGTGTACTCTAGTTTGATCGCTAGTTTTACATGTTTATCAAATCATAGGTGTAGAGAACTTTAAACCCAAGATCTAGGATATCAAATGATTATAGTTGAACCCTTGATGAGAACTCTAGATAGGTGGTTTCTAAAGTGATATATGTATGATCACTACGTAATGCACTTACAATCTTAGAGTGATGTCCATTCAGGTTTTAATCCCAACGTAAAAGAGGGGATTTTCCTAGATCCGACATATATATGTTCATATTAAATATGATGCATTGAGAGAGTGAATATAAGGTAGTGGTGGTGAAAATCATTCCACTATAGTGTTCCCATCCATGTGATAATCAATATGTAATTCAGCCCTTTTATTAATTGCAACCTTAGAATCATAAATAAATCTATCTTTTGGGTTAAATATTAATTCCTATTTGGTTACCTTGATTAGTTGATTATCAAAGATTTCATCCTTTGATTCTGATCCTAAACTATGCTATCATAATATATGTCCACTTGTAGGTGATTATTGTACTTAGTCTAGATAAACTTTAGGGATCTCACCCCTAGTGAATTTGTCAATGTCGTAAAAGTCATGTCAATTTTCTAAAAAAGAAATATAATAATGATTTGAGAAGATATATAAGATCAAGGGGCACTATGAAATAGCCCTAATACATTTTGTTTATCTAAAGTGTTTATTCTTTCAAGGAATGGAAGGATTATTTCCATATTACCAAAATGTCACTAGAAGTCAAATAACATGACACATGCATCAAATGTAAGAAAGGAAATGAACTAGGGTGAGTTGAATTGCGATGATAGATTACGAAAGAAATATTATTGAAATATGTGTGATGAAGTCTCTAATATATTTATTTTTATTAATTTTGGGGTGACCTAAGTTGAAAAAAGGACACCAAAAATGTACTATGATGGTTTCACAGAAAGAATAGCATTGTATATTAAGTGAGGTAAGAATGATTGATTCCAATAATGTAATGGACATGAAACAAAGAAGTTGTAAGGACCCTGACTTAGGTTTTGGGGTAACCATGTTTGCTTTGGAATAATCTTGTTCTTAGAACCTTTCTATAATCCTTTGAGATGTGATTATATCTTGTGGATAGTTTAGGTTTCCAGTTTGAGCTGGTTTGGATGATGTTTGTGCTAGTTTTGGTGCAAATTGCAATTTACCCAATATAGGGGGTTGATGTGCAATTTTCCACATCTAGATTGTTCCTTCTATATATTTTCTTCATGAGAGAGAGAGTGTGGTTCTTTTGTAACACCCCTCCCTAGGGTTTCTTACGTAACCAGCGGAAGCACAGCCTAATCCCCAACATTATCCATAATGTGGGGTACTTGGCATATTTGGGAGGGATTGTCACATTCATGATCTCATATCAAGAAACAAATAACACTTGGCATTATTGAAACATAGATTCATACATAAGTTCTTGGAATAAAAGCTACATCAGGTTTCCAAAGATATACTAAACATAAACTAGATAATGATAGGATCTCCATAGATGGACGTCCCACCAGGCAACAACTCCTTGGATCTCTGGGTCCTTGGTACTCTCAAGATGATTCCTTCTCCTTGGCTCCAACTCCTGCGGACATCTCATCCCCAGCCATGCAAAGGAAAACAAACATAGTAAGTAAGCGGCATTGGCATGTTATAAGACATAAAATATAAATATACATGTGACTTAACATAATCATGAACATGCATTTAACATGAATCATTTCTTAATGTCTTTTACATAAAGAAATTTACTAGAAGAATATGCTCCTCTCTTAATGCCCCATAAGGAGCCCATAATGCTCGGAAAGCCCATAATTGCTCGGAAAGCCCATAATGCTCGGAAAGCCCATAACAAGGTGCATATAAATCTAAATAAATTTCTATTATTCATGAACTTTCTTAAACTTAACTTATCTTCTTAATATCTTAAACTTAATCTTAATTGGGATTTCTCCCTCTTGAACATGGTTGGGATTTCTCCCCATGACCATAATGGGATTTCTCCCTCTTAAGCATGATTGGGAAACTTATTCCCTCTTAATCTTAATTTCTTGTATCTTAATCATAAACCATAATCTTAATGGGATTTCTACTCTTAGACTTAGATTTTAACAAACAACATCCAATAATCATATACATTGAGGAAAAACATGTCCTTTTCAAGATTTCATCATAAAAAATGCATAATATATCATAATCATTCAATAATTCAGATTTACTATGCCAAAGGCATGGCCCGCTTACCTTGAACTAAATCACCTTAAGTCAAACTTGGTTTGACTGATTGGATTCCCTAAAACACCTGAAATTAACATAATTATCATTTGTCATATGTCATTAAACCCTAATTTTCTCATATAAATATTGAGATGTTAAAACAGCAAAATCAGTCGATAAAAACCAGAAAATCGGATTCCTCATCGAAAATCCTTTCCAAAATGTATTTTTGCGTATTTTTTTGATAACCAGGCGATTTATTATCAATTTCCAAAGAATAAACCAATAGGAAAACCGAGAAAATCCACGTGGCATTTTTAACAGCTATTGAGCTCGGGCCCGCGATGAGTTGGACCAATCATGTTTGGCCAACTCAGCAGCGTGGATTGCCTCTGAGAATTTGCGGTCAAGGCAAAGAGGAAGGGTGAAAACCCGGCATTACCCTTGCGGTTGAAAACGTAAAAAAAAAAAGGCAGGGCACCGTGGTCATTTCTTGACCCGGTTTCTTCCTGGCCTGCTCCTTCGTGAGCCATGGCTCGAGCAGGAAGGATGGAAGATCATCCCAGGTCCTGTAGGCAGAAGGTTGTTATTCCTGGAGAACTGAGGTTCTCTATGGCTTCCTCGTGCCAAGACGAGATCATAGAGCTAAAGCTCGGGTCCAGGGGCGACCCTGAGCTCCAGGAGCACCTCCCCCCATTGCCGAGGGTGGTTCCCAAATCCAAAAGCTAGAAACGATGGCGAATTCGTCAACTAAACGATGCGGGGATCCTGATGAACCTCAGACGGAACCAACGGGTACAAAGTGCGAGTGAAAACAAGAACAAAAGACCCCTACCTCGCTGGAGTAACAGACCCAGAAACGAAGGTCGAAGGTCGTTACAGGGCCCGTCGATTGGGACGACCTTAAGGCAAACAGAGAGAGTCAAATCAGAGACTAGGTGCCGTAGATGCTCACCGCACGAGCAATTGGGCCGAGATGACCGGAGGAGGTCGGGCAGACTCAAGGTCGCCGGAGAACAGAAACTGAGTAGGGTGAGGAGATTCGAGGCTCCAAGGCACGAATTGACAGAGGAGGAGGAATCGAGTGAGGCCTGTGATGCTCCTGGACTGGTTAAAAAGAGAAGAGGCAGACCACTCGAGCCTCTGCAACTTCATGGAGGCGAGGGAAAAACTGCCCATTTTGGGCGTTTCGTCCAATGGCCATTAGGGAGCGTGAGTAAAGGGTTTCCCGGTTCGTCTTGACTTCTCGGTCTCATTGGAGAAAGAATCAAGGGAAAAGATTCATTGAGGAGGGAGAACGAGATCGACGAAGATTTACTGCTGAGAAACGGCTCGTTCGTGAGAAGAAACGGAGGTAGAAGAGAAAGTGAGCGCCGTTGGATCTTGATCCAACGGTTGCTGTCGCGCGCGCTAGGAAAGTAACGCGTGACCGATTAAATGAACCGGAACCTTAGGGAAATAAAAGCAATCAATGAAATTGAATTAAATTTTTGGCTAAACAATATTCAAATCTTTCAAAATCGATTTGAATGGTCAAACATGGTCCAAATGAGTTCAAATTTGAACCATAGGTGTATGAGATAGTCTAGAACATTCTTATTTAATTATATTTGATGCTTGTACTCGTGTTAGGCCTAAAATAGCAAAACCCACAATGTGCACTTAAATGGCCATGATTAATGCATAATAAGCTATTAATCTCTCAAATAAGAATTACAAAATATGAAAATGTGCACTCAACATTATTTATTTTCAACTAACAATATGGAGGCCATTAATCAAGAAATTAAACATGTAAATCACTAATAATCATATGAGAGAGAAATTTGGACATAAAACATTTATTCTCATTTTTCTTTAACAAAAGGGCATAGATATACATGAAGACATTTTCTTTAAATAAAACAAGTATAATAGAGCAATTGAACACAATAAGTGATTTTGCAAAACTAATTATGGGAAAATTGCATTTAAGTCCTCAACAATTTTCTAAATTAGGAAAGAGCATGCAAGGACTAAAATAAATTTGGAAATTTTGCATAATTAAGATTGGGGTGTTACATCTTTGGTGTGCTTTTTTTGACCCTTGGTTGGGTGGTGTCACCCTTAGTGGTGATTAGGGTTTTCTAGGGTTGTCACGGTCGAGACACTTTCCCTTGGTGTGGTGGTCACGACCAAGGTGGTCTTGGGTCGATAAAAAGGCTTTGAGAGGTGTGTTTTGACCTAGGTTTCTTGTGGTGGTCTTGGTGTCGCGACCTAGTGGTGTTTTTAGGGTGTGTCATGACCATGGAGCCCCTTGGTGTGTCACGATCACGACATAGAGGGTGGAGTTGCTTAAGTGGTCGAGACACTACCTAGAGTGTATCACCATGTCTTGCATGTCATGCTTAAGTGGTTGCATGTTGTTTCATGTTGACCCTTTTTAATAAACAAGTATCTCTTTGGATCCCTATCTTGTTGACACCTCATCCTTTGTTTCACCTCCCTCCTCCTTTGCTATATGAACCCTCTTTTCTCCATGAAAGTGGTTCTTTTTGGTCACCTTCTTCCTCCATTCTCTTGTGCTCATCCTTGGATATTGGAGAAAGAAGGAGTGTTTGTGGTGCCTTGGAGGTGGTTCATCCCTTGCATTTGGTGCTTGTGGTGATCATTGGTCATCTCTGATCTTGGTGAGTGTTTATCTTATTTCTTTAATGTTTCCTTCAGATCTTCTATGCCATATTCTCCTCTTTCTTGGCCTTAGAGTGTGTTTTGACATGGTGGTCATTCTTGAGCGTAAGTTCCTCATAACAAGGGTAATAGGCTATGTTTTGACAAGGAGAAACCCAAGTGAGATGGAGTTTCTTCTCTCTTTTCCCCCTTATTTCTTTTGGTTCAGTTTTTAGGTTTTGCTCTCTTTCTTGAGATACCCTTTGACCTTGGTGTTTCCCCTCTCTTGAGATGATCTTGAGGCTGAGTGTTGAGCTTTTGGTGGAGCTTTTCCAACCCTTGGATCGTGTGCTTTGAGATTTGGAGGTGATCTTCTTAAGGCGGGTTATATAGCTCATTGCCCTCTCTATTATTTGCACTCTCTTATACATGCAAGTTACTAATTGCTCTCTTTAAAACATTCCCCTAACATGATATTATATGATGATAATCTCTAAAACTTTTTTAGTGGTGGTTATCTTGCTTGGTTTTGAGGAAATCTAAAACTCTAATTTCAAATACCCGATCTTGATGATTGTGGTGTTATGATGATATTCCTCTATCCTTTCAACCTTAGTTTTGCTCACATACATGACGTTTGTGTACCTAGATATTAAGGGATGATTAGGTTCTATTTTTGGGTACTTTATTCATGGTTTCCTCTCTGCTAGATGAGATCCTTTCATGTAGTATCATGATGTATGACCTAGGGTTTATGGTGATCGCTTTGCATAAGCCTTT
The DNA here is from genome assembly GCA_963693085.1 of Alisma plantago-aquatica. NCBI lineage: Eukaryota > Viridiplantae > Streptophyta > Magnoliopsida > Alismatales > Alismataceae > Alisma > Alisma plantago-aquatica. The sequence goes on from OY856412.1 coordinate 1,148,685,360, forward strand.
TCCTTCATGTTGATCATGGTTTTCCCTTAGTCTTGTTTCTATTTTGAGACCTTGACATCATTCCTTAGGGCAGTCGAGACACCTACCCCATGTTGATCATGACCATAGTTCATCTTGGACAGGACGCTTCCCTTTTGATGTGTTGTACCTAGTGTTGATGGAGGTCGCGACACTTGAGTATTAATGGCCATGTTGACCCCTATTTTGGTGAGGTGGTTGCTCTAGTTTTTATACTTGACCCTACCTTAGTGTTTCTCATAACACACCCCTTAAGAGAGGCCGCGACAGGGTGTTTGGTCATGGCATGCTGCTAGATTAAAGTCAAGACATCTGCTGGTCGACACAACCATTGGTTGAGACATTTGTGGGTGTTAGAAACCCTATTGTCGCGGGCGCGACATGAAGGAGATGGGTCACGACATGGTTATGGTGTTGAGGGTTGATACACCCATAATGGATGTTGTTGTCGTGTCATATCATGGAGGGTGTCCGCGACCCATGTATCAATATGGTTACATGATGATGGATAGGTGGTTGAGATGTATGTTTGGGCACATGATAATATTCTTGTATGAGTAATACATAAGTCACATGATGTGTAGTTTGGATAACATTTAATCTACCATAATCATGTTCTTTAACCCTAAGGATGCTCCAAGATGATGGGAAATGGTGAACCTTGGTTGGGTGGTTGAATTTAGCTCCCAAACCCTAATCGGTTATGGAGGGGAAAACCCTAATCCCAATGATGAGTAATGTGACATGTTTTCTTCTCTTTTTTGGAATGGCTAGTATGTTATGATATTATATTTCTTGTATTTGAACCCCTAACCTTGTAGGTTGAATGCATGACACTACTTGGGTATGCTATGGTAATGATTATGAATAGTGTAGGCATGAGGTGATAATGATGTGTTACATAGATTTAGATGTTTCCTCTTTCTCGTATACCAATTTCTAACCATGCAGGTGATGTGAACTTAGATATCATAGCTAGTGCATGCTATTGTGAGTGTGATGTGACACTAGTTGATTGATGTCGATTGTGAAGTGGTACCCTCTACTGCTAGGATTAATGGATTGATATCCCATAGTGTTATGACTTTGGTGATAGCCTTGAGAGGCTGTGTAACAGTGGTGATGGTATTGTGAGTGGAACTAATACATGTATTATGTGGTGATTGTGTGATAAGCTCACACCTTATGTGTTTACAATTGTTGAAAGTGTGATATGCCCTTATCTTGTAGAGTTTCTTATGGTTTTATACATTGTAACTTGATTGATGCTAAAAGTCACCCAATTGGCTAATTAATCAAGTGGAACCTTAATCACATAGGTACCCTATGCCATAGATCCTTTCCAGTGTCAGTCTTAGTTGCTAGATAGGACAAATGAGTTTTACTCAGAGCACACATTTTTTTAATATGTGGGATGCAAGTCGAGTATTCCATTACATCCTTAATTTCAGGTTGTGTGAAATGGCCATGCGTAAGCCGAACTCATTGTGATATGGATCGCCATGCGTGAGCCACTCCTTCTCGTTAGAAAAATCTTGTGTGAGCCTATTCTTCTATCTCTATTACCTGTACTAAGGTGTACTAGGGGTTGATATAAGTGGACGGCCATGCGTGAACCAATCCTTCTATTGACTGCAAGTCACTTGTGTAGTTGACTGACATGTCTCTACGATGTTACTCTCGTGCTGACCTGGAGGTGTTGGAGAGACCGTGGATTATGACTCTTCCATTGACCTTTTATGGAATCAATTTTGACTTAGTAGTGGTCGATTGGATTTGAGGGGTACGACTCGAATCCTCGGGGCATAATAAAACATGTAACCATCCGTGTAGGGTACATGCTTAGGATCAAATATGAAAATATTGGATGAGGCATTGCTTGCTTTGTATAATATAGTTGGTAGTGGATATACATGTTCTTCATATTCCTTTATTGATAATAAGATGTTATACAATCCAATTCCAATTGCTTATGATGATTAGGAATGATTATCTACTCTGTTATATAGGACGTTTGGTCTCACCCCGTGGGTTTCCACATCTTTTAGGTGGCCGTGCATGATGTGATCATGATCGTGCAGCTGAGGAGGAGAAATAAGGTTGAGTGTGCTGCTTGTTGGTCTTTTAGGTTAGAGTCCTAGAGTCATCCTTGTACACTCAGGTTTTAGTAATAGTTCGGTATGTGTTGTGGTTGTGCTATTGATACGAGTTTTTGCTGGTATGCCCTTTTGTTGTACATAGCTGGCAGATGTGCATGTCTATGTAAGAGAACCAGACATCACATGTGACAGGAAGCCTTTTATGGACATGTTTTAATCATGATGTTTTATGAGATATGTGATAAAGATGGCAGATTATGGATCTTTATGTGATAAGTTATCTTTTGTTGGTGCCTTGTGCAATTCGTTTTAATTTTTAGTATTTTTTGTTAATCTTCTTGTTTAGTGTTGTTTCCGCGCTTAAACTAATCTCATTTTGTGTGACAAAGGGTGTCACAGAAGTTAAGAATTAGTAAAAAATATAGAGAAAATAAAGTAGTTAAGATGGTGGACTGTGGACCTAAGAACCTAACTTTAACTCTAATATGAGGAGCTATGTGATAAGAATGAGCAATGCTCTCCATGACTGATTAACGAATGTAGAGAAGTATATTTTAAGTAAATTAAAAGATGAAGCTCAATGATGTTAATGATTCATAAGAATGTAATTTTCAACTGCAATCATTTTCTATAGTATTTGTATTATAATTATGGTCTATTCTAATGAATTTTAAATAAGATAAGATATGTGATAAATAGTAACCCTACTAAAGAATGATAGATAGTAAAATAGGACAAAAACATGTGTTATGCATTTTTATGAATTGAGATATGTTCATATCTATTGAATGAAATGGAATAAGTATATGATGTATACTAAAAAATTCTAAAGATAATATTTACTGTAATGTATGAGATGAAGTGTAATGATAATAAATGCGATGGGATTGGAACAAGATGTATCTATTTGAAATTGAGAAATCTTGATTAGGTTAGTACTTGACAATGCAATTATATCTAATTATTATAGCCCACTCATGACAAATCATAAGAAATGATGTGAACATGGAAATGAAACGTGTATTTTGTAACTCATAGATTATTGTGATTTTTGGTATATTGATTTTTTTTAACACCAAATCTTATTCATGTAATTGTAGTTGCACGAGAATACAGACACATGATAAATCATGAATTGAATTCTCTTTTAAATAATGTATGGAATTAAATAACAAGTGTTGTGAGTTTCCCCTGATGTCCATATTATAGGAATGGAAATGATCTTCTAGTAATAACTAGAGAATTATGAGAAGGATTTTTGAAGTGTGAATGGAGAGCTTAAAGGCTAGACTACCAGGATTAGGACTAAGTAATTTGGTGTGATTCTGGCCCTAAATCATGTATTGTTAAAGTCTATATCTATGAGGAATAGATTATGAAATGTTTACTATGAAATATGAATGTTTTATATGTAATATTTTATTCTATTTGATCCATCTCATGTACCTTACATGAGGACTTGAGCTTCTTTATGAAACCCTATGGTGGACCTAGATCTGTTGGTGATATCATAGAGTGGCATGATAAACCCTAGGGTAATGTGACTGTGGCATTAACATGAGAATTTGGTGTGGTGACTTCTAATTGGTGAGGTAAGAACCAAGTAGTCTCACACTAAATGAATAAAATATGACAAATCATGTAGAATATGAGTTAAATGTTTGTTCCAATCCTTTTATTACTAGTCGAGATCCTATCTAAATACTAAAAATAAAATGGATTTTCATTATGAAGAAGGAGTATTTATGCTCCATTGTTGAATATGTTTCTAGTTATGAAAAATATCATTCTTTTATAAAGATAGTTTGTTGCCTTATTCTTATCTGTCTAGTATGGTATCTGATCTCAAACATAGCTTATTGGTTTTTGTTGGAATTTAACATTTACTCATTATGATTTCAATTTACTTACCATTTGAATAGTGGTATTTGCTAGACATGCATTATGTGGACTTTAACTTCAAACTACATGATATATTCATGGTTCGACCGGTGGGGTGTCACAAAAATTATGTTATTGTTATGTCTTCATTATAAATGTTCATATCTTGACTTATTATATCTTTGATAGGATTGTAACTCTAAAATATTTAGTATTTGTTAACCTGTTCATAGACATGCTATAAATTATGGTAAAAAAGGTTTGAATTTAAATAAATAAATTTGTTTATAATCAATTAGACTATTGTCATAAACTAGATTCAACTAAATGCTATAATTATTTGTTAGGCTTTTTAATATCTATAAGTGCCTCTTATGAGCAGTATACTTAACCTGATGTTGATGCATGTACTTAGCTTGAGTGGCATGTATCCACTCATTAGGGCTCTATATGAGTCTCATCAGGTTGTTTCAAATTCTTTTGGGTATAATATCATTCAATAGAGTTGTCATGACAAAGAAAACATAAATAGAATAATATAGGTTCGAATGCCACTATAATCTCTCTTTCTCGGGATGGGCTATAATTAAGATTTGTTTCATTCACAGTTATATAATCTTTTGCACATGAAAGTATATGTGAGTAAGAAGACTTGATTTAGATTTGATAATGGTGAATGAGAACTGTGATGATTGAGATTTTGGATGTTTTGATGTGACATTAGTTTAACCAGATTCATAAAAAGAATAAATGTACTTGCATTTCTCGTATACTATGTTAATCATGATTGTTGAGAATGAGGTATTTTGTTTCTTAATGTGGGTTTAGCTTTAGAGTTTCTCTGTAACAGTTGGCATTTATGCTTATCAAAGGAGAAGGACTCTACAACATTGTATCAAAACGTATGTTAGATGAGTCTGCAAGGACAATGACATCTTGGGACAAATGCTAATATGGATGTTGACCATAATCTAAATTCTACATATATTGAATGAGCTTAGTATGTTGCTCATCTAGTCAGGTTTCCAGGTATTAAGATTAACTATTATGGGTTTACTGATTGTACTTGTTTTGGCTTCCCTGACTGATCATCCAAATGAAGATTGATTGGGAGTATAATAAGATGTAATGTGGAAATACAAAGCATAAACATGGAGAAATAGAAAGGATTATGTAATTAATTATGAAAACTAATACAAGTTCCAAAATTTTATATCAAAAACATAAATGAAGCTAAGTGATTATGAAAATATTTATTGATGAATTTGAATCTGATCATGGTTCTAAAACTTATAAGAAAATTTGAGAACCAATAATGATTTTGTGCTATAGTGATCTTACTTAAGAGAAGAATAGATGGATGTATATGAAAATGAATAAGGTATTATAACCTTGATTCATAAGATACATAATCGTTGTAATAAAATCTGTACAAAGATAGAACCACACCCCTAAAAATTACAAATTAATAACATTTTTAAATTACAACGCATGATACTCAAAAGGTAAATGATTATCAAGTTTGAAACTAAGCCAAGCCCAAAGTAGAGAGGCACCTAACAAAATGTATATGATTAAGACATAAGTAAATATATGCATAGGGTTTACTTGGATGATTAAATTCTTAACCAGATTGTCTAAGATTAATAATGACAGTATTATTGTTATATTTTTATACCTAAAGGAAGGATCTAAGAATGCTCTTATTTTGAATAATTAGGGTTTGGGAAGTGAAATCCTAGTCGGCCAAAAGTAAGATTTAGATAGTATATGAATACATAATTTATAAGCACATTAGTTAAATAAATGGTTTAGTTACTTATATGCAACTCCCTTTAGTATGTAGTTTGGATATAGTTTGGATAACTCAAGTATAATTGATCTTGAAAATTGTTAGAAATTTAAAACTTTTTTGGGTCTATTGGTCGGTCAAGATTCACGTAGAACTAACTCAACCAACCATGCACTTAGGCTATAACATAATAGTCTGATATTTGACTATTAATAATTTATTAAATTATTAAATTTAGTAGAAATTTTAATTATAGATTGTATACTTAATTTTGGATAACATCACCCATAGATACTTTCATCAACTGAGATTACGTACTAGTAACAAGTTGTCCAATGATGAATTCTATTGAAATTAAAAAATTCAATAAAAGACTTGCTTGTAATTGTTATAAGCACGTAAACTGATCTTGTGCATTTAATCTAATACCCTAGTAGCTCCTAGGATTCTACATTCAATCCATAGATACAAAATTAAGAATTAGGATTTTGAAGGAGAAAATTGTCAAAATTGCTGATTTGGGATTTTAGCTTCCAAACACTTACAAATTCATGTAAACTCATCAACCCTAGATAGGTATTCATGGTGAATCTTCTCGATTGGGTCTAAATTTCTTCCTTCCTATGATTGGAATCAAAATAATATCAAATCACCTCTCTTATATTTCTTTCTCTCCTATTCTCTTTTCTAGGGTTCCTGAGTTGAAAAGAGCAAGAAATGAGTTGAATCCTTAAAAGTTGGTTGGATCTCAAGATTGTCTAAACACAGGTGATGTTTTTAAGGTTCTTGGTGCATAAGGTGATTTATTTCTCTATTGAGCTCTGTGATCATGTTGAAATCCTAATTCTATCTGACACAAATAATTAAGATCCTTGCTTGTATTTTATGTGATTAAATAATTGGATGAGAAGATTTACTAGATATGAATGATATTATTTATATTGTCGAACATTGATTTGTATTAATATAGTTCATGATATATTAATTCAAATTCTATGAAAAATATTATGGTTTTTATAGAAACATTTCTTCAAATTAGCCTAATGATTGATATGGTTGAAAATTTAATGGACATATATAGAATCATGTTTGAATTAAATAAGAATGAATTGCTCAAGTTCATTGTTGACTCTTACTAAAATTTTATATTGAATCTACGTGATGATTAGTATGTGGATTTTAAATGGAGGTATCATGTGTAGGGTTAGTGTTGTTAGATTGACTCAAATTACCAATGCATTGATGCATATATATAATTGATGAATGAGTTACGTGGAAGTAGGAACTAGGGTCTCCATATTTGTGAATTTATCTAATGATCCACTACATACCCTAATAAGATTAGTGAAGGTTAAGGTTCTTATATATCATTAATATTAATATGTATCAAACTAAGTAGAATTCTTGAAAACCCTAGAATTGAGTATTGGGATGAGTATGAGAGGTAAATGTTAGACATGTATATAACTTTACAAATATGAATAAATTCAAAATTGTAGGTATTATTACTTTAATTGAAGGTGATAAGTATGATTATGATATTATAAGCTTAATGCATCTATTCTCGAATAGTTTATGGAATAATGAGTAAACCTCACATGAATGCAAGTTTTCAATACCAGTCTTATAATAATGAATGGATAATATGACTAGATAGTTAGGGGTAACAAGAAGTAACTACAATAGTTTTTATCAAACAATAGTTTCTTATTAGTGTTTTTCCTTTTTATCAACTAATAGAAACATTAAATTTCACAAGACCCTTTTCTACCTCCTTCCATTTTTCCTTTGCCTCCATGGTGGCTGACGTCTTAAACTCAAGGCAACTGAGAGGATTCTAAACCCTAGCCTCTACTTGTAGTATTCAACCACCAAGAAAGGGACATGCCACTTAATAGTGCTAGGATGCCCTAAAAAATTACGTTTTATTCACCTCAAGATTTCATCGCTTATTTCCATCATTTATCAAACGTCAATCGATTAACTTCACCTCTACTTATAGAAAGCACTTGAGGCTCAAACCTTGACAAAGGCTATTTCTATAGTGCTCATTTTCATTGATTGATAGTCTCCCTCATCATCCTATTCCTCCTTCCTTTTAGTAGATTCATCTTAACCATAGAAGGAACATACACCCCAATACCTTCTCCGACAAATGATAAGGAGAGATATTGTTATTGTGTTAGTCGTTTTCATCCCTCACCTTGAACACAAGATTCTAGACACCATAGCTACTCCTTTTTTGTCTATTATGATGATGACTCTCTTCCCTTCTTCCATTGATAATCTTGTTACTACCATGATGAGAAAGTAGTCCTCTCACTAGGGTGCTAGAAGTAGTTGTGCTATCTGATTTTGTGCTCTTACGACATCTTTATTGTGTAGATTATTATATGTTTAGAATCAATCATTATATTCTTATATTTCTTACTTGGGCATCAATTTTATGTGTTCATCACATCTTCAGTGTAGAGAACTTTGAACAAAGGTATAGTATGTCGATTGATTCTTGTTAGTCTGTTGATGAGAATTTTTCAAGGAGATAGATGAATGATTTCTAGGTAAAGTGATGGCAAGCTTAGAATGATATGTATTTGGGTTTTAATCATGAGGCAAAAGGGGTACTAGATTTCCTTTACATATGTATTTTCATTCTTAATATGATACAATGAAAGAGTCATGATATGTAGCGGTGGTGAAACCCATTACACCCTCATGTTCACATTCATTTGATAATCAACCCTTCGTTCAACCATTTTATCATTTACAATCGTAGTTTAATCAAAACAAGTACGATATTTTATTTTATATTAATCATATTAAGAATCGTACAAATCAAGAAAGGTATAATGTCTCGAAAGTGTTGCTTCAGTGCAAACTGATAGAGAGAGATCTAGTAGAGCCCCATGTGGTTAATATAATTGGGCATGTGGAACGTCTAAAGAAACTAGGTTATCCTTTCAGCCAAGAGTTATCCACGTATATGATTCTACAATTGTTTCTTGAATCATATAGCCAATTTATCGAGTTCTATTACATAAGTAACTTGGCCAAACCACTATTTGAATTTGTTGGCATGTTGATAAATGTTGAAGCACAAATGAGGAAGGACAAACCCATGATGATGGTCAATGGAAGGGAGTCCAATGGTAAATGCAAGGCTAAGAAAAGTTCTGAGGCTAGGCTGAAGTCCAAGTCTTCTGCACTCAAGATAAGGAGAAGGGTAAGTGCAAAAGGGATCTCTCCTTTTCATTTAAAGAAACTAAGGAAGATGAATAAAGGGATACATATATATAATTTAGGTATATATATAATTGAGATTATATTTTCTACTTTTTCATATTGGGTACTAGATACTAGATGAGGATAACACATTTGCTCAAATGTGCAAGATCTAAAAAGAATTAGACCTTTAAAGAAAGTTGAGTTGAATTGTTCATTGCTAATGGAGAAAGATTTGTTGCCGGTGTAGTTAGAACTTATGAGTTATCTTTGCCAAGTACCCTTGTAATATAGTTAGAGAAATTCTATTATGTACCTACTATTATTAGGAACATCGTATATGTATCTTGTTTGGACAAGAATGAATTTGAATTTTTTATAAAGAATGGTCGATGTTCTATTATTGAATATGAGATATTTTATGGAAGTGCCCCTATGTCCTGTGGTCTATATTTGTCAAATCTAGAGACAAGCATGTATAACATAAATACCAAAGATTTTAAACTCAATAACTCAAACAAACATACCTTTGGCATTATCATCTATGTCATATTAATGAGAAACTCATTTCTAGACTCCACAAAGATGGTTATTTTGACACTTTCCATATCGAATCAATAGAGACATAAGAATCTTGTTTGTTGGGTAAGATGATAAAGGCTCCTTTCACCTAACATGGTGAGAGAGTGAGTGATCTATTAGGACTCATACATATTGATGTATGTGGCCCTTTTAGAAAAAATGCTACACCTGGTTCATTACCTTTATTGATGACTTCAGTAGCTTTGGCTATGTATACTTGATGAAACATAAGTCATAAATTCAAGGATTTCATGAATGAAGTACAAAACCAACTTGCTAAAAGAAATAAAGCACTTTGTCCCTATCTAGGTGAAGAATACCCAAGCCAAGAGTTTGAGGACCTTCTGCGAGACTGTGGTATTGTATCACAATGGACTTCGCTCAGAATGCCACAACATAATGGTTTATCAGATAGAAGGAATCACCCATTACTAGATATGGTGCAATCAATGATGAGTTTTGTTCATCTTCCGACTTCTTCCAAGGAACATGCTCTACAAAATGCAATGCTTGCACTTAACCACATACCCTCTAAATCAGTTCAAAAGACTCCATATGAGATATGGTAAGGGAAGTGTCCCAATGTGTCTTTTATGAATATATGGGGATGTGAATCTTATGTGAGAAAGCACTTTCCTTGAAATCTTGGACCCTAATCAGATAATTGTTATTTTTTTGGATATCCTAGGGAAACCAAGGGATACTACTTTTGTACTCCATCTGACAACAAATTGGTTGATTCCATGGATGTTTTATTCCTAGAAAAGGAATTTATTTCCAAAGGAATCCATGGGAGTAAAGTAGAAATTGAAAAGGTTCATAACCAAAAAGAAAACATTGAACCTATAGAGGTACAGAAGGAACAAGGAGACTAAAAACCATTGTGGAATTCAAGAGAACCTTATAGATCTAGTAGGACATGACTTGAGCCTAAAATATTTGTTTATCCTGTAACTCAAGAAAGGCAGATCAGTTGGTCATAGATGATGAACCAACAACCTTCCTAGAAGTTGTTGAGGGACCAGATTCTGAGAAATGGTTTGAGTCCATGAGATCTGATATGGACTCCATGTATACCAACAAGGTATGGACCTTGGTGGATCCATGCGAAGGAGTAAAACCCATAGGGTGAAGTGGGTCTTCAAGAAGAAAATTGACATGGATGGTAATGTACAAACCTATAAGGAAAATTGGTTGAAAAGGGTTTTAGACAAGTTCAAGGTGTTGACTGTGATGAAACCTTTCACTAGTTTCCATGGTTAAATCCATCAACCACATGCTTGCCATTGCATCTTATTATGATAATGAGATTTGGAAGATGGATGTTAAAATCACTTTCCTTAATGAAAATCTTCTTGAGGATGTGTACATTACACAACCTGAAGGTTTTATAAATGTGAAGTATGCAAATAAAACATGTAAGCTACAAAGGTCAATCTATGGATTGAAACAAGCATTTTGAAGACAAAATCTTCAATTTGATGAGGTAGTCAAAGAGTTTGGTTTTAGTCAAAATGAATATGAACCTTGTATATACAAGACGATTAGTGGGAGAATAGTTCTATTCCTCATACTGTATGTAGATGACTTACTATTGATGGGGAATGACATTCTTGGCTTAGAAATGGTAAATATTTGTATGGGATTACCTTCTCTATGAAGGAGTTAGGCGAAGTGATGCGATGATTTTGAGTCGCATTTATAGACCGATTTCATATGTGTTTTGTGCCTTAATTACTCATTTTCATGGATATTATTGCATAATTCACTTTATTTGGTCTTTGCCATCATTTTATATCAAATCCCCTTTGTTTCACTATTTTAAGCATTATTGATCATCTTATCATAAATCGTGTGGATTTACTTGGTCTTGTTGTGCAATTTCAGGAAGAACAAGTATCTGCTTCCGTCGATACCATCGACGGATGTCGATACCATCGACCAAGCCACAGATTGTCAGCCGAGAAGAGCAATACAAAGTCGATACCATCGACACCCATGTCGATGGCATCGAGATGTCTCCAGGCTGCTGGCGAGGATGAAGTCGATACCATCGACGCAAGTCGATGCCATCGACTCAAGGAGAGCTACAGCATCGCTAAACGACAACAACCGACGCTAAAGGAGTCGATACCATCGACACTCAAGTCAATAGTATCGAGATCATGACAGGCGCTCAGAATAAAAGAAAGGAAAGCTGCCGCTAATCCGCTGTGTCGATACCATCGACCCGCATCGATGGTATCGACGCCGGCAGATATGCGTTGGATCTGTTTTGATATCAATCGGACGGCTGTCATTATTTGACGACCTAATTAGGGACTTATACCTAATGACGGCCGCCGAGACGAGAGGATCTCATTATTTTTGGATTGCACGAGTGCCGAGGAGGAGAGAAAGGAGAACGGAGGCCGAGAAGCTCATCCCGGTTGATTCGGACGCTGCCGAAGACAATTTCCACCACCGACAGGCGGGGAAAGTTTGTGTTCTACGCCAAGGATCCACCGGTTCTTCTCCGTTCAGGGGTTTTTCCCATCTATTTCACATTTTTCTTATGAATTCCCCAATTTCTACCATGTATTCGTGTAAGATGAACATGAGAGGCTAAAACCCTCAATCTTTAGGACCGGGAGTAGCCCGAGGATACATTGTATGATGATTTTAGATTGATAATTCATATTTTTCTCTCATATCCATGGTATAAATTCGTTTTCTCTATTGCTATTGTTATGCTTGATCACCATAATAATAAATTAATGCCCTTAATCACTTCGACAGAAGGATTAACGGTTGAAAAGAGACGAATTCTACATTAATTAATAAAACCCTTGACAAAGGAGTTGTAAAATTAATGGTGGGAACTGAGGGACCGATCTTAATGCACTTAGTTTAGGGGAATGATTACTATGACGATGGAATCAACCTAAATCTAAGTAGTGGATTACACCACGACAGTGGGTAATTCTCATTTCAGGCCACTACCCGGATAGAGAGAGAAGTGTGAGGAATTATATGAAATCTAATACAATGTTGACCCGCGGTGAAACCGCCATCCTAAAGATATCCCTTTTAATTGATTAAATTAACCTTTAATCGATTGTTTTCTTTGTTTGATTTTTATTTTCTTTTAATTTGAACAACAAAACCCTACTTTGTTAATCGGTCTAGCTGATTGCGATTAGTTAGTAGAAGTCTCCAATAATTCATGTATCCCTGAGTTCGACTCGGGCCTCACAAGGCCTATATTACTCGACGTGTATACTTGCGTTTAAGCGCATAGTAAAATACACGTCAAGTTTTTGGCGCCGTTGCCGGGGATACGGCGAATTGTTGGCACTTCGAGTGCTAAGAGCGGCCACTCTAGGTCACATTTTTTATTTTATTTTGAAACAACTTTAAATATTCTTAAAATTCTCTATATTTGTGTTTACTCGTTCAAAGCATAGTACTGAACCCCAATTTTCTTATTTCAGGTACTTTGCATGGTGCATACACGTAGCGCAGACTACGCGAATCGCACACCTGAGGTTCCACCTCTGGGACCAGAGGACGAGGAGTACTACGAGCAAGAGCACCAAACCGACATAGATTCTGAATCTGAGCAAGAGCAAGCAGAAGAAATGGCCGAACCACAGACGATATGGGAGAAGATCAAAGCGTCTTCTTCATCAGCTTCAAAGGGGCCTATAAAGAAGCAGGCGATCAACATACCGACATACAAGATCGACCCGACACTGATTAATTTGGTCAAATCCAACGCATTTCACGGGCTGAAAAATGAAGATCCGGTTGCCCACATCAGCCAGTTCGTGGAGAACTGTGATATGGTGAAGATAGACCGATTTCCACAAGATGCGTTGTATCTCAAGTTGTTCCCAAGTTCACTGGCAGGAGCAGCGCGTGAGTGGCTACATAACCTCGACGATGAGTTTGTCGAATCATGGAATCATATGGTGGAGGTTTTCTTCGAGAGGTTCTTCCCTCCTGAGAAGACCAATGATATGATCCGGAAGATCCACAATTTCACCCAACAGGCGGGTGAAACTTATTCTGAGACTTGGGAGCGATTCCAGGTCATGTTGAGGAGATGTCCACACCATGGATTGGACAAGGAGACCCAAGTGAAGATCTTCTACTTTGCTCTCTCCGAGCATGATAGAAGTAATCTTGATTCAGCCGGATCTGGTTTCTTTCTAAATAACACGGATACCAGATGTTGGGAAATATTGAAGAACATGGCTATGAAACAGTCATGGGGCGACAGAGGTGCAGTGGAACATGTCAAGGCTGCTGGTGAATCCAGAATAGTGAGGGAGCTGAATGCCAAGCTAGATCTTCTAGCCAAGAAGGTGCTAACTAAGGAGGATGCATCTGATGATGGGGAGGCCCAAGTGAAATTCATGCAACAGCAGGGATATAGAAACAATGACTATGCATGGAGGAAAGATAAAAAGTTTTCATGGAAGGATCCAAATAATTTTCTGTAGGATCCAGATGCTAAGCCACAGCAGAATGCCGAGGACAAGAACACTGAATTACTAACTCAAATGGTCCAGCAAAACCAAGAGATGATGGCCATGTTTGGAAAACAATTGCAATCTCAAGGTGATATTCTAACCAAATTTGGGCAGACGCTGCAAAGCCATGGAGCACATATGCGGGCATTAGAGACCACCGTGGCACAGATTTCAAATGAAGTGGCGGCCATCAAGCACGCCAATCAACAGAAACCAGCTGAGAATGCGAACGTGGCTCAAGCACATCATCAGGTTAAGTACATGTCGGTTGTAAGAAATGAGGAATCTCCGGTGCAAGAAGCTGTAGAAGAAAGAAAAATGACGTTCAATGTGAATGCAACACCGGCGATACCGTATCCACGCACTTACTATAGATTGCCGGGCGGAAACCATTTCTTCAGAAAATCAGAGAGAGTTGTGAGTATGGTATCTCCATCTAGGCAAGAGGAGCAGGTGCAGGTTGTTTGTGCACATGTGGAGACATCTGAGGCGAAAGAGGAACCACAACAAGCTGCTACTATTGATGATGTCTCGCCAAAGCCCACGTCCGAGGGAATCATTGAAGTAAGCTTAGGGGAGGTACCCCTGAAAAGCTCTTATGTGCCACCTCATAGGCGTGTTGAGGCAGCAGATGTTTCAAATGTGGTTAATCCTAAGTCAAAGAAAGAGCATCGTCACTTTAAGAAATTCTTGGAGATATTCCGGAAACTCCACATCAATATTCCATTGGTGGAGATGATTGAGAAAGTGCCCGCCTATGGGAGGTTCATTAAGGAGATCATCAATAAGAAAAGGCGGATAAAAGAAGATGAAATTTATTGGATGAATGAGATGGTGAGCGCGATGATTCATGGGAGTTCACCAAAGAAGAGAAAGGACCCGGGAGGTTTTTACATTCCGTGTTCAATAGGTGGTCAACATGTTTCTAGAGCGCAATGTGATTCTGGCGCTAGCATAAATCTCATGCCTTTGGCTACATTTCAAAAGCTGGGGTTAAAAGAGATAAAGAGGTCAGCCGCAACAATTGAATTGGCGGATGGGTCTACCGTGAGACCCTATGGAGTATGTGAAGATGTTCTAGTCAAGGTTGACCGATTCATATTTCCGGTGGACTTCGTCGTCATAGACATGCCACCACTCCAAAGCTGCGAAATTCTCCTAGGAAGACCGTTTCAAGCAACGACAGATGTTGTTACTGCTTTAGGGAGAGGTACTCTGTCCTTGGGCATTGGAGGAGAGCATGTTGAATTTAAATTACCGAATGATCCTCCAAGTGCAGTCCCCAAGGTGAAAAGAAGATGACAATCGTCACACCGTCTAGCCTAAGACGCTAAAGAAGGGCGCTTGTTGGGAGGCAACCCAACCATTGGTACATTAGGATAGTTTAATGTTAGGTGTAGATTGCTTTTATTTCGTTTAAATTTTAGTGTAAAGAAGATACCTTGATCCGTTTGTTCAATGTGCAGGCACAGGCAGGGTCGATACCATCGACACACTGGTCGTTGGTATCGACATGGGTTCAGGTTGACAGCTGCAAAAATCACACTGAGTCGATACTATCGACGGTCCCGTCGATGGTATCGACATACCTACAGGCAGGCTGTGCAATAAATCTCGATGGTATCGACATGCCATTCGATACCATCGAGATCTCTGGAGATTTTCAGAAGAAATCGACTCAGTGAAGTCGATACCATCAACGGGTCTGTCGATGGTATCGACATTTTCAAGTGAAAAAGGCGGCGGCCGGACTCGCGAGGCAGTTGCCCTAATCAGCGAGTCGATACCATCGACTTCCGTCGATGGTATCGACGGGCACACAGCAGTGTCGGTGTCAGTTATTCAAGACGAGGTTATTGGCCAAATGAAGTCACATCATCCAGAGCAAATCCGGACCCCACGACCCTGGCAGTACCCACCTCCACCACCATCAGACTGATCTGGTATCACTGTTCCACCCTTAAGATAGTTTTTGACTATGAGGCCATAGTCGGATTCAAGCTTAGGGGGGTGGCTGGAACAGCTCTATCTTTTATCTTTTCTTTAGTTGTTTTTAGTTTCTGCTTTGTTATTTGTTTTTGCAATTTTAAGTTTTTATTTAGGATCCACATCTATCTAGTGTAATCGTGGATGTCTTAAAAATTGTCATCTTGCTGTTTTCATGGGGAAATTAAGGGAATTTAAAATTTTTCTGTGTCATTTGGATAGCTTTACTTGGTTGTCCTTGGGGAACTTGTCCTATGAAAATGATTGATTATGTCAACTTTGAAGCAATATGTCATACTCACACCCCCATTGACTCATAAAAAGTGGATAGTAACGGTTGTTTGAGCCTAACCTAATCAAATGGTAATGAGACCTTAATCAGATGTAAGAGAAAGAACCCTTTAAACTACTACACATGTCAGTAAGGAGGGACACATAATTTTCTTCTAAGGTTCAGTCACTTAATCTTGTGATCATTCCACCCCATTTTCTATAATCCACCCAAGAATTGGAAGTAAAGTGCAGTTTCAATTTCTTTTGTGTGCATAGCATGTAGATAGAATTTGCATTGTTATTTTCATACTTTTGCATAAAACGAGAAAAAAAAATGTATAGTGAGTCATGCACATTACCTTTAGGTGCATGTCATGTAGTTGCACTCATACTTTCATGATTTTCATGCATAAGTACACCATGTACCTCAGGTTGTCTTACAAAGTGATCTAAATTGTCCCATACCCTCGCAATAGTAAAAGATTTCCAATCATGAAGAAAATAGCCTAACACATGTATCTCTAAGCAATTATGGATATGTGGGCTAAGAGGAAAAGAAAAAAATCTGAAAGAAAAAAAAATTTGAAAAAAAAAAGAAAAAAAAGAAGAGAATTTAGAAGGAAATGGAATAAGAGGGAGAAAGGAATGATATCACTTGTATAACAGGGGATTTGAGTACATGATGTGGCTTGAGTAGATTTCTATCTCATTTTGAGGTAGAAGGTTAGTGCATGCATCATTCCACCCACTTTTAGGCATTAGGGCATTCTTAATGTGCATTTGCATCATTTAGGGCATTTTGTTATATGCATTTTGAAACTGTGTAATACTTCCAAATTCTTCCATGAACCACCCATTCCATCCACCCGTTGCTCGAATTGGTAGGTCACCGTGATATTCTCCTCACTCATGTGTATAAGGAGGATGGCTTCCATGTAGATGGTAGTTAGGGCGAGCAACGTAGTTTAGGCGATCACAAGATGCACCATGGCTGAATCGGCGAACTTTATTATGTTAACTGCCTTATGTGATAGTGTTCATCGGTTTGAAGGATAATTTCTTTTATTGATGATTATTGTCGCCTATAGGGTAATTACTGTTCTGTGATTAGGGTAGGCCGGTTTGAGAACGTCCAGTGGGAGTCATTTGTATTGTGGGTTGGTATTTTGATTGTTAGTTGACATTCGCAATTCTATTCTAAGGATTAGTTGCTCGAGGGCGAGCAATGTTTAAGCTTAGGGGAGTTTGATGCGATGATTTTGAGTCACATTTATAGACCGATTTCATATGTGTTTTGTGCCTTAATTACTCATTTTCATGGATATTATTGCATAATTCACTTTATTTGGTCTTTGCCATCATTTTATATCAAATCCCCTTTGTTTCACTATTTTAAGCATTATTGATCATCTTATCATAAATCGTGTGGATTTACTTGGTCTTGTTGTGCAATTTCAGGAAGAACAAGTATCTACTTCCGTCGATACCATCGACGGATGTCGATACCATCGACCAAGCCACAGGTTGTCAGCCGAGAAGAGCAATACAGAGTCGATACCATCGACACCCATGTCGATGGCATCGAGATGTCTCCAGGCTGCTGGCGAGGATGAAGTCGATACCATCGACGCAAGTCGATGCCATCGACTCAAGGAGAGCTACAGCGTCGCTAAACGACAACAACCGACGCTAAAGGAGTCGATACCATCGACACTCAAGTCGATAGTATCGAGATCATGACAGGCGCTCAGAATAAAAGAAAGGAAAGCTGCCGCTAATCCGCTGTGTCGATACCATCGACCCGCGTCGATGGTATCGACGCCGGTAGATATGCGTTGGATCTGTTTTGATATCAATCGAACGGCTGTCATTATTTGACGACCTAATTAGGGACTTATACCTAATGACGGCCACCGAGACGAGAGGATCTCATTATTTTTGGATTGCACGAGTGCCGAGGAGGAGAGAAAGGAGAACGGAGGCCGAGAAGCTCATCCCGGTTGATTCGGACGCTGCCGAAGACAATTTCCACCACCGACAGGCGGGGAAAGTTTGTGTTCTACGCCAAGGATCCACCGGTTCTTCTCCGTTCAGGGGTTTTTCCCATCTATTTCACGTTTTTCTTATGAATTCCCCAATTTCTACCATGTATTCGTGTAAGATGAACATGAGAGGCTAAAACCCTCAATCTTTAGGAACGGGAGTAGCCTGGGGATACATTGTATGATGATTTTAGATTGATAATTCATATTTTTCTCTCATATCCGTGGTATAAATTCGTTTTCTCTATTGCTATTGTTATGCTTGATCACCATAATAATAAATTAATGCCCTTAATCACTTCGACAGAAGGATTAACGGTTGAAAAGAGACGAATTCTACATTAATTAATAAAACCCTTGACAAAGGAGTTGTAAAATTAATGGTGGGAACTGAGGGACCGATCTTAATGCGCTTAGTTTAGGGGAATGATTACTATGACGATGGAATCAACCTAAATCTAAGTAGTGGATTACACCACGACAGTGGGTAATTCTCATTTCAGGCCACTACCCGGATAGAGAGAGAAGTGTGAGGAATTATATGAAATCTAATACAATGTTGACCCGCGGTGAAACCGCCATCCTAAAGATATCCCTTTTAATTGATTAAATTAACCTTTAATCGATTGTTTTCTTTGTTTGATTTTTATTTTCTTTTAATTTGAACAACAAAACCCTACTTTGTTAATCGGTCTAGCTGATTGCGATTAGTTAGTAGAAGTCTCCTATAATTCACGTATCCCTGAGTTCGACTCGGGCCTCACAAGGCCTATATTACTCGACGCGTATACTTGCTTTTAAGCGCGTAGTAAAATACACGTCACGAAGCATCCTATATCTTAGTAATCAAGATCTATAGAGATAGATCTAGAAGGCTTCTTGGCGTAAGCCAAAGTACATACAATGAAAAGGTGTTCAAGGGGTTCACCATGTAGGACTCAAAGAGAGGGAATTTTCTCATGTCCCATGGAATTAGCGTCACTAAAGCCCAGTGCCCCAGTTCTTGTGAAGAATGGAAATACATGAGTAAGATGCCATATGTGTCCACAATTGGTTCTATTAGGTATGCAATGTTATGCAGTCATCCTGATGTTTTGTATGCCTTGATCATGACAAGTTGATATCAACCAAATCCTAGTAAACATCCTTAAGTCATTGGATTGTCATAAAGAATATCCTTATGTACTTGAGAAGAAATAAGGATCAATTCCTTGTTTATGGCAGTGAGGAAGAGTTGGGTATAAAGGGATAGACCAACAAAAGCTTCTAAATTGACAAAGATGATTATCGATCAAAAATATGGATTTGTGTTTTTCCTTAACAATAGATATTTGAGTTGGAAGAGTTTCAAGCAAGAATCAATTGTTGATTCTACAAGGGAAGTTGAGTACATTGTTGCATCTAGTATAGAAAAGGAAGATGTTTGGATGAAGAAGTTCATCAATGATTTTTGAGTGATTCCAAACATTAGCGATGCAGTAGAGTTGTACTATGACAACAATGGAGCTATTGCACAAGTTAGGGAACCTAGATCACATTAAAGTTCCAATCACATACTTTAGCACTTCCATCTCATACTAGATATTTTACATCAAGGAGATGATAAGATTTGTTGAGTGTTGACTAAAAGAAATATTGTTGACCCACTGATAAAAGCACTTTCACAACAAAAGCATGATGGTCATGTTATATCACTTGGGATAAGATTCATGGATGAGCGACTCTAAGTACTAGTGGGAGTCTGTTGGTATGTTTTCCCAGAGTCAATCAATTCCTTCTATTCTATTTTGTTCAGTTATGAGATAATTATATAACATAATAGATATCTAAAGAATGATGTTACTCAATGACATATGTCTTTAGGTTTAGGACCTAGACAATGAGATCATATGTATGATAAGATTACATACATTCTTGTTGTGTCCCTAGTTAGATATTATTGTGGAAGAAAAATAAATGGAAATATTACATATGACTAACATGTGTTTTGAATGATGACAAAGTCTCATTAGTCATGATATAGGATATCAAGTCACAAACATATGTATTTGTTGAAGAATAGTGTACCTGGCAGACCCAACTTGAGAGTGATACATGGAACAATTGAATGATATTCAAAATCAGCTCTTAAAGTGATATTGTTTGATTATGGCTCTTAGACTTGAAGGCACTACACTCATCACATATTGTTCGATGAACGTTGACACCTAACAATTTGACCTTGAATAAGGGTTTCCATAAAGGTGGTGCTTGGGTATGTTGTGACACATGGAGATTGACTGTGAGGGAAGTATATGGAATTTTTCCCTCCTACCAGAGATGATATCCTGACCACTTGATAAGAGAGACTTAGAAACACATGGCCATGCTCATGTGAGTCAATATGTGATATTGATGTCATGTGTATCTCAATATTCTACTCTGGTTCAAGAAACATGGATAGAGTATTAAGAGGGTGATGATTCCATGCCTCACATTCAATATAGATATTAGTGACAAAGGAACTATACAATCACTGTAACACTGATGATGGATGTTGATTGAGTTGTTCTCCAACTTTCTGATTACTTGGGTAACAATGAAGTGTTGTCAGATACCGCTCATTGCTTGTGATGTCATAGTATAGTTATGGACATTCATTGCTATTGTAGTTTGGGACCTATAGGGTCACACACATAGGATGAAACTGGAATAGGATTTTACTCATGGATAAGGTTTAACTTGATTACTAAAGAGTTTGGGTAATCAACATAAACAACATTGGATGATAGTTGGTTGAGTGGAGTGACCAATCTACTGACTAGGAATGCAAGTCAATCGATAAGAGTGTCCATTTTGACTAATTGGAATGTCCAATTGACCGACTGGGCAATCCTTAAGAATGGATCAATGATTGATGTTGTAATCATGACGTGCACCATGAATCGTCACATTGGAAGGAAGTATGTTTGCAAATAGAAAAACATTTAAATTGACTAAACGTATGTTCCAATCAATCGACTGGCATGCCAGCCGGCCGATTAGGATCCCGATTAACTAAATGCAGATTTGCAATAATTGAAAATTAAGAAAATTCATTTCATCGTGTCCCCAGGTTCATGGAAAATGTAGACCATCCACTCCTATATAATAGGGGTGGCCAAGGCTCTTCAGAGAAGTCTCCTCAATTAAATGTTAAGATAACGTGAGAGCCAGAGTTATCTTACCTATAAAAGGGAGAGATAGCCAAAGGGGATAAAGTCAACGCTAGCACATTGAAAACACAAAGGTACAACTCCTTCACATCAATTTTAGATGAACAACGAGGAGTTTCCGATGGTCTGCATGGATTATGTAGAGGAGTGAAGGTTGTTGCCATCACACTAGGAGGTTTCCAAAAACAACCATATGGGTGATGCTTGAGAAAGAAGCACATCACAATAATGATTTTTGTTGGACTTGCTCCAAGACTAGGTGTATTCTTTGGAACCTTCCTTCCTATTCATAGTTATTGATACAATCCAGAGTTATGGGGAATATGGAAAGAATATTTTATATCTACTTCCATCTTTGTCTTTGTATTTCCCTATAGAAAGAGCATGCCTTCTAACTAGTTCTGGAATGATGGAGAAAAATAAAACCATTGCTAATAATACTATGATGGTGATTAGTATCAAAGTTCTAGTGTGTCAGGAACCATCAGCTTTAGACTCTGCTTGATAATTGCATTTTGTCTTGTATGACTCTCTAGTGTAGACAAAATGAGATATAATATTGGTGTCTATCAAGTAGCCTAATGATACTTCTTAACGTTGATGTGTAGGTATCAATTTATGATCATTTGTTTGGTCATATAGAAAGGTAAGCATGCATTGGTATATTATAAAAAATACTCCATAAAGATAACTAACACATATATCATACCTCCTGGAAATGCAAGATCAACATATTGAGAAGATATGATCAATGGTCAAGGGGATAACAAAGCGAAAAATGATTGTTGTATATAATGCATGGTCATCAAATATAGAGGACAAGGCCTACTCCCTATGAATACATGTAGAAGCTTGTTGGTCACCATAATATATGGCTACTGGTGGTATGTCTGGAGAAGAATATCACATAGATTGTCACTTTGCCATCCTAGTAGGTTGTAGTGTAGTGTTGCAATCTAGGGCCAAGCATCTGGGTTAACTGCATCAAGATTGGTTTACTGCATGAAGAGAGGGTTTTCAGATTTTGGTCTCCAAACACGTATGCAGTTGTTTCAAAAAATTTTGAGAAAAAATGGGGATCAGAGTAAGAAGAATATTGTAACTTGACTACTTGGTGCGGGTAATCTCCCTTCCTAAGGTTTATGTTTAGTTAGATGGTGATTCATTAGTCACCTTCTTGAGGGCAAGTCTCTAGCTTAGTTGACAAGTTGTGCATGACAAGCTATTTATTTCTTCAGTTATATATTTTCTCATGATTTCCTAATATTAATTTGTGTTTCTCTTTTTGTTACATTTGTAGTTCTCATTATAGTTTTACTTTATATAAAAAAGAAGCCATCTTCTTGTTTACATATTACAAAGTATACAATTAGGTATTATTCGATTCAATAATGTGTATCATTCTTGTCATTCATTTCTCATTTTTAGTGTTAACATACCATGTTTATTTTTACCCTTAAGAATAAAAAAAATACAAAGTTAAAACCATAAAATACCTAATCATACCTGTATAAGGAAGAACTCAAACTAAAATGATTGAAACATATACTAAAGCATTTGATAGTACTGCAGTAAGTTAACAACTGTAATAATTGAAACAACATGGAGGATTGATTTTATTGTACTTGTAAGAAATGCCCATAAGATTAAAATACATATTGTTACCTACTCGTCAATGTATTCAAGGTGTCACATATATAAAGATAGAGATATTGGATTTGACACATGGTTATATGGGGCTTTGTAAAAGGATTGAAGCAAAAGTACAAGTGAGAGCCCATTTACAAATATGAGAAAGATCAACAACATCGTGCTGGGAATTGAAAGTAAAAAGTGATAGAAAAGTTTAAAAATCAACTCCTACAAAGATTTTACAATTATAGATATGCACCATAATCAAAATTGAAAAGAAAGGAACTTAATCTACAATAAATAGCCATATAAAAAAGGCATGATATACAACATTATATACATAGATTAATACTTATATGGTTATACATATGCTTTTGTTAAGTGGCTTGAAGGGGAAATACTCATTAATAAATGTCCAACAAAAGTCCATGTTATTATCGTAATTTGAGTTGGGAGGGTCAATGGAATTTGCAAGACTATTGACAATAATAAGTTCATCTATTTTGAAAGAAGTCAATGCATGCCAACATGTTGTTGCACCCTTGAGAGATATGAACGATAGAACCTACCATATTTCCGACCAACTCACTGCCACTCTAAAACTATTGGAAATTCATGGAAGGGACTCCAAGGCCAGGGATGAATTTAGGTACCCTATTCCCAAATGATCGACTTAGTTGAGCATAGAAGACATGTTTATAGAGTGGAACCTGATAGGAGATCCACTTAAATGGTAAAATACAAGAGCCATGCAGTAATAAAGTAGTGAAAAGAACACCATTACAAAGTTGCATCATGATTCATTTGCAACTACACCTCACTATAGGAGGTGGTATATCAAAGTAAAAGGGTATACATCTAATAAATCTAATCACATGCAAGAATTTTTGTAGAGGAAACCTAGACATTCCAAGCATTTCTTAGGTCCAACTATATACGATCTTCTTGCATCCTTCTCTTCTAATGTACCTACACCTGGGGGCAGGGAACATCACCCAGGAAATAAGAAACAAAATAAGGTCAACAAGGACTGAGTAAATACATATAATAAACACTTTGGGAATTATGCTCAATCATAAGTGAAAAAGAGATGTACCCACAAAGAGAGGGCTATTTGCAATTCGGTAATTTCAAAATAATTATAATAAGAGGCATATTATTTTGAGTACGATTATGAAGAATAAAATGTTTTACCATATCATTCAACCAAAATCACAATTTAACACAATAAAATTTGTGTGCGTGACAATATAGACTAGATATACCTAAAATAGGGATATAACACCATAGGATCATGACCTAAAAGAAATAAGGGTGGAAACACACACCTTGGGCGGGATACATCTACCCTTTATAAGTATGGTTGTACATAGGTACCATTATTCTAGATATTCAAGTCCAACACATAACATGCATAAATAGAGTGGTAAGAATAGAACTTTATCCACTTTATCATATAAAGGAAATCAAGTTGGTGGGTCAAGAACCCAATACAAACAAAGTATCTCAACAACCAAAAGAATATAATGAATCAAGATCAAGAAATATAAATGTCCAAGTAACTAGATTTTTTATTAGGAATAATAGTTTGAGAGATTCCTGGTTATATGAATGTAGGTTTTCGGGTCAAATAATGTCCAAGATAAAATAGAGGATGTACATAACTTATAATCATACCTAAGTATTATTGCAATACTCACTAATCTCAAGGTCAAAACTACTACAACCTGATCATGATATTTTTACATTCAATTAATATAAACTTCATTGATTATCTAATTATAAAATGACCCTACTATGAGTTGTAAATACATACTTAAAACCTAGCTCATTAAAAATTTCATATTTTTTATTCCAAAAATATATTTTTATATTATTCAGATAAACCAATAATTAACTATGTATTTTGTAAGTTAAATCCATTTATGGTTAAAAAGGAAAAAATATATAAATTAAGGTGTGAAAAGACCAATTAACCCTTGAATAAAATCCAAACATCATATAATGTGACACATAGACAATAGTAGTGTCCGTCTACTGAATCCTACGTCAACCATGGGTCAAAATAGTCAATAAGTTGAAAACACCCTTTAGGGTTACTTTGACTGGGCCCAACCTCCATGAGCACGATAGGGCTTTTGCCCCATGGATTGATCCCCTGTGTCTTTCACCATGGTCACTTGCAAGAGCTAGGAGATCGATACCTAGAGACCAACAATTAGTGTTGATGATAGGTACTCTGTCTGCTCCAAGAGTCAACTGTGGTGGCTATGTTAGGGTGTTCTGGTCTAGTTAACCCCTATGAAATCTAGCTTGCAATTGACTCACACACCATGGTTAAGCACCATTGATACTAGGATCATGATACATATGAGGATTTGATGGAAACCCTAAGCTAGCTTTGAGTCTACAATGATCTCTCAAGTTCAAGATTGACAAAGACTACACAAGACAGACTTGGAGGCTCGTGCAGACCAACATGGCTTGTCTAGTTGACAATACACTTAGTATAATGGTGTCAAGGAGAGAAACCCGAACCCAGTAATGTACTGGAAAAATGGAGTAGGTTGGGTTTCCCAGGCCAAGCATCTTGAGAGGCCCCTCAATGATGAGTTAGAAAATGAAGTATCAACAATGCTTGTTGAGATAGAACTTTAGAGAGAACCACCAAAGACTAACAATATACAATGAAAAGGAAAGCTCTTTAGATGATTACCAAATGTTGAGTTTACTAGAGGTGATCATAGTCGATGCCAATCTAAGAATATCACTTGAGAAGAAGATTGATTCCATCATTGTTATTCACGATCACCCATCCATGATAAGTGAGGGTAATCGAAGAACGAAGAATGGAGAAAGTATCTATATCGATAGGGGGTAGCTGTTATAGAAGAAGGGCAATTTGAGTTTATAGGTTTGCACAATAGTGATGCCCTTCGGGTTTTGTTGGATGTTTGAGATCTAGTTGTATCATAATGGGGTTGAGGGCTAGATCAAATTTGAGGGGACAATTAGATTCATTCTCGATAAAATTGTAAAAAAATGAGCGAGTATGGTGAGGAAAAAGCTTCTGGAAACTGTGGCACAGATACATCTCACGCTTCTATGATAAGAACAGAGTTGCAAGACGAGGTCTTCCAGCCCGAACACCCAACTAACTAATGAGTGTGTTAGCAAATAGTCCAAAATCTAGGTCAAAACAACAATTTACATGATTTGAAGTGAATCAAATCTAATAGACTTATATTCTACATTCGAAACCACCATTCAGGGTGTATTTTATATCCGATTATGACCAAAATTGGTATGTTAGGTAATTAGAATATAAGGAACACAAATTTTGACTTACACTTGCAATTTGAGGTTCTTTGTGTTGTATTTGCCCCATTATACACCTACTCATTAAATTAGGGTTTTTAACTCATCATAATGGTCAAGTAGAGTAAATCCTTTTGAATTGCCTTCAATTCTCTCAATACAAGATCCTAGGGCATTAAAATATGATCCGGACTAACATTTTTTATTATTATTATTATTATTATTCATTAATTTTCATAATTCATTTATTATGATTACTTCTTTCTATATTTCATGTCCATGGGGGTACTGATAAGTCAATTAGGGGGACTACATCCCAATAAAGTCTGATCTCTTCTCAATAGGGAAATATGGGTACTAAAATGTATGCAATTGAGGAATAGTCAGGAAAAGGGAAAAAGGGGTTTGTATAACATGGTCAAATAGGGGTATAGAAGAAAGAATGATCAACCAATCTGCCTAGGATTGAGTATGTTACAACACTCCACCCTTAAATATGATTTTGTCCCCAAAATACATGTGTCACTATCCACAGTGCTAAGACACACTTCCAAACCACTCTAAGACTTCTTAATATACTCAATATAGTCAGATGTTATACAACACTCCATATCAAACATATATCCAAAACCTCATGACAAACCTAAATTATTTTATGCATCAAGTGCTTATATCCTTCTAGCATTATAGGTTGAGGTAAAAAACATTAACACTGAAGACATAAATTATCTTAGTACTACTACATTCATTAAGGTCACCGACCTCTTTTGGAAGTTTTATTATCTTCTTATTTTCCATGCATCACTACACACATGAGATCACTAGGTTGTTATATAGTTTCTCCTTTCCCATCACTTAAGAATGAGTGATCAATTACCATACATAGATCTCCCAATACAATCACTCAAATTACTATCACTAAGTTGATAGGCTAAGATAGATTAGCAACATAAACCTCAACACAAATATCATGATGATTACTATCAACATTATAGTAAGTATTATTTTCTTTTATAATTATCAACACATTTTTTAGATTAAATCTACATGTATCATTATGGTGTAGAATCCATATATGTCTTCTTTGTATGACAATAATAGGTTTCTTTTAAGTTGTATATATATATAAATTTTAGATAGGAATACTAATTAACTTGAATATGGCTACCAAGCCATTATCTAAAAGATGAGGCACATCATGATAAAGGTATAAGATTACAATTTTGTTCTGCAAACATGTTTAGGATTCACAAGTGAGTACTGCAATGTATTATATTCTACTTATTAAATTAGTCATCCATGATTTAAGTATACACCTTACATTGCACATGATTTGGTTGAGGTGTAATTAATTCATTTTACTTTATTTTATTATGTGCATATGGGAAAGATGTACGTTCAAAAATTTCACGCATCCTTAGCATGTTCAACCTAGCTTCTATTTTGGAGTTATCCTTATGACTAAATTACCAGCAAATTGGGTATAGCACATTTAGTTCACCTTTTTAACACTAATTTATTACTTTATGAGACTTAAGTTCATCTCTATAAATCTTAAAATTTATTTTTATTCTCAAGGTAAAATTTATGGTGATATATTTATCAAGGATCACTCAGTAATCCTAGTTAGGTGGTTTCTAGTTTTTTTTACCTTTTTAATAAAATTTATCTAAGTTTTACTTGTTGTAATTATTATTAATCATTATTATTCCTTAAGGTAAGCTACACCGCTAATGAATAAAGTGTGCAAAACCCCACCCCTTAAAGGCTTAATCAATAACTTAGCCAAACATCTAGAGAGGCAACATGGGCGGATCAACTAGATCTTATATACCCAAAGTTTCTTCTTAGTACTCACTAGTACACACTAGCCTAAGGTGATGGGGGAACCCATCGAGGAAGAAGAAAATTAGAGGATAAAATGATAATTCATTATATTAATTCATATTCAACTGCCTAGGACAAACCCCCAATGATGGTATATATACTAAAAGACATGAAACCCTAGACTTGACTTAATTGCACATGTTTCCCAACAAAATATGAAATAAAAAATAATTTTTTTAAATTGCAACTAAGTTCATGTAACTAGATAAATTTCACTTAGGGCCCTACATATAAAAATAAAAAAAATAAATCTAATTAAGTGGACTTCATCCTGCATAATCTCCCCAGGGGTTCAAAAAACAACCCTTCGACGAGTCAAGTTCCAACCCCAAAATACCTTGCCACATGGTTGCTAAAGGAATGTCATGAAACACTTGCTCAAGATGGGAACTTCGTGTGGGGATCCACCTAAAACAATGTCCTGACACACTGAATGAGTAGGTGTTGTGGAATCCATAATGAGCGATGTGCCTATCGTACTGCCAAGGGTGACCGAGCACAATATGGGACACCTTCATGGGAGAGACATCACAATATATGACATCCTTATATAATCCATTATATGAGAAGTGGACCAAATAATGATGTGTCACATGACACATGGTGTTGCCAAACCAACACTGGCGGTAAGGCTGAGGAACAAGCTCAGTCTGTAGGTTGAGTGCATCCACTAATGTTGTAGATACTAGATTGGCGATGCAACCACCATCAATAGTAAGAGTACTTATGCAGCTCTGGCCCTCGACATAAGAGGAAAACAAAGATGATCAACTCAAATGATGATCAAGACCCCTATTGCCAAGGAGATGTATGGAGGTTTCCTCATGCCCTTCATTGTCATCGCTGGGATCACTGGAATGGGAAACATCCTTGTACTTGATGTCATCCTCTTTGGTACCTATAATTGTTTTCAAGTTGCAATCGGGACATTATGATGAATGATGCCCATAACTTGGCATGTGAAACATTATAGTGTCTTCTACACCATGTGTTTCTTAGATGGTGATGTTGGTGTCTTACTAGAGGTCATGCATCCCGACTATGGTAGGAGAGAATGATCATTTGGTGAGATTTCCAATGAAGGTCGTCATCTTAGCGCGTCTGCGATTTGCATAGCAACCTACACTGCATCCTAATCCCTGTTGAAGATAGATGTAACCAACTTCTTTGCAATTTTGTCGCTGAGTCCTTGAGAAAAATTAGTGATCAATATGGCTTCATCACTTTGGACACCAGAATGATGGAATAGCTCATAATTTTTTTTTGTTTACTTAGACACTGATTCAGTTGCTTTCTTAAGCTCTATGAATTGGACGTAGAAATGCTGGTAGTAATCACAATGTAGGAAATGTTCTTTCTTGGCATATTGTAGTACAACCCACATCTCAAGTGGGTGTTGAAGATATTTCCACCACACAAGGGCTCCACCTTGCAACTTCGTTGTTGTGAAAAGTAGCTTTTGTGCGTCCATTAGTTTATCATGGAGTTGGAACTATTTTGCAATGTTGTGGAACCAATCGAGAAGTATATTAGGGTGATGATGCGATGATGTTGAGTCACATTTATAGACTTGTTTTACTTGTGTTTTATGTGTTTATTAGTCACTTTGGTGGTTAATATTGCATGATTCACTTACTCTAGTCTATAATCCTTTTCAGTATCAAATATCTCATATTTTATCTTTTTGATCATAAACAATTATAATATTGGGTTTTATCTCAGCTGATTTGGCTTTGTCTTGCAATTTTAGGAAAAACTCATATATACAGCTGTCGATACCATCGACCATCCGTCGATAGTATCGACATAGTCACAGGAAGACAGCCGCAAGGAGCCAAGAAGAGTCGATACCATCGACGGGGAGGTCGATGGTAATGAGTTACCTTCAGGTTGCTAGCGATAAGCCAATCGATACTATTGACACAAAAGTCGAAACTATCGATGTGCTACAACTTCAGTGTCAGAAAGGTGATAAAACTGACGCCTAAGGGTGTCGATACCATCAACCCGCATCGATGGTATCGAGTCTGCATCAGGCGGGATGATAGAAAAGAAGGAAGGCTTTCTGATATCACGAGGGGTCGATACCATCGACCCGCATCGATGGTATCGATGCCGTCAGATTAGTTTTTGTTCCAGATCGAATCGAATCCAACGGTGGTGATATTTTGGCGACCTAACTTGGTGTTTATACCTAATGATGGTGGCTAGGATAGGGGGATCACGTCATTAGCCGCTGCACACATCGCGAGGAGAGGAGGAGAGGAGAACAGAGCCTGGAAGCACACCCCGACCGTTCCGAGAGCCGAACAAGACGTTTTCCACCACCGAAAGGTTGTAGATCGCACACTCTACGCCGAGGAATGCTTGGATCTTCTCCATTCAGGGGTTTACATCACTTCATCCACTTTTTTCTCCATATTTTCCCTTTTTCCAATCATGTCTAGCTCTGAGATGAACATGCGGGGCTAATCCCCTTTGTCTTTAGGACCGGGAGTAACCCAGGTAATCATTGTATGATGTTTTTATCATAGTAATTCATAATTTGTCTCTTAAATATGTGGTACGATTTTATTTTCTCCATTATATCATTATGCTTGATCATCCTAATGATAATCTAATGCCTCTAATTGCTTTGATAGAAGAATTAACGGTTGAAAAGAGACAAAACTCACATTAACTAATAAATTCCTTGAACAAGGTGATGTACGGTTAATGGTGGAAACCCAGAGGTCGATTCTAATGCACCTAGTTTAGGGTATAGGTTACTACGATAGTGGAACCGACCTAGATTTAGGTAGTGAATTTTATCACGACAGTGAACAATTCGAAATACAGTCCAGTACCCAGATTGAGAGACAAATTTGTTTTGCTATATAGAAATTCATACAACGATAACCCGCGGTGAAACCACAACCCTAAAGATTCCCATCTAAATTGATTAAACTCAACATTTAATCGATTGCTTTGCTTTCTTTTATTTTTATTTTCTCTTTAATCAACTCTCAAAACCTTTTTAACCGGTCTAGCTGATTGCGAACAGTTAGTAGTAGTCCACCGACAGTTCAGTGTCCCTCAGTTCGACTCGTGCCTCACAAAGGCCTATATTACATTGACGTGTGCACTTGCGTTTTATGCATGGTAAAATCGTGTCAAGTTTTTGGCACCGTTGCTGGGGACATGGTAATTGTTGGCACTACGAGTGCTTCAAGCGGCCACTCTAGGCCACATTTTTTATAATTTTATTATTATTTTTGAAATTTATTGTTTATCTGTCATATTTAGCAATCTTCTAGCACTGCACTGAACCAAATTTATCCCTTTGCAGGTACCAGTGCATGGTGAGGACGCGTAGTACAGACTACATGCAGCCATCACCAGAGGTTCCACCGCTGGGGTCAGATGAAGAGGAAAACAATACTCAAGATCAGCTCGAGGATACATATTCCGACTCTGAACCAGAAGCCATGGCAGAAGAACAGACAACATGGGAGAAGATAAAAGCTTCTTCCTCATCAGCATCAAAGGGGCCAATCAAAAAGCTGGCAGTTAACATTCCAACCTATAAGATTGATCTGACACTAATCAACCTGGTCAAGTCTCAAGCATTCCACGGGCTGAAGAACAACGACCCTGTCGCACACATCAACACATTTGTGGAAAATTGCGATATGACCAAGATTGATAGGTTTCCACAGGAGACACTTTACATGAAGCTGTTCCCCAGCTCTCTGGCAGGTAATGCACGTGAATGGCTGCATAACCTGGATGATGAGACCATTGAAACATGGGACCAAATGATCGAGGTGTTCTTTGAGAGGTTCTTTCCGCCTGAGAAGACCAACGATCTGGTACGGAAGATCCATAATTTCAGCCAGAAAGCCGGGGAGACTTATTCTGAGACTTGGGAACATTTCCAAATAATGCTGAGGAGGTGCCCACATCATGGGCTTGACAAGGAGAAATAAGCCATGATTTTCTATTTTACTCTTTCTGAGAATGATAGAAGCAACCTGGATTCAGCAGGTTCAGGGTTCTTCTTAAACAACACAGGCACAAGGTGTTGGGAGATTTTGAAGAACATGGCCAAAAAGCAATCATGGGGCGACAGAGACGGCAGTAGAGCAGGTTCGAGCTGCAGGTGAGTCAAAGGCCATCAAGGAGCTAAATGAGGAGATGGACCTTCTAGCCAAGAAATTACTTGCAAAAGAAGACGTAGAATCTGATGATGAATCACAAGTGAAATTTATGCGCCAGCAACAGGGGTACAAAAACAACGACTATTCTTGGAGGAAAGACAAGAAATTTTCATGGAAGGACCCAAACAATTTCTTACAGGACCCTGATGCAAAACCACAACTGTCGATAGATGATAAGAGCAATGAGTTGCTCAACCAAGTAATCAAGCAGAATTAAGAACTCATGAGCACGTTTGGTCAACAGATTAAGTAACAAGGAGAATTTATGAATCAATTTGGGCAGACCTTACAAAGTCATGGGGCTCAAATAAGGACTATAGAGACATCTTTAGCACAGATTGCAGCTGAGATAGCAAATCTGAAAAAGCCAGCGCAACAAGGTTTTCCCAGAAATACAAACATTCCAGGAGGAAACCAACAAGCTAAGGCAATTTTTCTATGCAGTGGTAAGAAGATTATAAACCCCAGGGCCGATGAACTGAGCACACCCCAGCCAGAAACTACCGGTGATGCCACAGAGGAGGTTCTGATTCTAATCACAGAGCCAGTAGAGGATGTGGTAGATGATGTCACATCAGAACCCATTGCTGAGGAGGAGATTCAGAAGAGGACACCATATGTGCCACCATATCAGAGGACACAGACTGTCCCGGTCCCATATCCAAACAGCTTGAAAGCCAAGAAAGTGGACGCTCAGTTTAAGAAGTTCCTAGATAGCTTTAGGGAGCTTTCTGTCAACATCCCACTGTTAGAAGCAATAGAGCTGATACCCTCTTACGACAAGTTTCTGAAAGACATAATCACAAAGAAGAGGAAGATTCCTGATACCGAGGTCATGGTTCTTAAGGAGTAGGTGAGTGCTTTCATTATGGGCACATTGCCACCCAAAAGGCAGGATCTGGGCTGCTTCAATATTTCATGTTACATCGGTAAAGTGAAATTCGGCGAAGCATTGTGTGATTCTGGGGCAAGTATAAATTTGATGCCTCTCTCTACGTTCAAGAAGCTGGGACTGAAAGAATCAAGACATAGCAATATGACGATTCAGTTGGCAGACAATTCTGTGGTTAAGCCGTACGGTATTTTTAAGGATGTTTTGGTTAAAGTCGATCGGTTCGTATTTCTAGTAGATTTTGTGGTAATGGAAATGCAAGATGAACAAGGAAATGAGTTGCTCCTTGGAATACCCTTCCAAGCTACTGCAGATATGATACTCGAGATGGGAAGAGGCCATTTGACATTGGGAATCGCTGATGACCGATTTGAAATGGTTATGTCCCCAAGCACAACACAATCAAAAGCAAAGGAGCAGTGTCGCATGGTGAAACATTTTGATCAGAATATTTCTCTGTGTCTAGGGAAGCCGTTTCTAGATATGGCTCATGTAAGGACCAAGGTAGAGAAGGGGACCAAGGTAGACATTATGGAGCAGACCATAGTTGTTTCTCTTTGCAGGGTTGTGGGTTTTCCGAATGATGAAGAGGAGGAAATCCCTCTTTCTACTGAAGATGATGCCATAGAAAGTTCTATCCTCGATGCATATCCAAAACTGCCTCTTGAAGCTTGCCTTGTCAATATAACGCATGACTGGATGAGAAGCAAGTCGTTACAAGAATGTGTTAAGATGCTTCAGGAGCTGTCGTGTTATTATGCTAAGTATTATGAAGATCATGGGGAACTCCCACCACCTCTTTAGTCATCTTTGATCAGTCCACCAGAGTTAGAATTGAAGCCACTGCAGCCTCATTTGAAATATGCATTCCTAGCCGATGGTGAAAAACTACCGGTGATTATCTCGACATATCTGAGTGCTGAGGAAGAGGATCAATTGATGATCGTGCTGAAGAACCACCGTGGCACATTTGGGTGGTCAGTCGCAGATATCAAAGGGATCACCCCTACACTTTTCCAGCACAAGATCTAGCTCGAGGAAGGAGCCAAACCTATAATACAGCCACAACGCAGACTCAATCCAAGCATGATGGAGGTCATCAAGAAGGAGGTGATCAAGCTCCTTTCTGCAGGCATCATTTACTCTATCTCCGATTCGACGTGCGTAAGCCCCACACAGGTAGTCCCTAAAAAGGGGGGAATTACTATTACTCACAATTTGTTAAATGAGTCGGTCACGACCCGTTTGGTAACCTGGTGGCGTGTGTGCATTGATTACCGTCGATTGAACTCTGCTATGTTAAAAGATCATTTTCCTCTTCCGTTCATTGATCAGATTTTAGAGCGATTAGCAGGTGGATCTCACTTTTGTTTTCTATACGGTTACTCAGGCTATAATCAGATTTCCATTGATCCTAAGGACCAAGAGAAGTCCACCTTCACTTGTCCTTATGGAACATTTGCATATCGTTATATTCCCTTTGGTTTATGCAACGCACCAGCAACCTTTCAGCGTTGCATGCTTGCCATTTTCTCTGATATGGTTGAGTGCTATTTGGAGGTCTTCATGGATGATTTTTCTGTCTATTGTGTGTCTTTTGATGAATGTTTATATAACTTGGATAATGTTTTAAAATGATGTGAGGACACACATTTAGTTCTCAACTGGGAAAAATTCCATATGATGGTTAGTGAAGGGATTGTGCTTGGCCATAAAGTGTCTAGCAAGGGGTTGGAGGTAGATCCAGTTATGATTGAGGTTATTTCCAAATTACCCCCGCCGAATTCGGTTAAAGGGGTAAGGAGTTTTCTCGGTCATGCAGGATTTTATCGCCGCTTTATCAAAGATTTCTCAAAAATCGCTAAACCATTGTGTTAACTGCTGGAGAAAGATGTGGTGTTTGATTTTAATGAAAAGTGTTTGCATGCTTTTAATGTGCTCAAAGAGAAGTTAATTTCTACATCGGTTGTGCAAACACCGGATTGGAAAAAGCCTTTTGAATTAATGTACGATGCTTCGAATTTCACAGTAGGGGCCGTTCTAGGACAACGAGTTGAAAACAAACCCGATGTGATTTTCTATGCATCCAAAACTTTAAATGAAGCACAACTCAATTACACTACAACTGAAAAGGAACTTCTCGCCATCATTTTTGCATTTGAAAAATTTCGGCAATATCTTGTAGGGTCAAAAGTTGTGGTATGGACGGACCACGCCACCGTAAAATATTTGATGGAAAAGAAAGATGCCAAACCTAGATTGATTAGGTGGATCTTATTGTTACAAGAATTTGATATTGAAATTAAAGATAAGGCGGGAATAGAGAATGTGGTTGCGGACCATTTGTCTAGGTTGGAACGGGTAGATGAGAAGGACATTAATATACCCATTACCGAGACATTCCCTGATGAGAAAATCCTTTCTGTAAAATCTAAGGATCCACGGTTTTCATATATTGTTAATTATCTTGCCTGCAAAATAATCCCAGATGATTGGATATATCAAGAGAAAAAGATTTTTTTCCATTCTTTGAGATATTATTTCTGGGATGACCCCATTTTGTTGAAGCAATGCAGGGACGACGTTTTGCGTAGGTGCGTACTGAAGATTGAATATGATAGTGTACTTTGTCATTGTCATACTCTACCAACAGGTGTCCATCATGCAAGTTCCAGAACAGAGGCCAAGGTGCTTGAGAGCAGCCTTTATTGGCCTACACGTTTCTGGGACGCATATGATTATGTGCGAAGATGTGATTCCTGTCAAAGGGCAGGTAATATTTCAAAGCGACAGGAGATGCCCCTCAACGTGTTTCAAGAAGTTGAGGTGTTTGATCTGTGGGGTATTGATTTTATGGGACCCTTTGTGTCCTCAAACTCTAATTTGTACATTTTATTGCCTGTTGATTATGTATCGAAGTGGGTAGAGGCAATACCCACTAGGACTAATGATGTTGTTGTAGTGTGCAGGTTTGTCAAAGATTACATTTTCTACAGATTTGGTGTACCAAGGATGATTATCAGAGATGGAGGTACCCATTTTAGAAATCAAAAGTTTGCTGCGTTGTTGAGGAAGTATGGGGTAAATCACAATATTGGTACCCCGTACCACCCGCAGACACAAGGGGAGGTCTAAGTGTCCAATAGAGAAATTAAGAAAATCTTGGAGCGCACAGTGGCTTCGATAAGAAAGAACTGGAGTATTTTTCTGTCGTACGCTTTATGGGTGTATAGGATGGCATTTAAGACACCTATAGGCACTACACCTTTTAGGTTGGCTTATGGGCGGGCTTGCCATTTTCCGGTAGAATTGGAGCATAAGGCGCATTGGGCGCTAAGGAAGCTGAACTTGACTTATGATGAGGTAGGGAAGAAACTCATGCTCGAGCTCAATGAGCTAGATGAGCTGATGATGAACGCCTATGAAAGCTCGAGGATTTACAAGGAGAGAACAAAGCTTATTCACGATCGACACATTCAACTGCGTGTCTTTAAGAAGGGAGATCGTGTGCTATTGTTCAACTCAAGGTTGAAGCTGCATCCCGAGAAATTGAAATCCCAGTGGAGTGGACCTTTCATTGTGGAGGAGGTACGGCCACATGGTGCCATCATGGTGCGTGATGGAGAGACAACATTTCTGGTTAATGGACAGAGGTTGAAGCTGTACTTTGGCGAGGATTACATGAGGAAAGTGCATGAGGTCAAACTCATAGCACTTAAGGATGCATGATAAGCTTGATTTTGTCTAGCCTAAGACGTTAAATAAGGGCGCTTGTTGGGAGGCAACCCAACCATTGGTAGTTGCGTCTATTTTCATTCGCATTTACAAGTTAGTTTGGTTTAATTTTGTTTTCAGTGTAAAAATGATACCTTGATCGTTTGTTTAGTGTGCAGGGTTGAGGTAGGGTCGATACTATCGACCATTGAGTCGATGGTAGCGACATGGGTACAGTTTGGCGACTGCCGAAAGTTTTCTGAGTCGATACCATTGACGGCCTCATCGATGGTATCGACTTACTATTAGTGACGCTGAAGAAATTGCCAAATTGGGGTCGATAGTATCAACTAGGATGTCGATACTCGCGAGATCCCTGAAGATTTATAGATGATTTTGTCTCAGTGAAGTCAATACCATCGACGGGCGAGTCGATGGTATCGACCCGGCTACAGTCGGAAAGCGGCAGCCGGGCCTCGTGAGGGTGTTTGACCTACGAAGAGTCGATACCATCGAATTGCGTCGATGGTATCGATGCAACACATCATCAATCCACGAGAGGAAATCAACGGTGGTCGCTACATCAAGGAAGTCGATCCGTGGGATGGGTTGATACCATCGACACTCGTCGATGGTATCGATGCGTCATCGATCTGGGCCACCACATCAGGCTATCGAAAACTATCGATACTCGTAAAGACCCGGATTGTGCTACAGGTGTCGATACCATCGACACCCTATCGATGGTATTGACGGGTCCACAACAGCAACTGACTCAGTTATAAAATGAAAGGATTGATTGTCAAATCTCTTCACACCTTCAGAACATTTTCCCTCTACTTGTGCATTGAGTATTGCTATGCAACCGGAGGCCTGCTACGAGCGTCTAAGGATCGTGATCTCTTCACCGAGCCGTACACCGATAGGAGATCATATTCTCCGACCTTCACCGAGCTCCATCTCCTATTCCCTTTTTCTCTACAACAATGGTGCAGACAGAAGGAGCATCTTCTTCACGGGCGGTCCCGATGGAGATCCCAACCTTCGTTCCTCCACCACCCAGATCGATTCCTCGTCTGAGGATTGTTCATCCTTCTGTGGAGGTCTGGAAGGTATATTAGGAACTGCTCAATAGGAAGATTGAGCCCACCCGCTATGTCGATCAGACTATGATCCGCAATCTGGGGTTTAATGCCAATCTTGCCTATGTCTTGTAGGGGCAGGCAAAGCATACGGGCAGGAGGCCCGACGAGTTGGAGCTCCACGCTGACGGCCAACCATTCTTCGATGAATGGCCGACATACAAGGAGCTCGTGGCGGAGTTCATGGCATCATTGGATATCAATGTCGTGCCCAATGATCTGATCGCTACCGATAGGGAGTGGAAGAAAGGGTGTGTGTCTTTCAGATTCTACAAAAACAATTACACTCTCACTCTTGCCCAGTTCAATTCTGTGTATAACTGGTATCATGACCCTTACCAGTACTGGAGGCCGAACAACCAGACTGATTACGATGACATCTTCGCCCAGATGGTGACTGCGCCTCTAGGCAAGTCTGTTAGCTACCACAACGTTGCCATCGCCGACTTCGAGCATCCTTTTGTGCGGATTCTGCACCGCATGCTCTGTACGACGCTCTTTGCTCGTGGCGACCTTTCTCTTAGTAAATGCCAAGAGACAGTTTGTTCTTTTTGCATAAACTGCTGAAGCGCGAGGAGTGCAACTGGGGCGCGTTCTTCTTGACGCGCGTGTTGGCTGTGAAGCGGAGTACACAGAAAGCTTCTATCCACTTTGGGGGGCTTATCACACCGTTGGCCTTCTACCTTGGGTTGGATTTTTCCCGACTTACTCCGCTTTCCAACAGGAATAAGGTCAACCTGCATCATCTATACCGCTCCAACCTCCTTCTGCTCCGTGATGGCTTGGCTTATGCACATTGCCATGTAAATCACGAATATCAAGAATGTGCACTTCCAAACCCCGTCTTCAACATTGAGGGAGCTCAGCACTTCAGGTGGCCCATCATCTCCATCGATGACTCTGATGAAGAAGGCGGTAATGATGACAACAATGATGATGGCGACGAGCATGAAGAGGAAGCGGAGGCTTTCACTCCTCTTCGGGCACAAGTAGCACCGCAGAAGCACCCCCGCTTCCACCTGGGTGGATCATCCTCTTCACAGCCTCCGCCACCTTAGCCTTCTCATCAAGGAGAGGATGCCTATTCGATGCAGGGGATGTACTCAATGCTGCAGGAGATTCAGTAGACCCAGCTGCAGCATACTGCTTCCTTCGCTGATTTTTAGGATACCACAAACCGGTTGTTCGAGAACTAGCAGGCCAACTATGAGAATGAGCACCTCCTCCTCACCAACCAACAGAATATCCATGACAGGTTGCATAGGATGGAGATGCAACAACAACCATTCTACGACAACTACTGGAGCCAGAACTATTTTGGGGGGTATCCTCAACCTCCTTCGATGCCCCAGTATGATTTGAGTTTCCAGGGGCAGTACCCATCATGGGACCCCACAGCCCAGAAGTACCTGCCACCACCTGACCAATGATCGGTATCACTGCTCCACCTTTTAAGGTTGTTTTTGACTATGAGGCCATAGTCGACTTCAAGCTTAGGGGGGAGTTGGAACAGCTTTTATCCTTTATTTTTCTTAGTTTTTGGTTTTTATTGCTTTGTCATTTATCATTTATTTCTCTTAGTTGTTATTTTTTTTAGGATCCACACTCTATCTAGTGTAATTGTGGATGTCTAATGTCATGTGTCATCTCTGTGTTTGTACATGGGAATCAGGGGTAACTTTGAAAATTTTTAGTGATTTTGCAAGCTTGTGTTGTTCAACTTCGAGCACATGACTTAAGAAAATAATTTGGTTTGTCAACTTTAAAATAGGAAATCACAACTATACATTCCCATGATTCACGAAGAGTGGTAGGTATTGGTTGTTTGAGCCTAAACTGACCAAATGATAATGAGACCTTAATTTGAAATAAGAGAGAGAAACCTCTTAATTATTACACTGGTCAGTAAGGAGGGACACATAATATTTTCCAAAGGTTCAGTCAATTAATCTTGTGATCTATCCACCCCATTGTTTCCATACTCCACCATAAGAACTGGAAGCACATTACGATTTTCATCTTTTGAGTGCATAGCATTTAGGTAGGAGTGCATTTTTGGTAGATTGTGCATAAAAATGGAAAAATGAAAAATTTATAGATAAATCATGCATGCATACATTCCTGAGTGCATATCATCATAGTTTCATAACTGATCTCATGTAGTTGCATTTGAACATATTTTTGAGCATGTAGGATAGTATGTGCCTTATGTCTTCTGGGAAATAAGAGAAGCGGGTAACTCATTTTATACTCTCTGAAATACAGTTGTAATGCCTTGAGGATTACAGTTATGTGAAAGTAAGCCCGAGAAAAAAAAAGAAAAAAAAGGAATTAAAAAAAATTGTACATTTTGCAATTTGAGAGAAAAAGGGCTTTAGAAAAAAAAAGAGGCTGATTTTAGAGGGAGAAAAGAGCTTGTTTAACCCGTGTAATAGGAAGAATAAGCACATAATGTAGTTTTTAGATATTCTATCTCACATAAGATGGAATTGTAGGAACATGCATCATTCCACCCAAAATGTAGGCATTAGGGCATTTTCAATTGCATATGCATCGCTTAGGTCATTATTGTTATTTGTGCCTGTTAAAAATGTATTATTCTTCCATTTCTTTCACAACCACCTATTCCATCCACCCGTTGCTTGAAGTGGTAGGCCACTGTGATATTTTTTCTCACTCATTAATACCAGGAGACTTTCTTCCATTTAGATGGTAGTTAGGACGAGCAACGTAGATAGAAGATCACAAGATGCACCGAGTCTGGACCGGAGGATTTTATTATGTTAACTGCCTTATGTGATAGTGTTCATCAATTTTGAGGTAGATATCTTTTATGGATGATTATTGTCACCTTGAGGGTAATTATCATTCTGTGGTTAGTAAGGGTCGGAATGTGAATGTCTGGCGGGGATCATATGGCGAAGTCTGTTGTGATAATCTATTCTTTAGTTGACCCTCGCAATTCTATTTTAGAGTTTTGTTGCTCGAGGACGACCAATGTTCAATCTTAGGGGAGTTTGATGTGATGATTTTGAGTCGCATTTATAGACTTGTTTTACTTGCATTTTATGTGTTTATTAGTCACTTTGGTGGTTAATATTGCATGATTCACTTACTCTAGTCTATAATCCATTTTAGTATCAAA
Source organism: Alisma plantago-aquatica (assembly GCA_963693085.1). Taxonomy (NCBI): domain Eukaryota; kingdom Viridiplantae; phylum Streptophyta; class Magnoliopsida; order Alismatales; family Alismataceae; genus Alisma; species Alisma plantago-aquatica. The sequence goes on from OY856412.1 coordinate 1,148,726,895, forward strand.
TCTCTCATATTTTATCTTTTTGATCATAAACAATTATAATAATGGGTTTTATCTCAGCTGATTTGGCTTTGTCTTGCAATTTCAGGAAAAATGCATATATACAGTTGTTGATACCATCGACATCTGTCGATACCGACACAGTGACATGCAGACAGCTGTAAGGAGCTAAGCAGAGTCGATACCATCGATGGGGAGGTCGATGGTAGTGAGTTACCTTCAGGTTGCTAGCGATCAGCCAGTCGATACTATAGACATAAAAGTCGATACTATCGACGTGCTACAGCTTCAGTGTCGGAAAGGTGATAAAACCGACACCTAAGGGTGTCGATACCATCGACCCGCGTCGATGGTATCGAGTCTGCATCAGGCGGGATGACAGAAAAGAAGGAAGGCTTGCCGATATCACGAGGGGTTGATACCATCAACCCGCGTCGATGGTATCGACGCCGTCAGATTAGTTTTTGTTCCAGATCGGCTCGAATCCAACGGTGGTGATATTTTGGCGACCTAACTTGGTGTTTATACCTAATGACGGTGGCTAGGAGAGGGGGATCACATCATTAGCCACTACACACATCCCGAGGAGAGGAGGAGAGGAGAACGGAGCCTGGAAGCACACCCCGACCATTCTGAGAGCCGAAGAAGACATTTTCCACCGTCGAAAGGCTGTAGATCGTGCACTCTATGTCGAGGAACGCTGGGATCTTCTCCGTTTAGGGGTTTACATCACTTCATCCACATTTTTCTCCATATTTTCCCTTTTTCCAATCATGTCTTGCTCTGAGATGAACATGTGGGGCTAATCCCCTTTGTCTTTAGGACCGGGAGTAACCCGAGTAATCATTGTATGTTGTTTTTATCATAGTAATTCATAATTTGTCTCTTAAATCCGTGGTATGATTTCGTTTTCTCTATTATATCATTATGCTTGATCACCCTAATGATAATCTAATGCCTTTAATTGCTTTGAAAGAAGAATTAACGGTTGAAAAGAGACGAAACTCACATTAACTAATAAATTCCTTGAACAAGGTGATGTACGGTTAATGGTGGAAACCCAGAGGTTGATTCTAATGCACCTAGTTTAGGGTATAGGTTACTACGGCGGTGGAACCGACCTAGATTTAGGTAGTGAATTGTATCATGACAGTGAACAATTCTAAATACAACCCACTACCCAGATTGAGAGACGAATTTGCTTAGCTATATAGAAATTCATACAATGAGAACCCGCAGTGAAACTGCAACCCTAAAGATTGCCGTAAAAATTGATTAAACTCAACATTTAATTGATTGCTTTTCTTTCTTTTATTTTTATTTTCTTTTTAATCAACTCTCAAAACCTTTTTAACCGGTCTAGCTGAATGCGAATAGTTAGTAGTACTCCACCGATAGTTCAGTGTCCCTGAGTTCGACTCGGGCCTCGCAAAGGCCTATATTACATTGACGCGTGCACTTGCGTTTTACGCACGGTAAAATCGTGTCAGGTGACAATCTCCAAAGTAATCAGTGATGTCCAATTTGATTTGCACACTCTGACATTACCCCTGAGGTTTATGAGGTTGAGTAGTGGAGACAGTGTTCAGATCCTAAATATCTTGAATATGTTGATCTTGGAATTGTTCCACAATCTATAGTTGTGCATCAATATTAGTCTGAGCTTGCATCATCATGTCAGGTTTTTTATTTATCATAGATAATTTTTCTATCAATGTTCAAACTCCTTGTATACATAGATCTTATAATTGTTAAACTCATCCTTAGTAACAATATCTTATTTAGGAGAGGAATTAAAATAATTTGATTCTATTGTAGTGACTTTGTGGACATGCTAGAATGGATGGGATCTGGGGTGCAAGCAGACAGTTCGGTAGGGATTTAGGCAGGCTGAGAAGCCAAGCGGGCTAACAGATTCCAAAGTAGGGAGATAAAGAAGGAATCGAAACTTGGTGGTTGGGAGGATTGTAGAGGCATGCCACTTGGTGATTCTGTTCCTAAAACCTCAAATCTAGATATAGTTGTTACAGAGCCAAACACCTAATATTGTGACAGTTGTAGATGTTAAGGGTAATGAGATCGTGATAGGAGATCTGCACCAAATTATGGACACCGTGTAATTGAGAGGGTAGAAGGATGATAATGGAGGATAGTGTTGGTAGAGGAGGGTGAGGGAGGGGTGAGAGACCGGAGCCAAGAGAAGAAGAGAGTCTCGTACGAGTCACGGATAGTCCAAGAAAAAGCACACTCACAACTTTGCCAGATTGAGGTTTTGGAGGCTGATGGTGATTTGAAGGATGAACATGGTGGATGAGATTTTGTCAGAGGGAAGTCGACTAACATGGGAGATGGGGGTGGATAGGGCATCATTGGGGAAGCATGATGGGGGTCTGTAGGGTCGAGAAGTGAAAGGTGGTTGTCTTGCTATCTAGTTTTGTAGTGAGACGGGTAGTCTTACAATCTAGTTTCTATGGAGGTGAGGGAATCAAAGGAGGGGTCGTGGATCTAGGTAGACAATGGTGGGATGATGGGATGGGGTGATGGTGGTTGGGAGAGCAAAAGCACAAGGTGGAGGCTTGTGTGAAGATGCATCCACTAGAACCGAAGATAGAGAGAGGGTTAATTGGGGTCATAGAGAAATGGTGATGGGCTCACGACACCACTCCCCAAAGTAGAGATTGATGATGTTGGATTGGGGAACCAGCTGAGAGGAGGAGTGGCAGGCCTCATGGTGGGAGCCTAGATAGCGATTAGTAGTTGACGCTAGGATTTTTCCTAGGAAAAAAGAAAGAAAGTTTGGGATGGAAAAGGTAAGTGCCCTAGGATTGTGAGGAGAAACATCTGCGATGCAAGAGTAGAAGGGTGGTTGGTGAAGAAACTTCTAAAAGGGTGTGGGCAGGTGGAGACTGTAGTGGTTTGAGAAGGTTGGATTCCAGGTGTGATACTAGTTGGTAGCTTTTGGGTAGAAACATGGTGATGGGAGGCAACTGTAGTAAGGTGGATCTGGATCGGTGGAAGCAAAAGGGGGTAGAAGAAAATGATTTGTAATGAGAACGACTAGTACATTTTCTCAGGAAAGAAATAACATGAGGAAGAATATAGAGGAACCATACCCTAAAAGACTAGGGTTTGGCTCTAATACCATATGAGGGGAACCTATCGCGGAAGAAGAAGACCAGAGGAGAGAATGACAATTCATGATATTAATTCATATTCAACTTACTGAGACAAACCCCCAAGGCTGGTATTTATACTGAAAGACATGAAATTAAAAATATTACCTAGACCTAACTTAATTGCATATGTCTCCCAACAAAAAATGAAATTAAAAATATTGCTTTTATAATTGCAACTAAGTGCATGTAACTAGATAAATTGCACTTAGGTCCCTACATTTAAAAATAACACAAATAAATCTAATTAAGTGGACTTCATCTTGCATTATAGCGAGTCATGGTTAATCATGTCAGTCCAGGTTTTGTTCACTACATGCTTTCATATTACTCGAATTTCTAGTAGTGATGACTTGGTTCCAAAAACCATAGATAGATCTAAAAGATTTTTTGTACATATAACTTAATAATAAAATAAGTTTGTTAATGAAAGCTTTGTGACGAACATAGAATGGCACAAAAACTGATCCAAGAACCAAGTCCACCACTTATCCACAACATGATACCTATAGTATTATTTGATCATCATTACATTCTACCAACATAATCTAATTACTCAAGCATACAAAGGGTACAACAAAAGGCATATCTAGTCTCGTATTATAGGAGGGAGAAGGGTATCCTATTACACATACTAAAACTCTATTGAATCCTAATAAGGCACGATATCCAAAATGTCCATGTCAGTCTAATAATCATTCGTACTATCTCATCTCAAGACATAGGGAATCAAACAATCATTCAACATCACAAGAAGAGATTTATAGTTTTCTCATTACTTTTTGGTTTGCAACCATAGTGGATCCATAAGACAAGGTAACCATATAGTCAAATCACCCTTCATATCATTCACTAGGTAAGCTTATTACAATATAGGGATGAGAGAGGTGAACTATTAAGGATAATTATTGAAGCCACTTATATCAACTAACCCTTATACGTGTGGCATATAAAACTCAACAAGGATCATTTCCAAACCATAGATAGATGATATGGGCATAGATATTTAGATATACTCCATCTTGAAGGCAAGGCATGCCTAACCATAGATGAGCTAGTCCATATTATCAGTTAATATGAAGGGAATCAATTCAATTATACAACTTACTTGGGATTTTGCTTGTCCCAAAGTGCGTGCACATGTGGCATTCTATGAAAACAATATAATAAAGGGTTTAAGGTGAGAAGTTGTCTTAAACCTATCAATGACTATTCAAGCCAACCTACGCTGCATACCTCTTATGCTAACATCCTAGAAAATAGGAGATAGGAACCAAATCTTACATAGAGTCAGTTCCATGTGGCAACATTTCCAACTCAATAAAGAGGGCATAGGTGTAAGGGTTACTAAAGAATGACTCCCATCCTAGTTTGGGAGTGAAAGTGACCAAATTAATCAGGGGTTGATATCCTACTTGTTATTCCATGACTCAGGGATAGGCATATCATAAACCTAAATGGGTACTTGACTACCTAATTAAGAAACAACATAAGAAAGGATAACTTGAAATAGACAAGTTACTGACTGCGCCGATACCATTTTGTAAAGAGTGGGATGCGATAGGGGATCTACCCATATGGTAGGATACAAGAGACATATAATAACAAAACAACAAAAACAAAATTATTAGAAAGTTACATCATGATTCATTTACAATTGTTCCTCACTATAAAAGGTGGTATAGCGAAGTAAAAATGTATACATATAATAAATCTATCACATGCAAGACCCATTGCAGAAGGAAACCCGACCATTCCAACTATCTTTAGGTCTAATACCTTGTATACGACCTTCATGCCTCCTTGTATTCTAATGTACCTACACCTATGTGGAAGGAAATGTCACCTAAGAAATTGGAAACAAAATAAGGTCAGCAAAGTTCGGTATGTACATATAACAAACATTTGGGAATTATGTTTTATTATAGGTGCAAAAAAGATGTACCCACAAAGAGGGGGTTATTTGCAATCAGATAGGTTCAAAAGTAACAAGAGAAATGGGCCATATTAAATTTTGAGTACAATTATGAAGAACAATGTCTTTCCATATCATTTAATCACCATCTCAATTTAACACGATGAACTTACATGCATAACAATGTTGACTAAAATATACCTAAAATAGGACCATAACACCATAGGATCATGGCCTAAACTAAATAAGGGTGCATATGCACAACCTAATAGAAATACTCATGCCCTTTATTAGTATGGCTTTACATAAGTACCACCATTCTAGATATTATAGTCAAACACATAGCATGCATAAATAGATTGGGAAGAATAGCATTTTAGTCAATTTCTCATATAAAGGCAATCAAGTAGGTGGGGTCCAATAAATCCTTATAAACAAAGTATCTCAACAACCACAAGAATATAATAAATTAATATTAAGAAATATAATCGTATAAGAAATTTTATTTTATTAGGATTAACAGTTAATATATGTCTCATTATGTAGGTTTCCAATCAACTATTTCCCAAAATAAAATAAAGGATGAACATACCTTAGAATCATACCTCAATATTCAGTAATACTCCCAAGTATTAGGGTTAGGGCTTCCACACTTTAAACACAATATTTGTACATTCAATGAATATAAATTCATTGATTTGCTACATAGAAAATGACCCAACTATGATATGTAAATACGGACTCAAAACATAAACCATTAAATTCATCATAGTTTTCTTATTCAAAATATGTATTTATTTGAATTATTTGAATACATAAATAATTAATTATGGATTTTACAAGTTAAATACATATTTGGTTATAAAGGAAAATATAGATAAATTAAGATATGAACAGACTGATTTTCCCTTGAATAAAATGTGAACATCGTATAATGTCACATGGAGACTATAGTAGCATTTAGTTACTGAATCCGATGGTCAACCATAGGTGAAAATAGGTAATAAGTCAAAAATATTATTTAGTGTTACTTTGATTAAGCCCAATCTCCATGGGCAAGATGGGGATTTTACCCCAGAGATTGATCCCATGTGTCTCACGCCATGGTCACTGATGTAGCCCTATTTTAGGGCTTCATCTTATGTGTTTTTGCACTAACACATCTAATCATGCTCGAATGCAATTTAATTGCCTTTTTTTTTTTTAGATGAAACCATCGAGCCCTTGTATTATAATCCAAAAGATACAACAAGCTCTCTAACATTTACCGGGAAATTACTAGTGATAATCATTTCCCTATCCTCTCCCAGTCCGTTCTTAGCTAAATTGTGAGCCATTACATTGCCTTCACGAAGAGTGTGTGTGAAAATAGTAGAGGTTAAGTTTTTTGACTGTCTCCTAATATCATCAAAGAGCAGCTCAGTAGGACTAGCACCCCTGCTTGGTGATAGAAGCTTCAGCCAGACGTTCTTCGCATCCGTCTCGATCTCCACCAGGTTGAAGTTGAGATTTTTAGCCACCTTGATACCGAACTTAACACCTTGCGCTTCCGCAATGAAAGGGCTCCATCTACACTTGCATATCTTCGTCGCCATGGCAATCGTTTCCTTTTTGTGATTTCTGCAAACAGCAGCAAGACGAACTCTGTCTTCTGAAATAAAAGCAGCATCCACGTTTATCTTTATGTAATCATTCATCGGTGGCTTCCAAAGGCAGCTCTTCCGGTCTGTAGCCGAGCTTCCTTGTTCATTGTTGTTTCTTTTGTAATCCACAAAATTATGCGCCCAATCAGTCAAGCTGTGGGCTTTGATACTCGGGTTAACTGTTCTGGAACTGAACATTGATTCATTTCTGCAGATCCACACAGCTAGACAGCGTGCGGTAAAAGCCACCAACAAATGGTTGTCCCCCTTGTTGAAAATCCATCTGACCAGATCACTGAAGTTAGAAGTAGGCGCACCACTAATGATGAGTTTACTATCCTGATCTGCCCAGATTTCCGCACTGTGAGGACACTGCGTCAAGACATGTATGGTAGACTCATCGGCAGATGAACAGACCTCACACACAGTGTTCTCTGTGATATGACGATCCCACAGGTTTCTTTTGGTGGGAAGATTACTGGAAATGCAACGCCAAAGAAAGTGTTTCATTTTTGGGTGCATAGAGCTTCGCCACACATTTTTCCACATCTCATCAGGCTGGTTAACACCACCATTTGCAGCAGCAAGATGGTTTGAGACACCAAGCCAGTAGGCAGTTTTTATAGTAAAGAGACCATCATGGGTTGGAAACCAATAACGGACAGCTTCAACATCTTCGCTTATAGGGGTTCTTAGAATATCATCTCTCTGATCATTTGTGAAATATGTATCCACCAAAGCCATATTCCATTCTGCTGCGTCTGTAATTATTTCTTTAATCTTAAGAGGTCGATAGCTGCCCGAATAATCAGATTGAATGCCCGACCCACGCCTAGCAGGTATCCAATTATCCTCCCAGATTTTTATATTAGAATTCATCGTGACACTCCATCTTAAACCCTCAATTAGAAGAGCTTTAGCCCCCCACATGCTGCGCCAACAGTAGCTGGGATCGTGGCCTCTTGCATCCTCCAGAATGGATTTGCTGTTGTGATATCTAGCCTTATAAATTTCTGCTGTTCTAGAACTCGGATTGATGTAGAGGCGCCATATCTGCTTCGCCAAAAAAGCCATATTAAAAACTTTCAGATCGCGGAAACCCAACCCCCCTTCGTTCTTCGGTTGACAGAGCTTGCCCCAAGCGGCCCAATGCATTTTTCTTCGTCCGTTTTCAGATCCCCACCAGAAGTTTGCTAGAATTCTGTTTATGTCCTCTATGATATTGTCGGGAATACGGAAGACGCTCATCATATACGTGGGTATAGCCTGCACTATGGATTTTATCAAGATTTCTTTGCCCGCCTGGCTCAGCATCTTTTCTTTCCATCCATTGATCTTCTTCCAAATCCTGTTCTTCAGCTCACTAAAAACCGCCTTTTTCGATCTGCCAATAATGGTAGGGAGGCCCAAATATTTTTCATGCGCTTCAACTTGCTTAACCTGCAGAAGCTCTTGGATATTCTTCTTCGTTTCCTCTGGAACATTCTTGCTAAAGGAGATCTCCGTCTTGTTGTAGTTGACTTTCTGTCCAGAAGCCTTCTCATAGTAGCTTAATATGTCAGCTATCTTGTTGGCTTCTTGGAGATTTGCTTTAGCAAACATAATGCTATCATCCGCGAAGAAAAGGTGTGTTGTTCTTGGGCCATTTCTGCAAATACGTGTGCCAGTAATTTCCCCTTTGTCCGCCTCTCTACTTATGAGGTTTGAGAACGCATCTGCACATAAAAGAAAGAGGTAAGGTGAAATGGGGTCGCCTTGGCGGAGCCCTCTTTTAGGGGTTATCAATCCCCTTTTACAGCCATTGATGATAAAAGAGAAGGAGACTGAACTCATACATTCATAGACTTTTTTGCACCATAGGGGTCCAAAACCAAGAGTTGCCATGATTTTGGTTATGAATCGCCACTCCACTCTGTCATACGCCTTGCTCATATCGAGCTTGAGAGCCATCTGTCCCTTCTTGCCCTTCGTCTTGCGTTTCATGGCATGAAAAGTCTCAAAAGCAATCAAAGCATTATCTGTGATAAGTCTTCCAGGAATGAAGGCACTTTGGTTGGGAGTGATAATATCATTCAGAAGCGGTTTAAGCCTATTTGCAAGGACTTTTGAAATGATTTTATAAACGGTGTTGCACAGGCTGATGGGACGAAAATCATTCATGCAATTTAATTGCCTCAATATGCATATTTCTGTCAAATGCACTTATGGACATTCTTTGCATGTTTTTCAGGTGCATGAACCACGCCTTAGATGGACGAGAGAGTAGGAAGGTGCTCTAGGATTCCTCCACCCATGGAGGGGTCCAAATAAGGCTCCAAGGATCCCTTTACCTACCCCTAGTAGCCAAGAGTCAATCCAAGCAAAAAAGTCTCAATGCATGAAATGTGAAGTGCAACTGTAGACATCAACATAGCTGTGGTGATAGGGAACAGATGTGTTTGTCAAGCCAAAAATCACAGGATGACACAAGAATTAACAAGCTACAACAACCTCACCAACACGACTGTGCCAGCCAGAACGTTTGTGCCAAGAAGACCCCAACATAGTCGTGCCAACCAGAATAGTCGTGCTGGACAAAAGTAGAAAAACCATTCCAAGCATAACAACCAAGTCCCCAACTCGCCCACCACGACTGTGCTACCCAACATGTTGTTCTACGTAGCCCCTACCACGGTCATGTTGCCCAGCACGATCGTACTACCAACCCCCATTTCCTCTCTTTCAACCTGACATTTTTCCACTTCCATGCACGATCATTCCCTACCACCACGACCATTCTACACCTCACCCACCATGTTCGTACTGCCCAGCATGGTCGTGCTTCCATCCAAAACCCTACCATTTGTGCATTATTCTCCCTATTTTACACCCAATCACTCTAATGCTTCCCCACCATCTATATATACTAGAGTGGCAGCCATAGCATGAAGGTCAATGATGTATGCACAAATTGTCGTGATTTTGATATCTAATTTGGTTATTTTTTTGTCATTTGTGCTTAATTGAATATATTTTTAATACATATTTTACCAAATTAGTAAAAATCACTTGTGCATCATTTCTTATATTTTTACATGTATTTTACATGCATTTTACATGTTTTAATTATTATAATAATTATTTGATTTTATTCATTGATTATTTTATTGTAGATAATTATTATTTACTGGAGCAAAGTCGATACCATCGACTTGAAACTCGATATGAGCGACATGGTATCAGAGTACAAATATTTTTTGCTCCAGAATGAAAAGAAAAAGGACGTTTTACTGTGAAGAAGTCGATACCATCGACTTCTAACTCGATACCATCGACTAAGACACTGTGGAAAAAATTTTAATATATTAAATCTAACACATATTGTATTAAAAATTACATTTTAGGTTTCCTCTTGACATAAACATGTATTACGGCTATAAAATACACCATTAGAACCACAATTGGGAGATCTATCAGTGGGGGACGACATCAAAAGCGAACGGAGAGAGAAAAGTAGAGGAACCCTACACGGAAGACCTCGGAGGCGTTTTGGCGGCGGAAACGACGGCAAATTCTCTCCATATTCTCCAGATCCACTCTTTAACCCTTTTCTCCAATTTACTGTTCTCAAAATTCATGTTTTACATCTTTTTGACTTACTGTGATACCATGTCGTCTATTTTTGGCTAAAAACTGTAATTCCTTAGGACCCAGGAGTAACCCGAGTAATCATTGTATGATACTTTTTACATAGTTTATCATAATTTGTCTCTCAAATCCGTGGTATGATGTCATTTTTCTCCTTTATATCATTATGATTGATCACCCTAATGATAATCTAATACCTTTAATTACTTTGAAAGAAGAATTAACGGTTGAAAATAGACGATAATAACATTAACTAATAAATCCTTTGAACAAGACAATGTACAGTTAATGGTGGAAACCCAGAGTATGATTTTTATGCACCTAGTTTAGGGTATAGGTTACTACTACCGTGGAACCGACCTAGATTTAGGTAGTGAATTGTATCGCGAAAGTGAGCAATTCTGACTATAGGCCACTACCCAGAATAGGAGACGAATTAGGATAATTGTGTAGGAATTAGTATAATGAGAACCTGCGGTGAAACCACAATCCTAAGGATTCCATTTTTAAATGATTAAACCAATCATTTAATCGATTGTTTTGTTTTCTTTTATTTTTATTTTCTTTTACAATCAACTCTTGTTTTTGGCTTAGTTGATCAATCCTAATTAGTAATAGTCTTTAACCTCACAACTCCCCGTGTTTGATAACTCGGGACTCATAATCCCATATTACTTCGACACGTATACTTGCGTATTACACACACATTATATGTGTGTCAGTCAACATTCATTACACTCTCTGTTGCATTGAATGAGCACCTACCTACTCCCATCCACCCCTACTCCATTTCCACCTTCCACTACCTCAAAACCCTTGTTTTCTAGGGTTTCCACAACAAAACCCCATACTGCCATGCCATCCATCCACCTCAAAGGAAGGAGCTCATTTTGTAATGGCTAGGAGGTAAAGAAGGAGGAGTCTTCATCATGTTCTATGGTCCCACACTTATCTAATTTTTCTTCTTTCTCTTTCTTTCATTTTATATCTAGCTAAGCCCCCTTGGTGGGTTATTTGGGGGTAAAATTATACTTTGATACCATTTTCAGGGAACTTATCTTTTAAAACTCTATAATTTTGTTCCATGATGATTGCTTTCTACTTATGTCTCACTTCCCATGTTTCTACTTGTGATTTGTGCCTATATATATGAATTACTTTTGGTTTTATGCTTGAAACCACCTAAGTGTAGGACAAGATAGCACATGTAGGATATTTTGGGATTTTCTCCTAGGTCCGACTAGTGGATCCCTAGCTAGAACCCCATATTCCCACACATATATCCCTTCTCCTAATCCTAGGTGTGATGTCTAAGTAGCTAGTTTAGGATTGATTAGTGTACTTTCCTAAGAGTTTGCTAAAATCTAGATGGTGAGTAATGTGAGGTGAAATACCCTTACCTCTACAACCCATTCTTACCTTTATCTCCCAATAACACTAAACATTCCTAACGTAGAAATCTAGATTAGTCAAATCCAATTGATCCCACCTAACCTTGGTCTAATTGAGGCTCAGAAGGCTAGATTGGGGTGCAATGGTGTAGTTCCCCTTCCCACACTCTATTCTATCCATGCCCAACCAATAGTCTAGGGTGATTTTGTTGCATTAGAGTACTTCTTTGGTTTAGCAATTTATAATGAATGGTTAAGTTTTGCATGACATTTCCCCCCAACAAACATCTTAGTACCATTCCCCAAGCAACCCACTCTTCCTATGACTTGCTTAAAATCCATTTGTTCTTTTAGCTTGCTTATGCTAGTTCAGTTGCTTGCTTAATTTTCTCTTTAGTCAGTTGCTTAGTTGTTAGTTAGTGATTTTGAGGGGAGTTAGTGCATATTTTTGCATGCTTAGTCTGGGAAGTGGTAGTTTAGGTCTTTCATTTCTCTAGTTTCTTAATTGCTAGTCTAGTGTAGTTTTGTGCTCTTTCTTATGTAGTTGCCTTCTTTGTTAACTATAATTGCTTGATTATGGTTAAACTAGGGTTTGTGCTTATCTTGTTTCCTTTCTTGTTCAATTGCATGCATTATAGTGTAATCAACCAAAACTAAGATTAAACCCTAAAAATTTGTAACACAACAATTTCTATCACATGAGCGGAAGTCAAAAAAAATCCAACTGGGGACTGCTACTAACATGATATACATTACAACAATGATTGATAAAAATCGTTATAGACTATGTATAAAATAAATTCTCATAAATTCTCAAGAAAAGAAACCTGGTTACATCAAACTCTATAAAATATATATATATACATGATTCTAAAACATGTACTCAATCTTAATATCTTAGATCCTGTAGATGGCGCCCCACTAAGTAGACCTCTTAAGACTATGGATGAATATTCTATCTCGACCTCTCTTCTTGTTTAGTATGTGTAGACATCTCATCCCCAGCCATGCACAAAGGGAAACCTAGTTTAGAGTAATTGCCATTGAATTCTTAATATGATGGAAATAACTAAAAGTTGAACTAACATCTGAAAGCTATAAAATTATATTAGTAATAGTCTTTACCTCACAACTCCCTGTGTTCGATAAATCGGGACTCATAATCCCATATTACTTCGAGACATACACTTGCGTATTACACGCACATTATATGCGTGTCAAGTTTTTGGCGCCGTTGCCAGGGAGTTGGCATGGTTAACACTATAAAAAGTTAGGATCGGCCACTCTAGGCCATTGTATTTATTTTCTTTTTTTAGTTTTTTTTCTTCCCATTTTTCATTACATAAAACTTTACTATTAGTTTAGGCATTGTACATATTCATCTAAACATTTCTTTGTAGGTAGTCTTCTTTCATTTTAAAAAAAAAAAGTAAAAAAAAAAGTACATGGCCCCTATTTGTTCTGAGTGTGGAAATGTATATGTATGTTATAGATGTCTGAGTCCAGCTTCATTACATCATGAGAAAATCTCAAAGGAAATTCATCATGAGCATATTAGGATTATGGTTCAATATGTTTTAAATCGCAAAGGTCCTATTTCTAATGGAGGTTGGGGTAGAGTAGAGAAAATGGAAGAAGTTGAGGTTGAGGATAAGGAATTAGAGAGTAAGGAGAACATACAGGAAGAAGTTTTAGAATCACCTCTACCATGTCCTTCCATTAATCCCACACCCACACTCTTGACTCCTAGGATTGATTTTGAATATGGTTGGGGATCTGATGAGGAAAATGAGAAGAATGATGCAAATAATGTGGATGACAATTTTGATACATGTGTTTGGGATACGAGTGAAGGAGAGGAGGATCCAGAAGGTGCTTTATTTGATAGTGATATTAGAGAAGAGGAAGAGAGTGAGGAAGAGGATACTGAGAGTGAAAAGGTGGAGGAATTTCCCATTACCCATCACATAATTCCTTCACCACAAGACCCATCTCTTCATTTCCTTATTGAGGATCCTATATGGGATATATATCCAGATGATAATTTTGAAAGTTTTTGTGAGGATATTAAATGTGGGGGAATTGAATTATTAGAAGAGGAGGCACAAAAATTCACCTTTGATATAACCCCTCCATTATGTGTAGATAGGAGTGATCCATTGGGGATGGTCATAGAAATTAAGGATCAATCATCATTATACCTTTCACCTCATGGCTATCTATTTCTGCATGTGCTCCCACATCAAGACTTGATTGTGAGTCGTGTTCATATTCATGTTCAATGCAATGATAATTTACTGTTGAAATGGAACGTCAACCATACATGTTGGTCTTCTGACTATTATTTATTTTTTCTCATTGTGTAAGGAACCAAAAGTTTAGAAGGAAGAAGCAGAGAGAGCTTTACCCTCCTCCACGACCACTTGATTATTGTTGATTGACATGTGTCCATCCTAGGATGTTAAACAAGGAAGCTTGTGGGAAGAAACCCACCAATTAGGTTTATTTTGTTAAACTTTCAATTTTATTTTTACATTCCTATTTTGTAGTTTTGTGATATCTACTTTTGATGTAAGTAAAAAAGCTGCCTTGATATGTGCATTCAGTGTGCAGGGACGCATTGAGTCGGTACCACCGACTTCACTGTCGGTAGTACTGAGTTCTCATCAGTGACATCTCACAAGTTGAGCAAGCATCGATACTTCACCAAGCTTGAGTGCTTATTGGAGGGCATGTCTTCATGTGGATCCCACCCACCCATCTTTTGCCCAGATCTAAGCTCACACATCGGTACAATTATTCCATTTGTCTTCCTTTACTTTTAAATTTGCGGACAATCCCATATTCAAGCTTAGGGGGAGGAATGGAACGATGCTTCTAGCTTTACCTCTTGCATCTTTTCTTTATATCATACATCTACATGTTTGTGTTTCATAAAAAAATAGATTTTTCATTTTATTTTTAGAGTCCACTTCTATCTAGTGTACTTCTGGACAAAAATATAAAATTTTAGTTAGGATTAGCCGTTTGTTGATGATGTGGTATCAATTCTGAAAATTCTAAATAAAAATTTGAATGTGCTTTTATGCTTTGCTCTTTAAGCTAAATTTTCTATGTTTAAGAGTACATAACTGGAGGAATTGTTTGGATTAGTCATCTTGATGACATACTGAATGAATGAAAAACCTAACTTAACCCTATGGCTTGTGTTATGACGATGATGTTTGAGTCCAAGCCAACCAAACAGTAACGTGATCTTTAATGTGAATTCTAGAAATAAACTCTAAGGTTACCCTGTTACACAAGTTGATCGAAGAGGTACATATCATGGTTGGGAAAGACATTGTCTCTTATTCATGTGTTCTCATCCACCTTTCATTCATCTTCATTCACCACCATAGGATGATCAAGTTTAATCGAAGTTATTTTCCTCTTGTATGCATTACATGGCATGATAGGAAGCATATAGTTAGTTCATTTTATTATGCATTAGAAAAAGAAAAAAAATCATATAATCTCTTTTGAGCATTTTTAGTTTGCATAACAAAATTTCATATAGTTGCATTTTCATTGCATATTTCATAAGATGTTACATATTTATTATCTTCTACAGTCTTCTCTCATGAAAGAGCATAAAAAAAGTTGTATCTCCTTACTCCTTCTTCAAATACAAAAGGCAAAAGAAAAAAAACCAAGCATGAACTGTTCATCTTGCTAAAAATAGGGCAAAAAAAAAAGTTATTGAAAAAGAAAAAGAAAAAATAGGAGAAAAGGAGGAAAAGGATTTTAAGTTCAATGCCATATTCTCTCTAAGCAACAAATGAGGGGATTGTGATTCTTTTTATAAACACCTTTCCACTTATACTCATCATTAATATGAGACATCCATTGCATGCATCATTCCACCAAAATAAAAAAATAGTCATTAGAAGTCATACATTCACATTTTATCCATTATACAGGTGCATCATATTTTTACTTTTTGCATAAATAATTTGGATGGTTCTTGTGAATCCTATTTTCATAGCCACCCATCTTTTCCACCCATTGCTCTGCATAGTAGACACCATCATAATTAATCCCGTCATCCATTTTTATTTGGGGATCTTCTTCCAAGTAGTTTATTTAGGTAGATCAAAGCAATGTAGATAGGGAGATCACATGGTGCATCAAGCATGTGTCCTACTGGCCATGATATTAACTGCTTCATATTGATAGTGTTTTTCATTAATCTTATTGTGGACATCTATTATGAACATGATTGATCGCTTTAGAGTAGTTACTTGTTCAGTGTTTGGCAAGGATCGGTTTGGGACCAACTGGTGGAGGGCGGTTAGAAAAAATAATTCATAGGTACCTGTCTTCTTGCTGACTTTTTAAAACAAATCCAAGAGTAGTGTTGATCGAGGATGAGTAATATTCAAGCTTAGGGGTGTGATGTATGCACAGATTGTCATTATTTTGATATCTAATTTGTTTTTTTTTGTCATTTGTGCTTAATTCAATATCTTTTTAATAAATATTTTACTAAATTAGTAAAAATCACTTGTGCATCATTTCTTATATTTTTACATGTATTTTACATGCATTTTACATGTTTTAATTATTATAATAATTATTTGATTTTATTCATTGATTATTTTATTTTAGATAATTACTATTTACTGGAGCAAAGTCGATACCATCGACTTGCAACTCGATGGTAGCGACATGGTATTAGAGTACACATATTTTTTGCTCCAGATTGAAAAGGAAAGTTGATACCATCGAATTCCAACTCGATACCATCGACTCAGATGCTGCAGACCAAATTTTAATGTATTAAATCTAACACATATTGTATTAAAAATTACATTTTAGGTTTCTGCTTGACCTAAACATGTACGACGGCTATAAAAGACACCATTAGAACCACAATTGGGAGATCTATCGGTGGGGGACGACATCAACAACAAACGGAGAGAGAAAAGTAGAGGAACCATACACGGAAGACCTCAGAGGCATTTTGGCGGCAGAAATGACGGCAAATTCTCTCCATCTTCTCCAGATCCACTCTTTAACCCTTTCTCCAATTTATTGTTTCTCGAAATTCATGTTTTACATCTTTTCAACTTACTGTGATACCATGTCGTCTATTTTCTGCTAAAAACCGTAATTCCTTAGGACCCGGGAGTAGCCCGGGTAATCATTGTATGATACTTTTTACATAGTTTACCATAATTTGTCTCACAAATCTGTGGTATGATGTCATTTTCTCCATTATATCATTATGATTGATCACCCTAATGATAATATAATACCTTTAATTACTTTGAAAGAAGAATTACCGGTTGAAAAGAGACGATAATCACATTAACTAATAAATCCTTTGAACAAGGCGATGTACAGTTAATGGTGGAAACCCATAGTATGATCTTCATGCACATAGTTTAGGGTATAGGTTACTACTATCGTGGAACTGACCTAGATTTAGGTAGTGAATTGTATCGCGAAAGTTAGCAATTCCGTCTACAAGACACTACCCAGAATAGGAGATGAATTAGGATAATTGTGTAGGAATTAGTACAACGAGAACCTGCGGTGAAACCGCAATCCTAAGGATTCCATTTTTAATTGATTAAACCAATCATTTAATTGATTGTTTTGTTTTCTTTTATTTTTATTTTCTTTTTCAATCAACTCTTGTTTTCGGCTTAGCTGATCAATCCTAATTAGTAATAGTCTTTAACCTCACAACTCCCTCTGTTCGATAACTCGGTACTCATAATCCCATATTACTTGACAAGTACACTTGCGTATTACACACACATTATATGTGTGTCAGTCATCATTCATTACACTCTCCGTTGCATTGAATGAGCACCTACCTACTCCCATCCACCCCTACTCCATTTCCACCTTCCACTACCTCAAAACCCTTGTTTTCTAGGGTTTCCACCACAAAACCCCATACTGCCATGCCATCCATCCACCTCGGAGGAAGGAGCTCATTCTGTAATGGCTAGGAGGTAAAGAAGGAGGAGTCTTCATCACGTTCTATGGTCCCACACTTATCTAATTTTTCTTCTTTCTCTTTCTTTCATTTTATATCTAGCTAAGCCCCCTTGGTGGGTTGTTTGGGGGTAAAATTATACTTTGATACCATTTTCGGGGAACTTATCTTTTAAAACTCTAAACTTTTATTCCATGATGATTGCTTTCTACTTATGTCTTACTTCCCATGTTTCTACTTGTGATTTGTGCCTAAATATATGAATTACTTTTGGTTTTATGCTTGAAACCACCTAAGTGTAGGACAAGATAGCACATGTAGGATATTTTGGGATTTTCTCCTAGGTCCGACTAGTGGATCCCTAGCTAGAACCCCATATTCCCACACATATATCCCTTCTCCTAATCCTAGGTGTGATGTCTAAGTAACTAGTATAGGATTGATTAGTGTACTTTCCTAAGAGTTTGCTAAAATCTAGATGGTGAGTAATGTGAGGTGAAATACCCTTACCTCTACAACCCATTCTTACCTTTATCTCCCAATAACACTAAACATTCCTAATTTAGAAATCTAGATTAGTCAAATCCAATTGATATCCCACCTAACCTTGGTCTAATCGAGGCTCAGAAGGCTAGATTGGGGTGCAATGGTGTAGTTCCCCTTCCCACACTCTATTCTATCCATGCCCAACCAATAGTCTAGGGTGATTTTGTTGCATTAGAGTACTTCTTTGGTTTAGCAATTTATAATGAATGGTTAGGTTTTGCATGACATTTTCCCCCAACAAACATCTTAGTACCATTCCCCAAGCAACCCACTCTTCCTATAACTTGCTTAAAATCCATTTGTTCTTTTAGCTTGCTTATGCTAGTTCAGTTGCTTGCTTAATTTTCTCTTTAGTCAGTTGCTAAGTTGTTAGTTAGTGCTTTTGAGGGGAGTTAGTGCATATTTTTGCATGCTTAGTCTGGGAAGTGGTAGTTTAGGTATTTCATGTCTCTAGTTTCTTAATTGCTAGTCTAGTGTAGTTTTTTGCTCTTTCTTAAGTAGTTGCCTTCTTTGTTAACTATAATTGCTTGATTATGGTTAAACTAGGGTTTGTGCTTATCTTGTTTCCTTTCTTGTTCAATTTCGTGCATTATAGTGTAATCAACCAAAACTAAGATTAAACCCTAAAAATTTGTAACACAACAATTTCTATCACATGAGCGGAAGCAAAAAAAAATCCAACTGGGGACTGCTACTAACATGATATACATTACAACAATAATAGATAAAAATCATTATAGACTATGTATAAAATAAATTCTCAAGAAAAGAAACATGGTTACATCAAACTCTATAAAATATATATACATGATTCTAAAACATGTTCTCAATCTTAATATCTTAGATCGTGTAGATGGCGCCCCACTAAGTAGACATCTTAAGACTATGGATGAATACTCTATCTCGACCTCTCTTCTTGATTAGTATGTGTAGACATCTCATCCCCAGCCATGCACAAAGGGAAACCTAGGTTAGAGTAATTGCCATTGAATTCTTAATATGATGGAAATAACTAAAAGTTGAACTAAGATCTAAACGCTATAAAATTATATTAAATCGATGAGTCTTTTATTTTTATCTTTTATCCGATTTGTGGCCATCATTGTACGATAAATCCTCCTGCATTGGCATAACTACGCCTCTGAATTGGTACTAATGTACCTCTAAATTGGCATAACATGCCTCTAAATGAGACTAAGGTACCAAAGTACCTATGAGTTGGAGTAAGCGGTCCTATGGATTGGCTTAATTATGCATTGAATTGGTACTAAAGTACCTATGAGTTGGAGTAAGTGGTCCTATGGATTGGCAACAGATGCCTCTAAATCATCTCGAGACTAACTGAATGAAGACTTATCATATAATGTCTTATGTGAAGGTTCTGACTTACGTATCTAATGTCAAAACTTAGTGAATTCTAAATATGAACGTATCTTATACTGAAACTGAAAACTAGTAACTAATAACTGAACATGTACTGGATTCTGAATCTAAATCTAGTCTGAATATCTCTGAAAGTTTTTCTTACTTAACTGATGCATTAAAATTATTCTATTTGAAACTAAAATATTACAAAACTAAATTCTTAATATGAAGCTCTATTCTTAAATTTTGAATTAAATCTAATTTTGAAATCTAAATCTAAATATGTATGTTAATTGATAAATAACTGAGACTAGATCAGATACTCTTATTAGGTATGTGGATCTAATTTATGACTACTCACAATGAGTAGTTTGAATCTAAAATCTAAAATCTAGATTTGTGTTGTCTGAATAAATGCTAATATGAATCTTTGATTTAGCAAAATGTCTTAATTTGGTTCTAAAATCAGATATATGAAATTTGAGAAATTAAATTGAATTGAGTAAATAATGCTAAGTATATGAAAGTATCTTAAATATCAAAAATCTATAGTTTATAATCCTCACAACATAACTTATTCTAAATAAAGTTTGACAACTCAGAGTATCATTAAACAAGAAATATGAATGTCTAAACGTAACTTAGTCTCTATGTCACTTGGTAAGAATGTATAAGATGAATCATTGTAATAATGAAATTCAATAGATATGACCCACTCACCATTTTCAATGATGGTATCCTTAGGGTAGTCCTGATCTCAAATTCCATAACTTAATAACCTAGACATCACCATAGTTTTATTAGTCCATAAATATTTTTCTCTCTTTCATTTTTAAATCACAATACCCATCACCCTGGCCTCCTAAATTAAATTTGGGTTCTTATTTAGAAAAAAATAAATTTTATCTAAAATCACCATAAAATTTTAGTGTTAAAATTACATCAAAACACTATTTATATAATTACTATAAAATATTATACACACATAAGCCCCCAAAAAATCATCTTATGCACTAATATAAGCATGTACATCATGTAATGATAAAAAATCTCAAACATAATCACATAAACTAATCTTACTAACTCAATTACTATATAATAAGGAAATAGATACAAATCATACTCTATACAAAATATGCATACCTATCTCATAACGATAATAATAGACATCAACTATATCGCCTTAATGGCCACTTAATACTCAAAATTAAATATTAATATAATAACAACTAAAACTCCTATAAAACTTTGGAAATAATAACCATATAATGTAATAGTGTCCATATAAAAATATCATGTCATTTCATGGTCAAATCATGGGTGAAATACCCAAAATACCCTTATTAAGCTTTTCATCAAAAATCTTGCTAAAACTTATAATTATAATGATGATGCTTTAGAATAGTGTTTAACATATCAAAATACACATTCTATAAAATTTCCATGAATTTCTAAATTCATTTGGTATATTTAATTGACAAAACATCAAAATCATATACTTTTGAATACACAACATATAATAAATAACAGACATCAAAATCATATTTTGGAAATATTTTTTGAGGTGATACGATTGAAAACCTTTCTATTAACACCTTATTTGTCCAAAATAGGACTCTATATCTTGAGATATGATTTATTAAAACCAACTTTTTTGTCAGTGATATCCATCATCAAATAGGGATCCAACGACCCTGATCATTTGTGTACACTTTGGTCACCGCTACTGTTGTATGCGGACCTTAACCTGACCCATCTATTGGTTCCGTGCACCCTTATTCTCCTTCATGGGAAGTGGACCTCTACTCTAGGAAGAGAACTGTAATGCTCGGGCCCACTGCCCTAGGCTCTAGTAGAGTTTTAGGAATGACGACTAGCCCCACAAACCACCACTAGCCTTAACTGTGCACTTTGTCCACACTGACGCGCAAGCCAGGATCAACTTCTTGACTGGTCACCCATCCTAGTACTACTCCAAGATGAGCATGCTTAACTATATAGTGTTTAGTGATGGGCTCCCGGAAAAGGTGCACCTTGGTGATATAGGTAGTCCAATCATTCCTTTTAAGATCAACTTATCCAAGGCCTCAAATCCTGGAATGTTACAATCTCTGCCACTTAGACTCTTGATGTCCTCGTCAAGTCTCAACTATAAGGCCTCATAATCTCTTCCCCATTTCAGTGTAGACCCACAATGGCACCTGGACACCCAACTCCCGATCACAGAATACCAGTACAAGGTTGGCTACGTCAACCATGGATAGCCCTTTCCTACATGCCTGGACCGCACAGCTCAAGCCTGGCATGCCACATGCCCATGTGGGCCCCACCTACTAGAGGGGAATTGGCTCTGATACCATTTTTAATGCCTGGGCCCACTGCCCATGGCTCTAGTAGAGTTTCAGGAATGATGACTGGCCCCACAAACCACCACTAGCCTTAACTACGCACTTTGTCCACACTGACGCACAAGCCAGGATCAACTTCCCGACTGGTCACCCATCCTAGTACTACTCCAAGCTAAGCACACTTAACTACGGAGTTCTTTAGAGATGGGCTCCCGGAAAAGGAGGTGCACCTTGGTGATATGGGTAGTCCAATCATTCCTTTTAAGATCATGTTATCCTAGGCCTCAAACCTGGGATGTTACAATCTCCCTCACTTAGACTCTTGATGTCCTCGTCAAGTCTCAACTATATGGCCTCTTAATCTGACCCCATTTCAGTGCAGACCCACAATGGGCCATGGACACCCAACTCCCGATCACAGAATACCAACGCAAGGGTGGCTATGTCAACTATGGACAACCCTTTCCTACATGCCTAGACCGCACGACTCAAGACTGGCATGTCACATGCCCATGTGGGCCCCACCTATTAGAGGGGTTATGGCTCTGATATCATTTATAACGCACGGGCCCACTGCCCTAGGCTCTAGTAGAGTTTCAGGAATGACGACTGGCCCCACAAACCACCACTAGCCTTAACTGCGCACTTTGTCCACACTGACGCGCAAGTCAGGATCAACTTCCCGACTGGTCACCCATCCTAGTACTACTCCAAGATGAGCACGCTTAACTATGGAGTTATTAGTGATGGGCTCCCGGAAAAGGAGGTGCACCTTGGTGATATAGGTAGTCCAATCATTCCTTTTAAGATCAACTTATCCAAGGCCTCAAATCCTGCGATGTTACAATATTGTAACGTCCTAGGATTTGAGACCTTGGATCAGATGATCTTAAAAGGAATGATTGGACTAATCATATCACCAAGGTGCACCTCCTTTTCCGAGAGCCCATCACTAAGAACTCCATAGTTAAGCGTGCTCAGCTTGGAGTAGTACTGGGATGAGTGACCAGTCGGGAAGTTGATCTTGGTTTGCGCGTCAGTGTGGACAATGTGCGCAGTTAAGGCTAGTGGTGGTCTGTGGGGCCAGTCGTCATTCCTGAAACTCCACTTGAGAGTAGGGCAGTGGGCCTGAGTGTTATAAATGGTATCAGAGCCAATTCCCCTCCAGTAGGTGGGGCCCACATGGTCCTGTGACATGCCTGTCTTAGAGCCGTGCGGTCCACGCATGTTGGAAAGGGCTATCCGAGTTGATGGAGCTGCCCATGCACTGGTAGTGTCCAGGCATGTTGGAAAGGGCTATCCAAGTTGATGGAGCCGCCCTTGCGTTGGTAGCCGTGATGGGGAGCTGGGTGTACATGTGTCATTTGGGTCAGCACTGAAATGGGGATGATTATGAGGCCATATAGTTGAGTCTTGACGAGGACGTCAAGAGTCTAACTGGGGGAGATTGTAACGTCCTAGGATTTGAGACCTTGGATAAGATGATCTTAAAAGGAATGATTGGACTACTCATATCACCAAGGTGCACCTCCTTTTCCGGGAGCCCATCACTAAGAACTCCATAGTTAAGTGTGCTCAGCTTGGAGTAGTACTGGGATGGGTGACCAGTCGGGAAGTTGATCCTGGGTTGCGCGTCATTGTGGACAATGTGCGCAGTTAAGGATAGTGGTGGTCTGTGGGGTCAATCATCATTCCTGAAACTCCACTTGAGAGTAGGGAAGTGGGCCCGAGTGTTACAAATGTTACGACCCTGCCTCCCAGTAACCCCCAATTAAGGGAGACCGAAAGGACAGAGCCGTTAACCAATAACCCGGATCAAAGGTTCGGAAATTAACTAAGAACAATTATTAAACATAAGCTTCATCCAGGTAAGGGCATGATTTCGAGGCTGATCCTTCATGAAGAGAGGACCTCTAATGGTGAGGTTAGTTGTAGGGTTAGCTCTAGAGAGAGAGAGCAGGAACCAAGCAAGAATGTTGGAATCCTAAACTCTGAGATATGTAGGGAGTTGAGGATGTTGCGACCTAAGTGGATGATAGTGGTCTCCACATGCTTGATCCCTAGAGGTTGTTGATGTCTTGGTGGCCATGAGAGGAACCAAACCCTACAGAGAGGATGAGTCTGTTGGTACCTTTGTACCTATGGTTTAGATGGGAAAGAAAGAGTTTTGTCAAGGGACCGATCTGGTTGAACTACCCATGAGAGAGATGGTTCAACTACACCATGATGCAAGTTCAAAAGTTCTTGAGGTTGACCTAAAGGTTCCCTTCCATAAGATGGAAGAAGGTATATGAAAAACTCGATGTTAGTACTGTTTATCATCCCTAACTAATGATTAGTATAATCCATACTAAAGGGTCTGATGAGAGCTTGTGTGCTCGATCAGGATGATATCTAGAGATAGTTCTTGTCATATGAAAGATGTGATGATAACCACCATCGCTAGTATCGGGAGTTAAAGAAGCTTTGTGAGAGAGGTTGTGTCGGTCATCACTTCAGTAAGGTGATGTTGGTGAAAGGACCACATGATGGTTAGAAAAGGACCACAGTGTGTGCATATGAAGTCGCTTTGATCGTGCAATGGTTGAAAGGAGCCTAGAGACGACAAGAGTCGTGAGCAGATGCAGAGTAGACTAACATGCAGTTCACTGTGGGAGAATATGTGACATGAAAATCCGACCCCTCTGAGCTACAACTAAGGAAGTTGGGTCCCCGATACACGGGTCCATTTGAGATGGATTGGTGGAGAAGGTTATGGTTGACTTTACCCCTCAGGATAAAGTAATGTGTGATAAGTTCCAGGTGTCCAATTTTAGAGCACTATGTGAGGTACCCATACCATGTGCTGAACAATGAACCTAGTGAGCTCCAAGGGAGGCTAAAATGGCCTAAGTCACATGTGTAGTTTATAGACGCTAGAGTGAAAGAACTCAGAGAAAATAATATGTGATCATAAAGGTTCTTTGGAAACGCCATGAGTACGGTAAAGCCACATAGGGGCCAATGATGGACATGGAAAAGTCTTATCCTGAATTGTTTGTTTGCTTGATAGAATTTTGAGGACAAAATTCCTATAAGAGGGGAAGGATGTTACAACCCCAATTTTTGGGTTCAATTGGTGAGAAATGTAATTTCTCATATTAAAGATAATTGAACAAATAATGATATAATTTTTTTTTGGTTTACAATAGCCTTGATGTTTGTGTTGTGGGCTTTATTGGCTATTGGGCCCAAATAACAAGAAAATTCAATTAGTAAATAAATAATTGAATATTTCAGAAAACGAAATAGGTAGAAACCTCTAGAAGGCAAAGAGATGTAATCCAAGGGTGGATTTCGTGCCTCTTGGGTTCCTTGGGTACCAAGGAGTCCAAAGTTGCAAAAAGAAAACAATAAGAAAAGAAAAGATTAATTAAGTACTTCTTTAGTAAGAAAGAAATTGAAAATAATGATAAAATGTGGAAAATGTGTGGAAAGAGGCATAAATGAGATTTCTTGGTGAATTTTCATATCCATGAGGTTTCTAATATTAAAAGGAATACCAATGAGGAAAATAAAAGAGAAATAAAGAGAAAACCTCAAAAAGAGTTATTTTAATAAGAAATAAACATGATAATGGAGAAATGATGCATTTAGATGCATCTAGAAGGATAATAATTATCCTTGAAAAAGGAATTTTGAAATGATGGAATGTCTTGGGATCCAAGGAGTCCCAATAAAGAGGAAAGAAAGAGAAAAAACCAAAATTGTAAAATAAGAGGATAATGTGATACATTATTAGTGGATTTTATGATATTGATAGAAAGGAAGTATTTTCTATTAAAAGAGAATAAGATTTCGTGGCAATAAATTAAAAGGCAAGTACAAAGAAGATAAAAGAAGTAATTTTTGAAATCCTAATATTTAAATAAAAAGGATTATAAAAAAAAATTAGGAAAGAGAGAGGAACTTGCTTCTTATAGAAGGAATTAAATTCCTATTGGAAGTGGGAGTGGTTGCATCATGGGCAAGCACCCCAGGGCGTTGCTACACTCCCCTATATAAGGGGAAAGACCCTGGACCGAGTCCAGAAGATCCCACACGTAATCCTCCACTCTTGTCTCTTGTTTTCGTTCTTCAACCCTAACCCTGGGTAGCAGCGCGAGCATGGAGCTATACGGAGCCAAGGAAAGGAAGAGATGGTGGCCTGATGTGCCACGTAGCGAAGGAACACCTTGGCCATCAAGACTATGCCTTGGAGCACGCAGATCGGCAGCCACCAGGCTGTAGGGGCGGCCGCAGAAGGCTTGGGCAACGGGAGAGCAACCAGCCACCTTGGCCAAGGCTTGGGGGCGCCCTATGTGTGCCTAAGAGGGGCGGAGCTAGGGCATCTCTTCCCGGCAAGAATCGTGGCCCGTGGAGAGGGAGAGAGACGCACATGGGTTGCAGAAGGACGCCTAGGGCGTCTGCGTCGCACCTGCTGGAGGAGGAAGATGACCAAAGGAAGATTGGACGGAAATGCCCCTCTGTGGGCTGAACAAGAAGGGTCTTAAGTGAGGGCATAACGGTCAATCCGTTATGTTTCCAAGCAAGCCGTGTGCATGGAAAAGGACGACATGGCACCATCTGATTGGCCGAGAGGTACATTTCTTTGCTAAAATCGTAACTAATTCTAGGGAACTCAGACTAAAACAAGTCATATATGAATTTTTATTAGGAGAACGAGAGGAATCCAATAAAAATGGTATTAAAGATAGATTCCGTTCCTAATTACAAAAGTACTATAAGTTAATGAAAATTGCATTAAAGGTAAGTTAAAAACCCTATTTGTGATTAAAGGTTGAATCTAGTATGCTTAATGGGTTAATTGAAGTGTTAATAACCTATTGAATGATAATTTTAGATTCGAACCTAATCTAGATGTAAAATTGCATGATTTACGGTTTTTAACCCATATGAGAATTATTAAGAATTTAGAAACCCTAATTTAGGGTCAAAGAGGATAAGATCATATTTAATTTGAAAAATGTGAGAATATGTTGTTATATGATGGTTCTAATCTATTTCGAGCTTTAAAGTTCCTAATCATGGATAAAAACCCTAAAATAGTAATTAGGGTTTTCTCATGAACAAAAGGTAGTATTAATGGCAATTCAAGTTCATATGTGATTAGACCATAATGAATTTTGAATTGATGATAAATGAGCATAGAAATCTTGTCATGGATTAAAAGGGATAAAAACGGTAGCTTTAATGTAAAAGAAGCTTAATGAAATTAATTGATGGTTAATGGTGCCTTTTAATCCAAGAATAGGGTTATATGTTGTTAAGATAACCTTAATGTTGAAGAATAGATAAGATAATAAGGGTTTATGAGTAATGGCATAAAATTAGGGTTTAATATGGTAAAAGATGAATGGAAACCCTAAAAGTGAATTAGAAACCCTAGTAAATGAGCTAGGTTTAATAGATCTTGATGACATGAGTAATAAAAAGGGAATTACATGATTATTTTAGGATCTTGTTGAAAATGCTTGCTTTCTTGGATTCTTATTTACATGGATATTTCTATTCAAATCATCAGATCAGGTATGTGGTTACGCTTATGAATATCTCGAGTTAGTTTTCTGAGGTTTACCAAAGTTTTCATCGATGTTGTGAATTAATTGTTGGATGATTTTAATTCATGCAAACTATAATGTGGATATGACTATCACATAAGATATATGCCTATTAGCTCAGATCCTGGTCCCCTTTGTGGCTTAATAGTTGACCTAGTACATGGCTACCTATGGGGTAAGACCATCAGGTCATTGGATGACTTAGTACATGGCTACCAATGGGGTAGCTCCATCAAGTCACATTGAGTTAGATATTGGGCTACCTTCGGGTAGTGCCATGCGACTCTATTACCCTATGTATTGGCTACCTGTAAGGTAGGACCATGGTGGTAAGAATCTACCTAAAGAGAGGTAGCATACAACTCCACTGCAGGGATAGCACAGAGTTAGGGGATAGGTAAGGATTGAGTAGCATGGCTTAAAACGTAATCTTTGTTGTTAAATGATTAATTGAATGATTACTTTGTTAAGAATAATTGCATGATCAGTGTTTCCCCCACATACCAACTTCGGCTGACCGACATTTTGTTTGCTGGCATTTTAGGTACAAGCCAAAAGAACAAATAGTAAATCATCATATTGGGAAATACATGAAGTAAATTACAAGGAGGATTAGTTAGAGTAGAATCCTAAAGTGGATAGAAGTTTAGAGATACACGTTTTCAAAAGAGAAAAAAAAAGGTATGCAAAAGTTTATTTTCTTACAGCTTTTCAGTTTAGTCTGTTAAAATTTAATAATTGTTCTTGGTTAATTGTCGAACCTTTGATCTGGGTTATTGGTTAACGGTTCTATCCTTTCGGTCTCCCTTAATTGGGGGTTACCGGGAGGCGGGGTCGTAACAAGAATAGAGTAGGTCACTTAGGAGCTCGAAAGATAGCCCTAGGCCATCTTCTCGTGGGGGCTACCCTTGTTGTCCATGGTTTGGACTTCCCGAATAGGGAGGCCTTGCTAATGTTGGAGAAGAGGCCACGATCGAAGGATCCTACCTGAAAACTACAAGACTCATCCCAACCATCCTCCCCAATCCTCTCATCTCTCTCTCTCTTTGAGTCTCTTACCAAAACCTAATATTTACCACTGTCTAATCCAACTCTATCAAAAACTGAGGATTTTGTAGTCTCCCATCCCTCCAGTGTTGGGAGAGATCCAAACTCTAGAAGGCTTTGTTCAAACTCTATTTGAGTTCTATTTGGGGTGCACAGAGAGTGAACCTAATGCCCCCTTTTTCAATTTTTTTTATAAAATTCCACTTCTTAGAAACAATTATGTAGAACATAAAGATCCCATTTAAGCACAAATTTTTGAGTTAGCGTTATTATTTCATTATATTTCAGTGGGCAAGAGATTCTTTTTCAAAACTAGTTGGATAGTGATTCCCAACACACTTTTTAAGTAAATGTTGTATAATTACAAATTTAATTACCTAAACCACTAGATAATCAAAATGGTCTAAAATTTTTCCAATAATCTTATGTTTTAGTATTCCATATACTTAGAATATTTTGAGCATTTATTACAAGTAAGGAATACTCTGTTCCCAATTTTGTACTCCAAGGACCCATGTGTAAACAATGGTTGGCCCAAAAGGGGATATAATAGGGTTCTAGGGCTCATGGCCTATTCCTTGATCTTATAAAAGAGCCATTAGCTTAATCATATTCTCAATTATGAAACCAAAGCTTGAATCGGCATTTGCTCAGTGAATCTTTCATATGATGAATTTGATGATTACTATAACTTTATTTACTTAATATGAAAACCTAAACTAGGACTAGGGTTCAAACCATCAGCTCTAGTCATCATATTTCTTTTATAGTTAACTTTTGGTTGTTACCTCGTATCATAAAAGTACATATGAGATTTCCAAGCTTCAAGGGTATTACTGTTGGATCTAGGGATCTAGAGGAGGGTGAATATAGCTAAAAAATCTCACAAAATAGATTAGACCTTCAAATTATATCAAGTTTAAAGAAATAACTTAAGTGCAATTTGAATTCCTATCCATCAAGCATGGCAAGGATGGGAGAGATTGATAGCAAGCACTTGACAAGGCGATGTAGAGTGGTTCCACACTACAAACTAGAAGTGAGTCAGTCCACTACCTAGAGAGGTCAACCTCTAGGACTGTGCAAGTGATTTTCTCTATATTATCACCAATAAGAGTTACAATACAAGACCACCAAAGGACTTACCCATCCAAGCACAAGGAGTATCCACCTTACCAAGGAATTACCCACTTTCGATAAGTCTTCAGCCTTCACCAAGGTCTTACTCACACAAGCACAAGTCTTTTGCCTTTAAGGACTTTGCCACTCCTCTTGGATCTTCAGACTTTGCCTTCTCCTTCACCTGGAGAAGATCACAACCTCTTCATCAACCTTGAAGAGGACCCACTACATCTTCTTCTTCACTCGAGGAAGCCTGCTTCACCCTTACTTCATGTAAGAAGGGGATAGAGAAGTAGGAGAAGATGAAAGTTTTACATGCACAAGGGTGGAGCTCTGTTACAATATGCCTCACTCACTCACAATCATGAAATGAAGTGTGTAAAGTAGAGAGAGAAAGGGGCTCAAGGAGTAGTAGAACACTCAACTATAGCAAGGACCTAGTATAGCATGAATGAGCAAACTTGGAATGAACTCCAAGGGGTCCTATTTATAGATGGGGGTGATCCCTTGAGTTGGGGATCACTTAGGGTCAAAATATAGACATTTTCCACAATGAAAAGGATCTATTTTCACCCAATATAATCACTTTTTCTATGTTTTTTTGTATAGTACATTTGGTCGTGTGTCAATAATGGTAACTCGATCGATCAACTAAATGACAAAGCCAATTTTCAAACTATTGGTCGAGTTTATTTTGGGGAACTCGACTGATGAGCTAAAATTGAGTTTGCTCAGTGAGTCGGTCGGTCAAGTTCTATGAGTGTACAACTCGAGCGATGGGTCATCTCAGAAAATCCATCATAGGATCGGTCGAGTTTCCAACTCGACCGATGAACAGCCTGTGACAAATTTTCAAAGATGATTGTTGGGTGATTAAACCTTGGTATAAAGTGTCTTACATATTTTTCTCATCTTAGTTACAAGTCATATCATCAATACAAGTGATTAAAAAATTCTTTTAAGGTCGTTTGAAGTGATTTCCTAAATACCACACTTGCATTGCATTTAACTTGAACTTGGATAAGCTAGGGCTTGCGTAATTTGATCCTTTTCATGTACCTAAAGCCTGAAATCAATCTTGAACAAACATATTAGATACATAGGAATGGAATGGTTAAGTCATTATCAAAATATGGACAATGTAGAACTCTCAAGTCAACATTCTCCCTCGTTTTGACAATGACAAACCATTCCTCAATCATATTGAAAAGGATATTAAAATTATACCTTTACCTTGTGAATTGTAAGGGAATTCAAGATTTGAACAATGTGAATTGCTCCCCCTCAATTTATGCTTACTTAAACCTTAATAGTTAGTCTATCTACACAAAGCAACATAATACATGCATACTATATGGTCCTTTAGCAAGTTACATGATAAAGCATATAATGAACAAGAAAAAGGATCACATAGGCAGTAAAAGCAATATGATTAACATTGAATTTCTCTCCCCCTTTTGACATTTTCAAAAAGGAATGGGGGTAGAATAGCATAAAAATAGGTGTTCTCCAAGAACAACCAAGCATATATCCAAAAACATGCAATTTCAAAAACATACACCAAACAGAGATGAGAGAAACAAACAAGCTAAGTCATAATCAAAATATGGTGAAACATGGACCCAACTCATAAGATATAACAGATCAAAGAGTAAGAGTGCTCAAAATTAAGATTAAAACCCAGAATGCAAGTTCTCATAAGACAGTTACAAGTCAAAACGATCAAAACTAAAAAGATAAAATAGTACAACTTAGATCATGTGCCCATATGTTTCTAATATAAAATAGCCTAGAAAGATATATATGACCAGCAAACAAGACTAAAAACTAAGAACAACTAGACATCTAAGTTATCTATATAAACATCATCATCATCCTTAGCATCTGGCTCGTAGTCATCATATCCATTTGAAGGTGTAGCAACATCTCCTAGTAGAGCCACCAAAGCCATCATCATCGTCAGATGCAGCACCATCATCCTCACCATCATCATCAACCTCATCAACATCAGTAGCCTCCTCATCAGCCTGGTCTGGCATCTCTTCATCAGCAGAGGAACATAAACCATGATCGGGTCATCGAGCATTATGCTCATCCCATGACATACCAAGAGCATGGAGCTCATTGTCTTGTGGGAAGGAAGGAGCAGAATCATAAAGGCTAGCAAGTAGAGTGGCCAAGGGGCCAGAAGGTAGAGGCAGGACAACGGGAGTAGGTCCACCAGCAGTAGAGGGTGTGGCAGCATAGAAGGTGCAGGTGGAGGGACAGGGTAAAAGTGATTGTATGCATAGGATTCATAATCACTTTTTGGGTAGGGTTGGTAGGGTAGGTAGGAATGTGAACAAGACATGTTCATGTTTGACATGATTGAAAATAATTCCTGATGCAGGTGCTCCTGGACCTGGAGGTTGTATGCCTATTGATGTATCTTATATCCCATGGGGGTTTCATTGGACACATGAAATGAGGCACGGGCAGGTCATGTAGGATGAGGTGGTGGAGGTGCTCAGACGGAGGTGGAGGTAAAGGCAGAGGCTCTAGGTGTGGTGGAGGAGAGGATAGGCATAGACTTCTAAATAGTGGTCTCACTAATACAAACTCCTTTTTGGGCAGGTTTGTAATGAAAGTCATGGAAAAGAGATTTTTCAGTGGCAAACTAAAATAGACCACATATCAGGGCACAGTAGAGAGGGTGGGTGCCACGGGTATTCTTTCTTGAGTCAAAGAAAGTCATATGGTGGAGGATGTATATAGGCCACTTGAGTCTAACATTGTCTAAGAGGCAATGTATAATCACCACAGTGTTCTCTACAATTTTTTTTTGATTTTTCTTCGGATGTATGTTGAAGTTAACAACTAGGGTAAGGATGCACCTCTTGAGATACAAGGAAGAGGAGGGAAGGGTTCTCTTCTTCTTATAGGGGAATTAAGGCTTCTTCAAGTAACAATGAATGTCAGAATGTGTGAGACTGTATTGCTTGTAGAAGGCCTCGGGGTCGAGAAGGTCGAAATACTCAGGATAATCCTTATGCCAGGTGTCAGTCTCATCGGTACCTGAGAAAAAGATGTTTAAGGTATCCTCTGAGATGTGGAATTTCTTCTTGGCTATCTTTTACGTTAGAACCACTTGAGTATTAGGAGGGCGTACGAGGGTGTCATAATTCCAACACAAGTTAGCGTAGAATTTGTGAGCCGCTTTCGTTCTAGTTATGGAATTGTTGTAGCACACACGTTCAACACCCGAGGTGGATAGATGGTGAGCGTGTAACAACTTCGCAACTTGATATATGACCTCTTGGCTTCTAGGTCTTGGATCAAAGTGGGCACGAAAAGGGAAAGGATTCCAGGGAAGGAGGTCCTTATACCTATTTATAGCCTCATTTGAGACAAAGAGAGTCTCATCAAAGGAGATCAATCTAGAAGAGGTTGAAGAGGATGGTGCATTGATAGGGGCGGCTCTCTTCCTCCTATTGGAAGCCATGGAGATGAGAAAGAGAAGAAAGAGAGAGCAAGAGCTAAAGATGCACCACTAAAAACATTCACAAACCTAGGATAGGTAAGGGGGAAGGTCTAGCAAGGTCTAGCTAGGTGGGATTAGGGCTAGGTTGAGGATGGGAAGGGCAAGGGTAGAGAGCTTAGGGCTAAGGGAGGTGGAATTGATCGACTTTTCTCTAGTTGAAAGGGAGAATAGTCAGTCGAACCTAACTTAAGAATGCTCTAGCCCATCCATCGGTCGAGTTTTGTGAACTTGAAAACTCGACGGATTGGATTTTTAAAAAAGCTCTCGGCCATCGATCAATCAAGTTGGCAACTCGACTGATGGTGAACCTGGCCTAAAACCAACAAACTTAATTTCTATCCATTAGAGTGATAATTAAATTTATTTTTCAACTCTGTTATGTATATTGAACATACTTAGGCACATATCACTCATCATTGCGTACTAATTTGTGATAAAACATGCATTTGTGAAAAATACCCAAAAATAAGAGAAAAACAAGGCAAAATGAACATGAAAAATGGTTTTTTGGAAAATTAACAAGCAAAGATGATCATAACAGATACAAGACATATAGGATAGATAACAACTAGCTAGAAGGTATATCTGATTCATTCAAAGCAGTTATAAGCAATTTTTTTCTAATAAATTAAATTGCTCTCTAGCTAGAGGTTTAGTGAAAATGTCTGCCAACAGATTTTCTGTGTCAACATGTGTGATATAGATATCCTTTTAGGCAATGTGATCTCAGAGAAAGTGATTGTGAACCTCTATATGTTTAGATTTACTATGCAATATAGGATTGTATGATAAGTTAATTGCGCTAGTATTATCACAATAGATTGGAGAAGCATCAAAATGAATGTTAAAGTCTTGGAAATTTTGCTTCATCCATAGGACCTGGGCACAACAACTCTCGGTTGCAATGTACTCAGCCTCAGTGGTTTATAATGCCATTATTCTCTATTTCTTAGAGAACCAAGACACCAAACATGGTCCTAGGAGGAAACAAGTGCCACTTGTGCACTCTCTATCAATGAAGCACCCTGCATAATCCACATCACTATAAGTCGTAAGAGTAAAGTCCCTTGACTTGGGATACCATAGTCCAAAATTTTGGGTTTTGGCTAAGTACCTCAAAATCCTCTTAACAAATATAAGATGTGATTTCTTAGGATTTGATTGAAAGTGAGCACACAAGTCAACATTATATCAGGTTTAGAGGCAGTTAAGTAAAGTAAACTTCCAATCATACCTCTATAGAGATTCTCATCTACCTTCTCACCATCTTCATTTTTATCAAGTTTGATAGTGTTTGACATGGGTGTGTCCATTGGCTTAGTGTTCTCCATCCCAAAGCGCTTAAATAGTTCACTTGTGTACTTGCCTTGATTGATGAAGTTTCCATATTTTGTTTTCTTGATTTGAAAGACAAGGAAGAACATGAGTTCACCCATCATACTCATCTCGAATTCACTCTGCATAAGATCACTAAATTCTTTACAAATATCAAGGTTAGTTCTACCAAAAATGATATCATCAACATATATTTGTATGATAAGAAAATTGTTAGAAGTATGCTTTAGAAACAATGTAGAATCCACTTTGCCCATGATATACCCATGATTTAACAAAAAGTTCTTTAATTTCTCATACCTATCCCTTGGTTCTTGTTTGAGTCCATAGAGAGCTTTATAAAAGAATTAAAAATGGTTAGGTAGACTATCATGTTCAAAGCCCAGAGGTTGTGCGACATACACTTCCTCCTCATTTGTACCATTCAAAACCGCACTTATAATATCCATTTGATAAATAAGAAAGTTTTATAACTAGAAAAAGCAAGCAACATATGAATGGACTCAAATCTAGATGTAGATGCATATGTTTCATCGAAATCCATACCTTCTTGTTGATTGTACCCTTGAGCCACTAACCTTGCTTTGTTCCTTACCACTTTGCCGCATTCATCAAGCTTGTTGTGGTAGACCCATTTGGTGCCAATGATATTTCTATCACTTGGTCTTGGCACAAGGGTCCAAACTTTGTTCTTCTCAAATTGATCAAACTCCTCTTGCATAGATAGGATCCATTCTTCATCCCCAAAAGCTTCCTTGACATTCTTAGGCTCAAGTTGTGAGATTAAGGCATTGTTGGCTTGTTCTTTGTTGAATGCAAACCGCGTCTTCACTCTTTCAAATGAATCACCTAAGATCAGCTCCTTTGGATGATTCTTTGCAAATCGAGGGGTTGGATCTTTCTTATCATCATCTTTTTCTTCTTGTTGAGTGGACACCTCTTTTCCCTTTTGGGTTATGTTGAGTTCTTTTAGAATGGGAATTACTTCACCTACAACATCATCATTTGGAACAATATCTTTGAGAATAGAGGGGTTAGTCTCAATAAACTTTGCATTTGTGGATTCTTCTACTTTGGAAAGATCAACATTAAAAACTCTATAAGCCTTACTAGTAGTGTTATAGCCAAGAAAGAAAGCCTTATAAGATTTCAGATCAAACTTGTCAAGAGAGTTTTTCATATTCAAAACAAATCAAGGACATCTGAAAACATGGAAATACTTGATATAAGGCTTCCTACCACGCCATATCTCATAGGGGGTTTTCTTCAGTGAAGGATGAGTAAAAACCCGGTTTCGCAAAAAATATGAGGTACTGACAGCTTCAGCCAAAAACTTGCTAGGAGTGTCATACCCTAGAAGAATGGTCCTAGCCATCTCCTGTAAAGACCTATTCTTCCTCTTTACAACCCCTTTTTTTAAGGTGTTCAAGGTAAAGAGAAGTTATGTGCATAACCCGATTCTTGACAAAAACACTCAAAAAGCTCATTTTCAAATTCTCCCTCGTGGTCACTACGGATGAAAATAATGCGGTAAGAAGCTTCATTTACAAAAGCTCGAGAAAATGTCAAGTGTATCACTTTTGGAAATCAGAAAGAAGGTCCAAGTATATAGAGAAATCATCGACAATAACGAGGCACTACTTGGAACCACAAAGTGATTGAATTCGCATTGGTCCAAAAATATTAATGTGACGAAGCTCAAGAGCTCTCTTGGTATTAAGGACTCCTTTGGATTTGAAGGAGGACTTGGTTTTCTTTCCTTGGGTACAAGTTTGGAATTCCTCATCCTTTTCAAAATCCAATTTGGGAAGTCCCTTGACCAAGTCATTTTTTCTCAACTTCTTCAATTGATGCATATTTACATGACCAATCTGGAGGTGCCAAAGAGAAATATCCTTCGATATGACTATGAGGCATCTTCCAATCACATTCTTAATAGAGTCAAGAACAATAACATAAATATTACCACTTGTAGTTCCCTTATATATAACTTGGTAGGTGAGGGAATCTAGAATCAAGCACTTAAAGGAAGTAAATAGTACAAGGTAACCACTATCACATAGTTGACTAACACTAATTAAATTGTGATGTTGTCCATCCATAAAGAGAACATTCTTGATACACAAGGATTCACCTACATCACCCTCACCTTTGACTTTACCATTCTTGTTGTCCCCAAAGGTGACTGATCCACCTTTCTTCTTGGTGAAATTGTTGAAATGGCTTATGTCACCGGTCATGTGATTGGTGTAGCCACTATCAATAATCCAACTTCCTTTTTCCTGCAAGAAAGGAGAATGTCAGTTCCCAACTCAAACTTTGGGATATGGATTTATCTTGGGGACCCATTTTATCTTTGGGTTGGTCCCCTTAGGCTTGTAAGGACAATAAGTAGAGTAATGATCATCACATTTGCAATAAGAATAAACCATAGGATTCTTAGTGCTGAAAGACTCTCTAACAAAGAAAGAGATATCCTTACTCTTTTTCTTACCTTTGGCTTTTCTATTTCCCTTTGATGGTCCCCCTACAAATCCCAAACCAATAGTACCACTTTAATAGGTAGAATGGTCAAGGATTTCATTTAGGGAGTTCTTCCCTTTGAGGAATTTGTATGGGGATGCTCTCAATCTATGGTTATCATCATTCAAAGAAATAATGGTAGAATATAAACTAGATATGTTATCCCTAGCATGCACAAGATCAGCCTTAAGATATAAAACTTTAGTTAAATATGAATCCTTTTCAAGAGAGATAGAAGCAACATTAACACTAGGCAATAAATGTCTAGAAGATTGATCATTTACTTGACCAAGCAATCTAGCATTTTCATATTTAAGCATTTGTATTTCTTTAAGATATACATATCTCTCTTCTCTATGAGCATCAATAAGGATCTTAAATTCAACATTTTTAGTTTTGACTATTTCAAGCTCTTTAAGGCAATTTTTTGGTTTTCTTCCTTAAGATTGTCAATGTTCTTAAGGTAGATACCATTCTCAACTTCAACCCCATTGTATTGGAGTTCAATATCAAGGTATTGCCCTTGCAAATTATCAATACTCTCAAGGTTAGTTTTCTCATTGAATTCAAGAATTTCAAGCTTAGCATATAGATCATCAATAATTTTTCCTAACTATATTCTTTTATATTTACATTTAGAAAAAGATGAACGGGTAGAGATAAGCATACCAATAATAGATTACTTAGGTAACTCATGCAAACTTACCTCACTTACCTCACCAATATCTTCACTAGTAGAGGCCATGAGTGCAAGGTGGCACTTGAGCTACTTGAACATGAAACTTCCCAAGATGCATGAGTTGTATTCTTGTGTCTCTTCTACTTCTTGTCCTTCCTCTTATATTTTCTCTCCTTCTTGTATTCCTCTTCCTTCTTTGATCTTCCCTTGTTGTGTGACTTTCTTTACTTGGGCCATTAACTCTTGTAGTGCCCCTTTTTCCCACACTTGTAGCATCTCAGAGTAAAAGAGGAGGCTTGGTTTCCCTTGAAGTGTTTTCCCTTGATGTAGTTGTCTTCATGCTCACTAGGGCCTTCACCTTCACTAGAGGAGGAGGGAGAAGTCTGGAAAGCAAGTTGTTGTTGAAGGATGATAGTCTCCACTTGTGCTTTGAAAGCACTATCTTTGATCTTCTTGGCTTCCTTCTCTTCTTGCTTGGCTTCTTGTTCTTGCTTGTCAAGCCTAGGCTCATGAGCTTGAAGGCTGTCAATGACTTCTTCAGTTGGGATGTCATAAAGGCTCCTCACTTCTTCAATGGAGGTGAGCTTTGACTCCCATCTCTTTGGTAGAGTGCTCAAGATCTTGGAGTTGATTACACCTCTATCCA
Source organism: Alisma plantago-aquatica (assembly GCA_963693085.1). Lineage (NCBI taxonomy): Eukaryota > Viridiplantae > Streptophyta > Magnoliopsida > Alismatales > Alismataceae > Alisma > Alisma plantago-aquatica. The sequence goes on from OY856412.1 coordinate 1,148,765,364, forward strand.
AAGTGTTGCCCAATGCAGCCGACCCATTGATGATGACATTGAGTATTGCGTACATCTCTATAATCCCTTCTTTCTTACCCATCTTGAAGTTCTCTAGAAGTTTATTCAACATGTAGATATTTGCCTCCTTGACTTGCTTTGTAGGTGATGCACAACTTGTCCCAAATCTCATAGGCGGTGTCCTAAGATGGGATCCAGATAAACTATGTTGGGTTTAGGGCTGCGTAGATGATGATTATGGCTTTGGCGTTGAGTTGGAATTCTTTGAGTGCAGTTTCACTACATGTTGAAATAGCTCCGGTTGGATCCTTGTAAGGTGTGACCATCACCTTCCACATGTCAAAGTTCATCCCTTGAATGTAGAACTACATACACTTCTTCCAATAGAGGAATTTGGTGCCATCAAAGACCAGAGGATGCATGGAGAAGCCTCCCTCTAGGTTGAGAGAACCAAGTAGGTTGTCACCCATCTTCTTATCTCGTGAGAGATTGTTGGAGAAGATCCTTGGCTCTGATACCACTTTTTGGATCTAGGGCTCTAGAGGGTGGATGAATAGAGCTACAAAGTTTCTCACAAAACATATTAGACCTTCAAATCATATCAAGTTTAAAGCAATAGCTTTAGTGCAATTTGAAGTCCTATCTATCAAGCATAGCAAGGATGAGAGAGATTGATAACAAGCACTTGACATGGAGATGTAGAGTGGTTCCACACTTCAAACTATAAGTGAGTGAGTCCACTACCTAGAGAGGTCAACTCTAGGACTTTGCAAGTGCTTTTCTCTATATTATCACCAATAAGAGTTACAACACAAGACCACCAAGGGACTTACCCAACCAAGAACAAGGAGTATCCACCTTACCAAGGACTTACCCACTTTGCAAGAGTCTTCATCCTTCACCAAGGTCTTACCCACTCAAGCACAAGTCTTCTACCTTTAAGGACTTTGCCTCTCCTCTTGGATCTTCAGCCTTTGCCTTCTCCTTCACCTGGAGAAGATCACCACCTCTTAATCAACCTTGAAGAGGACCAGCTACAACTTCTTATTTACTCGAGGAAGCTTGCTTCACCTTTTCTTCATGTAGGAAAGGGATAGGGAAGTAGGAGAAGATGAGAGATTTACATGCACAAGAGTGGATCTCTCTTACAATATGACTAACTCACTCACAATCATGAAATGAAGTGTAAACTAGAAAGAGAAAGGGTCTCAAGGATAAGTAGCACATTCAACTATAGCAAGGACCTAGAATAGCAAGAATGAGCAAACTTGGAATGAACTCCAACGGGTCCTATTTATAGTTGGCGGTGCTCCCTTGAGTTGGGGATCACTTAGGGTCGAAATATAGCCATTTTCCACAATGCAACAGATCTATTTTCACCCAAAACAAGTCACCAACGGTTATAATCACATTTTCCACATTTTTCGTACAGTGCATTCGGTCGAGTTTTAATAAAGGTAACTCGACCAATAAACTAAAAGAGAAAGCTAATTTTCAAACTATCGGTCAAGTTTGTTCTGAGGAACTTGATCAATGAGCTAAAATTGAGTTTGCTCAGTGAGTCGGTAAGTTGAGTTATATGAGTGTACAACTTGACCGATGGGTCATCTTCAAAAAATCCATCATAGGATCGGTCGAGTTTCCAACTCGATCGATGAACAACCTGTGACAAATTTTCAAAGTTAGCTTTTAGGTGATTAAACCTTGGTATAAAGTGTCCCACATATCTTTCTCATCTTAGTTACAAGTCATATCATCAATACTAGTGATTACAAAATTCTTCCAATTTCATTTGAAGTGATTTCCCAAATAGCACACTTGTATTGCATTTTTCTTGAACTTGGACACGCTAGGGCTTGCGTAATTTGATCCTTTTCATGTACCTAAAGCCTGAAATCAATCTTGAACAAACATATTAGATACATAGGAATGGAATGGTTAAGTCATTATCAAAATATGGACTATGTAGAGCTCTCAAGTCAACAATTACCAATATAATCCTAATTACACAAAAGACACCCTTGAAATTCTTTTTCCTAAAAGTCCATATATCATGAAAATTTGATGGAACCTTATTGTAATTGTAAATCTATAATATGTTGAATTCATGAATAACTTAACTTGTATTTACTAGGTTTCAAAAATTAGGGGTGGAAAAAATCCTAATCTTTGCTTTAGGAATATAGCCACACTAACCTAGATCTAGTGCCCCCTCTCTCCCTATGGATCAACTCCTATCTTGCCACATGCCTATACTACAACACAACCTTGTACACTTACAAGTGATGTGACTCTGGTCTAAGTGATTGTGTTAGACTAGGTCATTTTATATATCAAAAGATCCATGTGTGTGGAGCAGAGGCGCTCGGCCTAGCTAATTAGTGTATCTTAGTTTTTCCTACTACCCTCACCATTGCTATTATTTATTATTTATTTACTTTTGCATACTTGTCTTATAGATTATCTCTTGTTGCTTGTTTGTGACTTGTGTAGGTGACAAATGTGCATGCTTGTAAGACATTCAACTTCTACTTCTTTGGTTCCTTTTGATCCAGAAATATGTAGAAGGAGGTGTCAACACCGACACAAATAACACCAAGAAGCTAAGATGGCAGAAGATGAGGCCCAAGCTCAACCACCACCCAATCACCCTCTCCATGAATACTTCATCCAGTGGAACTATACCTCCCCAATTGCCACCCATGTTGACCAAATGTCAGGTCAACAATTCTCCTTCCCACCAGTCCTCCTTGGAATCCTTCCCACCTTCTATGGGTTGAAGAATGAAAACCCATACCACCATGTTTATGCTTTCCTGGAAACATGCTCTACTTTCTGTATTCCTAAAGCAACTGATGATTCCATAAGAATAACTCTCTTCCCATTTTCACTAAAGGAGAAAGCCAAAGAATGGTATATGTCGAAGCCTGAACTGATTACTTGGGTGGCTATGAAGAACGAGTTCCTAAAGAAGTTCTAACCCATCTCCAGGCTGCCTTAGATGAGGAGGTACATCAACTCCTTTACTCAAAAGGAAAATGACCGTTTCCATGAAATCTAAGAAAGATTCTAGAAGCTCCTGTGAGACTGCCCCAACCATGCAGTCCCTATCTGGAAGCTAGTATAGTCCTTCTACACTAGGCTATCTAAATTGGGCTAGATTGTGGTTGACTCCTCCTATGGTGGAACATTCATGTCTAAACCTCCATAGGAGTCATGGCCACTATTTGAGAACCTTGATGAGAACTCATGCCACTGAGCTTCTAGCATGGACTTACATTGTGATAGGAACTTGGCTCCTCCTCCACCTTCTCCTCCTCATTCTAGAGAAGACACAAATACTCAAATGATGAAGATCCTTGATGATATGATGAACTTGATGAAGAATAAAGTTGGTGGGTCTTCTAGTCACTCTACCAACATTGTGGAGGGTATCTATGAAGAAGTGCAAGCCTTAAAATCTTTTAGGTACAAGAACAAACAAGGCCCCATGTGAAGCTCCTACACTCTAGAATGGAGGAATCACCCAAATTTTTTGTGGAAGCAACAAGGTGAAGAAGAGCAAGGACAAACAAGGCAACACATGGGGCCAAGGTATAACTCAAAGTTTGAATATGAAGTTCTTGGAAGTCTAAGGAACCTTGAAGAGGTGAATAAGGAATTGTTCTCCTATGGAAAAACAATTGGCTACCTTGAGAAAAGACTTGATAAAATATCTCTTTCACTTTCCTCTATGAAGAGGGAAGACTCCCTTCCCAACCCATGTCCTACCCAAACAATGATGGAGGTTCTATGAGCATTCCTCAAGGTGCTGATATGCCACCACAAAGCCAAGTACCTATTCTACAACAATACCAAGGACCTCCTAATCCCTATGCTTCTCTACCTCCACAACCTGCATTCATACCAAAAAAACCCCTCCACAATATCACCCTCATCAACAACAACCACAATCATCACCATCCCAACCACAATTAATTCTCCAAAACCTAAATAACCCACACCAAATTCCACCACCACCTCAACAACCACAACATCCACCACAAGCTTCCTCCTCTACCACCCATGAGCAAGTGAAGGCTGTGAAAGTGTTAAGAGGTTGGAAGACTTTGGAGTAGACATGGGACACAATAGTTGACATCTTAGCCGGTGAAGATATAGTTGATACATTGATTTGAGGTAGTGATACCAAGATTTAGGGTGGTGATACTATGATTGGAATCTAGGTAAATTCTATGATCTAGAGTAATGATAATGTGATTCCCATGAACCGCTTGATAATTCTCTTAATGTGAACTAATCAGGAGCACAACTCCCCCCTTTTCCTGATATACTTGAAGAAGCATCCACCGAAAAGAGAAAGAAGAAACATATCACTGATCTCATGGAATCCTTTAAACAAGTGAGGATCAATATCCCATTACTAGATGCCATGAAGAAAATTCCATCCTACACATCTTGAGAGATTTATGTACCTTCAAGAGAAGGACCACTTGAAGAACACAAAGGCAAGTCAAGCTCACTGAGAAAGTGAGATCCATTCTGCAACATGCCACACAAAATAAGAGGAAAGATCATGCCGCACCCATCATTCCTTGCTACATTGGAGCACACCATGTAGACCAAGCTCTTCTTGACTTGGGTTCTAGTATGAAACTAATGTCGTATAATGTTTATGTTGAATTTAAAATGGGACAATTGGGATCGGCAAACTGCACCTTGCAATTGGCTGACCATTCTGTGAAGATGCCTCAAGATCGAGTCGATGATGTGTTGGTGAGTCTTATTGATGGAACCCTCTACATTCTTTCCTGTTGATTTTATTGTGTTTGATATGTAAAAAGACTCAAGGAAGGTACCTATTAGCTTGAGGAGACCCTTCCTAGATATAGTTGATGCAATGATTCATGTGAGAATCGGCACCATGTATGTGACATTCATGCACATGAAGATCCAGTTAAACATGTTCAAGGCTTCTACTATAGCTGACGTAATACGTGCTACTGAAGAAGAATGTTATCTATTTGACTACCTTGAGGAGATCATAGAAGAATGCCTGCCTACATGGATTCATACTGCCACCCAAGGTATGGGTCTAGTGCCCTTTTTCGAGTTCCAAGCTAATGATGATGATTAGATGAGCTCATGTTAGTGATTGCAAGTGAGGATCTCCCTTCCATTTCTGAAAAACCACTAAAGAACTCAATTGAAGAAACTCCAGTCCTTGAGCTCAAGTCTTTTCCTGAAGGCATAAAATATGCATTTCTAGGTTCAAATGACACCCTTCTGGTGATCATTTCTCCCATCCTTTATACTAAAAAAGAGGATGCTCTTATTTCTTTGTTGAAGAGAAACATTCAGTCCATAGGGTGGTCTATTGAAGATTTGAGGGGTGTTGACCCTTCCATCCATGTCCATAGAATCTATCTTGATGATGATGCAAGACCAACCCACCAAATGCAAAGGAGGTTAATTCCAAAGTTGAAAGAAGTGGTAACCCAAGAAGTTGTGAAGTTGTTGGATAATAGGATCATCTATCCCATTTTTGACAGTCCATCGGTGAGTCTTATCCAGGTTGTACCCAAGAAGGGTGGGATCACTGTAACAAAAAAAGAAGATGGAGAGTTAGTGCCTGTGACAAAGAAATCCAATTGGAGAATGTGTTTGGGTTACAAGAAACTAGATGAAAAGACAAAGAAGGACAATTTCTCTATCATATTCATTGATTAAATCTTGGAGAGACTTATAGGACAAAGCTTCCATTGTTTCCTTGATGGTTATTCATGTTACTTCCAGGTGGCAGTGCACCCAGCCAATCAAGAAAAGTCCACGTTCACATGTCCTAGTGGCACATTTTCTTATAATAGGATGCCAGTTGGATTGTGTAATGCCCCGTATACATTTAAAAGATTTGTGGCATAAATTTTTTTGAATATGTTGGATTTATCTCTTGAGGTCTTTATGGATGATTTCTCAATTTTTGGCAAGAAATTTGATGATTGTTTGTTCCATCTCACCGCGATTCTTGAAAGATGTGCCAATGTTTGTTTGGTAATATCATGGGAGAAGAGCCATTTCATGGTTCCCGAATGTAGTGTTCGGACATAGAGTTTCAAAAGTCGGGATTGAGGATGACAAGGCCAATGTGGGCCTAACTTGCACTCTTACTATTCCTTCCACCATAAGACATGTCTGTTATTTCTTGGGACATGCAAGTTTCTAAGGTCGGTTCATTGAGGACTTTAGTAAGATTTCTAGAATGTTATGTCTTTGCTCAAGAAGGATGTGGAATTCAATTTTGATGAAAAGTACATTGAAGTCTTCAACCACTTAAAGCACAAGTTGGTTTCTACTCCTATCATGCAACCCCCAGATATCGCTTTGCCATTTGATCATGACTGATGCTTGAGATATGGCAGTGGGGAATGAGTTGGGCTAAAGGATTGGCCAAATTCCACATGCTATCTACTATGTAAGTAAAACCCTTGATGGAACAAAGTAGTTACACCACCACCGAGAAGGAGTTACTTGTCATGATTTTTGCACTTGATAAATTCAATTCTTACCTTTCACAAAACAAAGTCATTGTTTATTCATACCGTGCAACCTTAAAGCATCTTATGGTGAAGAAAGATTCTAATACAAGATTGATTGTTGGATCCTATTGCTCCAAGAGTTTGATCTAGAAAGTGTTGACATGAAAGGAGTTGAAAATTCTACAGGTGATCACCTTTCCTGTATTGAGGCACCATATGATGTTGTGAACCAGATTAAAGAGACAATGCCCCATGTGAGGCTATTCTTGCATGACTCCACTAAAAAACAATGGCACAAACACATAGCCAACTTCTAGGCTAATGGGAGAGTGCCAATCACATGGACTAGGGAGAAAGAAAAAAGTTTGTTTGTTATGGTAAAGAACTATGTGTGGGATGACCCACATATCTTCAAGTATTGTCCTGATCAACTCATAAGAAGGTATGTCCCCATAAAGTGAGTAGAATGAAGTAGACTTCATGTGCCACTCTAGCATTTGTGGAGGACATTTTTGTGGAAAGGGTACAACTGCTAAAGTTCTTCAAAGTGGATTTTGTTGGCCAACATTGTTCAAATATTCTAATGAATATTCCAAGTGTTACTTGAAGTGACAAAAGGTGGGCACTATCTCAAAAAGGGGCATGATGCCTCTATCACCTATTCTAGTGGTTGTGGCATTTGATATTTGGGGTGTTGACTTTATGGGTCTATTTCCCCCCTCTTTTGGGTATGTGTACATCTTGGTTATCATGGGCTACATCTCCAAGTGGGTTGAAGAAATTACTACAAGTACAAATAATCACAAGGTAGCATGCGACTTGTCAAGTCTAACATCTTCAGCCAATTTGGTGTGCCAATGGAAATAATTAGTGATGGTAGAAGCCACTTCATTCATAGAGCTTTTGAAGGATTGCTGAAAAGACATGGTGTGAACCATCATGTGGCTACTCTTTACCACCCTCAAACTAGTGGTCAATTTGAGTTGGCAATTTGGGAGATAAAGGTCATTCTTGAGAAGACAGTGAGACTGAACCATAAATATTAGTCTCTACATCTTAATGAAGATTTATTGGCATATAGAACAACATAAAAATCCCTAATTGGCACCACACCGTTCAAGCTTGTGTATGGTAAGAGGCGCCATCTACCTTTTGAGATGCAAAACAAGACACTATGGGCTTTGAAATATGTAGATATGGTTCTAGACACCACCAGAGTAAGAAGGAAACTATATCTCTATGAGTTGGATGAGATGTGGAATGAAGCATATAAATTGTCAAAAGGCTATAAGTAAAGAACAAAGTTCTTGCATGAAAAAATGACCAAGAAGAAGAGTTTTGAGCCTAGACAAAGGGTGTGGCTATACAATTCAATGATGAAGTTCTTTCCTGGAAAGCATAGACCTAGATGGAAAGGACATTATCAAGTCAAGTATGTGTATCCCTCCAGTGCTATTATGATATGTGGAAAGGAAGGTGCAAAGGATTTTTTTGTCAATGGACTAGGATTGAAGGTTGTTCTTGAAGTTGGTCTAGACAAGGAAAACCAAAGTTTTGATAGTGTGATATTAGTTGAGGAAACCCCCTTTGATGAAGAGATGTGCTTGAATGCACATGAGAGGGACTTATAATTAAAAGATGATCTAAAGATTCCAAGAGGATGAATGAATTAAGTACCAATAAGCTCAACTAAAGGCGTAAAACTTAGCTCTAGTGGGAGGCAACCCACATAGGTTTGGGAACTTTTGCACCCAACCTTTAATTTTTGATATTTTTACTTTGATTTTACATGATTACAAGAAATAAACACACACACACACACTTGTGTTTAGTAGTTTTTGTTTAGTTTTTTTATCATGACAGGAGAAACAGATTGAATCTTGAGAAGAGAGTTGAAATTTAGCGGAAAGTAATGGTAAAATATCAAGTGGATTGAATTTGTTGATTGGATTATGAATGATTGAGAGAATTATGAATTTTGGACAATATTTGACCTTGGGAGAGCTAGCACAGTCATGATGGCATGAAACTTCCATGCTGGCACAATCATTTTTATAGGAGAATCTCAAGTTTTGGGCCCGATTAGCACGACCGTTCTGACCAATACATCTATGTTGGCGCTTCATCAGAGTGGTCGTGATGGCCTAGACCCACCACTTAGTTACCTGATTTCATTTCTTCCAGCACGACCCTTACTTATTTTCTTGATGCAAAATATCTGTTCCATAGAGACAATGACTTGGGTGACCTCAATTCTTGCACAAATCACCTCCTCCTCCCAAACGTGAGATTCAAGATCCCTTTCATACCCAGTCACCTTCCCCTACCTATAGCACCTCTTTCCACCCATTCTCCACCTATATTTCACCACTGATCAAAGGATTCCACCCCAACCTTCTGAAAGTGTGAAAATTGTTGAGGCTCTTCCATTATTCACCAAATTTGTGCAAAGTTGAAGAAGACTGGCAAGGCAATAAGGAAGGGGTCGAGAACACCATGAATATCCTCTCAGTAGGCAAGAGTTGTGCAAAAAATAACTCCAATGCCACGCCACCCTCATACAGCCCTATACCATCACCATCGAATTTGATTTCCAATTCACTTTGGTGTTCGACATCGATGAGCGTATTTCATCTCCAGTCTTCCATGAGCATCCACACCTAAATTCCAAGCTAAAACAACCCAAATGAGGAGGAGGAGGAAGAAGAGATAGAAAACATAGTTTATTTAGTTAAAGTGATGCACTGGGTCGAGTGAAAAGGGACTAGAAAGCTTCTACCGAGTCATCCTCATGCTTTCCTCTACAACATACTCTAGTGAGGTACTCCACATCCTCAGACCAACAACATGTTGCACAACAACCCACAAGATGCAGGTGGTTAGTTGAAGAGGAAGAAGATTATGATGCACCAATTGAGATGGTGCCTTTGCACTTGGACACAAGTTTGGGGTCCCACGACTACGAAGAAGAAGAGGGGGTGACACCGAGAGTGAAGAGATGGATGATGATACGGTGGAATCTTTATCTAAGTTGGAGGAAGACCAAATCAAATGGGATGGGAATAAGCCTAAGTGAGCTACATATGGCATAGGGACAACAAGGAAAGTGCTCGTAAGACCCCTCCATTCCGAGTGCATGACAAGGAGAGTGATTCCTACAAGATATACATGTCTGCCCACCATCCAAGCTCTAGGATTTATCAACTATGTTAGAGGTTACTTGGTTGGTATTTGGTTGTATAAGTTGTTGACTAAGCTTGAAGAGACCTATATTTAGATAACTCCAGAGCTCTTTGATTCACTAAAAAAGGTATAATACCAATGCGAGGACGTTGTTTGCTTCAGGTTTAATGATTCCATGCATGTACTAAAGTCTTCCCACCTTAACATTTTTTAGCACCAACATTATAGATGACACAAAAATTAAATGGGAGTAGGTTTGATAGATGTGGTAAATGAAACTATTCAAGCATGTGGAAAATGTTCACTGGCCAAGAAACCTTTGCAGAAGGGAAATAAAAAACAATCATAATATTCAACCCCACTTTGAGGTAAACTTAGAAGGTTCTAGACAACACTAACTTTGACTAATATGATAACCAAGGTTGCTTCTCCCATAAGGATTTATTTGTGATATTTATCATGATGAGTGTTGGTTTTGTGAATCTAGGATCAATTATGAATGACCACCTAATAACAATCCCTTTCAAAGAGAAAGAATCCTTTCATTATGTGACAACTATAGACAAGGCCCTAGAATGTGATCTTAAGGGCCTAACCAAGGTGGAGGGGACCAAATTGGTTGATCTGAACCATCTTGAAAGGTCCCAAATGATCTCCCTCAGAGTAAAAAATATTATGTACAACATAAACCCTGGGCACCTTGGAGTCACCCTAGAGATACCATATCATGAAGTGATGCATAGAAAAGATACACAAGCAATAAAAAATCTTCCAAAAAGTAACTGCAGATTGGGAAAAGGAATGGTCTAGGTAAAGTAGTAGAGGACATGCAGCTCAGTTACCCAAGAGAGAGGAAGTGACCAATATACCAGAGTAGTAGTGCTTTTTAGAGCAGCCTCATGACAAAAGACAAAGACAGGATGATTTTGACACACAATCACTTCCAACAAATGCATATGGCATGTCAGCCATTCATGCACAATTGGAGGCAATTCAACAGACACAACATTCCATGTGGTTGGACCAGCAGAAAATGAATTACTAGATAAACTACATGTACTGCTACCATCATGCGCACGTTTAGAAAAACCCCCAATGGGGGAAGGACTTCTGGGAAGCATTGTTTGGGTGCCAAGAGACATATATGCCCCCACACGAAGACTGTTGTGGCAACTACTACTAGAACCCTCCACCATATGGGGGTCCATTGTAGGATCCACCACCGCTACAACAGTGACATCTATCCTATCATTCCTAAATTTAGTTTCATTTTGAGGATAACATGATTTAAAATTTTGGGGTGGTAGGGTGATATGCCCTCATTTCTTTCTCAACTTATTTTGATTATACATGTTTCACCTTGCATTTTGTGATGACATTACACTATCTAGTGTAGATTTTATTTTGCTTGCATTCATGCATATTGTGTAGTTAATCTTATGCATTTTTATATTAATGTTTCAAAAAAATTTCTCTTCTTGCTATTCCATCTCTAGCATTGCATCTCATGTATATTTTCAGTAATTTTTGTGTGTTTTAGTTAGGATTATATTGCATTAAGTTGAATATTCCATAAAAGTAGGTTTGGATGTGATTTAGTGCAAGTTGGCACCATTTTGGCCAATTTTTCCCAAATTTAGAACTTCTTTCCTAGAAAGCATTTTTTAAAGTAATCTCCACCTATTTATGTGAAAATCTTGATCTATGGAAAATACATGCTAAGTTTCTCTAGTATATTGCTAAATGGATTTAATTGTTGAATTTCTACATGTAACTCACCTCTCTTATGCTTGTGAATGGTTTGGTTGAAATGTGACTTGAGTTAGTTGTGAACTCTTAGGGCCTATGGAATCATTTGATAGAAGTTTGAATTTCATGTTGTTCACTTATGTGGTGTGACATTATTTGATGAAGTGTTGGAATAGTTTTCATGTAAGAGATTTTATGTGGAGAACCACACTAGCGACCTCTCTTTGCTCCAACTCTTCTTCCATCATCTTCTTACCCTCCGTCTCATGAAAGGATGCCAAAGTGCACATATTCATCCTTGTCTTCCTCCAAAAATTTGGGGTAGCCATCTCTTTATCTCATCTCTTCACTCGCACCACCATATGCCTTACCTACACCATAGGAAAAGAAAAGAAAAATAAAAGAAAAAAAGGAAAAGAAAAAATAAAATAAAAGATGCTCCTATGTAATAGAATCTAAATAAAGAAAAGATGAGTGCTCTATGTAATAACACTCCAATCTGTTATCATAATCCTTTCTTATATTTTCATACCCATTGACCTAGGAAACATCAAACCTAGCTCAATTCACCCTTTTCCACATCGACGTGGGTCACTTTGGTTTGAAGCATAAGATTGAATCAATGAAAATGAAACAACACTCTTAGTAATCTTTGATTAACACCATCATGAAATGGTCCACCTACAACTACATGGAAGTCATATGTATTGATTGTATGTTCTATGCCCAAGATTTGAAGTATGTATGATCAATGCTCTTTTCACGATTGGTATGCAAAAGTGGTGAGGAGAAAGGTGGAACACATGTACTCAATCACCTTTAATCCCATTTAATCAATAATAATTTTTTTCAATGAATTTTTAAAGAAAATGAAGAGAGATTAAGTTGGAGCATACATGAGGAAAAGTATGTTTTAAGTTTGGGGTGGTGATGCAGCCCTATTTTAATGCTTCATCTTTTGTATTTTTGGACTTATATCACATATAAACATGTTTTAATGCAATGTAATTCCCTCAATATGCAATTTTTTGTCAAATGATCTTATGGACATTTTTTGCATGTTTGTTAAGTACTTGAACTACACCTTGGATGGACGGGAGAGAAGGAAGGTGAGGTAGGATTCCCCCAGCCATTGAGGGGTCCAAAGAAGGCCCCAAAGCTCCATCAACCTATCTCTAGTGGCAAAGAAACAAATCCAAACATAAAAGTCCATGGATCTCAAAGAATGAAGTGTAAAGTGTAGCTGAAGACACCATCACGACCGTGGTGACACGTAGTGATTGTGCTGGTTAAGCCAAAAACCATAGGCTGATGAAAGAATTAACATGCTACAACAACCTCACTAGAACAATCATGCCAGCTTGAATGGTCGTGCCAAGAGGACCCGAGCACAGTCGTTCCAGTCAGAATGGTCTGAAAGATGTAGATGAGGTGAATAGAACTTTTTGGTACTTTTTAAAAATTAATTAAGAACTCAAACCAAAGGAGGAGGAAATAGGGAAGACACTTTGATGTAGAGTGGTTCCAACCTTTGAATCAAAGGTTATCAGTCCGCTACCCAATTGTCTTCAATTGGGATTTTGAAAGTGATTTATTTTATTTACCTCACAAGGATGTTACAACAAAAAACAATCACCTTCCTTGAAGTAGCCTTCACCTAGAAGTAGCCTCAACCTCATTGAAGCAGCCTTCTTTGAAGTAACCTCAAATCCTTAGAGAAGCCTTTAAAGTAGCTCCACCACCTTGAGATAGCCTTCACCTAGAAGTAGCTCCAACATCCTTTGAAGACGCCTTCTTGAAGTAACCTCAAGCAATCTTGGAGCAAACTTTTCCACCAAGAAGTAGCTCCAATCAAGCTACCTCAAGCAGCCTCCACAAATTGGAGTAGTGAAGGAGCACAAGTAGCATAACCTATGAATGGAGATTGGAATAAAGGAAGTACACCAATGGAGTATCACACTTTGATCAAATATCAAGTGTTAGACCTCTCAAACCACTTAGGATGTACATTTATTGGATGGCGGCTAAGAGGCTATGGCTATAGGACATGAACTTAGAGCTTAAAGAACAAGACGGAAAATGTTACTCAGCTTTGTCGCTCACTAGAATGGATTCTCAAGAGTATCTTATGTGCTTTAGGTGTCCTAAGGAATCTCCTATTCATAGAAATGGTGTACAAGTGTTTGGAGAAGTTCTAGGGAGTATCTAGAGTGTGCTTAGTGCTTAACTAGTTGTTAGGTAGAAAGTAGTTTGCTAGCAATGGCTAAATTGTTCAAGCTTGGAAGAACAATCTAGAACCCTGTCTGGTTGAAAAGTTTGTCGACCGACCATGTCTTGGTAGAGAGTTTCTTAGATCAAGCCTAGGTTGAATGCAAATATGTGCCAACGTCTATTTCCAACTCCCAACTCTCAATTACTTTGTATAACGGTCATATACTTTGGACTGAAGTTGAGTCGGTTGACCATATGTTCGACCGAAACACATTTTAGAGAACAAATATGTATTTTTTGATAGTGCTCTAAGTGCTCGACCGAGGTGGTTCTCGATTGACAATATCTTCTACCGACGGTGTCTTGATCGACTAGTTTCTGGACTGAGATGGGTACTATTTCAGGTATTTGAACCACCTATTAATGTATATTCTAATGTATGATAATGACTCTAATCTCTAGGGGGTCCTAACTAAGTGTTATGAGTGGATAGAGAATATCTAACACTTGATTTACATGATATCTAAGTACTTGTACATTATATATTTGTACAAGTATTTACATTGAGTACAATTATGAAAATATAAACATTTAAACGCTTTGATCTTCAATTTTTATTGATATTCAATTATCCACTTACTATGATCTCCTTATTTCCTTAAGCCCTGAAATACTCAATTAGCATGTTAGATCCACAAAAATGAAATATTTGTCATCATCAAAACAAAGGGTATGCTAATGTCCAATTTAGCTAACAGTCTCCCCCTTTTTGAAGATGACAAATATTCCTAAAATATAAGAAAAATAATTGATATGAAATGAGTTTCATACTTGGGATATACTTGAGATGAATTGATTGTCTTGTTCTCATAAAATGTGTTCTAATATTCCTAACAAGATATGGAACATGATATCCATCTCTTAATATAGTGTAGCACCAATTAATGTCAAACCAAGAGATCATGAAACTCATGAAAATATTTTATTTTATTTCTCCCCCTTCATCATTTAAAAAAAATAGCCATATTGTCATTTTAAACTTACTCCCTTTGAATGGAATACTCCCCCTCAATAGAATACTCACATTTAAAAACAAAAGTGTGTAAATGTCCAATTTAAAGCCACAATTCAACACTGAATTTTTTTTCACGTTTATTATTGTATGCAAGCTCAATTTCAATGACACTCACATTTATTATTGTATGCATTAAAATCACATAAATTTTAAACCAAAAAATGTATCAAGAATCTCGGGAAAATATAATAATGAAAACACCTTCTAGAGGAGTAATAAGTAGCTTCTTTCGAATATATTGAAATTGATCCAAAGGAAATGGTTTGGTAAAAATATCAGCCAATTTCTCCTCTATATCAACAAGATGGAGAAAGATATTATTCTTGGAAATATGATCTATCAAGAAATAATGTCTAATCTCAATTTTCTTGGTGCAAATTTCTAAAATAAGATTATGAGCCAAGTTTATAGCACTAGTATTATTGCAGACAATCGATATAGAGCAAAATGGAAATCCATAATCATTCAAAACTTGTTGCATATAAAGAACTTGGGCACAACATGAGTCTATAACCATGTATTTGGCTTCATTGGTAGATAAGGAAACTGTATTTTGATTCTTACTAAACAAATATACTAAGGCTCTTCCTAGTAAGAAACAACCAGGACATGTTCTCTTTCGATCGAGATGACAACCAGCATAATCGACATCAGTATAAGCTTTTAAATCCAACGATTTACCTTTAGGATACCAAAAACTATAGTTTATAGTTCCAACAAGATATCTTAAAATTCTTTTGATAGCTTGAAAATGAGAGTGCATTGGTTTTGATTGAAATCTAGCACAAAGTCCAACGACAAACATAATATCCCGTCTAGATGCAGTCAAGTATAGAAATCTACCAATCATGGCCCTATATAAGGAATCATCAATGGGTTCACTATCTTCATCCTTGTTAATTTTAGCAGAAGTCGCCATAGGTATAGTAGCATGTTTGCAATTCCCATATTAATCATTTTAAGAGTTCCTTAGTGTATTTCTCTTGTCTTAGAAAAATTCAAGTGGGGAATTGGCTTGACAAGCAGAGGTTCTTTTATATTAATAAGAAAGATTAATGAATGTTGATAAGTAGATTAGAACTTTCTCATCTTTTAAATCATTGCAACTGTCTATGATGGAGTACTAAATCATCTATGCACTTTATAAGGAATATAAATAACATGTGTATCATTTACCAATCATACTATACCAACATATCAAGCTTATCCTGTGAGAATATTATCATGGTATGTTATCCATGAACCATTCTCATTTCTAGTTGTTGTCCTCATCCAATCTATTAGCCAGGTATTGGATTATACCAATCTTGTGAATCTACATCATTATGTTCTATCTAGGTATTGGTTTATACCAATCCTATGAATCAACATCATTATGTTCTATCCAGGTATTCATTTATTCCAATCCTGTGAACTTATAGCTAGGTATTGGATTATACCAATCCTTTGAATTTATATCTAGGTATTGAATTATACCAATCCTGTGAAGTTATATCTAGGTATTGGATTATGCCAATCCTGTGAAATTATACCCAGGTATTGGATTATGCCAATCCCGTGACATTATATCTAGGTATTGGATTATGCAAATCCTGTGAAGTTATATCCAGGTATTGGATTATACCAATCATGTGAAGTTAGATCCAGGTATTGGATTATGCCAATCCTGTGAAGTTATATTTAGGTATTGGATTATACCAATCATGTGAGATTACATCCAGGTATTAGATTATGCCAATCATGTGAAACTATATCTAGGTATTGGGTTATCCCAATCATATGAAATTATATCCAGGTATTGGATTATACCAATCATGTGGAGCCATATCTAGGTATTGGATTATACCAATCCTATGAAATTATGTCCAGGTAATGGATTATACCAATCTAATGGCCATATTTCTAAGGATTCATTAGTAGTGGAATACCTTTATGTTTCCCTTTCACTTTCATTATGGGATATCAATCCCTTAAACTCATCACTGAATTCCACATCACCTTTACTATGCATTATACCCATTCAAATCCTTTATGTGATAAAAGTAATCCTCATATCTCATTTAAGCATATTCAAAACACTATAGACCTTATTTTTCTATAATCATAAAGCATGTATGACCAAGATTTCATTATTATTATAACCATTTTTTATTATTATTATGATGTTACTGGGTTTCCATTTCACTAGTTCATTTTGAACATTGCCCTCTTTTACATCAATCTCTAGATCATGAGACTTCTATAGACATCTCGTTACCTCTCACTAGGCAACATCCATCTCTAGGTCATAAGACCTATATAAATATTATAGTTGTTGTACAAGTATCTCACATGACTTAAAAGACCCATATAATCTGTATTATATGAAACATCATAGCTCATACTTAGCTATGCTCATTATCTCATGATACCAACATGGTTTCAATATCAAATAACTATCATCACCATGCAATACAAGAGAAATACAACCTTTCCATAATAAGGTTTAGGGTTTCCCTTTAATAACCAATTGTGGTTTCATATCATATCATTACCCTTCGTTAGGGTTAAGATTTCCTCTTTTAAGCCGATTACAGTTTTCAAGTACATTCATCAAGAATAAAAACCCTAATTCATGATCCACACATATTTGGAGTATCAATGTATACTCATTACATGATTATTATACAATTATAGTCTTCTCTTTTACTCTCACTAGGATGTTGATTACATCATACTCCATTAGGTTGGCTCAATCCTTCTCTCAAGGTACATTGGCCCATATTTATCAAAGGCATTAAACTCTTTATGTATTAAATTATCATTTGACATAACAAATGACATGTGTCACTCAATCAAGTGTATTATATTGAGGTACTTCCTCCATATCGAGTATAGAGGTGTATCCTCATCATCTATATCGTGCATCCATATCAGGTTACTCAACCTTTAGGGTTTGCATATCGGGTTAGACCCTTATGCTCATATCTATCCAAACCTTCATGGTATCGGTCTACCCCTTCCCCATGTGTTAAGTGATAGACTAGACAAACCAATATGAGAAAGTGTACAAACCGATAGGGGTGTGGGGTTCCAATGCATATCGGGTTTCACTTTCCCATGTTGGGTTTCAACACCATATCAGGTTAGGGTATCTTCTTGTTACCATATCATATATAAGGTGGGTCCTTAACCCCATATCATGCACAAGATGTATGTATATGTCACTCATAACGTCCACGAGGTATAAATTCATTATTATATCATGCTAGTGGTGTATTCATATCACCATATCGGGTTACTCATCATCTAGGGTTTTTCATACCGGGTTTGAGTATATGCTTGACTTCATGTCGTGCATATGGTGTATACTTGACCTCATATCATGAACATGGTGTATGCTTGACACCATATCATGCATAAGTTATCTACTTCATCATAATATCATGTATAAGGTGTATGCATCCTCATGGTATCATGTTAGTGATATGTTCACTTCACCTTATCAGGTTAGAGGTGATTCAATCCAATATCGGGTTGAGCCATGATGATGTCGTCATCATCAACCTCTAGACTCTTGTTTTGAATATTCTTGTTCATGTACAACAGTCCTAGGTCACTAATAGATCTCATGGATTCATAAATTATGCAATATATTTCAAATTGAAAGTAAATCATCAACTATGGCAAGATTGATGGTAAGTAATAACATAACTGAGTTCAAGTTATGTAACCTGCCTCAAGAGCAACTTTGAAGCTCCAAGCTCCAAAGCTTCACATTCCCAAGGTTGAAGATGAGCATCTCAAGGGTCCAAGACTTGAGCTCCTCAGCACTATGCACGATACCTCACCACTTGTGGCCGATATCCCTCACTTGTGGCCAATATCTCTTCATTTGGCCGATATCACTTTGCTATGGCCGATATCACTTTGCTATGGCCGATACCAAAGTTCAATGCACAATACTCCTTCACCTATGCACGATACTAAGACTCTATGCATGATATCTAAGAGCAAGAGGGTGATAAATTTCAAAAATTCCACTTACAGGTGAAAGGAATGGTATATATAATTTAAGCTCATGAAAGAGAGTGTATATGAGGTGTCATCATTTTTTACTACTAGGTGCCACGTGTCCATGCATGGTTGACATGTGTACTTGCATGCAATCACATTTATCTTGACATGCAAAACACTATAAGATAATATAGAGATGATATCTCAACCATCACTTATCTTGTTTGGATAAGATATCTCAACTCAATCACCACTTTATACACAACCTGATACAACTTTTCCAAGGAATTTTTAAACTGATACACTTCACCTCCTTGAGGTTCTTTGACCATCATGGACAAGTATAATAGTTCACAAGTCGATATGAGACTCCCCCTATGGCTTCTTGGCCGATAGGCACTCTCATAAGAACGCTACAACTCGATACAACTCAAGTTAGGGTTTCACATTCAACCCTTTCTTGGTCTTTTCATCACCAAGAATACTATCACTCAAATATGATTCAAACATTGTGTCTCCTTGTTTATCTCTCCTCTAGATGATACTAGGATGGAGTGGGGACACTCTAGAGTGGTAATTAACATATCAACCCTACATTTTGGGCAAATTATGACTTGTACCAAAATTGGTACACAAGGCACTAACAATATTCATTCTCTCTCTTATGATTCTAAAACACATGAGGTACATTCAACATGTGACATATTGCAAAATAACCCCTTATTTTGGGTAAATTGCATTTTTGTCCAAAATAAGAGAATAGTGCTCAAACATCATTTAAACAAGATCAAACTTGAAACATAAGTTGGTCACCTGATAAAAAAACACTTTCTAGAATTATATTAAAGTTCTAAGTAACTTATTTAATCCAAACAAATAGGGTTAGCCCTAAACTCAGGTCAAGGATGTTATAAGTTATAAACCCTAACAAGGATTTTGTCCCCGAAATCCCAAATGAAGGGAGACAATTGTTATTCATACAGCATATCATCAAGCTCCACATAACATCTAGATGTCATGGAGATGCCATAGAACTTTGGTCAGCACAAAGTCCTTCCATTTGAAAAACACTAGAGGGGGGGTGAATAGAGTTTTTAAATATTTTAGAAATTATTTAACTCAAACAACCACAAATGAAGAATGGAAGAAGGAGACAGGTGTTTAGAGTGGTTCCAACTTTAGCAAATACTAAAGTTGTCAGTCCACTACCTGGTTGCTTACCCAACCGGGATTTTGAAAGTATTAATTTTATTACCTTCACAAGGATTTACACAAAATACAATACTTTCTTTACACCCCTCGAACAGCCTTCACTTGAAGTAGATGCACCAACTTGAGGTAGCCTTCTTGAAGTAACTCCAAGCTCCCCCTTGAAGTAGCCTTCCTCTCTAGAAGTAACCTCTTGTTGCACCAGCCTTCTTGAAGTAGCTCAAGGTCCCCTTCTTCACCAAGAAGATCTTCAACCTCTCCAACCCGCAGCCTCCAACCTAGGAGTAGCAAGGAGATTACAAACAACAATAGAGAACAAGAAAGAAAATAGAAATTACAACTTATCCTTTTGTAGCAAAAGGCTTGATTTGCCTAGATCAAGCGTGTAGATCTCCTAACCAAACTGTATGGAAATGTAATTGTAGTGGATAGGAGATGCTAGCCTATAGGACACGAAATTTGAGCTAAGAGAAGAAGTAGCCAATTGTCACTATGCTCAATTTGCTCACAAACAGGTTGCTCAAAGTATGCTCAAAGATTTCTCAAGTGTAACAAATGAGTTTAGGTGTCCTAAGGCATGTCCTATTTATAGGAATGTCCTACAAGTGCTTAAGGACGTTCTAGACACCTTCTAGGGGTTTCTAAGTGCTTAACTAGCTGTTAGGTACAAGTTTGTTGCTTTAGCAACAGCTAATTAATTCTGCAGTTGCTGTCAGAGTCCATCTCGGTCGAGAAATGGTCGACTGAGACACCTACTCGGTCGAACTTTTGTCGACCGACAGGCTCTCTAGATCAAGTGTATGCAACGTTTATCTCCAACTGCCAACCACCTTGCCAGCTGTGTCTAACGGCTACTTGGGTCTTTCTCAGTCGAGAAGATTGTCGACCGAGAGTGTCTCGGTCGAGGAGTTAGTCGACCGAGATTGACCTTGTTTCAATTTTTCAATTAAGGCACTAAGTGTGTGTATGAGTGTGCATATGTGGCACTTATTTGAAGGGGATGACCTATCTAAATGTGATGTTTAGCTAGGGAGAATCTAACGCTTGATTTACATGAAATCTAAGCACTTGTACATTATATATTTGTACAAGTTTTTACAAAGTGATTACATTTCATGAAAATATAAATATGTAAGCATATGGATTTCCCTAATTTCTTTGTCATCCACCTTATTCCTGCAACACTCAAGTAGCACGTTAGATTAACAAGAATGAAATGTTTGTCATTATCAAAACAAAGGGATTTACAAATGTCCATTTAGCCAACAATCTCCCCCTTTTTGAAGATGACAAACATTTCCTAAATATAAAATAAGAAAGTATAAAACATGTGATTTTCATACCTGAAACTTACCTTTGTAAATTTCTTCTCTTGTTTATAAAATGTGTGCTTATTATTCCCCATGAATTATGGAACATGAAATCCAGTCCTTTAGGGAATATAGCAACTTTCAATGTAAAGCCAAGAGTTTATGAAACTCATTGATTGAGTTTTGCACAAATACTAAGTTTATATTTATTTCTCCCCTTTTGTCATTTCAAAAAGATATCCATTTAAGAATAAAACTCCCCCTTAATTAGATGTCCCAAAAAAAATGTCCATTAAAAGCCAAAATGATGTAAGTAAAAGTTATTTTTAAGAAGCACAAATATCAAAGAAGACATCTTCCAAAGGAGTGATAAGCAATTGCTTCCTAATCTTGTTAAATTGGTCTAGTGGAAGCGGTTTTGTAAAAATATCAGCCAATTGATCTTCCGTATCAACATGATGAAGAGAAACATGATTTTTAGAAATATGATCCCTTAAAAAGTGATGACGGATTTCAATATGTTTAGCTCTGCTGTGTAAGATAGGATTATGTGCTAAGTTTATAGTGCTTGTGTTGTCACAAAAAATAGGTGTAGATGAAAGAGTAAAACCATAATCATTTAATACTTGTTGCATATAAAGCACTTGAGCACAACAAGATCCGGCTGCCATATATTCAGCTTCAGTTGTAGAAAGGGCAACCGTGTTTTGTTTCTTGCTAAACCAAGATACTAAAGCTCTCCCTAACAAGAAACAACCACCACTAGTGCTCTTGCGATCAAGTTGACAACCAGCATAATCAGCATCAGTATAAGCTTTAAAATCCAAGGATTGTCCTTTTGGATACCATAAACCAAAACATGTAGTGTCGACTAAGTATCGAAGAATTCGTTTAACTGCTTGAAAATGAGAGTGCATAGGTTGGGATTGAAATCGAGCACAAAGACCAACGGAAAACATGATGTCCGGTCTCGAAGCAGTTAAGTAAAGCAAACTACCAATCATGGCTCTATATAAGGAATCATCAATAGGTTCCCCATCTTCATCCTTATCAATTTTAGTAGAAGTGGCCATAGGAGTAGTAGCATGTTTGCACTGATCCATCCCAAAACGTTTTAAGAGTTCTTTAGTATACTTTTCTTGGCTTATAAAAATCCCGGCAGGTGTTTGTTTAATTTGGAAACCAAGGAAGAAGGTTAGTTCACCCATGAGGCCCATTTCAAATTCTTTTTGCATAATGTCACTAAATTGTGTACACAATGATTCATTTGAAGCTCCAAAAATAATATCATCAACATATATTTGAACAACAAGAAAATCAGATGTATATGTTTTGAAAAATAAAGTAGAATCTGAATTTCCAATAGAAAAACCATTATCAAAAAGATATGTTTTGAGCCTTTCATACCAGTTCCTAGGTGCTTGTTTTAAACCATAAAGTGCTTTCTTAAGTTTATAAACATAGTCACCTTTTTCCGGTATTTCAAAACCGGGTGGTTGGGCAACATAAACTTCTTCTTGAATGATTCCGTTTAGAAATGCACTTTTTACATCCATTTGGTAGAGTTTGATGTTTTTATGTGAAGCAATAGCTAGTAACATTCTAATAGCTTCAAGTCTAGCTATTGGTGCATATGTTTCATCAAAGTCTATTCCTTCTTGTTGATTATATCCTTGTGCTACTAACCGAGCTTTATTTCTTATTACTTATCCTGCCTCATTGAGCTTATTTCTAAAAACCCATTTAGTTCCAATGATGGTTTTATCTTGTGGTTTAGGAACTAAATCCCATACATCATTTTTTGTGAATTGATTTAATTCTTCTTGTATTGCTATTATCCAATAATCATCTTTAAGAGCTTCAGATATCTTCTTAGGTTCAATGATAGAAACAAAAGCCATGTTTGCAACATCCTTAAAGGAAGACCGAGTTTTTACTTTATCATTTGGATTTCCAATAATTAATTCTTGAGGATGATCCTTAATAAGTCTAGGTATAGGTTGTGTTTCACTTTGGTTATTGTTTGTAGTATCTTTCTCACTATCATTTGGTATGTTTAAGTTTTCGAATTGATTAGTAAGATCAATTATTTCTAGATTTTCTGATTTGGACTCTTCATGAAAAGAGACATGAATAGATTCCTCAACTTTTCTAGAGATAGTGTTGTAGACTCTAAATGCTTTGCTAGAGGTAGAATATCCCAAAAAGAATGCTTTGTGTGATTTAGAATCAAACTTATCTCTATCATCTTTGGTATTTAATATATAACATGTAGATCCAAAGGTATGAAAATAGTCAACTCTAGGTTTCTTAGAATGTATTATTTCATATGGAGTTTTCTTCAAATGAGAGTGAACAGTTACTCTATTTAACACATAGCATGTGGTGTTTACAGCTTCAGCCCAAAAGGTTTTGGGGGTGTTATGTTCGATCATCATAGTTCTAGCCGTTTCTTGTAGTGATCGATTTTTCCTTTCAACTATGCCATTTTGTTGTGGAGTGCGTGGAGTAGAAAAATTGTGAGTGTACCCTTGAGTTGTGCAAAATTCTTCAAATACATGATTTTCAAATTCTCCACCATGATCACTTCTAATGGTACATATTTTGCTTTGTAATAGATTTTCAATCATAGGGCAAAATTTTATAAAAGCATGAATAGTATCATCTTTGGTTGCAATAAAATGTACCCATGTATATCTACTATAATCATCAACAATAACAAAACAATATCTTTTGCCACCGATAGATTCTGTCCTCATAGGTCCAAATAAAT
Source organism: Alisma plantago-aquatica (assembly GCA_963693085.1). NCBI lineage: Eukaryota > Viridiplantae > Streptophyta > Magnoliopsida > Alismatales > Alismataceae > Alisma > Alisma plantago-aquatica. Next base: position 1,148,789,406 of record OY856412.1, read on the forward strand.
CCATGTGAATTAATTCTAAAGATCTACTGGTGCTAAGTTCATGTTTAGGTTTAAAAGAGGTTTTTGTTTGCTTTCCCAATGTACATGGTTCACAATTTTCAACTTGATCAAAGGATAAAGTAGGCAAACCACGAACAAGATCATATTTCACTAACTTTTTGATAACATGTGAACTAGCATGTCCTAGCTTTTTATGCCATAATTGTAAAGTATTTTCATTTGCAAGCAAGCATTTTCCTACTACAGATTTCATAGAGTTAGGTCTAAGAATATAAAGATTTCCAACTCTTTTTCCTTCATAGACAACATTTGTAGTGTTTTCTATTAATAATTTGCAGCAGGTTTTGTTAAATAAAACATCATAGCCACTATCACATAATTGACTCACACTTATTAAGTTATGGTGCAAACCATCAACAAGTAGAACATTCTTTATTTTGAGGTTTGTGCCAATATTACCTATTCCAACAATTTTACCTTTACCGTTATCTCCAAAAGTGACTGTTCCACTCTTCTTTTCTTCAAAAGTTTGAAATGCATCCTTGTTTCCGGTCATGTGTTTGGAACATCCACTGTCAACCACCCAATCCTGCATTAGAATGTAGGTTTTGGTACCCATGTGATGGTCCAGTATGGTTAGAAGCATTTAAGTAGAGACTGTATAAAAATTCTGATTCAGAACTTCAGTCGGTCGACAATTGTTCGACCGACATCTTTCTCGATCGACTATTCGTCGATCGAGAGGGTTGCTGTATTGCAAATTAAAGACAGAAATTCAGCAGTTCAGAAAATTATTATAATGCATAAAACCTTTTATTAAGTTGAGATAAGACAATATGAATTGCAAAATTAAGCATTTGATCATATCTCAACTGAATTGCATTCGACTCTACTAAGTTTGGGATTTTAGGACCCAAACTAAGTAGGAATCTTTGGTCTTATACGGGCATGAAAATGAATAATGTCCAAGACGTAGACAAAAATGACAAGTAATAGAGTCAACTTCATTTCTCTTTCTAGGAATTGTATTCTTAGGTACAAACATAGTCCGAGTTCTTTTGGTTTGATTTTTCTTTGGATCATATCCCAGACCTTTTCTTCCATTGAAACTAGAGGAGGCTTTTAGGATGTTGTCAAGGATATATTTTCTTCTTAACTCATGTAGGTTTCTTTGTAGCTTAGCAATGTCATCCATCTTCTTGTGTAAATCTTTTCTAGCTTGATCTAAATCAAATAATAGGGAGTCTCTTTCTTTTACAACATTGTCATAGTCTAGATGGTTACACAGAATTGGTTGAGTCTGAAAATCTTTTAGTTTAGCTAACAATTCAGTCTTTTCTTGAGAGAGAAGATCAACACTTGTTTCTAGAGTGAGTAGATTGTTAGTACAATCATTTAAAGATGTTTTTAAAGACAAATTCTCAAGATCAATGTTGTTCTTTTCAGAAGAGAGATCATTTAATTTAGCATATAGCTCATCATTTGTTTTGATAACCTTCTTTAGTTTCTTCTTGACATCAACATACTTATCATGAGTTTCTTGTAAACTAGTAATTAACTCTTCTTTAGGAAGATCAAGTAGGCTTACCTCTTGAGAATCTTCATCATCTTCTCTTGCCATTAGACATTCCACCTTTTCTTATCCACTTTCACTTTCACTTGACTCGTCCCATGAAGCTTTATAGGCTTTTTATCCCCTCTTCTTGTGTGAGCTTTTCTTTCCTTTCTTTGCTTTAGGACATTCATTTTTGAAATGTCCTTTCTTTCCACACTCAAAGCACCAAGGAGGAGAAGAAGAAGAACTAGAAATTTTGTTAGATTTAAATCTTCTATATTTCTTACCATTCACAATCAATGCTTCTTCTCCTTCTTCTTCACTTGACTCCTCACTTTCTGGTGTAATTATCCTTGACGCTTTTAGAGCCACATCCTTCTTCTTTCCTTGCTGAAGTTCACGTTCTCTTCTTTCTTCCTCTTCTAGGGTTGCTTCATGAGCTTCTAGATTGCCAATGAGTTGCTCCATTTTCACCCGAGTGAGGTCATTAGCTTCTTCAATGGCTGTCACCTTTGGCTTGTATTTAGGAGGAAGTGATCGAAGGATTTTTGATACCTTATCTTCTTCAAGAATAGTTTTTCCTAGAGCACTTAAACCATTAATAATAGAAGAGAATTTTGCAAATACTTCACTAATAGATTCATTTGGATCCATACAGAAGTGTTCAAACTTTTGTTTAAGCATGCTAATCTTAGAATTCTTGACTTGAACTGTACCTTCATAAGTTATGGACAGTCTATGCCAAATGTCATAGGCTGTGTCATAGTTTGATATCCTATTAAATTCTCCTACAGAAATTGAACAATATAAAATGCTTACAGCTTTGGCATTCATTTGAGCCAACTTTACCGTGTTTGCATCCCACTCTGCATATTGTGTTTGAGGAAGCTCATATGGGGTTGACACCATCCTCCATAAGTCCCAATTGATGCCTTGGAAGTAGAACTGCATCCTTCTCTTCCAATATGTGTAGTTTGTTCCATCAAACGCTGGAGGTCTAGCAACAAGTGTCCCTTCAAGGTTAAGATTGTTTAGCACACCGTCACCCATTCTTCAAGACCTTGTTAAGGTTCCTTGAAGCCTACTCTGATACCAATTGAAAAACACTAGAAGGGGGGGGTGAATAGAGTTTTTAAATATTTTAGCAATTATTCAACTCAAACAACCACAAATGAAGAATGGAAGAAGGAGACAGGTGTTTAGAGTGGTTCCAACTTTAGCAAATACTAAAGTTGTCAGTCCACTACCCGTTTGCTTACCCAACCGGGATTTTGAAAGTATTAATTTTATTACCTTCACAAGGATTTAGACAAAATACAATACTTTCTTTACACCCCTTGAACAGCCTTCACTTGAAGTAGATGCACCAACTTGAGGTAGCCTTCTTGAAGTAACTCCAAGCTCCCCCTTGAAGTAGCCTTCCTCTCTAGAAGTAACCTCCCGTTGCACCAGCCTTCTTGAAGTAGCTCAAGGTCCCCTTCTTCACCAAGAAGATCTTCAACCTCTCCAACCCGCAGCCTCCAACCTAGGAGTAGCAAGGAGAGTACAAACAACAATAGAGAACAAGAAAGAAAATAGAAATTACAACTTATCCTTTTGTAGCACAAGGCTTGATTTTCCTAGATCAAGCGTGTAGATCTCCTAACCAAAGTGTATGGAAATGTAATTGCAGTGGATAGTAGATGCTAGCCTATAGGACATGAAATTTGAGCTAAGAGAAGAAGTAGCCAATTGTCACTATGCTCAATTTTCTCACAAACAGGTTGCTCAAAGTATGCTCAAAGATTTCTCAAGTGTAACAAATGAGTTTAGGTGTCCTAAGGCATGTCCTATTTATAGGAATGTCCTACAAGTGCTTAAGGACGTTCTAGACACCTTCTAGGGATTTCTAAGTGCTTAACTAGCCGTTAGGTACAAGTTTGTTTCTTTAGCAACGGCTAATTAATTAATTCTGCAGTTGCTGTCAGAGTCCATCTCGGTCAAGAAATAGTCGACCGAGACACCTACTCGGTCGAACTTTTGTCGACCGACTGGCTCTCTGGATCAAGTGTATGCAACGTTTATCTCCAACTGCCAACCACCTTGTCAGCTGTGTCTAACGGCTACTTGGGTCTTTCTGGGTCGAGAAGATTGTCGACCGAGAGTGTCTCGGTCGAGGAGTTAGTCGACCGAGATTGACCCTGTTTCAATTTTTCAATTAAGGCACTAAGTGTGTGTATGAGTGTGCATATGTGACACTTATTTGAAGGGGATGACCTATCTAAATGTGATGTTTAGCTAGGGAGAATCTAACACTTGATTTACATGAAATCTAAGTACTTGTACATTATATATTTGTACAAGTTTTTATAAAGTGATTACATTTCATGAAAATATAAATATGTAAGCATATGGATTTCCCTAATTGCTTTGTCATCCACCTTATTCCTGCAACACTCAAGTAGCATGTTAGATTAACAAGAATGAAATGTTTGTCATTATCAAAACAAAGGGATTTACAAATGTCCATTTAGCCAACACCTTTTAGGGTCATCATAGAATCTATCATACAAGACACATACTCAATTGTCCTTTTTATTAATGGTTGCAGTGTCAATTCTGTGTCAGGTAACACTTTCTAAGTCAGAGAAGTACTATTCATACTTTGAATAATTCAAGTGTCAAACCTCATTAATTTTTCACTTCCATAACTTACATAGTTTATGTTATAATATTATTGACCTTGGGAGTCTTCCATACTCCTCACTTAGTTTAGCATTTGACCTCTAAGGAAAGACTAGAGTTACACTTTGTCACCCATTTTGGACTACAAATCTTTATCATACATCTAATGTGCCACTCTAATCTACTGACACAACACTAAACTTTCTTATGACTTGTACCAACTATCCTATTTATTTTCTTGTCATAAGGAGAGGCTACTTATCAAAGAAGAACTATCTTAGAGGTATGTCTAGATGTTACTTGTATAAGCTACCTCAACAGGTCTGAGCAGGGATATTCTAAGGAATTATATTTAGCTTGATAAGCTTTTCCAAAAATGATTCTACAATTGTTCCTTCAATTAATACATCCTTATTGATGTTATGTTTATGCAGAGCATAAACCCCTAACATATGATACCCATATTATTGTATGTAACCAAACAAATCTCAAAATTGGCCCTTCCAGGTAACCAAACATTAATCATCTTATTAGGAGTCATGTTCTCATTTTCTCATACCATTGAAAATTCTTGGATACTAGAATTCTTTACCTTGTTATCCATTACAATTTCCAAAAACACATCACATCCTCATCATTTCCATCTTTCTATTTATTACCAAATCCAAACATATAATAGGACCTTTCTTTCATCTTGGAACATTACTTATCATATATAACTTTGTCTTGGAACCAAAATTCAAGACTAGTTGATACTATTCAAAGTACCCATCTAAAGATTACTTCTAATCCATGCACATCAAGTGTCATAAGTCTTACTTGATTGTCATGTCCCATACAAGGAATGAACATTAGGAAACATATTCCTTTTTATCATCCCATCATTATCCACAGTTGTTTATCTAAGAAAAGAGATTATCACCTTCTTTGATTATTGCATGAACTTTCAATTGTTCATGTGTCATTCAATCTTGTTTCCTCTTAGGTTCCTCACCATCAGTATAAGAATTATAGAGATGATTACATGTCATCATCCCTTAGCATTATCATCATCATGATTACTAGATATGGGTATTCAAACCCTTAGTTCATCACTAAACATTATCACCTCTCATCAGGTAACTGTTACCTCTAGGTCCTCAGACCAAGGTATACATTATACGAAACATCTTCTTTTGTTTATAAATTGATCTGTGATTAACTCAGATTCCTTCGTATAACAATTAGGATGTGGTATAAATATCTGTGCCACATATTCTACTTCATCATGTTCTTTAGATTGTCTCAAAATGACTACTTCATTAGAGTATTCAGATAGATAGAAATCTAAGAGTATCATAATTACCTTGGCTTCAATTGATGAATACATGGCCAGGGTATTCAAGAACTAAAATTAGTTAGTATGCATTTGTTTTATATTATGTTTCTTTCTTTTAACATCTCTTTAAATTTTACTACTTAGTATTTCTAATTTTCTCTGGGTATTTCTTTTACATCTCTTCCCTTCGTACATGAAGAGAGAAATTTCAAAACATATAAGAGAATATTGGACTGAATATAGGTTCTCATCCTTCTTATCTCTTCCTCATGTCCTCATAGGACTAATTAAAGGAAGCTCAATAATAACTACCTCTCTTATAATTAGTAGTCAGAGTGAAGAAAATAAAAGATAATTCAGAATGAAAAGTTTTATCTGACATGTTACCTCTTACAGTTTATCTAGTGTCTTGGTTGACTCAACGCATGGAGTCTAGTTGTCATCTGCTACAACCTTGGTCCTCTACCACTAGAAGTAGATGGACCAAACTACAACACTTGTCTTTGTCCTCGGCCTTCTGCTCCAATAAATCGTGGTCCTTGTGAGTTTTGCAGATTATGCCTTGACTGTTGGGTCACCTCATAATTTCTTCTTGGACACTGTCACCTTAGATGTCCTATCTATCCACATTTATGGCAAGCTCGACACTCACATTATGTCCTAGACAAGTTCCTTGTTGATACTAACGGTACACTTGGAGTTCCTAGAGGTATATTCCAACCTTGGTCCTCACTTGGTGACCACTACATTGTTGTACTATATTGTTGTTGAACCACTATTACCAAAAACTTTAGTTGTTTAGTACCACCAATCCACTATTATTGTGATTATGTAGACCTCTTTTTGAGGTTTGCCTCATTTTTCTTTGTCACACACCTTTCTATCCTCCGGATAGATTCCATGATTGTGGCTAATCTTTCTCTACTTTGTAACGTGGCTGTCGAGATAGACACCTCAGCATTTAGTCCTTTCTCAAAACATCAAATATTCACCTACTCAGTAGCATCGATTTGAGGACAAAACTGCAAAATTTCCATAAACATAGCCTCATATTCATTAATGGATATGGTTCCCATTCGAACCTTCTCAAACTGTGAGATCTTTTCGTCAAAGTATGTTTGTGGAAAATACTTATTGACAAATTCTCGATGAAATTCCCCCCAACCAACCTCTTCATCATTCCTTTTTACTTCTTCTATGGCCCACCAGTGGCCAGCTCTACCTTTCAGAAGGTAAATGGCATATTTGAATTTGTCAGCATCTAGGATACTAAGGATCTTAAAAGCCTTTTCTAACTCAATGAACCACAAATCAGCATCTCTTGGGTCAATTGTTCCAGTATATTCTATAGCTCCTACATGGTGTAGCCATTCAAAAGTCTTACCAGACCCATGTCACTCATTGGGAACTGGTGCCCTAGGTGTCGGTGTTGGCATCTGGTCTGTCATATGCATCACTGTGGTCATGAGTTATCCAAAAAAAGCATGAAAAACTGGGTTTTCTAGCATAGCTCCAACAAAATGGGGATTCTCAGGCATTTATCTACTCTTTCATGATCCCTTGCACCTCCTACTTGTGCAGCAACATTGCTCTCAGCAACGTGTTCCTCGTGCTCTCCAGACATATTTAAGCTATATCCCTTCTTCTGCATAAGCAGAAGTCACTATAAGATACACTAGAGGACACTAGAATCGACTCAACACCTTAGTCCTATGTCTCTGTAGACTCAGCGAACCTTAGGCTCTGATACCAAAACTTTGTGACGACCCGACATCAAATCAAGCCATCATTAGTAAAAAATTGTGGAATAACCATAAGTAGTGGATTAACAAAATCATTAAAAATTAAAACCATTTTGCAAAGAGATCCATTTCCAAGAAACTCTTACAGAAATTACCAAACTTTATATACATCATGGTTCTCATTGTACATACATTGTACCATCTCATCTCAAGGATAACATGTAACAGTTGCTTTTTTAAAACATATACTACTGCAACATAACACCTCGAGGCATACCAACCAAAATCTCAGATTGTTTATGAAACTATTATGTACTGACTCCAAGGACCTGAGAGTACAGAAACGACACATAAGACTTCTATCTACAAGACATGATAAGAAGTATACTCAACCTGAGCTATTACTATTGTCCCTTCTATTATTGTCCTTCCTCTACAGAACGGTCTCTACCTCCTTCTGCACATCCACCTAAAAATTCTGGATCCCACGGGGTGAGACAATTGTCCCAATGAGAGACATAACTCTCCACCAACAATGTTATTATTATAGGTAAATAGTATAAAACTGAGCAGATGTTCTTTTATATTAATAAGCAAGATTAATCATTGTTGATAAGAAGATTAGAACTTTCTCATCTTTTAAAGCATTGCAACTGTCTATGATGGAGCATTAAATCGTCTATACACTTTATAAGGAATATGAATAGCATGTGTATCATTTACCAATCATACTGTACCAACATACCAAGCTTATCCTGTGATAATATTATCAATGTATGTTATCCATGAATCATTCTCATTTCTAGTTGTTGGCCTCATCCAAACTGCTAGCCAGGTATTGGATTATACCAATCCTATGAATCTACATCATTATGTTCTGTTTAGGTATTGGTTTATACCAATTCTGTGAATCTACATCATTAAGTTTTATCCAGGTATTGGTTTATACCAATCCTATGAAATTATAGCCATATATTGGATTATACCAATCCAGTGAAATTATATCTAGGGATTTGATTAGACTAATCATGTGAAGTTATATCCGAGTATTGGAATATACCAATCCTATGAAATTATATCCAGGTATTGGAATATACCAATCCTATGAAGTTATATCCAGGTATTGGATTATGCCAATCCTGTGAGATTATATTCAGGTATTAGATTATGCCAATCCTATGAAGTTATATCCAGGTATTGGATTATACCAATCATGTGAAGTTATATCTAGGTATTGGATTATGCCAATCCTGTGAATTTATCTCCAGGTATTGTATTATACCAATCATGTGAAGTTATATCCAGGTATTGGATTATGCCAATCCTGTGAATTTATCTCTAGGTATTGGATTATACCAATCATGTGAGATTATATCCAGGTATTGGATTATGCCAATCCTATAAAACTATATTCAGGTATTGGGTTATCCCAATCCTGTGAAATTATATCTAGGTATTGGATTATACCAATCATGTGATATCATGGTCATATTGCTAAGGATTCCATAGTAGTGGAATACATTTATGTTTCTCTTTCATTTTCATTATGGGATATAATCCCTTAAACTCATCACTAAATTCCACATCATCTTTACTAGGCATTATACCCATTCACATCCTTTATGTGATACAAGTATACATCATATCTCATTTAAGCATATTCAAAACACTATTTCCTATATTTGACTATAAGAATAAAACATGTATGACCAAGATTTCATTATTATTATAACCATTTATTATTATTATGATGTTACTGGGTTTCCATTTTCCTAGTTCATTTTGAACATTGCCCTTTCTTACATCAATCTCTAGATCATGAGACTTTTATAAACATCTTGTCACCTCTCACTAGGAAACATCCATCTCTAGGTCATAAGACCTATATAAACATTATACTTGTTGTACAAGTGTCTTACATGACTTACACGACCCATATTTTCTGTATTATATGAAACATCATAGCTCATACTTAGCTAGGCTCATTATCTCATGATACCAACATGGTTTCAGTATCAAATACCTATCATCACCATGCAATACAAGAGAAATACAACCTTTCCATAATTAGGTTTAGGGTTTCACTTTAATAACCAATTGTAGTTTCAAATCATATCATTACCCTTTGTTAGGGTTAAGGTTTCCTCTTTTAAGCCGATTAGGGTTTTCAAGTACATTCATCAAGAATCAAAGCCCTAATTCATACTCCACATATACTAGGAGTATTAATGTATACTCATTACATGATTATTACACAAGTATAATCTTCTCTTTCACCCTCTCTAGGATGTTGATTACATCATACTCCATTAGGTTGGCTCATTCCTTCTCTCAAGGTACATTGGCCCGTATCCAATATAGAGGTGTATCCTCATCACCTATATCATGCATCCATATCAGGTACTCAACCTTTAGGGTTTGCATATCGGGTTAGACACTTATGATCATATCTATCCAAACCTTCATGGTATCAATCTACCCCTTAACCATGTGTTAAGTGATAGGCTAGACAACTGATTATTCTCTACTAGCTCAAGTGTACAAACCTATAGGGGTGCGGGGTTCCAATGCATATCGGGTTTCACTTTCCCATGTTGGGTTTCAACACCATATCAGGTTAGGGTATCTTCTTATTAGAATATCATATATAAGGTGGGTTCTTAACCACATATCGTGCACAAGATGTATGTATATGTCACTCATATCATCCATGTGGTATAAATTCATTATTTTATCATGATAGTGGTGTATTCATATCACCATATCGGGTTACTCATCATCTAGGGTTTATCATATCGAATTTGAGTATATGCTTGACTTCATGTTGTGCATATGGTGTATACTTGACCTCATATCGTGCACATGGTGTATGCTTGAAACCATATCGGGCACAAGGTATCTACTTCATCATCATATCATGTATAAGGTGTATGCATCCGCATGGTATCATGTTAGTGATATGTTCACCTTATCAGGTTAGAGGTGATTCAACCCAATATCATGTTGAGCCATGATGATGTCATCATCATCAACCTCTAGACTCTTGTTCTTACTAGTCTAGTTCATGGAAAATAGTCCTAGGTCACTAATAGATCTCACAGATTCATCAATTATGCAAGAGATTTCTAATTGAAAGTAAATCATCAACTATGGCAAGATTGATGGTAAGTAATAACATAATTGAGTTCAAGTTATATAACCCGCCTCAAGAGCAACTTCAAACATCCAAGATCCAAAGCTTCATGTTCCCAAGGTTGGATATGAGCTTATCAAGGGTCGAAGACTTGAGTTCCTTAGCACTATGCACGATACCTCACCACTTCTGGCCGATATCTCTTCATCTGGCCGATATCACTTTGCTATGGCCGATATCACTTTTCTATGGTCGATACCAAGGCTCTATGCATGATACTCCTTCACATGTGCACAATAATAAGACTATATGCATGCTATAAAAGAGCAAGAGGGTGATAAATTTTGAAAATTCCACTTACAGGTGAAAGGAATGTTATATATAGTTGAAGCTCATGAAAGAGAGTGTATATGAGGTGTAACGACCCCGCCTCTCGGTAACCCCCAATTAAGAGAGACCCGAAGGTCAGAGTCATTATCCAATTAACAGGATCGAAGGTTCGACAAATAATCAATAATAATTAATAAACTTTACCAACTAAACTGAAAATGGTATAAAATAAAACTTTTCTTACCTTGGAAAAATTGGGATTTCTAAACTTCTATCCATGAAGAAGCTAATCTAACTAATCCTCCAGTGCACGTTATTTTTCATTTAATTCCCCATATGTCACTTTACTATATGTTCTTTTCATTTGTACCTAAAATTCCGACAAACAAAATGTCGATCAGCAAGAAGCTGGTATGTGGGGGAAACAATAATCATGCAAGTATGTTAACAATGTAATCATTCAATTAATCATTTAACAACCAAGATTACATTTTAAGCCAAACTACTCAATCTATACCTATCCACAACTCTGTGTTGTCCCTGTAAGGACTTATATGGTACCTCTGTAAAGGTGACTTGATGGACCTACCCTCTAGGCAGCCATATACCAAATCAATATTCATGACCTGATGGACCTACCCTCTAGGTAGCCATATACTAGGTCAGCCATTACGACACAGAGAGGATCATGATCTGAGCTAGTAGGAATATATCCTTTATGATAGTCATAGCCACATTATAGTTTTCATGAACTAAATTCATCCAACAGTTAATTCATGTCATCGATGAAAACTTCGTAAAACCTCGGAAAACTAACTCGAGATATTCATAAGCGTAACCACATACCTGATTTGATGATTTCAGAAGCATTAAGAAAATCCAACCACGCATGCAATCCAAGTAATTCAACAATCACATAAATCCTGAAAAGAATATGTACTCTATTCATTACACACTTTATCAAGAACCTACTTTATTAACTTGGATTCACTTTCTAGGGTTTCTATATCCATTTTAGGGTTTCATTTTATGATTAGGGTTTCCCTTCATCTTTTACCATATTAAACCCTAATTTTATGCCATTACTCATAAACCCTAATTATCTCATCTATTCTTTAACATTAAGGTTATCTTAACAACATATAACCCTAATTTCATATTACAGGCACATTAATCATCAATTCATAGTTCATTATGGTCTAAATCTCATATGAACTCGATTTACCATTAATTCTATCTTTTATTCATTAGAAAACCCTAATTTCTATATTAAGGTTATTTAACCACAATTAGGAACTTCCATACTTGAAATAGTTTAAAAACATCATTTTTTAGCTTAATACATGAATTGCAACATTTAAAGCCATTATGAATCATAATCACTAACATTAGGGTTTTAAGACCCATTAATGCTCATGGAACCCTAAATTAAACCAAGTATATGCAAAGACAATCCTTTTAGATTTATTGTGCCCCTATTATTAACCACCGGTTAAGACCAACTTTAGTCATCCATATAACCCTTCCAAATCATTAATCAATAAAGATTAGGGTTCTTTTAATAGATAAACCATTAAAGATAGCATCTCTACATACTTTTTGAACTGGAAGCAGAATTAAGATTCATTCACATTTTTCTTGCATTCCTCATTTTCTGCTGATCAATTTTCATGTATTAAACTTGTTAATCTGAGGTTCCTAGCAATCTCCATGAATGTTGCAAGAAAAAGCATGACTTTGGATTATCTAGTTAATTTTAGAAATTCGTTGGCCGTCCGATCTGTGGTCCCATGGACCACACGATATCCAAGGGACCACATAGACGCACCTATCTTTGTGATTAAAAACAAGTTAAAGACAAGAAGGCCCTTTCCTACCTTCACAGCCGTCGAGGGCAAGGTGGTCATTTTGCCCCTTCCCTTCTTCTTCTTCCTCGCGCTCTCCCTGTTTGTGGCCCATCTTGTTCGGAGGTCAACCACTGAGTTGACTCCGAGGTCCGACCACCTGCGTGTGTGCTGGCCACCCAGGGAGCTCCACCTCCATCTGTCGAATGCAATCATGACCACAATTGCTTGCCGAGAACCTGTTGCGACCACCTCCTACCTGCTTGACGCCGGCGGGGTCCTCAGAGAATCTGGAGGTGAGGGTCAAGGTAGATGATCGAATTGAGGGCTTGGAAACGACCCTCTAGATGTGCCGCAAAGCTTAGGGTAGTGAGGAAGCACGCTGGTGCCCCCCTCTCGCTTTCCCCTATATATATACCGTCATCTGAGGATCCTGCGTTTTTGGGGACTTCCACTCTCGTCGACGAACCCCCGCACAAAACGGGTTGGATGGCTTCAGAATAGCCTCCCGAAGCTAAAGGATCTCTCCTCGTTCGAAGATCTGCTTTCCTTTTCGAGAAAAAAATCAAACACAGATCTCGCAGGTGGACTCTGTGCGAGCAAGTCCCCGCGAGACTGGGATTCACTCCCAGCCGTAGGATCACAGATCCACGGTCACTCTTAACCCAAAAATCGGGATTTAATCCCAGATAAAACGTGACATTAATGTTTTCCTCTACACTTTAGGAAAACTTCCAAAAATTTTATCTCCCAATCCATTTACACGTTTGATCCCAAATTTGGAGGGAAGGCCCATAATGACTTAATCCATCTCTCTACCAAAATTGGGCTTATTATCTCAAAGAAAACGTTACTTTTCTTTAAGTGCAAGATATCTCTTAATTATATATAAGTTTCACCTATTTTCTCTTTCTTAATTTCTTAATTCCTATTTTCTCTATTATTCTGAGTTCCTTGAACCTCAAGGAACCTTAATGGCTCGAAATCCCCTATTGGGAATATTTCCTTAGCCTCTTTCCTTATCTTTCATTCTTTTTCTTATTGTCTTACTTTTTCTTTATTCAAAATATCTCTTTTTGAGAATTTCTTTTTATCTCTCTTTTATTTCCTTATTTGGAGTTCCTTATAACATTAGAAATTCTTTGGATACGAAAATCTACCAAGATGACTCAATTATACCTTCTTCCATATGTTTTCCATATTTTATCATTATTCTCAATTTCTTTCTTAATAAGGTAATACTTAATTAAACTTTTCTTTTCTTTTTGCTCTCTTTTGGCAACCTTGGACTCCTTGGTACCCAAGGAATCCAAGAGGCACAAAATCCTCTTTGGATTTGCCTTCTAGAGATTTCAACATATTTCTTTTCTTCTATTATCCATTTATTCATTGAATTTTCTTGTTATTGGGCCCCATAGCCAATAAAGCCCACAAAGCAACCAGTCAAGGCTATTGTGAAGAGAATCCATTGATTCAAAACAAATCATATTGTTCAATTATCTTTAATATGAGAAATTACATTTCTCACTATTTGAACCCAAAGATTGGGGTTATAACATCCTTCCCCTCTTATAGGAATTTTGTCCTCAAAATTCTATCAAGCAAACAAACAATTCAGGATAAGACTTTTCCATGTCCATCATTGGCCCCTATGTGGCTTTACCGTACTCATGGCGCATCCAAAGAACCTTTATCATCACATATTCTTTTCTCTGAGTTCTTTCATCCTGGCGTCTATAAACTACACAGGTGACTCAGGCCATTTCAGCCTCCCTTGAGGCTCACTAGGTTCATTGCTCAGCACATGGTCGGGATACCTCACATAGTGCTCTAAATTGAACACATGGAACACATCTCACATTACTCTATCCTGAGGGGTAGGGTCAAAACCTAACCATCTCCACCCGTCCATCTCTAATGGACCCATGTATCGGGGACTCAACTTTCTCAACTGCTGCTCAGAGGGGTCGGATTCTCACATTATATTCTCCCACAATGCACTGTATGTTAGTCTACTTTGCATCTGCTCACGACTCTCGTCGTCTCTAGGCTCCTTTTAGCCATTACACGATCAAAGTGACTTCATCTACACGCATTGTGGTCCCTTTTCTAACCATCATGTGGTCCTTTTCACCAACATCCCCTTACTAAAGTGGTGACCGACACAACCTCCCTTACAGAGCTTCTTATAAAACCTGATACTGGCTATGGTGGTCATCATCACATCTTTCATAGGACAAGAATTGTCACTAACTATCACCCTGAATGAGCACATATGCTCTCATCAGAGCCTTTAGTCCAGATCATACTAACCATTATTTAGGGGTGATAAACTGTACAATCGAGTTCTACATATACCTACTTCCACCTTATGGAAGTGAATCTTCAAGTCATGCTCATGAACTTTTGAACTCGCATCATGGTGTAGTTGAACCATCTCTATCATATGTAGCTCAACCCGATCTGTCCCTTGACAATACTCTTTCTCTCTTATGCCATCTAGGTAAGGTGATCTACCATAAACAATTTTGCATCTCGACCTTCCTTGGTCTAGGGCAGACCTATCGCAAAATCCATAGTGATGAACTCCCATTTCCTCTCAGGGACTCTTTTGTCCTCTATATCGATGCACTGGGTTACTGGGGTTCCTCCTTTACCTCCTGACTTGCATGGTCATAAACCACATTCAACTTCATCATAAGAATCTAAAGTGCTATTGCCATATACCACAGTGTATGGTGATCTTAAAATCATGATCTCATGTATGTCATTATTCTTCAAGAAACCCTAAACCACTCCAGTCGGGGTTTCATCACCTTCTTTTCCAAAAAAGTGCACTTGAGGTTCTACTACCATCCTTTCATCGTATCAAGGGCTAGACTGGCTAACCAAACAATCCTTAATTCCTCCACGTATCTTGTTACATCTGAGTATTATCCAAACACTTCTCCTTTCCAAACTTAGGGTTAGCCAAATGACCTCTTCTAACTTCTAGTCAACAAGTCATATGTATCTCAACCAGAGCATCCATTACCACTTCACATCCTTAGGTATTAGGCAACATTGAAGACATATACTTCCATGTATTTCACTTATTGTCTTGCCTCACACTCTCTGTCTATCTTCATTAAGAACACTTTCTGATTTCATCATCATGGTGATCAGACTCAACCTAGTATAACTTGTAAGTTCCACATAGCTCATGATAAAAGCATCCTCATAAGGTGACTACCTTATTCCTCTTAGTCTTTGCAAACCATGTATCATTCACTTTACTTGGGTAGGTTATCTTCTCTATCCCCATTCCTCGTGGAAATATTCCAAACTACATTATCTTTACCCTTGGTGTATGGCATGTGTACTGTCCTATCTCTCACTCCCATAACAAGAAGAAATACGCATTTGGCGGCCGTCCAAATATAGAGTTCTTCTTATTCCAAGAGTAAAGATGGTACAACCCACATTGCCAGTACACCTTCAATTCTAAGTTGAAACGTGCAACTTATGTCTCTACATCACAAACATCATGACATTAAAGTTACTTTCATGGAAATCTGGTCTCGAATTCACTTGGGTCACCACACAACCCTTGGTCATCTCCTCTAGGTCTATAGGGTGCCGGCACTTTTGGGGTTATCCCTCTTCCCTCATGCATCAAGAGAGTGCCCTACTCATCTGCCCTTTGGGTCCCATGAGTTCATGAAGGTGATCAATCTCCTAACCCATGGCCCTTAGACAATGATAGCTGTTACCTCCCGACCCTATGGTCATGTGCAACTGGGGAATTAGGAAACTCCTACTTTCATCGGTCTTATCCCTTCCTGACCCTAGGATTGACTTAGGATTCTTCATTATAGTACATGTTCACTTAGAACCTTACCCAAGGCTTCATCATCTCTCTTTGTATACATGGGCTGACATCTATCCTTTCATAGGGGTCATGGCGACCTGCCTACCTTGGTCAAGCCCCTTACCGGTTACCTCCACGGTAACATATCCACATGCACTTAGAGATGGATATCTATGGGTATGCAGGTTCATTCTCATACCATGTACTTTTCGCTTAGTTTCTCAAGATCCTCTGAGACCTCTTTAGGTTACCTTAAACCAACAAAACTGATATACACCCTACCAAAGGGGTCCCTCTCCCATGATGGGAGGAAAACTATCTCTTGACAACAAGGTCACAAAAGCTCTTAGGTCTAGGGTTTACATCCACATGGGCCTACTTAACCCTAGTAAGATATTAAGGCATAAGAAGATCACCTACTGAACCATGCTAGGTCATACTTGTCCTCTTTTCTCAATGTTGTATTAAGATCATACCTTCCTTTATCATCAACCTAGTGGTGAGGGGTTCATCACACATACCTTCAACTTAAGGGGTTTCTTTTACCTCTACACATGAAGCATACCATGCTTGAAACTATAGAGACTCAAATCTCATCATGAGCATTGGTTACACTGCTTCCCCTCTTTGGCCAGGAACCAAGGTTCACTTCTGGATATTCAACTACGTGCTCAACCTCTTAACCACGAATCAAGCATGTCCAAGGAATGTCATGTATTTCCATGATCCTTCTACTCGGAGTTGAGTCTTCTTCCAGGACAACCAACTAGGTATAAAACCTCACAACATGTTACTTAAACATCCTCAGGGTCTAAGGCACTCTTTGTCTCATCCAGCAGGCAGTTACTTATACCATAGGTACCAGAAGCATCATCCTCTCTCTCGGGTTTGCTTCCTTTAAGGATAACCAAGATATCATCAGCCCCCAGGGGTCACGCATAAGGAAACCACTATCATCCACGTAGGTCGCATTATCCTTAACTCCCCACTATTCCTCCAGTTTCGGGGTTTTAGGCTTCCAACCTCCTTGTTGGGGTCCTGCTTCCTCTATCTAGAGCTAATACCACCTCCAGCCATACTACTAGAGGTCCCTTCTCTATGAAGGCTCAAGCTCACAAGCATACTCCTATGCGGGTGAAGCCTATGCCCAACTCATGTTTGGCTCCAGTTTATACCTAGCCTTTTATGCTCATCCCATAAGCCATCCATCATGCATGTTGTCTAGGGTTTCAACCTACTACCATCCACTATCGTACTCTAGGAACAAGCTATACCCTACCTGCATAAGCCCATAGGGTTCTATAGGTACTTCTCTAACCTCATCATGTCATCTCTCACTCTCTAACCTTCACTTAGGGTTAGGGTTGACTTCATCCTCAGAGGATGTGCTAGGTCTCTACTTTTAATGGAGGTCTCTACCTCCTAGACTAACTCTCCCTACCCATTCTCCTGACAAGGAGGTTCATCCTCAGGTCTCTCCTGAGGGCAAAGACATCTTGTGCCATACGACCTAAGCATGTATCTATTCCTTTACGCTTACTCTATTAATCTTATGTCCATGACATCTTATTTACATGCTTTTTATTAATTTGGTGGAGGATTTCTTAATCCTTATCAACCTTGCCCATACCTCAAGAGGGTGAGGAGAAGAGAGAGGAAACCCTAATCCATAATGTCCTTAACAGAATTGGAGTTGAGAAGGGATGAACAAGATGAGAGAGTCCTACAAGTATCATATTTCGATTCATACCCTAAGACTTTGGCCAGGCAGTCACACAGATCCGGGAGTCCTCGTATTCCGACTAGCGGTGCGGAGGAAAATATTGCCAGCCCCCGGTCGTGATCCTTTTCTAGACACCTCTGTCTTTCGGATAATCCTCTAATAACTCCCTTGGGTTCTACAGAATTTGTAAAATTTAATAATTATTAAGGATTACTTGAGGAACCTATGCTCTGATACCAATTGTAACGACCCCGCCTCCCGGTAACCCCCAATTAAGGGAGACCCGAAGGTCATAGTCATTATCCAATTAACAGGATCGAAGGTTCGACAAATAATCAATAAAAATTAATAAACTTTACCAACTAAACTGAAAATGGTATAAAATAAAACTTTTCTTACCTTGGAAAATTTGGGATTTCTAAACTTCTATCCATGAAGAAGATAATCTAACTAATCCTCTAGTGCACGTTATTTTTCATTTAATTCCCCATATGTCACTTTACTATTTGTTCTTTTCATTTGTACCTAAAACGCCGACAAACAAAATGTCGGTCAGCAAGAAGCTGGTATGTGGGGGAAACAATAATCATGCAAGTATGTTAACAATGTAATCATTCAATTAATCATTTAACAACCAAGATTACATTTTAAGCCAAACTACTCAATCTATACCTATCCACA
This sequence comes from Alisma plantago-aquatica, assembly GCA_963693085.1. Taxonomy (NCBI): domain Eukaryota; kingdom Viridiplantae; phylum Streptophyta; class Magnoliopsida; order Alismatales; family Alismataceae; genus Alisma; species Alisma plantago-aquatica. Next base: position 1,148,808,246 of record OY856412.1, read on the forward strand.
ACTCTGTGTTGTCCCTGTAAGGACTTATATGGTACCTCTGTAAAGGTGACTTGATGGACCTACCCTCTAGGCAGCCATATACCAAATCATTCATGACCTGATGGACCTACCCTCTAGGTAGCCATATACTAGGTCAGCCATTACGACACAGAGAGGACCAGGATCTGAGCTAGTAGGCATATATCCTTTATGATAGTCATAGCCACATTATAGTTTGCATGAACTAAATTCATCCAACAGTTAATTCATGTCATCGATGAAAACTTCATAAAACCTCGGAAAACTAACTCGAGATATTCATAAGCGTAACCACATACCTGATTTGATGATTTCAGAAGCATTAAGAAAATCCAACCACGCATGCAATCCAAGTAATTCAACAATCACATAAATCCTGAAAAGAATATGTACTCTATTCATTACACACTTTATCAAGAACCTACTTTATTAACTTGGATTCACTTTCTAGGGTTTCTATATCCATTTCAGGGTTTCGTTTTACGATTAGGGTTTCCCTTCATATTTTACCATATTAAACCCTAATTTTATGCCATTACTCATAAACCCTAATTATCTCGTCTATTCTTTAACATTAAGGTTATCTTAACAACATATAGCCCTAATTTCATATTACATGCACATTAATCATCAATTCATAGTTCATTATGGTCTAAATCTCATATGAACTCGATTTACCATTAATTCTATCTTTTATTCATTAGAAAACCCTAATTTCTATATTAAGGTTATTTAACCACAATTAGGAACTTCCATACTTGAAATAGTTTAAAAACGTCATTTTTTTAGCTTAATACATGAATTGCAACATTTAAAGCCATTATGAATCATAATCACTAACATTAGGGTTTTAAGACCCATTAATGCTCATGGAACCCTAAATTAAACCAAGTATATGCAAAGACCATCCTTTTAGATTTATTATGCCCCTATTATTAACCACCGGTTAAGACCAACTTTAGTCATCCATATAACCCTTCCAAATCATTAATCAATAAAGATTAGGGTTCTTTTAATAGATAAACCATTAAAGATAGCATCTCTACATACTTTTTGAACGGGAAGCAGAATTAAGATTCATTCACATTTTTATTGCATTCCTCATTTTCTGCTGATCAATTTTCATGTATTAAACTTGTTAATATGATGTTCCTAGCAATCCCCATGAATTTTGCAAGAAAAAGCATGACTCTGGATTATCTAGTTAATTTTAGAAATTCGTGGGCCGTCCGATCTGTGGTCCCATGGACCACACGATATCCAAGGGCCCACAGAGACGCGCCTATCTTTGCGATTAAAAACAAGTTAAATACAAGAAGGCCCTTTCCTACCTTCACAGTCGTCGAGGGCAAGGTAGTCATTTCGCCCCTTCCCTTCTTCTTCTTCCTCGCGCTCTCCCTGTTTGCGACCGATCTTATTCGGCGGTCAACTGCTGAGTTGACTCTGAGGTTCCGACCACCTGTGTGCGTGCTGGCCACCCAGGGAGCTCTGCCTCCATCTGTCGAATGCAATCATGACCGCAATTGCTTGCCGAGAACCTGTTGTGACCACCTCCTACCTGCTTGACGCCGGCGGGGTCCTCAGAGAAGCTGGAGGTGAGGGTCAAGGTAGATGATCGAATTGAGGGCTTGGAAACGACCCTCTAGATGTGCCGCAAAGCTTAGGGTAGTGAGGAAGCATTTTGGTGCCCCCGTCTCGCTTTCCCCTATATATATACCGTCATCTGAGGATCTTGCATTTTTGGGGACTTCCACTCTCGTCGACGAACCCCCGCACAAAACGGGTTGGATGGCTTCAGAATAGCCTCCCGAAGCTAAAGGATCTCTCCTCGTTCGAAGATCTGCTTTCCTTTTCGAGAAAAAAATCAAACACAGATCTCGCAGGTGGACTCTGTGTGAGCAAGTCCCCATGAGACTGGGATTCACTCCCAGCCGTAGGATCACAGATCCACGGTCACTGTTAACCCAAAAATCGGGATTTAATCCCAGATAAAACGTGACATTAATGTTTTCCTCTACACTTTAGGAAAACTTCCAAAAATTGTATCTCCCAATAAATTTACACGTTTGATCCCAAATTTGGAGGGAAGGCCCATAATGACTTAATCCATCTCTCTACCAAAATTGGGCTTATTATCTCAAAGAAAACGTTACTTTTCTTTAAGTGCAAGATATCTCTTAATTATATATAAGTTTCACCTATTTTCTCTTTCTTAATTTCTTAATTCCTATTTTCTCTATTATTCTGAGTTCCTTGAACCTCAAGGAACCTTAATGGCTCGAAATCCCCTATTGGGAATATTTCCTTAGCCTCTTTCCTTATCTTTCATTCTTTTTCTTATTGTCTTACTTTTTCTTTATTCAAAATATCTCTTTTTGAGAATTTCTTTTTATCTCTCTTTTATTTCCTTATTTGGAGTTCCTTATAACATTAGAAATTCTTTGGATATGAAAATCTACCAAGATGACTCAATTATACCTTCTTCCATATGTTTTCCATATTTTATCATTATTCTCAATTTCTTTCTTAATAAGGTAATACTTAATTAAACTTTTCTTTTCTTTTTGCTCTCTTTTTGCAACCTTGGACTCCTTGGTACCCAAGGAACCCAAGAGGCACGAAATCCTCTTGGGATTTGCCTTCTAGAGATTTCAACATATTTCTTTTCTTCTATTATCCATTTATTCATTGAATTTTCTTGTTATTGGGCCCCATAGCCAATAAAGCCCACAAAGCAACCAGTCAAGGCTATTGTGAAGAGAATCCATTGATTCAAAACAAATCATATTGTTCAATTATCTTTAATATGAGAAATTACATTTCTCACTATTTGAACCCAAAGATTGGGGTTATAACATGAGGTGTCATCATTTTAAAGCTACTAGGTGCCATGTTTCCATGCATGGTTGACACATGCACTTGCATTCACTCACATTTATCTTGGCATGCAAAATACTAGAGGATAATCTAGAGATGATATTTCGGCCATCACTTATCTTGTTTGGATAAGATATCTCAACTCAATCGCCACTTCATACACAAACCGATACAACTTTTCCAAGGAATTTGTAAACCAATACACTTCACCTCCTTGAGGTGCTTTGCCCATAATGGACTAGGATAATAGTTCACAAACCGATATGATACTTCCCCTATGGCTCCTTGGCTGCTAGACACTTTCATAAGAACTCTACAACTCGATACAACTCAAGTTAGGGTTTCACATTCAACCCTTTCTTGGTCTTTTCATCACCAAGAATACTATCACTCAAATATGATTCAAAAATGGTGTCTCCTTCTTTCTATCTCCTCTAGATGATACTAGGAGGAAGTGGGGACATTCTAGAGGTGGTAATTTGCATATCAACCCTACATTATGGGCAAATTATGACTTGTACCAAAATTGGTACACAAGGCACTGCCATTATTCAAACAAGTTCAAACTTGGAATTTAGGCTTTCCACAAGCCACCACTTAGCATAATTCTCTTTCTCTTATGATTCTAAAACATATGAGGTACATTTAACATGTGACATATTGAAATATAACCCCTTATTTCGGGTAAATTGCATTTTGGTCCAAAATAAGAGAACAGTGCTCAAACATCATTCAAACAAGATCAAACTTGAAACATAAGTTGGTCACCTATTAAAAATACACTTTAGAGAATTATGTTAAAGTTCTAAGAAACTTATTAAAGCCAAACAAATAGGGTTAGCCCTAAACCCAGGTCAAGGATGTTACATTCATGCTTCAACCAAGGTTGAAGATGACCATGGCTTCACCTTAAGCTTAAGGCTCGAGCTCCTCCTTGCTCCTCAATACTATGCATGATATATAATAGAAAGAGGGTTTTAGGGTTCGAAAAGTTTCACGAGTAGGTGAAAGGAGTGGTATATATAATTGAGGTTCATGAGAGAGTGTGTATTAGAGGTGTCATCACCTTATACTACTAGGTGCCACGTGTCCATGCATGGTTGAAACATGTCCATGCATGCACACATATGTATCTTGACATGAAAAACTCTTAAGGATAATATAGGGATAAGATTTTGGCCCTTAGTTATCTTGTTGAGTAAGATATTTCAACTCAACATCACTTTATTAACAAACCAATACACGTTTTCTAAGGAAAGTTGTAAGTCGATATCCATCACCTCCTTGAGGTGCTTAACCCATCTTGGCAAAGTCCAAGAGTTGAAAAAACGATATGGGACCTTCTATATGGCTCCTTGGCCGATAGGAACTCCCATATAAGCTCTACAACTCGATACAACTCATTTAGGGTTTCAACTATACAACTTTTCTTGGTTTTTCATCACCAAGAATACAATCACTCAAATATGATTCAAGCATGGTGCCTCTTCTTTATATCTCCTCTAGATGATGCTAAGAGAGAGTAGGGACACTCTAGAGGTGGTAATTTTCATATCAACCCTACATTTTGGGTAAATGCAAATTGCATCAAAACTGGTACACAAGGCACAAGCATTATTCAAATAATCTCTAACTTGGAACTTAGGGTTTCCACAAGCCACCTCTTAGCGTCATTCTCTCTCTTATGATGCTAAAGAACTTGAAGAATGTTCAAAATGTGACATATTGCAATATAACCCCTCATCTTGGGTAAATTGCATATTAAACCCAAACTATCATATAATGAACAAACAACTTGCAAATAAGCTCAAACTTGAAAATTAAACTCAAGGAGAGTCTTAATTACTTTTTCAAAACATTAAAACAAGTTTATGAATAACTTACTTAAGAAAAACTTCTAGGTTTATGGCATAACCCAGGTCAGGGATGTTACAATTATCAACCCCTAATAGGGATTTTGTCCTGAAATCTCAAGAAAAAAGAGAAGGGTACTTCCTCCTCATTTCTTCCTCTAGATCCTATGTGGCTTCTTCAATGCCACAGTGATGCCAGAGAACTTTCACAAGAACTATGTCTTTCTTTTCCAACTTCTTGATTCTTCTATCAAGAATCATCATTGGACCTTCCACATAGGATATATCTTCATTCAATTCTACCTCTACAGGTTGCAACACCAACTCTGTATCAGGATGACACTTTCTCAATATAGATATATGAAACACTGGATGTAGTCTATGTAGTTTAGGTGGCGCACAACTCCAAATTATAGGCAACTTTTCCAATATGTGATGTTACTGGGTAACGTTCCATAAATCTAGGAGCTAACTTACCCTTCTTCCCAAATATGAGAACATCGTTCCAAGGAGAGACCTTGAGATACACTCTATCTCCAATTAGGAATTCTAAAGGTCTACGACGTTTATCGACATATGACTTTTGTCTATCATGTGCAGCTTTCAACTATTGTTGTATTACTTTAATCTTTTCAGTTGTCTGTTGCACTAATTTAGGACCCAGAAGTTGGTATTCTCTTGTCTCATACCAGCATAACGAATATCTACAACGTCTACCATATAATGCTTCATATGGTGCCATATCAATACTAGTCTTATAACTATTGTTGTAGGCAAACTCTACTAAGCTCAAGTGTAAGTCCCAACTTCCTACAAACTAAAGAATACATTCCCTAAGAAAGTCCTCCAAAGTCTATATAGTCCTTTTATATTGTCCATATGTCTGAGGGAGAAAAGTTGTGCTAAACTTTAACTATGTACCCAAGGCTTTATGTAGTCGTTCCCAAAAATGACTTGTAAATTGGGGACCTCTATCAGACACAATTGTAGCTGGAACTCTGTGTAACTGCACTATCTCATCTATGTAGATTTTTGCAAGTTTTTCAGTAGTATAGGTTGTTTTAACAGGAAGAAAATGTGTTGACATAGTCAACCTATCAACTATCACCCAAATGGAATCATGACTTTTGGTTATTCTGGGTAGCCCAACTACAAAGTCCATTATCACATGATCCCATTTCCACTATGGTATAGGCAAGGGTTGCAATGTTCCTGCATGCTTCTGGTGTTCTGCTTTAACTTGCTGACACACTGGACACCGCATAACAAATTCAGCTCCATCCTTCTTCAAACTAGGCCACCAATACATATGTTTTAAGTTATGATACATTTTAGTACTCCTTGGATGCATTACATAAATCAATGAATGAGCTTCCTCCATAACTATATTTCTTAATTTATTGGCATCAGGGACTACCATCCTACCATGGTAACATACTACCTAATCCTCTGACTCATGGAAACTATCTTGTTTCTCACTACCATACTCTGACCTGATCTGCTGAATCACTGTAACATCCCTGACCTGGGTTATGGCTTAACCCTAGAATTTTTTCTTAAGTAAGTTACTTAAAAACTTTTTCTAATCTTTTAAAAAGTAATTAAGACTCTTTGTAAAGTTTATTTTCAAGATTGAGCTAATTTGCAAACTATTTGTGCATTATATGATAGTCTGAGTGTAAAGAGAAATTTACCCAAGATGAGGGGTTATATTGCAAAATGTCATATGTTGAATGTACCCTAAGTTTGATAACATCATAAGAGAGAGAATGATGCTAAGTGGTGGCTTGTGGAAAACCTAAAATCTAAGTAAGAACTTGTTTGAATAATGTTAAGTGCTTTATGCATCAATTATGGTACAAATTGTAAATTATCAAAAATGTAGGGTTAATGTGTAAATTACCACTTATAGAGTGTCCTTACTCCTTCCTAGTATCATCTATATGAGAGAGAAAGAAGGAGGCACTATTTTTGAATCATCCTAGAGTGGTAGCACTCTTGGTGATGGAAAGACCAAGGAAGATGTATAGTTGAAAGCTTTATATGAGCTATTTCAAGTTGAAAACTTGGATATAGGAGTCCCTATCAGCCATGGAGCCATAGAAGAAGTCTCCAATCAGTTTTTTGACTCTTGGATTTTATGGGATGGACACTCAATGAAGTCATGTGTACCGATTTACAATTTTTCTTTGGAAAAGGTTGTGTTGAATATAATAATAATGTGAATGGAAGTAACTTGCCCTAGAAGATAAATAAAGAGAAGGCCCTTATCCTTTGCATTAATCTTAAGTTTTATTTTTGCATGGCAAGATAAAGATGGGATGCATGCAAATATATGTGTCAATCCATGCATGTCCATGTGGCACTTAGTAGCTTAAGGTAATGACACCACATACACTCTTTTTCATAAACCACAAGTATAAATACCCTTCTCTTCACCTATTAGTAGAATTTTCAGATCTTGTTACCATAGTTCCCTTAGATATCATGCATACTACCCTAGTATCGTGCATGAGAGAGGAGTTTCGAGTTTTGGAGCTTGGTATCGGCCAAAGAGAAAGGATATCGCCCAAGCAAGGTGATATCAGCCACAAGGAGTGAAGATATCGTGTAAGTGCTAAGGAGCTCAAGCCTTGTACTTGGATAAGCTCATCTTCAACTTTGGGAAATGTGAAGAGTTGGATTTTGAAGCTTGGAAGTTGCTTTAGAGGCCGGTTATATAACTTGAACCCAACTATGTTATTATTCATTTTCAATATTGTTGAACTACTTTCAATTTCGAGTTCATATGATTAATTGATGTTCCTTTGAGTTCCAAGCGTATGTTAGGACTGATGTACATGTCTTAGGGATGTAAGGATAATAGTCTAGAGGTAGATGATGGTGACATCACTATGGTACAACTCGACATAGATTGAAGTACCTTAAACCCGATATGGAACCCAAGATGAAGGTTAACCCGATATGGAGATGGGTGATACCTCATGAACGATATGAGGCATGTCTTATGAATGATATGGGAGGTACCTACTTATACCTTATACATGATATAAGGTTAATATTATACCTCATGCACGATATAGTGCCAAATGAACACTCTAACTCATATAGAGTCAAAACCCTAGATGATAGATTGAAACTCGATATATCCCTATCCTTTGTGTAATGGATTGTTGTGAAAGTATTCAACCAAATATCTAGATTGTCGTGCAAATATATGATAGAGCTGATCCTTGAAAGCATAAAAGGATATGAGCCTAATAGTCTACCCAACATGGTAACCCGATATGTTACCCAATATGTCAACCTGAAATACCAACCCAATATGGGAACTCGATATGGCTACTAAAATGATACCATGATGAGACATATACTATATGCACGATATGGTGCACACCTTGTGCACTATATGGAACCAAATATACCGATATGCCCGATATGAGGTCAAGTATCTAGCCCATACATGATATGAGGTTAACTTGAGATGGTAAGAACTAAGTGATAGCTAACCCGAGATGGATACATGTTATGGTGTTAAGGGATACACCCTAAAACATGATATGATGATGTGGTTATACGACATGCCCGATATAGCTACACAATATGATGTGAAGGTTGTATCTCAAACACAATATGATAGCATTTATAAACCATGATGCTCGATATGGTAGGTATGCTTCAATCCAATGTATTTGACTAAGTGATATATGTTGTGTGTTATGTTAAATGGAACATTAAAATGTAATGAGTTTAATGCAATTTCATAATTATAAGCTAACGTACCTGAAAAGGAGAATGGAGTTGACTTAGTAAAAGTATGGTGGAATTAACATCCTAGTGAGGATGAGAGAGAAACTAATATTTGAATATTATACATTTAAGAAGCATATGTGATACTCCTAGTATGAATGGAGTATGAATTAGGGTTTAATCCCTTATGATGTGACCTTGAAAACCCTAAGTAGATATCGAAGGTAAAACTTATATAATGGGTGATGAGATGATTTGAAACCCTAATCGGTTGATGAAGGGGAAACCCTAACCCTAATTTAATGGGAAGAATGTGTTTCTTTTGTATTGCATGGTAATGGCATGTATTTGATATTCAAACCATGCAAGTATCATGAGGAAATGAGCATATCTAAGTAAGATCTATGATATTTTATATGATATAAATTTAATGAGCTTTGTGAACAATGTGAATTAATACCTTGGTCTGATGACCTAGAAGTAATGGTTACCTACTAAGAGGTGAAAGTACTCAGCGATGAACTAAGAGTTTGAATACCCAAGCATGATGATTGAGATCCTAATGATATATGTGTTCCAAAGATCATGAAAGTACTTGATAAATGAATTTTATCTTCCTTTGTAGCATCTGATATAATTCTTGCTTGCAACTTGATTGATGCTAAAATATATTGTAATATACTTAATTAATAAAGTTAAATGTTATCATGTAGTTTCCTAGACCATAGATCCATTCAGTGTTAGGATTTTCTGAATGGTGAAATGAGTTTAACTCGGTATACATATTTTTGAATATGTAAATATTATAACAGGGTGCTCAGTGGACTCCCCAACTAAACATGGGTGCAAAGTGGACTCCCCAACTACATCGGGCTGCTTAGTGGACTTCCTGATGAAACTAAACTAGGATCGCTCAGTGGTATTCCTAATGACAAATAATCTGGGAAAGCTCAGTGGTCTACTTCCGAAGAGAGTACATGTTGCGGTTGTAACTCTATAGTGAAGATGATGCGATACCCTGACAAAGCTAATTGCAGTTGGCATAAGATGTCCTACCAGTTATCTCATAGTGACTGAGACTAGGTGAGGTCTTAACAGCCAGCTCTGCCACTGACCTTGTATGGTACCGATTTTGACTTAGTAGTGGTTGGTTGGAGCATGAGTGGTATACCTCATTTCCTCTGGGCATAAGTGTGAATATGAACATTTAATCCGTCGTGTAGTGTATTTTCTTAAGGATAGAATACATAAAACATTGGTTGATGCCTCATTACTTTTATACATCTTAGTAGATAGATGTTATACATGTTCTTCATATTCCTTCTAAAGAAAATAGATGACTTATAATTTTTTTATCAATGTTAATGCTTTATATTGAAAATAAACCTGCTTACTTGCATAAAATATCCACTGCTCAGTTTTATGCTATTTCCTGTGATAATAATATTGTTGGTTGAGAGTTATATCTCTCGTTGGGATAATAGTCTCACCCTATGGGATCCACAATTTTTAGGTGGATGTGTATGAGGAAATAGAAACTAGAGTGCAGAGGAAGGACCACATCAGTAGGGATAATAGTAGTAGCTCAGGTTGAGTATACTTTCTGTCATGTCTTGTAGATAGAAGTCCTATGTGTCGTCTCTGTACTTTCAGGTCCTTGGGAGATAGTTCTTAGTAGTTTTTATGAACGACTTGAGATTTTGGTTTGATTACCTCAACGTTTTATGTTGTTGTTGTATATGTTTAAGTAAAGTAACTGGTACTTGTCATCCTCGATATGAAATGATACAATGTATGTACGATATGAACCACGTATATAACGTTTTGGTTCTTTCTTTAAGAAGTTTCTTGGAAAAGGATCTATGTGCAAATGGTTTTAGTTCTTAGTGATTTTTGTTAATTCCACTGCTTATGGTTATTCCATGATTATCACTAGTGATGGCTTGATTTGTTATCGGGTCATCACAATCACAGTATCATCCTATTATGCCTATTTAATCTGTTGTTTCAGAGTTGGTTTCACATGCATCTCGACCAACAATCTGGATAACAAAGATACTTTTAACTATACATTTATTTGTCTCAAAGAGACAAACATGTCCCATTTAAAATACACTAAAGAATTAAATTGTGCTTTATCTATAGGTAGAGATGAAGATTTTCTACTTAGTGCATCTGCCACTATATTAGCTTTTCCTAGATGATAATCAATTGTACAATTGTAGTCCTTGATTAATTCCATCCATCAGTGTGTCTCATATTCAAATCGTGCTATGAGATGATGTACTTTAAGTTTTTATGGTCTGTGAAAATCTGACATGTTTCTCCATAAAGATAATGTCTCCAACTCTTCAATGCATGGACCACTATAGCTAATTCTAGATCATGTGCTGGATAATTCTCCTCATGTTTCTTAAGTTGTCGGGAAGCAAAAGAAACTACATGATCACTCTGCATCAGCACACATCCTAGAACATTCTTAGAGGTGTCACAAAAAATAATGTATCCCTTTCCCTACTCAGGTAAAGACAACATAGGTGCACTAGTCAACCTTTCTTTCAACAATTGGAAAGAATGTTGACACTTGTCAGTCCAGACAAAAGGAACCTCCTTCCTAGTTAACCTAGTTAGGGGTAATGCTACTGAACGGAAGTCTTTAATAAACCTTCTGTAGTAACCTAGCAGACCTAGGAAACTGCGAATCTCAATTGGTGTCTTGGGCTGTTCCCACTCTACAGAAGACTGCACTTTCTTAGAATCAACATGAATACGTAAATCAGATATAACGTGTCCTAGGAAAGACACTTCTAACAACCATAACTCACACTTGCTAAACTTAGCATATAGCTTATGTTGTCTCAACAAAGTCAAGGCTTGACGAAGGTGTTGTTCATGTTGTTGACCATCTCTACTATATATCAGGATGTCATCTATGAAGACCACTATGAACTGATTAAGGAATGACCAAAAGATTATATTCATCAGCTCCATGAATGCAGCTGGTGCATGACCATACCTTGTCCTAAAGGATGAGTTAGGTATGTCATCCTCCTTGATATGTAACTGATGATATCTTGACCTTAGATCTATCTTAGAGAACATTATTGCACCACACAACTAGTCAAATAGATAATCTATACTTGGCAGAGGATATTTGTTCCTTATAGTCACCTTGTTAAGCTATCTATAGTCTATGCATAATCTCATAGACCCATACTTCTTTTTAACAAAAATAATTGGAGCACCCCATGGAGAAATACTCAGTCGAATGAAACCTTTCTCAAGCAACTCCTGTAATTGTTTCTTGAGTTTTTCCATCTCCGCAGGGGCCATCCTATAAGGTGTTTGGGATATGGGTTGCATACTTGGAATTAGATTAATCTTAAAATCAATCTCTTGAGGTGAAGGAATATCTAGAAATTCTTTAGGAAACACGTCCTTGAATTCCTTGATAATAAGAACTTCAGAAAGACTAGGACTCTCTTCTTTGGTGTCTACCACATGTACCAAGAATGCTTTACATCCTTCTCGCATCAATCTCTCAACTACCATTGCTGACACTAGACAGGTTGGAAGAATCTTTATGTTCACCTAAAAGACCCATGTCTCATTAAAGTCTACGAACATAGCTTGCTTGGAACCACAATCCAAGATAACATTATACTTTTCTAGGGTATCCATCCCAAGAATTACATCAAACCCGTGCATCTCAAGTGGTATAAGATCTACCTAAATGTTGTGTTCTGAAAAAGAAAGAACATAGGGAGAACATACCTCCCGTACCACTACGGATCCGACTATTAGAGTTTTCAATAACATATTATCTACTCTACAGCTGACAGTCATATTGTAGTTATGAATTACTTCTCGAGTGACTAAGGAATATGTAGCACCCGGATCAATCAAAATAGATACGAATTAGGATGAAGACATAACAGAATGAAACAATTCCATCTGACCTATCATGACTCATGGATTGACTACTACGTTCGGATGATTCATAGCATAGAATCTTGCCGTTGCTTGTTGCAACTTTGTGCTATGTTGTTTGGTGCAGATGAACCTACTTGGGATGCCTATCCACATCCTCATGTGCCACTACTGAACTATTGCCTCAAACCTTGTTGACTCTGCCTCGATGATTGGGTTACCTCCATGTCTCTAACTGGATATTCTGTCATCATATGTCCTATACGCCTACACTTGAAGTAGTTTATGTCTCGCTATGGTCTAGGTGGTCATGTCACTAACATTGATTCCGTACTATGGGCTCTGCTTGGCAGAAAACTATAGCCTCTACCCTTTCTTGACGTCCACTACATCTGAGTGGGTGCTACGGGTGCGGAAAATCTCAATTTCTTAAAACTTCCTGATCTCTGTCCCTGGAACTGGGCAAGTCTTATCCTACTATTCTCTAGAGTAGATATAGGTGTGGTTAACTCAGTGTTCAGACCCTTCTCAAAATGTTGAATCCTCTCCTCATCTGTAGTAGCCATGTGTGGACAAAACTGAAAAAGCTCCATGAACTTAGCTTCATACTCACTAATCTTCATCAGTCCTTATTTAATCTGCACAAACTATGAGATTTTCTCATCCAGATAAGTCTTGAGAAAGTATCTGTTAACAAACTCATGTCAGAATTCCTACCATCCGAACTCAACACTAGGTCTTCAATGGCCCACCAATGGCTAGTGCTTCCTTATAATAGGTATACTGCATGCCTAAATTTATCACTTTTTGGGATGCTAAGGATTCTAAAGGATTTTTCCATCTCAGTGAGCCATGAATATGCATCTTCTGGGTCATCTGTACTGGCATATTTAGTGGCTCCTACCCGGCGTAATCACTCAAAGGTCTTACCAGATCCATGTCCTTCATTGGGAACAGGTTCCCTAGGTGTTGGTGTTGGCATCTGATCATCCATATGTGTCATTGTGGTCATGAACTGCGTGAAAATAGCATGAAAGGCTAGGTTTCTAGCATGGCTTGATCAAGTTGGGGATTCTCAAGCACTGATTCCTCTCTAGCATGTTCCCTTGCACCTCCTCCTGGTGCAACAACACTGCTCTCAGCAGCATGTTCTTCATGTGCTCCAGCCACCTTTCAGCTTTACTTCTTCTCCTATATGAGAGGAGTCACTATAAGATAAATTGGAGGACACTATAACAAACTCAATAACCTTAATCCTATGTCTCTATAGACTCAACAAACCTTAGGCTCTGATACCAAAACTTTGTGACGACCCGACAGCCGAGCCATCACTGGTGTTTATGCAGAATAACCATTAGTAGCAGATTACTAAAAATCACTAAAAATTAAAATGATTTTGCAAAGAGATCCACTACCAAGAAGCTCTTTATAGAAAGAACCAAAGTAATATATACATCATGGTTCACATTGTACATACATTGTACCATCTCAACTCGAGGATAACATATTCCAGTTGCTTTACTAAAAGACATACTGAATTAACATAAAACCTCGAGGCATACAAGCTAAAATCTCAGATCGTTTATAAAACCATTATGTACTAGCTCCCAAGGACATGTGAGTATAGAGACGACACATAGGACTTCTATCTACAAGACACGATAGTCAGCACACTCAACCTGAGTTGTTACTACTGTCCCTATTGTTGTTGTCCTTCCTATGCAGTATGGTCTCTACCTCCTCATCCGTGACCACCTAAAAATGTTGGGATCAACAGGTTGAGACACAAGTCCCAGTGAGAGATATAACTCTCTGCCAACAATGTTATTATCATAGGTAAATAGTATAAAACTGAGCAGAGGATCTTTTATATTAATAATCAAGATTAATCATTGTTTATAGACAAAATAGAGCAATATTATCTTTTAAAGCAATGCAACTATCTATGATAGAGCAATAAATCATCTATTCACTTTATAAGGAATATGAAGAACACATATAACATCTATTTTTAACATGTATAAAAGTAATGTAACATCAACCAATCTTTCTATATTCAATCCTTAAGAAAATATGCTACACGACAGATTACATATTTACAATCACACTTATGCCCAGAGGAGATGAGGTATACCACTCATGCTCCAACCGACCACCTCTTAGTCAAAATCAGTACCATAAAACGTCAATGGAAGAGCCAGATGCCAAGATCTCACCTGTCTCGGTCAGTACGAGACCACTAGAAGTGACATCATGTCAAATTGCAACTAGCTTGTTGGGGTATAGAGGCATCTTCTCTATAGAGCTACAGTCGCAACATGCACTCTCTTCAGGGAGATCACACATCAATCCCCAATACATTTTCATCAGGGCGATCACATAGAAACCCTGGTATTCATTAGGGAGATCTCACAGAAATTCCTATCTGGATGTAAGTATATGTTCGTCTATCACCCCCACATATTCAAAAATATACACTCTAAGTTAAACTCATTTCACTATTCAGCAAATTCTGACACCGAATGGATCTATGGCATAGGAACTACATGATAATGTTCCACTTGATTAATTAGGTGCATTACAATATCTTTTAGCATCAATCAAGTTACAAACATGAATTATAACAGATTCTACAAAGAAAGGTGTAATACATTTATCAAGTACTTTCATAATCTTTGGGACGTAGTGAATGCATAACACCCGGTATCTTAGTCCCTTATCACATTACTAGGAAGTCTCATTCCATAACATTATCATCATCATGATTACTAGATCTGGGTATTTGAATCCTTTGTTCATCACTGAACATTGTCACCTCTTATTGGGTAACTATTACCTATAGGTCCTCAGACTAGGTATACATTATACTTATTACACAAGTATTTCACATGGATCACAAGTCCCATTTGATCTATATCATATGAAACATCGTAGCTCATACCTGGGTATGTTCATCATCTCATGATACCTACATGGTTAGTATTTTATGACAACAACCATATCAAGTACATAACATCACCATGTAATACAAGAGAAATACAACCTTCCCATTATTAGGGTTAGGGTTTCCCTTTCAAGTCGAATAGGGTTTCAAGCCAATTAGGGTTTCTAGATAATTAGGGTTTCAAGCCAATTAGGGTTTCAAGCCAATTAGGGTTCAAGTTCCTATTATCAAGAATCAAAACCCCGATTCATAGCACCACACATATTAGGAGTATCAATGTATGCTCATTAAATGATTATCACATAAGTATGCGTTTCTCTCTTATCGTCACTAAGATATTGATTACATCATACTTTAATAAGTTGGCTCAACTCTTTCCTCATGGTACATTAGCCTACACTTATCAAAATGCATTAAACTATTTATATCTTAATGTATCATTTGACATAACACACTTCATGTGTTACTCAAACAAGTATATCGGATTGGAGGTGCTTACATCCACATTGGCTTTGAGGTGCTTCCACCATATCGGGTAAGAGGTGTATGCTTGCTTACCATATTGGGCAAGAGGTGTATGTATGCTTACCATATCGGGCAAGAGGTGTATGTATGCTTACCATATCGGGCAAGAGGTGTATTCTTGCTTACCATATCAAGCAAGAGGTGCATTCTTGCTTACCATATTGGGTTAGAGGTGTATGTATGCTTACCATATCGTGCAAGAGGTGTATGCTTGATTACCATGTCAGGAAAGAGGTGTATGCTTGCTTAGCATGTCACCCTAGAGGTGTGTGTTTGCTCCCATATCAGGCAAGATGTGTGTGTGTGTGTGTCACCATATCGTGCATGAGGTTTATACTCATCACCATATCATGCATGAGGTGTATGCTTGATCACCATATCATGCATGAGGTGTATGCTTGATCACCATATCGTGCATGAGGTGTATCCTTGATCACCATATCATTCTAGAGATGTATACTTTATTACCATATCATGCATTACGTGTAGGTTCATCACCATATTGTGTAATAGGTGTGTGTGTGTGTGTGTGTGTCACTCATAGTGGGTTGCTCAAAATTAGGGTTTTGCATGTCGGGTTAGACCCTTATGCTCATACCTCTTCAAACCTTCAAAGTATCAACCCACCATGTGTTGAGTGATAAGATAGACAAATAGTTGGTCCTTTTTCAACCAACCCAAGAGCACAAAATGATAGGGGTGTGGGGTTCCAAGGTATATCGGGTTGCATTTCACCATATTGGGCTTCATCACCATATCGGGTCAGAAGTGCTTGAACCCGATATCAATTTGTGCCATGATGATATTAGCATCATCAAGCTCTAGAATTTTGTTCCTTACTGATCTAGTTCATGGATAATAGTCCTATGCCACTATTAGAACTCATGGATTCATCAATTATTCAAGAATACTCAAAATTGTAAGTAGATCATCAAGTATAGCAAGATTGAAGGTGAATAATAACATGATTGGGTTCAAGTTATATAACCTGCCTCAAGAACAACTTCAAAGATCCAAGTTCCAAAGCTTCACATTCCCAAAGTTGAAGATGAACTTATCAAGAGTCCAAGACTCATTCACAACTCCTTCATGTGCAAAGAATCCATAGATAAGAACTTCGTGAAGAAGAAAAGAAAGGAAAAATCACAACCTGAGATTCATGCTTCAACCAAGGTTGAAGATGACCATGTCTTCACCTTAATCTTAAGGATTGAGATCCTCCTTGGTCCTCACTACTATGCATGATATGTAAGAGAAAGAGGGTTTTCAGGTTCAAAAAGTTTCACTAGTAGGTGAGAGGAGTGGTATATATAATTGAGGTTCATGAGAGAGAGTGTATAAGAGGTGTCATCACCTTACACTACTAGGTGCCATGTGTCCATGCATAGTTGACACATGTCCATGCATGAACACATATTTATTTTGACATGAAAAACTCTTGAGGATAATCTAGGTATAAGATTTTGGCCCTTAGTTATCTTGTTGAGCAAGATATTTCAACTCAACATCACTTTATTCACAAACTGATACACTTTTTCTAAGGAAAGCTGTAATCTGATATCCATCACCTCCTTGAGGTGATTAACCCATCATGTCAAAGGTCAAGAGTTCAAAAAATGATATGGGCCTCCTCTATGGCTCCTTGGCTGATAGGCACTCCCATATAAGCTCTACAACTCGATACAGCTCAATTAGGGTTTCAACTATACAACTCTTATTGGTCTTTTCATCATCAAGAATACCATCACTCAAATATGATTCAAACATGGTGCCTCTTATTTCTCTCTCCTATATATGATGCTAAGAGAGAGTAGGGATACTCTAGCGGTGGTATTTTTCATATCAACCCTACATTTTGGGTAAACTGTAAATTGCACCAAAATCGGTACACAAAGCACAAGCATTATTCAAACAAGCTCTAATTTGGAACTTAGGATTTCCACAAGCCACCCCTTAGCATCATTCTCTATATTATGATGCTAAAGAATTTGAAGAATGTTCAAAATGTGACATATTGCAATATAACCCCTCATCTTGGGTAAATTGCATATTACACCCAAATTATCATATAATGCACAAACAACTTGCAAATAAGCTCAAACTTGAAAATTAAACTCAAGGAGAGTCTTAATTACTTTTTCAAAAGATTAAAATAAGTTTATGAATAACTTACTTAAGCAAAACTTCTAGGTTTATGGCATAACCCAGGTCAGGGATGTTACATGCTTAGTGTAATTGCCTAGGAGTTTGCTAAAAGCTAGATGGTGAGTAATGTGAGGTGAAATACCCTTACCTTTACTCCCCATTCCTACCTTCGGCTCCCAATTACACTAAAAATTCCTATCCTAGAAACCTAGATTGGTCAAATTCAATTGAAAACCCACCTAACCTTGTTCCAATTGAGCCTCATAAGGCTAGATAGAGGGTGTAAGGGTGTAGTTCCCCTTCCTGCACTCGATTATATCCATGACAACCAATAGTCTAGGGTGATTTCCTTGCATTTGACTAATAGTTTGGTTTAGCAATTTAGGATGAATGGTTGGGTTTTGCATGAGATGTTTCTCCCAACTAATATCTTAGTACCATTCCCCAAATGGTCCACTCTTCCCATAACTTGCTTAAAACTCATTTGCTCTCTTAGCTTGCTTATGCTAGTTTAGTTGCTTGCTTTAATAGTTATTTAGTCAAATTACTTAGTTCTTGTTAGTTAGTCCTTTCTAGGGTAGTTACTTCATCTTTATGCTTGCTTAATCTACGTAGTGGTAGTTTAGGTCTTTAGTTTCTCTAGTTCCTTAATTGTTAGTCTAGTATAGTTTTATGCTCTTGCTTAAGTAGTTGCTTTATTTATTAATTATAATTGCTTGATTAGGGTTAAACTAGGGTTTTTTCTTATCTTATTTCCTTTCTTGTTCAATTGCTTGCATTGTAGTATAATCAACCAAAACCAAGATTAAACAGTAGAAACCCTAATCGTTGCTTTAAGAACATAGCCACACCAACCTAGGTCTAGTGCCTCCTCTCTCCCTATAAATCAACCCTTATCTTACCACTTGCCTATACTACAACATGACCCTGTGCGCTTGCGGGTGAAGTGTGACTGGTATCAGTGAGTGTGTTAGACTAGGTCATTAAAAATATTAAAAGATCCAAGTGTGAGAAAACACATCAGTCACCTATAAGAGCTTGGAGCTCTAGACCTCGAGACATGAGGTCAGTGTCAATGATCACTCCCCTCCCCGCTCTAGGAGTCCATCGTGGTGGCTACATTGGGGACTACCAGTCCAGTTAGCTCCTGAGATGACACCATCACAACACCTACTTGCACACAACCCACATGCCATGTGTAACGTACCAAGATTTCAGGCCTCGGATAACATGATCTTAAAAGGAATGATTGGACTACCCATATCACCAAGGTGCACCTCCTTTTCAGAGAGCCCATCACTAAAGAACTCCATAGTTAAGCATGCTCATCTTGGAGTAATACTAGGATGGGTGACCAGTCGGGAAGTTGATCATGACTTGTGTATGAGTGAGGATAAGCCGCATAGTTAAGGCTAGTGGTGGTCTGTGGGGCCATTTTTCATTCCTAAAACTCTACTAGAGCCTTGGGCAGTGGGCCCAGGTGTTACAAATGGTATCATAACCAATTACCCTCCAATAGGTGGGGCCCACATTGGCTTATGGCATTCCAGTCTTGAGTCGTATGGTCTAGGCATGTAGGAAAGGGCTATCCATGGTGATGTAGCCACCCTTGCACTGGTATTCTGTGATCATGAGTTGGGTGTCCATGGGCCATGTTGGATTTGCTTTGAAATGGGGAAATATTATGAGGCCATATAGTTGAGTCTTGACGAGGACGTCAACAGTCCAAGTGAGGGAGATTGTAACGTCCCAGGATTTCATGTCTCAGATAACATATGATCTTAAAAGGATTGATTGGACTATCCATATCACCAAGGTGCACCTCTTTTTTAGGGAGCCCATCAGAACTCCATAGTTAAGCGTGCTCAGCTTGGAGTAGTACTAGGATGGTTGACCAGTCAGAAAGTTGATCATGGCTTGCGTATGGGTGAGAATAAACCACGCAGTTAAGGCTAGTGGTGGTCTGTGGGGCCATTCGTCATTCTTGAAACTCTATTAAAGCCTTGGGGAGTGGGCTCAGGTGTTACACCATGGCTGAGCAACAGGGATACTAGGATCACGAGATGGATTAGGATTCGATGGAAACCCAGAGCTAGCTTCAAGTTTGCAACGATCTCTAGATGTCAAGATAGACAAAGACAACATAAGACAGACTTAGAGGTGTGTGTAGACCAGCAGGGATTGTCCAGCTGACATTCTAGTAAGTACTATGATGTCAAGGAGAGAAACTCAGACTCGGCAATGTATTGGCACATACAGTAGTGTCGTTCGATCCCAAGACTTCGTCAAATACCCTCGACGGGGTAGGATGGGTTTCCAGGGTCAGGGACCTTCAGAGTCCCCTCAATGACGAGTTCAAATAGAAAGGAACAATATGCAATCAAAGGGGAAGGTTTGTAGATGATTACATAGTGTTGAATTGACTAGAGGTGATCACAACCGACACCAATCTGAGCAGCTCATTTGAGAAGAAGCTTGACTCCAACCCAACGCCTTGTGATCACCCATCTGTGATAAAGTGAAGGTAATAGAAGAATGGAGAATGGAGGATGTATCTGGATCCATAGGGGGTAGTTGTTATAGAAGAAGGGTAATTCGGGTTTGCAAGTTTGTACAGTAGTGCCACCCTTAGGGCTGAGTTGGGGGTTTTGAGCTCTGGTTGTCTCATAATGCAAGTGTGGGCTCGTTCGGTTCAGAGGGGAGAAAGAGAATTTGGCAGTAAAATGACGAAGAGACGAGCGAGTATGGTGAGGAAAAGCGGCTAGAAGCTAACGCAGCAGACCACGTCTCACGCAGCCGCGAGAAGGATGGAGCTAGAAGACGAGGTCTTCCTGCTCGAACACCTGAATACCTGACCCTGGCGATGTCCGCGTGATGCACATGATAGCAAATAGTCGGAAATCTAGGTCAAAACAACGATTTATATGATTTGAAATGGATTAAATCAATTTAACGTATATTCTACATTTTAAACCACCATTGAGGGTGCATTCAATATCCAATTATGACCAATATTTGTATGTTAGCTAATTAGAATAGGAGGAACACGAATTTGGGCTTATATTTGCAATTTGAGGTTATTTGTGTTGTATTTGCCACATTATAATTGTATTATCCCACGACGACCCCTTTTGGCGTGATGTGGCCAGCGAGATAGCATTCATTGAACCAACCAAGGGGAGGGGAAAGGTAGCGTATGGCAGCTAGAAACATAATAAACGCGCATGCGTGACCGACGGACTATGTTAACTCCGTGTGGGCTGCGTGGTGGTGGTCCACTTCTACATGAAACAAGATGGGAACAAGCATGGCGGTAAGAAGAAGAAAAAAGATGTTGGGGGGTGGGTGGGTGGGGGGAGGCGGGGGGAGGCCCCAGCTCTCATGGGGTGTTCTAACGTGGTGCTTCTTGGCCGTGTGAGTCACGCGCTGGGCAGGTGCATTGAACAGACGAGTTTCTGACGATGGTGGGTTGGCCGTTTTACTTGGGGGGACTGCATCTGTAGATCCAACGCTACTACCAGCACCTTAATAATAATGCAATGGCCTGATTGTGATTGGTTTGCTTGACCCCTACTCGTCAAGCTGTAGATCCAACTATCCAAGCCGCACTTCGTCGTCCTTGTCCTTAAAAAAACCCTAGACACACAGAACACAAACCACTTGGCTGGCTGTTGTGCAACTTCCATGTTTTTAATACAGATGTGGAATTTTGTAAGCAGCGCTACAAGTTAACAGAAAAAGGTTTGTGGAAGTTACGTGGCCACTCTAAAGTCTTCCTTTGATGCTCGCTCTGGTTCGAAGGCCAACACACACTGTCCAGCTCAAGGCAGCATGCATATTTACATCTACTCTACAAGTTTAACCCAAATTGTCTCCCCATTCCCTTACATCTAGTAGTAAGTTGTTAGGTTGTTCTGATCCAACCAACACCGAGTACACGGGATTTAGCCCTTAACAGCAAGGGAAATTACTTATATAACACTTCATCCACCAAAACTCACAGTACTCCTACTTCGAGGAAATGCGTAGAGCACAATTAGCACTGTGTAATTGGTTTGTTGCTGGAGAGATATAGAGTAATAATTATCAGTGGATGGCGAGAGTGTCAAATGAAAAGAGAAGAGGATAGTAAATGGAGAGAGTGATTGTAATTAATATACACAAAGATGTGTTGGATAGAGAGAGGACGTAATGAATTGAATAAAAGGTAGTGGATGGAGAGAGAAATTGTAATAAATAAAAAGCATGAGAAGTGAATGGAGAGATAGGGTGTATTAAATACAAAGAGAGAAGTAGTGGATGGAGAGAGAATGTATATTAAATACAAAGAGAGAAATAGTGGATGAAGAGGGGGTGACATAATAATTCATACATGCATGATTAGCATTGTGCACATATAATATAAGTATATAATATGTATTAACTAACATTGTTTAATCTAAAAATATTTGTTATATTTATAGTACTTGTTTATAAGCATTTTTTGATTTAAAAATTCTCACAATAGGATGTATAAATACGTAAAACATAAATATTATATAAAAGTATAAATGTAACTTATAAAAAATATATATATATTTTTATCCAATAGTGTTTAATAGTTATATCAGTATGATTTTAACTTAAAGTGGGTACTATTCTTCATGACTTTTATCACTAACAACAACAACTTGTATATTTTTTTATCCTCTTATTCGTTCTGAAATCTTTCGACTTCTGGCATTGTACTAAATTGTTCTTTGTACAATACTAGATGGTTGCTTCATATTCTATATTTACATCGATCGAGGTCCGAGTGTAAATTCTAGTGAAAGAGGTGTGCTCTATATCATTATTCAAACCACAAGGGATGGATGATCTCCGGGTTCAATATTTTAAGAAGCAGATCTACCTTCTACCGTCTAGCCTACATAAACTAGAGATGGTATTGAAAAATATAGATAATCCATCAAATACTTTAAAAAAATCAAGGCATCAAACCACTACTATTAAGACGAGCATATTGTACACTTACCTGACTTTTAACTTTGTTTTGCGTACATAAAGTAGGAAATTAAATTTAGGTTTGTCTTGGTTTAAAAAGTGCATCAGCTCCACTGGACAAGAATTCATGTCCATAGCTTCAATCTAGTATATTGAGATAATATTTAGCCAACTTGTCCACTAATCTATTGGCCGTCTTCTTGATCTTCACAATAGACAGTGATTGGACCTTGCTTTTCATATTGTCAATGCTTTGCACCAAAGGTTGGTATTTGGGAGGGCAGTTATGTTGATTAGCCAGAAACTTAACTGATAATTCTGTGTCCAACAAAAGTTCCTAAGAATCCCAATCTCCTGTGCAGGCTTCCTGGATGCCTCTAAGGATTGTGAGGAGTTCCCCTTCCAGAGGGTCTTATCCTAGGTGTTTGACAACTTCTCCAACCACCCATTCTCTGCTTGAGTTTCTGACAAAGTAACTAGTACTTTGCATATGTGTTCTTAGCAATGTCCACCAAGATCCGAACTGCATTCCCCAAGGGTGACCTCCAGTGAATAGGATCCATATGCATTTAATGAATCCTTCATGCCACATCTGTACCGAAGGCCTTCTTGACATATATCTTAGTTGTCTTGATAGTCTGTACCACTTCTCTTACAAGCAGTGTAGCTTGCTTGAAGATTTGTAGGATTCTAAACTTCCAGAGTTTCTAAAAGATGACAGAGAACATAGTACTCTAGTTGGGGCCAATCTTGTGATTCATATTAAGCTTTACCCACAATCTAACATTATTAGTTGAGAAAAATTCAGAAGCCAACATTGGGTTAATGGACTTTCACATGTGGCTAGATCTCAGACAATCCCTTAACACATGTATGAATGTTTCAACTCCTGAGTTACATATTTTGTAGATATTAAAAAACTCTGTATCCCATATGTCATCATCTGTCACCATATTGTAGACCTTGAGGTCTTTGAGCTCGTCTGGGACTTGTATGTGGGATTTCAACACTGGTGTAGTGCCTCCCCCAACCATCTGCCATATAGGGCTTGTGTGTCTGCGCCGTTTCCCACAACAATTGCCTGTCTACCTTTCACAAACATGTATTGAGATTTGGTGCTTCTCTAGATAAAGGAACACACGTTCCCACTCCTCTCAGCCGACTTGTATTTTTATTAGATAAGGGGTTTCCAAATCGCAACCTTTAGGCTCAAGAATTTATAGGTTGTCTTCATCAGCATAGCCTCGTTCAACTCCTTTATAGCACTGATCCCCATACCCCCTTTTGATGGTTGGGAAAGAAGCTCCCCCAATAAATTAAGTGTACCCCCGTACCTTGTGATTAGCCTCTCCATATGAAATTTGTGTGATCTAGTCTAGTTTATCACATATAGACACCAATAATTTAGAAGATTGCATGATATGTGATGTCGTTGTTGTTAACCCCGTACCTTGTGATTAGCCTCTCCATATGAAATTTGTGTGATCTAGTCTAGTTTATCACATATAGACACCAATAATTTAGAAGATTGCATGATATGTGATGTCGTTGTTGTTAATGTAGATTTAGCCATGGTAATTATTCTGACCAAAGACAATTCTCAATTAGCCCAGTGGTTAATCTTACCATGGAATCTATTCATGAGATCCAAGTACTTTTCTTTGAAGTTCCTTTTGTGAATGATAGGGATGTCCAGGTGTTTTCCTAAGTCATCTACCTAGTTCATCTGCATTTTCCTAGCAATCGTTCATCTTAAACTCGCTAGAGTGTTCCTAGAACACCCCTGACCTTGGTTTTGGGATAACCCTAGAATATTTGCCTAAGTAAGTTGTTTAGAACCTTGTCTTTATCCTTGTAAAAGTAATTAAGACTTGGTGAGAGTTTATTTCTCAATTTTGAACTTATTTGCAAATTGTTCGTGCCTTATATGATAACTTTGGTAAGAAATTGCAATTTACCCAAATAAGGGGTTTATGTGCAAATTATCACCTCTATAATGCTCCTTCTCTCTCTTAGCATAAACTAGAGGAAAGAGAAAGAAGGGGGAACCTTGTTTGACTCTTGGTTGAATGATAACACTCTTTGTGGTGAAATAACCAAAGAAGTGTTGAGTGTTTTTGAACCCTAGATGAGGTTGTGTCGAGCTATGTAGTGTATATGGGAGTGCCTATTGGCTTGGAAGCCATAGAGGAGGTCTCATATCGGTTTGGTAACCTTTGAAAGTGTTCATAATGGTCTAAGCACCTCAAGTAGGTAAAACATTTCAGTTTACATGTTCCTTGCAAAAGTAGTATCGTTTGCACATAATGTGATATTGGGTTGTGATATCTTGTCAACTAAGATACACAATGGCTTATATCTTATCTATGGATTATCCTCAAGATTTTTGCATGAAAATATAATTATGGATGCATGAAGCCACCATGCATGGACACGTGTCACCCATGTACATATGGTGATGACACCTTACACATACTCTCTCTCTTGAACCTCAACTATATATACCCATCTTTTCACCTCCTAGTAAACCTTTCGAATCCTTCACCATCTCTTACTTGGTGGATGATCCTAGGTGATCAAGGATCAAGGGGAAGGCAGAGAAACTTTTCCAAGGTAAAGTCAAGATCATCTTCAACATTGAAAAGACTATGCTTCTTGGATCCTGATTTTTTCCTTCTCGTCTTTCTTCACCAAGTTCCTTACTCTGATATCTTCTTTAATATAGAAAATCTGTGATCTAGTCTTGTACTTTTGATAAGTCATCTTCAACCTTGGGAACGTGGTGCTTTGGAGCTTGAAGCTCTTGTGTTGATCTTGAGGCATGTTATGTAACTTGAACTCAACTTTGTTATTATTCACCTTCTATCATGCAATACTTGGTGATTCCTTTTCTACTTCAACTTTTCTTATTTGAATGACGGTTCTATGAGCCCTAATGGATATATGGGGTTTTTTTCCATGAACACAGAGTTTGAGCTTGAAGATGATGAAATCGATATGCACAAACTGATATTTGTTTGTGAAAAACCCTAACCCGATACAAGGGTATAGGCATGGAAATTGATGCACATGAACTCCTACCCCTTTTGGTTTGTTACATGAGTAGGACTATCCTTTCAATTGTCTAACCTGTCATATACGACTGAGAATAGGGAAGGCCAATATCTAAAAGATAGACAAGTCGATACACGTACTTGCACCATCACACACATAGCCGACATGACTTGTGATACCCTAAAATGATATGTTGTTGTTAGGCAGATATGTTAGATTCTCTAAAAATGATATGACTCAAAGATACTAGCTTGTCATGACCAAGAGAATGTGTTAAATCATGGAGCATTAAATCATGTTGCCTTATTTGAGTATACAGGCTGATATGGTTAACCCTAACTCTAATCCAATACACTCATAATTTGACACCCCTCTTGTGACATCCCGCTATCACACAGACAACGAAATGCCACCCGAAAATGTGTGGAACATCCATAAACCCCATGTTACCAGAAATACAGGTTAATTAAAACGGATTGTGGAAAGTAGATAAATGAAGAAACTATTGCATCTAGATCCTTATCCTGCAAGGAAACATGTTATATAAACATACATAGACCTTGGTACGAGTCCATAGTTCATAGGATCCAGTTGTCACATAGACACAAAGAGTTCACCACCTGTTTATATACAGAATAGGCCATACCTTATTATCACTAACAACAACAACTTGTATATTTTTATCACTAACAACAACAACTTGTATATTTTTTATCCTCTTATTTGTCCTGAAATCTTTCGACTTCTGGCATTGTACTAAATTTTTCTTTGTACAATACTAGATGGTCGCTTCATATTCTATATTTACATCGATCGAGGTCCGAGTGTAAATTCTAGTGAAAGAGGTGTATATTAAATACAAAGAGAGAAGTAGTGGATAAAGAGGGGGCGACATAATAATTCATACATGCATGATTAGCATTGTGCACATATAATTTAAGTATGTAATATGTATTAACTAACATTGTTTAATCTAAAAATATTTCTTATATTTATATTACTTGTTTATAAGCATTTTTTTATTTAAAAATGCTCACAACAGGATGTATAAATGCGTAAAACATAAATATTATATAAAAGTATAAATGTAACATTAAAAAAATTATATTTTTATCCAATAGTGTTTAATAGTTATATCGGTATGATTTTAACTTAAAGTGGGTAGTATTCTTCATGACTTTTATCACTAACAACAACAACTTGTATATTTTTTATCCTCTTATTCGTCCTGAAATCTTTCGACTTCTGGCATTTTACTAAAATTTTCTTTGTACAATACTAGATGGTCGCTTCATATTCTATATTTACGTCGATCGAGGTCCGAGTGTAAATTCTAGTGAAAGAGGTGTGCTCTATATCATTATTCAAACCACAAGGGATGGATGATCTCCGGGTTCAGTATTTTAAGAAGCAGATCTACCTTCTACTGTCTAGCCTACATAAACTAGAGATGTTATTGAAAAATATAGATAATCCATCAAATACTTTAAAAAATCAAGGCATCAAACCACTGCTATTAAGACGAGCATATTGTACACTTATCTGACTTTTAACTTTGTTTTGCATACATAAAGTAGGAAATTAAACTTAGGTTTGTCTTGGTTTAAAAAGTGCATCAGCTCCACTGGACAAGAATTCTTGTCCATAGCTTCAATCTAGTATCTTGAGATAATATTTAGCCAACTTGTCCACTAATTTGTTGGCCGTCTTCCTGATCTTCACAATAGACATTGATTGGACCTTGCTTTTCATATTGTCAATCCTTTGCACCAAAGGTTGGTATTTGGGAGGGCAGTTATGTTGATTAGCCAGAAACTTAACTGATAATTTTGTGTCCAATAAAAGTTCGTAAGAATCCCAATCTCATGTGCAGGCTTCCTGGATGCCTCTAAGGATTGTGAGGAGTTCCCCTTCCAGAGGGTCTTATCCTAGGTGTTTGACAACTTCTCCAACCACCCATTCTCTGCTTGAGTTTCTGACAAAGTAACTAGTACTCTGCATATGTGTTCTTAGCAATGTCCACCAAGATCTGAACTGCATTCCCCAAGGGTGACCTCCAGTGAATAGGAGCCATATGGATTTAATGAATCCTTCATGCCACATCTGTACCGAAGGCCTTCTTGACATATATCTTAGTTGTCTTGATAGTCTGTACCACTTCTCTTACATGCAGTGTAGCTTGCTTGAAGATTTGTAGGATTCTAAACTTCCAAAGTTTCTAAAAGATGACATAGAACATAGTACTCTAGTTGGGGCCAATCTTGTGATTCATATTAAGCTTTACCCACAATCTAACATTATTAGTTGGGAAAAATTCAACAGCCAACATTGGGTTAATGGACTTTCACATGTGGCTAGATCTCAGACAATCCCTTAACACATGCTCCTGAGTTACATATTTTGTAGATATTAAAAAACTCTGTATCCCATATGTCATCATCTGTCACCATATTGGAGACCTTGAGGTCTTTGAGCTCGTCTGGGACTTGTATGTGGGATTTCAACATTGGTGCAGTGCCTCCCCCAACCATCTGCCATATAGGGTTCGTGTGTCTGCGTCGTTTCCCACAACAATTGCCTGTCTACCTTTCACAAACGTGTATTGAGATTTGGTGCTTCTCTAGATAAAGGAACACACGTTCCCACTCCTCTCAGCTGACTTGTATTTTTATTAGATAAGGGGTTTCCAAATCACAACCTTTAGGCTTAAGAATTTATAGGTTGTCTTCATCATCATAGCCTCGTTCAGCTCCTTTATAGCACTGATCCCCATACCCCCTTTCGATGGTTGGGATAGAAGCTCCCCCAATCAATTAGGTGTACCTCTGTACCTTGTGATTAGCCTATCCATATGAAATTTGTGTGATCTAGTCTATTTTATCACATATAGACACCAATAATTTAGATGATTGCATGATATGTGATGTCGTTGTTAATGCGGATTTAGCCATGGTAATTATTCTGACCAAAGACAATTCTCTATTAGCCCAGTTGTAAATCTTACCATGGAATCTATTCATGAGATCCAAGTACTTTCTTTGGAGTTCCTTTTGTGAATGATAGGGATGTCCAGGTGTTTGCCTAAGTCATCTACCTAGTTCATCTGCATTTTCCTAGCAATGGTTCTCATTAAACTCGCTAGAGTGTTCCTAGAACACCCTTGACCTTGGTTTTGGGATAACCCTAGAATATTTGCCTAAGTAAGTTGTTTAGAACCTTGTATTTATCCTTTTAAAAGTAATTAAGACTTGGTGAGAGTTTATTTCTCAATTTTGAACTTATTTGCAAATTGTTCGTGCCTTATATGATAACTTTGGTAAGAAATTGCAATTTACCCAAATGAGGGGTTTATGTGCAAATTATCACCTCTATAATGCTCCTTCTCTCTCTTAGCATAAACTAGAGGAAAGATAAAGAAGGGGGCACCTTGTTTGACTCTTGGTTGAATGATAACACTCTTTGTGGTGAAAAGAACCAAAGAAGTGTTGAGTGTTTTTGAACCCTAGATGAGGTTGTATTGAGCTATGGAGTGTATATGGGAGTGCCTATCGGCTTGTAAGCCATAGAGGAGGTCTCATATCAGTTTGGTAACCTTTGAAAGTGTTCATAATGGGCTAAGCACCTCAAGTAGGTAAAACATTCCAGTTTACATGTTCCTTGCAAAAGTAGTATCAGTTTGCACATAATGGGATATTGGGTTGTGATATCTTGTCAACTAAGATACCCAATGGCTTATATCTTATCTATGGATTATCCTCAAGATTTTTTCATGAAAATATAATTATGGATGCATGAAGCCACCATGCATGGACACGTGTCACCCATGTACATATGGTGATGACACCTTACACATACTCTCTCTCTTAAACCTCAACTATATATACCCCTCTTTTCACCTCCTAGTAAACCTTTCGACTCCTTCACCATCTCTTGCTTGGTGGATGATCCTAGGAGCTCAAGGAGAAAGGGGAAGGTAGAGAAACTTGTCCAAGGTAAAGACAAGATCAACTTCAACATTGAAAAGACTATGCTTCTTGGATCCTGATTTTTTCATTCTCTTCTTTCTTCACCAAGTTCCTTACTATGATATCTTCTTTAATATAGAAAATTTGTGATCGAGTCTTGGACTTTTGATAAGTCATCTTCAGCCTTGGGAACGTGTTTCTTTGGAGCTTAAAACTCTTGTGTTTATCTTGAGGTAGGTTTTATAACTTGAACTCAACTTTGTTATTATTCACCTTCTATCATGCAATACTTGGTGATTCCTTTTCTACTTCGACTTTTCTTATTTGAATGATGGTTCTATGAGCCCTAATGGATATATGGGGTTGTTTTCCATGAACTATAGTAGTAATAGACAAAGAGTTTGAGCTTGAAGATGATGAAATCGATATGCACAAACTAATATTTGTTTGTGAAAAACCCTAACCCGATACAAGGGTATAGGCATGGAAATGGATGCACATGAACTCCTATCCCTTTTGGTTTGTTACATGAGTAGGACTACTTTCCTTTAAATTGTCTAACCTGTCATCTAAGACTGAGAATAGGGAAGTCCAATATCTAAAAGATAGACAAGTCGATACACATACTTGCACCATCACACAGATGGCCGACATGACTTGTGATACCCTAAAATGATATGTTGTTGTTAGGCCAATATGTTAGATGCTCTAAAAATGATATGCCTCAAAGATACTAGCATTTTATGACCAAGAGAATGTGTTAAATGATGGAGCATTAAATCATGTTGCCTTAGTTGAGTATACATGTCGATATGGTTAACCCTAACTCTAATCCAATACACTCACAATCTAACACCCCTCTTGGGACATCCCGCTATCACACAGACAACGAAATGCCACGCAAAAATGTGTGGAACATCCATAAACCCCATGTTACCAGAAATACAGGTTAATTAAAACCAATTGTGGAAAGCAGATAAATGAAGAAACTATTGTGTCCAGATCCTTATCCTGCAAGGAAACATGTTATATAAGCATACATAAACATTGGTATGAGTCCATAGTTCATAGGATCCAGTTGTCACATAGACACAAAGAGTTCACCACCTGTTTATATACAGAACATGCCATACCAGGACAACATCAGGATAAACAAGATACATCAGTTATACATCATGAAACATCATCAAAACACCTCCAAGGACCTGAGAGTACAAGGATGACTCTAGGACTCTACTTCAAAACAACCAAAACAACAACATATCCATCTCTTTCCTCCTACTGTTCTTCTTACTGCTCGGTCGCAACCTCACGAACACCACCACATCTAGCACGATCACCTAAAAAGGTTTAAAACCAATGGGGTGAGACACATAGTCCTAGCGAGAAACAAAACCCCCGCAGAAACTATAAAAACTCAAAGAAGAGCAAGAACAAATAGAGCAGGTAACTGATATAAGCAGCTCATATATACGACATACTAAACAGAACTAACTTTATTAACAACTTACCAAGATATCTAGGAGGCATATAACCAAATATTTCTTTATGGAACATGATTGACAAGATAAGCTTTATAAAAAATTATCACAAGATATGAGGAATGTACAAATAACTACAAGATATAACTTAAGGCACCTATACAAGCAAGACATCAACCAATGTTCCATGTTTTGCCTTAAGCAATACATACTATATATCTATATTACAATTTTATTATGCCCTGAGGAAGTGAGCCATACCACTCAAATCCAACCTTTGGCTGTGAAGCCCAAAACCGGTATCATACAAGGTCAATGGAAGAGTCAGACTCCATGACCTCACCTCCTCGTGGTCAGTGCATGAGAACCAACAAGTAGGACTGTAGTCTCATTCTTACGTGGCCTCAACCACACAGGGTCAGGCTACCCTCTACCTAGCCCACCTTGGTACAGGTATCGATACTAGAAAACCGAGCCACGGGCTAGTTCACTGTGCTCCATCATCACTAAGCCATGGGCCTGTTCACCATTCTATAACCACACTGCGCCACAGTCCTGAAACTATGCTCTAAACATGCACTACTACTTAGGGCGTAGGCGCACCCCGCATATTCAACAATATGTGTTATAGGTTAACCCTTAGGAGAACTTGTTTCACCATCACCAAACTCCTGACGATGATGGATCTATGGCCAGGGAAAACTACATGAAAAGTTCCTCTATAATTAATTATTGCATTTTAAGAGGATTGCAAGATTCAACCAAATTATGTAACATGCAACTATAACAAGAATGAATAAACATAAAAGACATTATCTTATGTTACATTGTCACTAAGGCCTTTAGTGCCATCAACATCATTATGATCCATCACAAGGATCCAACATCACATGTTACCACTTGGCCTCTTACCAATCATCTAGATCTATCTCAAGGATCAACATCACAGGGACTCAATCCCATCATCAAGGTACGCATTGCCATCCCATAGATAACACCCATCATATATTATTGGGTTCATCATACCCATGATGGTCCACATCATATCGTTGCCATTACTATGGCTTCATCGTACCATTGTTACCTGCATGGTTAGTGAAGTCACAAAGGAGAAATGACGCTTATACAAGGAACATGTACAACTTCTTACTTTATTATGAGAGTCAACCATGCAACACAGATGAGTCTATCAAAGTACAACATTTCTATATATATGTCAAGTGTAACAGCCTCATATACCAAATCATAACAAGCATTAGTGTTACCAACCAAACACATGGTACAACCCTCACTATAGGTGTATCGGGTAAGGAACAACCCTCACCAAAGGCACAATGTCTTTCACCTAAGAGTGTGATGTCCATCACTACATTAGTTAAGCACGCAATGCTTCCCCACCTGTCGTATCATTCAGCACCCTTCTAGGGCTACATCAATATCGTCTAACCACTATCACTCAGGTATCAGATAGCACCACAAGAAGATATCGGGCAACACCTCCTCAAGACACCATATCAGGAAACCAGCTAGGAACCAACCTGTAATGCCCAAGTGTGCAGCCTCATATCGGGCGGGCAACACTACATCGTGTAACCAACATTGTGTGATGCCAAACAACGTGCAATGTTGTGACGGGCAACGCACCTACAGGGGTAACGAACAACACTACCCAAAAGGATGTTTTGAACAGCATCAGGGCCATATCAGTCAAGGACATATTGCCCAACAGCTAGGGTGAGGATCCATATCGGCCAAGACCCACATGACCTATCGGCAAGGTACCAACATGCCATGACACCCAACACAGACCATCTAATGCCCAAAGCACATCCCTGTCGGCCCAAGCATATCACCCAAACTCAACCCTAGAAAAGGGATATCGGGCAAGGGTGCAAAGGTCGTGATGGGTTGGTCATCTTCAACCTCAAGACAGCCTCCAAGCCCTAATAGGTCAAGAGAGTTGGCTCACCTCTCAACAACCAAGTGAGAGGGGTTTTGCACAACTTCTATCACATATCGGGCAACAACATGGGTCATCTTCATATCGGCCAACCTTCCGACCCCAACTAGGTCAAGACCAACCCAAGGCTCACCTCTCAAGTCCATGGTAAGAGAGGGGTATTTCCCAAGCAACTAGAGTATAGACTCTCCTCTCAACGACTAAGGAAGAGAGGGGTTTGGCCTACATCACTAGAGCTCAAGCTCAACTCTCAAGACCAAAGAGAGAGAAATGAGTTTTTCCCCAAGAACACACCACACGCACCATGGATTTAGGAGAACCCTAGGCTCACCTCTCAACAACTGAGAGAGGGGTTTTGCCCAAAGAACCCTAATCCAACGGTTCGGCCAACAGGGTCCAAGAACACATCTAAGCACATAACCATGTCATCATATCCACAACATCAAGGGTGCATACTAGAGCAAGAACATTACTAACAACGTATGCATGGCTGATCAAGATAACATGTAAACAAGCAATATATAAAGAAGGTAGTATAGCTAGGGTTAGGAGTTATGTAACCCGCCTCAAGCACACGCCTCAAGCTCCAAAGCTCCAAGCACCAAGCTTCAAGCCCCAAGGAACCACCTTTGGCCAACACTAGGAGAGAAGAGAACTCCATAACCACCATGTCCGAAAAGAAAGAGAGAAGAAGAAGAAGGTGCCAAGGATAGGGAGAGATACTCACTACAAGAAGAGAAGGAGCAAGGCACATCTAAGATTTCGGCCACCACTAGAGGAAGAAGAAGACTCCACCAAGGAGATCGACCACCAAGCTCTACCAACGGGAGATATCGGCCACCAAGGAAGAAGGGAAGCAACTAAGGAGCTAAAGGGATCCCAAGCTAGCAAAGAAGGGGGTATATGTACAAGAGGGTTAAGTGGGCATCCACTAGGGGATTGCTCCACATGTGCTGACCCAAACCACCACTTGTCCAAATTATGCCACCTTGCTAGCACCCCAAACCACTTGCTCATGGCTTGTCACCAACTAGAAAAGCAACGACCACATGTCCAAAGAAGGGTGACACAAATGATGCTAGGTGGAGGGATGTGTGTGTTGCCCAACATGGCAACCCACCACACCCACCAGCACCCTCTGGCTGATACACCTCCCTTGCCTGACACTCTCAAGCAAGGAGGGAGGGCTTCAAGCCCAACAATAAGACCAAGCTTAAACAAGCTCAAACGAGGCCCAAAACAACTCAAGCAAGGTGCCCAACCCATCCTCTAAACCCTAGAGGATGCAAGGAGAGAGAAATATGTCTCTCAAGGTGACAAACTTGCACACCAACCCTAGAACTTGGGTAATTCACAAGTTGTACCTCAACCTCTCAACAAAGCACAAACAAACCCTAATTACAACTCAGGTAATTAGGCAGGCATCCAAGCACAAGGTTTAGGAAAAACAAATAGGATAAGCCCAAAATGGAGGTCAGGGTCCTTACAAGCCATAAACCCCTATAAAAGGATTTTGCCCCCGAAATTCAAAGAGAAAAGTGAGGGATACTTCCTCCTCATATCTTCCTCAAGATCCCACGTGGCTTCCTCAACACCACGATGATACTAAAGAACCTTCACAAGAACCAGGTCCTTCCTCTTCATCTTCTTCACTCGTCTATCAAGGATCAACACTTGACCTTCCTCGTAAGTCACATCATCAAGCTCAACCTCAATCGACTGTATCACAGTCTCTATCCCCGGATGACTTTTCTTCAGCATACTGACATGGAACACTAGATCTAACCTGTGTAACTCTGGCAATAGTTCTAACTTGTAATCTACCTTGCCAACACGTGATATTACTAGATATGGCCCCATATACTTGGGAGCCAACTTGCCTTACTGACCAAACCTCAGCACATCTTTCCATGGAGAGACTTTGAGATACACCTTGTCTCCCACCTAGAATTCTAGAGGTCATCGACTATTATCTGCATATGACTTCTATCTATCTTGTGCTGCTTTCAGCTGTTGTTGTATAACCTTCATCTTCTCTGTCGTCTGTTGTACTAACTCAGGACCCAGAAGCTGATACTCACCAGACTCATACCAACATAGAGGAGATCTACACTTCCTGTTATATAAAGCTTCATAAGGTATCGTGTTGATACTCCGTTGGTAACTATTGTTGTAGGTGAACTCTATCAAACTGAGATACATGTCCCAACTACCTAGGAATTGCAAAACACAAGCTCGAAGAAGATCCTCCAAAGTCTGAATAGTCCTTTCAGACTGTCCATCTATTTGTGGGTGAAAAGCGGTATTGAACTTCAACTGCGTTCCCAACGCTCTGTGCAACTGTTCCCAAAAATGACTCATGAACTGGGGACCTCGACTATCATTACTGGCACACCATGAAAATGCACTATCTCATCCACATACACCTGAGCAAGCTTCTTTGTTGTGTATGTTGTCCTTACTGGAATGAAATGAGCAGACTTTGTCAATCTGTCCACTATCACCCAGATGGAATCATGATTCCTAGCTGTCCTTGGGAGACCAACTACGAAATCCATGGTTATATGATCCCATTTCCACTGCGGTATCGACATGGGTTGCAACGTACCTTCCGTCTTCTTATGCTCAGTCTTAACTTTCTAACATATCACACACTTAGCCACAAACTAGGCCATGTCTCTCTTCAAGCCAGGCCACCAATACAGGTCATTTAGATTATGATACATCTTGGTGACACCAGGATGCATAGCATACATTGATGTGTGTGCTTCTTCGAGCACTAACTTCCTCAGATCATCCACATCGGGAACCATCATCTTGTTATGATAACAAACTAGTCCATCCTTGGACTCATGGAAGCCATCCTGCTTCTCGCTGCCAAACTCTGATCTGATCAACTAGACTACAACATCTGCCTGTTGTGCTCCTTTGATCTACTATCTCAACGTAGGCTTCACTTGCATCTGTGCCAACAATCCTATCAACAAGGATACCTCCAACTGTACATTAATTTGCCGCAAAGAGATGAACATATCCCGCCTATGGCATATCAAAGAGATGAATTGTGCCATCTTCATAGGAAGAGAAAAAGACTTTGTACTGAGCACATCAGCTACCACATTCACCTTAACAGGATGATACTCGATGGTGCAATCATAATCATTGATTAGCTCCATCCAGCGACATTTTCGCATGTTCAGCTCACTCTGTGAGAAGATATACTTTAGATTCTTATGATCCGTAAAGATCTGACACACTTCCCCATAAAGATAGTGTCTCCAAATCTTTAACGCATGGACCACCACTTCCAGCTCCAAATAATATGCCGGATAACTCTCCTCATGTTTCTTAAGATGTCGCAAAGAAAAAGAAACCACATGATTTTCTTGCATCAGCACACAACCTAAGCCTTTCTTGGAAGCATCACAGAAAAGAATATAGCCTTTCCCAGGCTCTAGCAGCACCAACATTGGAGCACTAGTCAGCTTTTCCTTCAAGTTCTGAAAAGCTTGCTGACAATGATCATCCCAAACAAAAGGTACACCCTTCCTGGTCAACTTCATCAACGAAAACATGATTACACGGAAGTCCTTTATAAAACTCTGGTAGTATCCTACTAAACCTAGAAAACTACGAACTTTGGTCGGTGTCTTCGGTTGCTCCCATTCCGCAACTGACTCCACCTTCTTGGGGTCCACTCTAAATCCTTCGGCCGATATTACATGACCAAAGAAAGTCACTTCTTTCCACCAGAACTCACACTTCCTGAACTTGGCATACAACTGATGCTGGCAAAGGAGAGTCAATGCTTGTCGAAGGTGTTGTTCATGTTGTTGACTATCTCGACTATAGATCAACATCTCATCTATGAAGACCACAGCAAACTGATCTACAAACTGACGGAACACCCAGTTCATTAGATCCATGAAAGCAACAGGTGCATTGGTTAGCCCGAATGGCATAACCACAAACTCAAAGTGACCATACCTTGTCCTAAAAGCTGACTTTGGTATGTCATCCACCTTGATCCTCAACTGATTATATCCAGATCATAGATAGATCTTAGAGAAAACTATAGCACCACACAACTGATCAAACAGATCGTCTATCCTCGGCAAAGGATACTTGTTCTTGATCGTAACTTTGTTCAACTACCGGTAATCTATGCACAAACGCATTGATCCATCCTTCTTCTTTACGAAACCCCACGGCGATGTGCTCATTCTGATGAAACCTTTATGTAGCTACTCCTATAATTACTTCTTTAGCTCTGCCATCTCAGTTGGAGCCATCCTGTATGGTGTCTGAGCAACTGGTTGTGTCCCTGACACTAGATTGATCTCAAAGTCAATCTCTCGAGGTGGGGGAACATCGGGAAACTCATCGGGAAACACATCCACAAACTCTTGGACAACAGGTACCCCCTCAAGGTTAGGACCCTTCACTTTGGTATCCACAACATGAGCTAAGAATGCCTTATATCCTTGCCGCAACAACTTCTCCGCCACCATAGAGGATACCAAACATGTCGGAAGAATCATCCTATCTCCCTAGAAGATCCACTTCTCACCATCATCAGCAAACACTGCATGCTTGGAACCATAGTCCAGCACAACCTTATACCTTTCTAGGGTATCCATCCCAAGGATTACATCAAATCCATACATATCAAGTGGTATAAGATCCACTTGTATGTTGTGTCCCAAAAAGGATAGAACACAAGATGGGCGCACCTCTCGAAGCATCAAGGAACCATCAAGGGGGGTTTCTAACAACAAACTATCTTTCTTACAACTAAGAGGTAAACGAAATCTACCAAGCATACTACGAATGCTAAAAGAGTGTGTAGCACCCGAGTCATCCAGAACAGATATAAAGCAAGATGAAGACAAATCAGAATGAAATAACTCCATCTGACCTGCCACCAGTCGCGGGTTGACTATCGCCTCTGGCTGACTCATAGCATAGAATCGATCCGTTACTTTCTGTCCACGTCCTCTGCTTCCTTGAGAAGACGATCCTACTTGCGATGCTTGGCTGCATCCTCACCCTCTGGCGCCACTGAACTATTGTCTATCTAATCCCTGCTGATTCTACCTTGGTTGTTGCGTCACTTTGACGTCTCTTATTGGGCAATTCCACCTGATATGCCCGACCTGTCCACAAAGAAAGCACAACGGGTCTCTCGGCTGCGGCCTAGATGACCCTGTCACTTCCACTAAAGTTGTGCTGCACGCCTTTGATGGAAAAAAACCATGCCCTCTTCCCTTACTTGGAGACCACTGTGACAGTGCATTAGAACCCTATATCACAGGAGGTGCAGAAAACCTTGGCTTCTTATGGCTGTGAAAGCTTTGTCTCTGAAACTGAGTAGGCCTTTTCTTGGACATAGCCTCTCTCTTCTCTGTGACTGACCGTTCAATCCTTTGGACAGACTCCACAAATTTGGAAAACCACTCTCGGTCTTCTAAAGCAGCAGTAGGTGTCGTCAGCTCAGCACTCAGACCTTTCTCAAACCGTCTGATTCTCTCATCATTTGTCACTATCATGTAAGGACAAACCTCAGAAGGTCCATAAACTTGGCTTCATACTCAGTGATGCTCATCGATCCTTGGCACAGATGCTCAAACTGGTTGATCTTTTTGTCCAGATACATCTTCAGGAAGTATCGCCCATAAACTCCCGCCGGAAGACATCCCAACATATCACCACACTGGGCCACTTCTCCTCCTCTATGGCCCACCAGTGGCCAGCACTACCTTTTAGAAGGTAGACAACGTGCTTGACTTTGTCTGCTTTGGGGATATCAAGGATCTAGAAGGCCTTCTCAAGACCTATCCGTCATAGATCTGCATCCGCTGGATCAGCCGTTCCAGCATAATTTGAAGCTCTGACTAGGCGAAGCCGCTCGAAGGTCTTCCCTATACCTGAAGATTCACCATGGGGAGCCTGTGCTCTTGGCAGAGGCACTGACAATCTTTCCACCATGAGATTCATTATAGCCATTACCTGACCCATAAGGTGCTGATAGACAAGATTCTTAAGAATGGCTGGGTCGATTTGGGGGACCTCAGGCACCCGATGTTCATGTGCCTGCATACTTTCTCCATCAACTGATGCAGCAGAACTGCTCTCAGCAACATGTTCTTCGTGACTTCCAGACATCTTTTAGCTTTATCTTCTTTTGGGGACAGAAGGTTATTATGAGAAAATCTAGGAAAATCACAAGAACAGACACAAAACCTAGTCCTAGATCCTTGTAAACTCAGCGAACCTAGAGCTCTGATACCAAAACTTATTGTGACATCCCGCTATGATACAGACAACGAAATGCCACGTGAAAACATGCGGAACATCCATAAACCCCATGTTACCAGAAATACAGGTTAATTAAAACCGATTGTGGAAAGCAGATAAATGAAGAAAATATTGCATCCAGATCCTTATCCTGTAAGGAAACATGTTATATAAACATACATAAACCTTGGTACGAGTCCATAGTTCATAGGATCCAGTTGTCACATAGACACAAAGAGTTCACCACTTGTTTATATATAGAACAGGACATACCAGGCCAACAATAGGATAAACAAACTACATCAACTATACATAATTAAACGTCATCAAAACACCTCCAAGGACCTAAGAGTACAGGGATGACTCTAGGACTCTACTACAAAACAACCAAAATAGCAGCATATCCATCTCTTGCCTCCTATTGTTCTTCTTACTGCTCGGCCGCAACCTCACGACCACCACCATGTCTAGCATGATTACCTAAAGAGGTTTAAAACCAATGATGTGAGACACACAGTCCCAAAGAGAAACATAACCCCCGTCGAAACTATAAAACCTCAAAGAACAGCTAGACCAAATAGAGCAGGTAACTGATATAAGCAACCCATTTATACGACATACTGAACAGAACTAACTTTATTCACAACTTACCAAGATATACAGGAGGCATATAACCAGATATTTCTTTATGGAACATGATTGACAAGATAAGCTTTATAAGAACTTATCACAAGATATGAGGAATGTACAAATAATTGTAAGATATAACTTAAGGCAACTATACAAGCAAGGCCTCAACCAATGTTCTGTGTTTTTCCTTAAGAAATACATAATATATGGCTAGATTACAATTTCATTATGCCCTGAGGAAGTGAGCCGTACCACTCAAATCCAACCTTCAGCTGTGAAGCCAAAAACCGGTGCCATACAAGGTCAATGGGATATCCAGACTCCATGACCTCATCTCCTCGTGGTCAGTGCATGAGAACCAACATGCAGGACCACATTCTCATGCTTAAGTGGCCACAGCCACACAGGGTCAAGCTACCCTCTGCCTAGCCCATCTTGGTATAGGTATCGGTGGTAGAAAACTGAGCCACGAGCCTATTCACCGTGCTCCATCATCACTAAGCCATGGGCCTCTTCACCATGCTATATCACATATCCTGAGACATGGGCATGTTTACCATGCTCTAACCACACTGAGCCATGGGCCTGAAACCAAGCTCTAAACATGCATTACTACTTAGGGCGTAGACGCACCCCACATATTCAACAATATGCGTTCCAGGTTAACCCTTAGAAGAGCCTGTTTCACCATCACCAAACTCTTGATGATGATGGATATATGGCTAGGGAAAACTACATGAAAAGTTCCTCTACAATTAATTATTGCATTTTAAGTGGATTGCAAGATTCAACCAAGTTATGTAACATGCAACTATAACAAGAATGAATAAACATAAAACACATTATCTTATGTTACATTGTCACTAAGTCCTTCAGTGCCATCAACATCATCCTGATCCGTCACAAGGATCCAACATCACATGTTACCACTTGGCCTCTTGCCAATCATCAAGATCCATCTCAAGGATCAAAATCATAGGGACTCAAGCCCATCATCAAGGTACGCATTTCCATCCCATGGGTAACACCCATCATATATTATTGGTTTCATCATACCCATGATGTTCCACATCATATCGTTGCCATTACCATGCCCTGATCATACCACTGTTACCTGCATGGTTAGTGAAGTCACAAAGGAGAAATGATGCTTTTACAAGGAACATGTACAACTT
The DNA here is from genome assembly GCA_963693085.1 of Alisma plantago-aquatica. NCBI lineage: Eukaryota > Viridiplantae > Streptophyta > Magnoliopsida > Alismatales > Alismataceae > Alisma > Alisma plantago-aquatica. The sequence goes on from OY856412.1 coordinate 1,148,849,833, forward strand.
CTTACTTTATTATGAGAGTCAACCATGCAACATAGATGAGTGTATCAAAGTACATCATTTCTATATATGTCAAGCGTAACAACCTCATATACCAAAGCATAATAAGCATTAGGGTTACCAACCAAACACATGGTACAACCCTCACTATAGGTGTATCAGGTAAGGAACAACCCTCACCAAAGGCACACCATCTCTCACCTAAGAGTGTGACACCCAACACTACATGGGTTAAGCATGCAACACTTCACCACCTGTTGTATCATCCAACACCCTTCTAGGGCTACAACCATATCGACCAACCACTATCACTCAGGTATCAGACATCACCATAAGAAGATATCAAGCAACACCTCCTCAACACACCATATCAAGAAACCATCTAGGAACCAACTTGTAATGCCCAAGCATGCAACCTCATATTGGTCAGGCAACATTGCATCATGTAACCTACATCATGCAACACCCAGCGACGGGCAACGTTGTGACGGGCAACACACCTATAGGGGTAACGAGCAACACTACCTAAAAGGATGTCGTGCATAGCAGCAGGGCCATATTGATCAAGGACATATCACCCAATAGCTAGGGTGAGGATCCATTTTGGCCAAGAACCACATGACCTATCAGCAAGGTACCAACATGCCATGACACCCAACACAGACCATCTAACACCCAACACACATCCTTGTCGGCCCAAGCATATCACCCAAACTCAACACTAGAAAAGGGATATCAGGCAAGGGTGCAAAGGTCATGAAGGGTTGGTCATCTTCAACCTCAAGACAGCCACCAAACCCTAACAGGTCAAGAGATTGGCTCACCTCTCAACAACCAAGTGGGAGGGGTTTTGCACAACTTCTATCACATATCGGGCAGCAAGGTGGGTCATCCCCATATCAGCCAATCTTTTGACCCCAACTAGGTCAAGACCGACCCAAGACTCACCTCTCAAGTCCATGGTTAGAGAGGGGTATTGCCCAAGGAACTAGAGTATAGACTCACCTCTCAACGACTAAGGAAGAGAGGGGTTTTGCCTACATCACTAGAGCTCAAGCTCACCTCTCAAGACCAAAGAGAGAGAAAGGAGTTTTTCCCCAAGAACACACCACACGCACCATGGATTTAGGAGAACCCTAGGCTCACCTCTCAACAACTAAGAGAGAGGGGTTTTTCCCAAATAACCCTAATCTAACGGTTCGGCCAACAGGGTCCAAGAACACATCTAAGCACATAACCATGTCATCATATCCACAACATCAAGGGAGCATACTAGAGAAAGAACATTACTAACAAGGTATGCATGGTCGATCAAGATAACATGTAAACAAGCAGTATATAAAGAAGGTAGTATAGCTAGGGTTAGAAGTTATGTAACCTACCTCAAGCACACTCCTCAAAATCCAAAGCTCCAAGAACCAAGCTTCAAGCCCCAAGGCACAACCTTCGGCCAACACTATGAGAGAAGAGAACTCCATAACCACCATGGCCGAAAAGAAAGAGAGAAGAAGAAGAAGGTGCCAAGGATAGGGAGAGATACTCACCACAAGAGGAGAAGGAGCAAGGCACATATAGGGTTTCGGCCAACACTAGAGGAAGAAGAAGACTCCACCAAGGAGATCGACCACCAAGCTCTACCAAGGGGAGATATTGGCCACTAAGGAAGAAGGGAAGAAACTAAGGAGCTAAAGGGATCTAAAGCTAGAAAAGAAGGGGGTCTATATAAGGGGGTTAAGTGGGTGTCCACTAGGGGATTGCTCCACATGTGCTCTCCCAAACCACCACTTGTCCAAACTATGCCACCTTTCTAGCAACCCAAACCACTTGCTCATGGCTTGCCACCAACTAGCAAAGCAACGAACACATGTCCAAAGAAGGGTGACATAAATGATGCTAGGTGGAGGGGTGTGTGTGTCGCCCAACATGGAAACCCGCCACACCCACCAGCACCCTCTCTGCCGATACGCCTCCCTTGCTGACACATAAGGCACCAAGCTCTCCCTTTCCTGACACACTCAAGCAAGGAGGGTGGGCTTCAATCCCAACAACAAGCCCAAGCTTAAATAAGCTCAAACGAGGCCCAAAACAACTCAAGCAAGGTGCCCAACCCATCCTCTCACCCCTAGAGGATGCAAGGAGAGAGAAAGATGTCTCTCAAGGTGACAAACTTGAACACCGACCCTAGAACTTGGATAATTTACAAGTTGCACCTCAACCTCTCAACAAAGCACAAACAAACCCTAATCACAACTCAGGTAATTAGGCAGACATCCAAGCACAGGGTTTAGGCAAAACAAATAGGGTAAGCCCAAAATGGAGGTCAGGGTCCTTACACCTCTAGCCTAACACATCATGTGAAGATGGGGGCATTACACTCTTTGCAGCCTTGACCAATACATCAAGTAGTGGTCAGGCCAATAGGTGAAAGAAACTAAGGTGTTGAATAACAGTTCACCCGATACAATCTAAAAACCCTAGAGGCCGATATCCCATAGTGAGCAATGGCCAATACACAGAGATAGATTGGTCGATACCCTAGTTGATGATGTGGCTGACACACTAGTTGGTTGTGTGTCTGATATCCTAGTTATAGGATGGCCAATATACAATGGGTTGATGTGGACGATATACAAAGACATAGGGTGGTTGATACCCTAAAAGTACACTAAAGTGGATATACCTTCTCAAGCACCCCTAAACTGATACCATTTGACATGCCTTAACCGATACAAGTAGTGGTACCTTGGCTGACACAAGTAGATGTGTCTAGGATGACATAATGATTAGAGTGATGGTTGATACACTTTGATGAGTAAAGGCCAATACACCTTGTTGAATAGGCTAATACACCTTGATGAGTGTAGGCCGATACAACTTGAATACAATCAATGGATACATAATGAAGTAATGAGATGGATGAAATTTCATAAGTGTAGAATGATAAACCCTAAAGAAGGTTAAATCAATGCAATAAGCATGTTGGAGTCAATATCCTAGAAAGGATGAGAGAGAAACCTGTACTACTCACATGAGAAAGGTAATACTTCGTGTTGATAATAAGTTGATGATATTTGATGAAGTATGTTGGAAACACTCATGGAAATAATATAGTTCTTATGATGTGAATTAGGGTTTGATTGATAAAAATGCCTTTGAAAACCCTAAATCAGTTACAAGGGAAAACCCTAACCCTAATTATGAGAGGGATGTGATTTGAATGATTCTCTTTATGGCATGGTCACAATATTTACTTGATATTGCATTTTCTATGAAATCATAACCATGTAGGTGTTATGAAATGATGAGCATATCTAGGTATGAGCTATGATAATTTAGCATAATACAGATTATATAAGGCCTTGTAAGCCATGTGATATACTTGTACAACAAGTATGATATATATATATATGTGGGTCCGGTGACCAAGAATGAGAGGTGCCAAATAAATGACTACTAGAATCTGGGTTTTGTGCATAAATATTCCACTGGCCTGTAGAAAGTGGACCCAACCCTTAAGGATACGATAATAAATCTAAGAAATTATTCCATCTAACGTACTCCCCCCTAGATGCAGGAATAGCGACATGAACCAAATGTCCTATCCAAGCCCTGGTAAAAGGTGACACTGTTCAATAATGAACTGAGGGTTTGATACCCAAACATGTGATCATGATAATGATAATGCTGAAGGGATGGGATTCCCAATAAAGTGTTCAGGGGATTGAGATCCCAGGATGAGTGTAACAAGATATGTTCCAATTGGTACAAGATTTCTTGAAAGATATGTTACACCTTTCTATGTAGCATTTATCTATAATTCATTGTTGTAACTTGATTGATGCTAAAAGATGATGTAATGTACTTAACATATCAAGTCAACTAAAAATGTAGTTGCCTTAGACATAGATCCATTCAGTGTCAGGATTTGCTGAATGGTGAAATGAGTTTTACTCAGAGTGCATATTATTGAATATGTGGGGTGCAAGTCATCTCCTTGTATCCATAATTAACATGATTGGCTACAGGCCATACCTTAATTATTAGGATTGACTGCGAGTAATACCCTAACAAGAGTGTTTTTGTACCGTGACTCAATAAACCATCAAGATTGGTTGCAGACCACACCCTGATATAATCAGGATTGATTTTGGGTCATATTCTGATAAGAGAACACACTACGTGTTGTATCTCTATAGAGAAGAGCCTCTATACACCATGCTAGCTATAATGCAGATTGATTCATATGTCTCTGCCAATAATCTCATATTGACTGAGATAGGAGAGGTCGTGGATTCTGGCTCTTCCACAAGACCTTTATGGCATTGATGCTTACTTCACAATGGTCAGTTGGAGCATGGAAGGTATATTCCCATCTCTGCAGGGCATAAGATGGATTGTTTAAATATGTGATACTCGTCGTTTGGAATATCAATCACTAAGATGGTTAATCCTAGAGTTTAAACCTTTTTTACTTCCAGTTTTAAGGGTAGTATAGAAGGGTCGATCCCATAGGACAACTATTAGAGATTGTTCTTTAGAACCCAAAGATTAAAAAACTTTATTATTTGTTTTTTTGGTATTTTTCTTTTTATTGAAGCATAAAGTAAAGTTCAGTTGGGGTTTTGTGTGATTACACTAATGCAAGAAGAAAAGTACTTAACAAGAATAAACATGCACAAGACAATAATAAAAACATTGTTAACACAAGCAAAACTATATGAATGGAAGACTAAGAATTAAAGAAAACGAAGAATGCGGTGATTAAATCAAGAGAAGGAAATCGAGGCTCGTAGGGGTTTTCACCACCTTAGCCTAGGTGATAACAACTAAATCTTAAATGACGATTCGATGAAGGTTTGTGAATTTAAAAACTCACAAGAGAGAAACTCCACATGAGCCCATTGGTCCTGGTGCTCATGCTTCCTAGTTTATCAACCTAAAAGACGAGAATCCACAGTCATATCAAATGTCTATGTAATCGATTTTATTGTTCTAAATCCGGATTTCCATGGTCATATCCATCCGGATTAACATGCGATCCGAAGATCAATCATTCAATTAAAATCGATTACCATCTAATCGTTTAAGAAAAAATTGTTAAAACTATGGCTAAGGGGTTATTCCCCTTTGCCCCGATAAAAGACTACTCACACATGGAGAAAGGGGAGACGGGGGAAGAAAGTACAAAAGCCATAGTCTAGCCCAAAAATCAGGAGATGAATCCTTATGCTAGAGTCAATGAAATGGCTTAGTCCTTTGTTCCTTGCTCCAGAAATAAAGCGCGGAGAAAAGTAGATTAAGACTAAGGTGAGAAGAGGAGACAAGAACAAGAATGGAAGAACGGTGCTTGAAATAAAACTACTTTATTGCATAATAAAAAGATGACTACAAGATTGATTGCTGCAGAATTTCAAAATACAAGAAATCCAAGATGCCTTGAGGAGGAGGAAGTGCCCCTCCTTTTATAGGAGAAGAAGGGGGGTATACATTAGGTTTAGGGCAAAAGAAATGGCCGCCGGAGGCTGCTAACTTTCTAGATCTAGTCAATAGAGGAAGCAATTGATTTCTTTGCATCCCTTTTGCATTAATTTCCCATAACAGCAGTTTTGAGCGTATTTTTGGACCAGTAAAAAATTCAGAAGCGGCCCGAAAATATATTTTTCCTGTAGATAATTGAATTATATTTCCAACGCATACTTGCACAATAAATTCCTCCTTGGGATGTGGGAGTTATACCAATTTTGGTGAAAGGTATATATTGAAATCAGACTCTGCGGGAAAACGTAATGCCACTTGCACTGGTTAATTGCGCAGCCAAATAAACACCAAAATTGCCCCAAAATATGTCTTTTTTGTAGCCAATAAAATTTTGTTTTCATTCCATACTTTATCTTGGAATTCTGCCTTTAGACGCAAAAGATATGGCTATTTTGGTGAAGAGTATCTCAGACACTGCGGGAATATTTGAAAGCCTCATATCTTCATCTTTTATTTTCTCGATTTAATTACTTAGATAATTCCTGAAAATTAAGAAAAATATCATAAGAATTCAGGAAAAGTATATCAAGAAGATGAAAGTGCTATTTATTTTTGAATTATCTAAAATTAACAAAAAAATTCTAATTAATTATTCTAAATGAAGCAAAAATAAGAGATGAATATGCATTCATCAAAATACTCCAAACTTAAACTTTGCTCGTCCCGAGCAATAATAAAATCAAGAAATACTTTCAAGATATACTCTCAACCTATCATCCTCACTCTCCTAACAACCACTTAATTCCTTCCACCAAAATATGGCCAAGCGACCTGACTTCCTGAATTCACGAAAAGTGATTTTTATTTTTCCTACTACACAAACTTGTATTTATTCAAGACCTGCAATAAAACGGATTTTCATTTCACCTTTGCATTTGGTACTCCAATTTTTTTTGTAAGTTTTACACAAGAACAGGGCTGATTTTGGATGGTTGGGGTTTTTGTAGTTTTTCCCTGGGTAGAAAATTGGAGTGAAGGAGGTATGGAAGAAAGACAGTCTCTTCTCTATTCGACTCGAGACCTTTTTATTTAGTGGACATGCAGTTACATTGACCGTATTTTTTTCTTTGATTTTTTGTGATACACCCAATTGTGTGGGAATGGAAGAAGCGGAAGAGGGGGAAGGGGTGCCACCCCAAACTTAGCTTTTTGGGCATTATTGGCTTTTTTTTTACGAATGGAAAGATTTGGAAGGGGTGGAAGAAGAGTAGAAGAGGTTGTTCTTGTGCAACTTTTTTTTTCTTATCTTTTTTTTTAGAATACCATGCATTGGTTCAACTATTACCGAATCATGTGAAAAATCAAGAAAATTTATACAAGTTGTACATGATAAGAAAGCATCACTCTTGAATCCTATCAGTCCTCTATGGCTTGCCATCTTTTCCAAGGAGTGATTATTATTTGAGGTCCTAAGTGACAGGAGGATTTCTAGTCTTGAAAGTTTCAAAATTTTAATTGCAAGGCAGTTACATCATTAAGGGGAGTATTTTGACAAATGATCATATCAAGGCCGACTAGATATGGGCCAATTGTACTATGAAAAGAAAGAAAGAAAAAAACTACATGCAAAATGTAAAACAAAGAAAAGATACTAAAAGGGGAAGAAAAAGGGGTGGAAACGTACCACACATCCCCACCCCAAACTTAAGACTTTGCTCGTCCCGAGCAAAAATCAAAATCCGAGATGGGGGAAAAGAATCGCTGTGGTGGAGGATGAAGGACGATGACAACAACTCCCAAAAAGAGAAGAACACAAAACAAAACAAAAAACAAGGGTGATGATATTAGAAAAGAAGGGAAAAATGCAAAAATTATTTGGGTTGCCTCCCAAAAAGTGCCAAGTTTTACGTCATGGCCTGACAAGAGATGGATCAGTCTATTGGGATTCTGGGGAAGTTGTGGGGTCAAGTAGGTTCAGGTCTTTCAAAGATGAAAAATTGTTTGCATCTGAAGCGACAAGGTCTTCAGTGGTGATGTATCTTTTAAGTCGGTGCCCATTAACCTTAAACTCACCCAAAACTTTATCCCAGAGAAGAAAAGCGCCATGTGGATAAGCACACTTGACAATGTAGGGGCCATACCATCTCGACTTGAGTTTTCCAGGGAAAAGTCGTAATCTTGAATTAAAAACTAAAACTTGATCCCCTTCTCTAATGTCTTTGCGCTTAATATGACCATCATGCCACATTTTGGTTCGGTCTTTGTATATTCTTGCATTTTCGTAGGCACTCATCCTAAGTTCATCAAGCTCATTTATTTGGAGAAAACGTTTCTCTCCAGCCATGGAAAGGTCAAAATTCAAAGTTTTGATGGCCCGAATTGCTTTGTGCTCTAGTTCTATTGGTAAGTGACATGACTTACCATAGATCAGTCTCAAAGGGGTGGTACCAATGGGTGTTTTGTAGGCAGTACGATATGCCAACAGAGCGTCATTGATTTTTAACGCCCAATCTTTCCTAGTGCGTCCAACAGTTTTTTCTAAAATTGATTTTATTTGTCTGTTGGATACTTCTACCCGCCCACTGGTCTGAGGATGGTAAGGAGTGGTGACTTTGTGATAAACCCCATATTTTTTCAAGAGATCATCAAAACTTTTCTCCAAAAAATGGGATCCCCCGTCAGAAATGACGGTGCGAGGGACTCCAAATCTAGGAAAAATGGCATCTTTAAAGAGTTTCTTAACAGGTTTAGAGTCACACGTTTTAGTGGGTATGGCTTCAACCCACTTTGACACATAATCGACTACGACTAAAATGTAAGCAAACCCATAAGAAGAAGGAAATGGGCCCATATAGTCGATTCCCCAGACATCAAAAATCTCTAATTCCTGCCAAGAGGTGAGAGGCATTTGGTCACATTTGGAAATATTACCCGTCCTTTGACAATTGTCACATGAAAGCACATAATCATACGAGTCTTTGAAGATGGTGGGCCAAAAGAATCCGCATTGTAGGACTTTCCTAGCCATCTTTTGGGAACTCATGTGACCACCATAGGGGCCAGAGTGACATTGTTCTAAAATGGCGATGCTTTCTTCATGGGACACACAACGACGATATAAACCATCGGCGCAAAGTCGAAACAAATAAGGTTCATCCCAATAATACTTTTTGACATCATGTAAAAATTTAGCTTTAGAATGTCCCGTATACTCGGGATGCAATACACCTGTAGCTAAATAATTCACAAAATAAGAAAACCAAGGAAATTGGGAGTCAACCTTGAGCAATTGGTCATCGGGTAAGGATTCATTTATGGGATGTTCATCAATGGGGCTATAACTAAGTCTACTGAGGTGGTCAGCCACGACATTTTCAGAGCCCTTTTTGTCTAGGATTTCTAGATCAAATTCCTGCAATAACAGAATCCATCTTATGAGTCTAGGCTTGGCATCTTTCTTGGTCATGAGGTAGCGAATAGCTGCATGATCAGTGTAAACAACAACCTTTGAACCAACAAGATATGAGTGAAATTTATCGAATGCATAGACAATGGCTAGCATCTCTTTTTCGGTAACTGTGTAATTTCGCTGAGCCTCATCAAGGGTCTTGGATGCATAATAAATGACATGGTGTTTTTTATCAATTCTTTGTCCTAGAATGGCACCTACAGCAACATCACTAGCGTCACACATGATTTCAAAGGGTAAGGCCCAATCAGGAGCACGAATGACAGGAGTGGTGGTGAGAGCCTTTTTCAAGCATAGAAAGATCTCCATGCATGCCGTATCAAAATTGAAAGGCCCCTCCTTTTGAAGAAGATTGGTGAGAGGTTTTGTAATTTTGGAAAAGTCACGGATGAAACGCTGATAGAAACCGGCATGTCCTAAGAAGGATCGGATGTCTTGGACTAAGGTGGGAGGGGGGAGCTTGGTGATGACCTCAATCTTGGCTTGGTCAACTTCAATGCCCTGGTTGCTTACCTTATGGCCTAGAACAATACCCTCCCTGACCATGAAGTGACACTTTTCCCAATTAAGGACTAAATGTGACTCGATGCATCTATCCAGAACAAGGGAGAGGTTTCCAAGGCAAGAAGTGAAACTATCTCCATAGACAGAGAAATCGTCCATGAACACTTCCATTACCGTCTCAGTTAACCCTGAAAAAATGGCAGACATACATCTTTGAAAGGTGGTTGGTGTATTGCATAGGCCAAAGGGCATTCGTCTAAAAGCGTATGTACCAAAAGGGCATATGAAGGTGGTCTTCTCTTGGTCTTCAGGATGAATGGGAATCTGATAAAAACCTAAGTAGCCATCTAAATAGCAAAAGTATTGTTGATGAGCTAAACGTTCAAGAACTTGATCGAGGAAGGGAAGAGGGAAGTGGTCTTTCCTAGTTTCTTTGTTGAGTTTCCTATAGTCAATGCACATCCTCCACCCTGTGACTGTACGGGTGGGGATGAGCTCATTCTTCTCATTCCTAACAACCATGCTCCCACCCTTTTTGGGGACGACCTGGACCGAACTGACCCAAGGGGAGTCAGAGATGGGGTAGATGATTCCTACAGTCAAAAGTTTAATCACTTCAAGACGGACAACTTCCTTCATGTTTGGGTTGAGTTTCCTTTGTAAGTCTCGGGAAGGTTTACTATTTTCAATCATTGGGATTTTGTGGATGCAAATGGATTGATCTATCCCAACCAAATCTGTCATTTTGTACCCTAAGGTTGTTCTCCTTTTCCTAAGTTCTCCCATAAGCATGTTTTCCTGTTCAATGGTAAGGTCAGAATTGATAATAACAGGGCATAATTGTTGTTCATCCAGAAACATGTATTTCAGACCTATGGGGAGAGCTTTCATTTCCGGTGCCTTTGGTGGTTCAGGTTGTTCTTCTATGGTGGAGATCATCCTAAGGTCTTCAGTCTTAGCACATGGGATTTCCTCGAAGTTGTCCAAGTGAATCTTAAATTGATTTGTTGGTTCATTATCAAAATCACATTCGGCGGGGATGGTGAGAGCAGTGCATAGGGGGTCATCAGCTAATTCCCATTCTTGCCTTAGTTGGTTTAATTCATCAATGCAATCAAGGAGGTAGACTTCTTCCTCAAGACTAGGTCCCTTCATGCTTTCAAACACCCTAAACTCTAGGTTTTGCTTCCCTAGTCTTAACACAATGGTACCAACCTCAACATCAATTAAGGCACAAGCAGTGGCTAAGAAGGGTCGTCCGAAAATGAGGGGGTAGCGTAAATCTTCCTTGATATCCATGATCACAAAATCACAAGGGACGTATGCATCATTTCCAACTTTAACCGGAATGTCCTCTATGATTCCCATGGGTTTAGTTGTGGATGAGTCGGCCAATTGGATGGTCATAGTTGTGGGTAACATGTCATTGAATCCTAGTCTTTTGCAAAGACTATATGGCATGATGGATATACTGGCTCCTAAATCTGCTAGGCCTTTCCTACAAGCATTGTCACCTAAGTAGCATCCTATTCCAAAAGAACCTGGATCCTTCTATTTTTTAGGCATCTTGCTTAGGATAATGTCGGAGGTAGTTCTAGAAAGTTTAACAGTCTCGTATTATTTAGTAACATACTTCCTAGTCAAGAGAGATTTCATGTACTTGGACCAGGCGGGCATGTCTGCCAAAGCATCAAGGAAGGGAATGTCAACATGTATTTTTTTCATAGCTTCCCTAAATTTCATGAAACGAGCATCAACTCTTGTTTGTTTGAGGCGGTCTTGATAGGGAGGTCGGGGTTTGTAAACTGGTCCTTCATCTTCCACTTGAGGGGTTTCGGGGATAGATGGTTTGGGTGTGACTTCGGGTTTGACAACTACCATGTCCTCATCCTCGAATTCTAGAGGTAGGTCTGAAGATTATGCTGAAGGGGGAGGGGTGTGCACTTTTCCTGAACGAGTAGAGACTACCTTGAGTTGTTCAGGATGTTTGGGGTTGTTTTAGGCTGTCCTGCAAAAGTCCCAGCATGAGGTTTTTGTTGGGCAAACAAATGGGCTAACTGTGCGTCAGTTGCCTTTTGATGGGCTTGAATGGCCACAAGGGTTTGTTCTATGCTTTCCAAGCTAGGATGACTAGGGGGGAGGGGGATGGCATTTTGAGGTGGTTGGGGAGGTTGAGGTTGGTTTAGATTTTGGGGTGGAAGGTTTAGGTTTTGGAATTGTTGGTAGTGTTGTCGATTTTGGTGATTTCCAAAATTTCTTTGATTGTTGTATGGGAATCCAGGAGGTGGTCGATTGTTAATTTGAGGGTAGGGAGGCCTTTGTTGAAGTTGGGTAGAGTTCATGGTGCCTGAGGGGTTCCCATACTGAAAACCAGGGTGATTTCTAGGTTGGTTGGGATTGTAGTAACCTTGGTCTGGTATTGTATGAATCAAATTGAGGTCTTCTGGTTGTTGACCTACTTCATGTTGCGTGGGAATGTTGTAGAGGTATTGACAGTGGAGGGTGGTATGGTCGTATCCTTGGCAAATACCACAAAGGGAATCCATGGCTTTTAGTTGTTGGGGTGACTCCCTAAGGGTGACCAAAGATGACTCTAACCGATCTTATTTTAAGGCAATTAATTTTAGGCTTTCCGCTATGCTTTGGATATCATTATTAACTTCTGCCTTAGCTACCTTAAGGATTCCTCCAATCCCTCTTCTAGCCCTTGTTTCGGAAGCCCGTTTAACTACCTCCCATGCGCTAGTTAAACTTTGATGTATGAAATTTCCTCCAGATGAGGAATCGAGAAAATATTTGGTATCATCATCAACACCACGATAGAAAATCTCTATGAGTTGGGCTTGAGAGATGTCATGGTGGGGGCACTTCCTAAGTAAATCCTTGAACCTTTTCCAGGCTTCACCTAAAGACTCTCCTGGGGACATAGAAAAATGAGTTATTTGACCCCTAAGTTCATAGGTGAGAGACGGGGGGTAGAATTTTTCAAGGAACTTGCTTTGTAAAACTTCCCATGTTGTGACATGTTCTTCACTCTCCATGGTGTTGTACCAGCTACTAGCTTGGCCGGAGAGGGAATATTTGAACAACCTAAGTCGGATGGCATCTTCAGAGACACCTGGGAGTTTGTTCAAGGAACAAAGGTCAATGAACCTTTGAAGGTGATCTTGGCAACTTTCCCCATTGTTGCCCGAGAAAGGGTTGGCTTGCATCATGGTGATCCATTGTGTTCGGATTTCAAATTATGGAGCAATAATATCGGGGGGTATGACCGGATGTTGTGCATAGGCCATTTTAGGAACAGAAAAGTCTTTTAATTATTTTTTCCTTTCGGCTTCCCTCCTATTGGCTTCTATGGTTTCTTGCTCGGCCCTAAAGGTTGCACGTAAAGAGGCTTCTCTTTCTGCTTGTTCGGCTTGGATGAGCTCTCTTTGAGCTGCAAGAGCTTGGTCGATCCTACGGGCGACCTCGTCTTCATTCATTCTCGCAAGATTTTGACGATTTAGACGATGAAACGTCCTTTCTATTTCCGGATCAAACGGTTGGAAATCGTCGGTTGGGCGTCGCATGCACAATTAAACAGTTATTCGTGTGCAGAAAAAATGTACTGCCGGAATGGAAACTCGGCAGAAAGAGGAGTACACTTCTAGAATGTTACTCGGAAGGCATGAAAAAAAAGAAAAAAAGTTTTTTCAAAATTGTTTTGGGGTTTGAGAAAATAATCTGTTGTCCCCGGCAACGGCGCCAAATTGATACTCGTCGTTTGCAATATCAATCACTAAGATGGTTAATCCTAGAGTTTAAACCTTTTTTACTTCCGGTTTTAAGGGTAGTATAGAAGGGTCGATCCCATAGGACAACTATTAGAGATTGTTCTTTAGAACCCAAAGACTGAAAAACTTTATTAATTTTTTTTTTGGTATTTTTCTTTTTATTGAAGCATAAAGTAAAGTTCAGTTGGGGTTTTGTGTGATTACACTAATGCAAGAAGAAAAGTACTTGACAAGAATAAACATGCACAAGACAATAATAAAAAGATTGTTAACACAAGCAAAACTATATGAATGGAAGACTAAGAATTAAAGAAAATGAAGGATGCGGTGATTAAATCAAGAGAAGGAAATCAAGGCTCGTAGGGGTTTTCACCACCTTAGCCTAGGTGATAACAAATAAATCTTAAACGACGATTCGATGAAGGTTTGCGAATTTAAAAACTCATAAGAGAGAAACTCCACATGAGCTCATTGGTCCTAGTGCTCATTCTTCCTAGTTTATCAACCTAAAAGACAAGAATCCACGGTCATATCAAACGTCTATGTAATCGATTTTATTGTTCTAAATCCGGATTTCCATGGTCATATCCATCTGGATTAACATGCGATCCGAAGATCAATCATTCAATTAAAATCAATTACCATCTAATCGTTTAAGAAGAAATCGTTAAAACCATGGCTAAGGGGTTATTCCCCTTTGTCCCGATAAAAGACTACTCACACATGGAGAAAGGGGAGACGGAGGAAGAAAGTACAAAAGCCATAGTCTAGCCCAAAAATCAGGAGATGAATCCTTATGCTAGAGTCAATGAAATGGCTTTGTCCTTTGTTCCTTGCTCCAGAAATAAAGCGCGGAGAAAAGTAGATTAAGACTAAGGTGAGAAGAGGAGACAAGAACAAGAATGGAAGAACGATGTTTGAAATAAAACTACTTTATTGCATAATAAAAAGATGACTACAAGATTGATTGCTACAGAATTCCAAAATACAAGAAATCCAAGATGCCTTGAGGAGGAGGAAGTGTCCCTCCTTTTATAGGAGAAGGAAGGGGGTATACATTAGGTTTAGGGCAAAAGAAATGGCCGTCGGCGGCTGCTAACTTTCTAGATCTAGTCAATAGAGGAAACAATTGATTTCTTTGCATCCGTTTTGCATTAATTTCCCGAAACAGCAGTTTCGAGCGTATTTTTGAGCCAGTCAAAAATTCATAAGCGGCCCGAAAATATCTTTTTCCTGTAGATAATTGAATTATCTTTCCAACGCATACTTGCACAATAAATTCCTCCTTGGGATGTGGGAGTTATACCAATTTTGGTGAAAGGTATATACTGAAATCAGACTCTGCGGGAAAACGTAATGCCACTTTCACTGGTTAATTGTGCAGCCAAATAAACACCAAAATTGCCGCAAAATATGTCTTTTTTATAGCCAATAAAATTGTGTTATCATTCCATATTTTATCTTGGAATTCCGCCTTTAGACGCAAAAGATATGGCTATTTTGGTGACGAGTATCTCAGGCACTGTGAGAATATTTGAAAGCCTCATATCTTCATCTTTTATTTTCTCAATTTAATTACTTAGATAATTCCTGAAAATTAAGAAAAATATCATAAGAATTCAGGAAAAGTATATCAAGAATATGAAAGTGCTATTTATTTTTGAATTATCTAAAATTAACAAAAAATTCCTAATTAATTATTCTAAATGAAGAAAAAATAAGAGATGAATATGCATTCATCAATATGTAATCAGCTGTGTAGCGTATTTTTTTAAGAATCAAATATGGAAACATTGAATGAAGTTGCTATCACTTTTACATGTCTTATTTGATCAATATTATGCATTCTCTTCATATTCTTTTTAAAATTATTAGAAAATCTATTTCTTAGTCATATTTATGGGAACTATTTAAATGATAAAGATTGTTCTACTCTGCATATAACAATTAGTTATACCTGTTTAATTCAATAAAGGTTTCTTATGCTCTCTCTCATAAGATTTATCTGTGATAATAATACTATTGGCAGAGAGTTATATCTCTCACTGGGAGTTGTTATCATGCCCCGTGGGTTCCACAACTTTTTAGGTGGACATGCACGAGGAGGTAGAGATCATGCAGTAGAAAGCGGGCAACAACAGTAAGAACATCAGTAACAGTTCAGTTTGAGTGTGTTGTTATGTGTCTTATAGATATAGAGTCCTATGTGTCATCCCTGTACTCTCAAGTTCTTTGGGAGATAGTGTGTAAAACAATTTTATGATTGATATGAGATTTTAGCTAGTACGCCTCGACGCATAATGTTGCTTTTGTGTATGTTTTGGTAAAGCAACTGTTATCTCATATCTTTACAAGGTGATGGAACAATGTATATATCAAGTGAACCGTGATGTATATATGGTTTGTTTCTTTCTAAAAAGAATTTCTTGGTAATGGATCTCTTGGCAAAAAGTTTTTAATTTTTAGTGATTTTTGGTAATCCACTATTAATGATTATTTCCGCATAGTTTTGTGTGATAATGTTGTTGGTTTGATAGCGGTCGTCACAATTTTTGGTATTAGAACCTTAGGTTTGATGATTCTATAGGGACATAGGATTAAGGTTGTTGAGTCTGTTCTAGTGTCCTCCAGTTTATCTTATATTAACTTCTATTTATATAAAAGAAGAAGTAAACTTCAAAGATGTCTGGAGAACATGAGAACATATTATTGAGAGAAACATTGATGCACCAGGAAGAGGTGTAAGGGAATAGGAGATATAAGAATAAGTGCCTGAGAATCCCCAAGTGGATCACACTATGTTGGAGAACCTTGCTTTCCATGCTCTTTTTGGGCAGTTCATGACAACAGTAACACATATGGCAGACAGGATACCAGCACCACCCCCTAGGGCACCAATTCCCAATGTAGAATCTCAGGTTCTAGTAAGACTTTTAAATGGCTATGTCATGTGAGAGATAAGAATATGATGAAACAACTAACCCATCAGATGGAGATCTGTGGCTCATTGAGCTATAAAAAGCTTTTAAGATTCTTAACATCCCATAAACTGACAAAGTTAGGCATGTTTTGTACCTGCTAAAGGGAAGTGTTGGCCATTGGTGGGCCATCGAAGAGGAGAAAAGGCCTAATGTTGAGGTTAGATGGGAGGAATTCCAACGGGATTTCACCAATAGGTACTTTCCTAGGACGTACATGGATGATAAAATCTCACGGTTTGAACAAATTAGACAAGGGCCTATGAAGATTAACGAGTATGAAGCTAAGTTCATGTAACTTCTGTGATTCTATCTGCACATGGCTACTACATACCAAGAGAGGATTTGGTGTTTTGGAAAGGGTCTGAACATAGAGTTAGCCACTCCTGCAGCTGCTCTAGAGAATAGGGAGAGATTTGCTACGTTTGTGGAATTAGTTAGGAGGATAGAAAGGTTAGTAATCAAGAAATGTGAGGCCAATTTTAGGAAAGGACTTGCACATTTCCAAGGATAGAGGTCTGACAGCTACATGAAACCAAGGTTTTCTATGTCGTAAGCACCATAGAGGTTCAGTGCTTAGATACAATGGATGTCACGTAAGGGTAGAGGTCATAATTTTCCACCTATTGGAGTCCATAGTGCATCATCAATGTCGGTGATAGGGCCGTCTAGGCCACAACAAGAGAGCATAATCTGCCGCAAGTGTGAGCAGACATGACATTTGATGAGGGATTGTCCAGTAAGAGATATTGAGGTAACCCAACAACCAAGATAGAGTCAACAAGGCTCTCTGAGGGAGTAGTTCAGTAGTGCATCATCAATGTCGGTGATAGGGCCGTCTAGGCCACAACAAGAGAGCATAATCTGCCGCAAGTGTGAGCAGACATGACATTTGATGAGGGATTCTCTAGTAAGAGATACTAAGGCAACCCAACAACCAAGATAGAGTCAACAAGGCTCTCTGAGGGAACAGTTCAGTAGTGGTGCAAGAGGACAAGTGTAAGGACCCTGACCTCCATTTTGGGCTTACCCTGTTTATTTTGCCTAAACCCTGTGTTGGGATGGCTGCCTAATTACCTAAGTTGTGATTAGGGTTTGTTTGTGCTTTGTTTATAGGTTGAGGTGCAACTTGCAAATTACCCAAGTTCTAGGGTTGATGTGCAAGTTTGTCACCTTGAGAGACATCTTTCTCTCTCCTTGCATCCTCTAGGGTTGAGAGGATGGGTTGGGCACCTTGCTTGAGTTATTTTGGGCCTCATTTGAGCTTGTTTAAGCTTGGGCTTGAAGCCCTCCCTCCTTGCTTGAGTGTGTTGGGCAAGGGAGAGCTTGGTGCCATGTGTCGACCATGGTGTGTCGGGCAAGGGAGGCATATCGGCCAGAGGGTTTCAGTGGGTGTGGCAGGTTGCCATGTTGGGCGACACACACACCCCTCCACCTAGAATCATTTGTGTCACCCTTCTTTGGACATGTGGTTGTTGCTTTGCTAGTTGGTGGCAAGCCATGAGCAAGTGGTTTGGGGTGCTAGCAAGGTGGCATAGTTTGGATAAGTGGTGGTTTGGGTGAGCACATGTGGAGCAATCCCCTATTGAATGACCATTTAACCCCCTTGTATAGATACCCCCTTCTTTTCTAGCTTGTGATCCCTTTAGCTCCTTAGTTGCTTCCCTTCTTCCTTGGTGGCCGATATCACCCCTTGGTAGAGCTTGGTGGCCGATCTCCTTGGTGGAGTCTTCTTCTTCCTCTAGTGGTGGTCGAAACCCTAGATGTGCCTTGCTCCTTCTCCTCTTATGGTGAGTATCTCTCCCTATCCTTGGCACCTTCTTCTTCTTCTCTCTTTCTTTTCGGCCATGGTGGTTATGGAGTTCTCTTCTCTCCTAGTATTGGATGAAGGTGGTGCCTTGGGGCTTGAAGCTTGGTTCTTGGATCTTTGGAGCTTCAGGAGTGTGCTTGAGGTGGGTTACATAACTCCTAACCCTAGCTATACTACCTTCTTTATATACTGCTTGTTTACATGTTATCTTGATCGGCCATGCATACCTTGTTAGTAATGTTCTTTCTCTAGTATGCACCCTTGATGTTGTGGATATGATGACATGGTTATGTGCTTAGATGTGTTCTTGGACCCTGTTGGCTGAACTGTTGGATTAGGGTTCTTTGGAAAAACCCCTCTCTCTTAGTTGTTGAGAGGTGAGCCTAGGGTTCTCCTAAATCCATAGTGCACGTGGTGTGTTCTTGGGGCAAAACTCCTTTCTCTCTCTTTGGTCTTGAGAGGTGAGCTTGATCTCTAGTGATGTAGGCAAAACCCCTCTCTTCCTTAGTCTTTGAGAGGTGAGTCTATACTCTAGTTGCTTGGGCAATACCCCTCTCTTACCATGGACTCGAGAGGTGAGCCTTGGGTCATTCTTGACCTAGTTGGGGTCAAAAGGTTGGCCGATATGGGGATGACCCACCTTGCTTCCCGATATATGATAGAAGTTGTACAAAACCCTCTCACTTGGTTGTTGAGAGGTGAGACAACTCTCTTGACCTATTAGGGTTTGGTGGCTATCTTGAGGTTGAAGATGACTAACCTGTCACGACCTTTGGACCCTTGCCTAATATCCCTTTTCTAGGGTTGAGTTTGGGTGATATGCTTGGGCCGACAGGGATGTGCCTTGGGCGTTAGATGGTCTATGTTGGGCATCATGGCATGTTGGTACCTTGCTGATAGGTCATGTGGTTCTTTTCCGATATGGATCCTTACCGTAAATGTTGGTCGATATGTCCTTGACTGATATGGCCTTGCTATTGTGCACGACATCCTATTGGGTAGTGTTGCCCGTTACCCGTGTAGGTGTGTTGCCCATAACAATGTTGCCCATCATTGGACATTGCACGATGTAGGTCACACGATGCAGCGTTGCCCGCTCGATTTGAGGTTGCACGCGTGGGCGTTACAGGTTGGTTCCTAGTTGGTTTCCCGATATGGTGTCTTGAGGAGGTGTTGCCCAATATCTTCTTGTAGTGCTGTCTGATACCTGAGTGATAGTGGTTGGCTGATATGGTTGTAGCCCTAGAAGGGTGTTGGATGATACAGCAGGTGGTGAAGCGTTGCGTGCTTAACCAATGTAGTGTTGGGCATCACACTCTTAGGTGAGAGACGTTGTGCCTTTAGTGAGGGTTGTTCCTTACCCAAAACACCTATAGTGAGGGTTGTACCATGTGTTCGGTTGGTAACCCTAATGCTTGATATGCTTTGGTATATGAGGTTGTTATGCTTGCCATATATATAGAAATGTTGTACTTTAATACACTCATCTATGTTGCATGGTTGACTCTCATAATAAAGTAAGAAGTTGTACATGTTCGTTGTATAAGCATCGTTGCTCCTTTGTGTCTTCACTAACCATGCAGGTAACAGTGGTACAATGAAGCCATGGTAATGGCATGATAGTAACATGATGTGGAACATCATGGGTATGATGAACCCAGTAATATATGATGGGTGTTACCAATGGGATGGCAATGCATACCTTGATGATGGGATTGAGTCCCTGTGATGTTGATCCTTGAGATGGATCTACTTGATTGGCAAGAGGCCAAGTGGTAACATGTGATGTTGGATCCTTGTGATGGATCAGGATGATGTTGATGGCATTGAAGGACTTAGTGACAATGTAACATAAGATAATGTGTTTTATGTTTATTCATTCTTGTTATAATAGCATGTTACATAACTTGGTTGAATCTTGCAATCCATTTAAAATGCAATAATTAGTTATAGAGGAACTTTTCATGTAGTTTTCCTTGACCATAGATCCATCATCGTTAGGAATTTGGTGATGGTGAAATAGGTTCTCCTAAGGGTTAACCTGGAACACATATTGTTGAATATGTGGGGTGCACCTACACCCTATGTAGTAGTCATGTTTAGAGAACGGTTTTAGGCCCATGGCTTAGTGTGGTTAAAAAATGGTGAATAGGCCCATGTCTCAGGATATGTGATAGAGCATGGTGAATAGGCCCATGGATCAGTGATGATGGAGCACAGTGAATAGGCTTGTGGCTCGGTTTTCTAGCGCCAATACTTGTACCAAGGTGGGCTAGGTAGAGGGTAGCCTGACCCTGTGTGGCTGAGGCCACTTCAGCATGAGATTGTGGTCCTGCTTACTGGTTCTCATGCACTGACCATGAGGAGGTGAGGTCATGGAGTTCGGCTCTCCCATTGACCTTATATGGCACCAGTTTTGGGCTTCGTAGCTGAAGGTTGGATTTGAGCGGTACGGCTCATTTCCTTAGGGCATAATAAAATTATAATCTAGCCGTATAGTATGTATTACTTAAGGCAAAACACAGAACATTGGTTGAGTCCTTGCTTGTATAGTTGCCTTAAGTTATATCTTGCAGTTATTTGTACATTCCTCATATCTTGTGATAAGTTCTTATAAAGATTATGTTGTCAATCATGTTCCATATAAATATCTGGTTATATACCTCTCAGATATCTTGGTAAGATGTTATAACAAGTTACATCTACTCAGTATGTTGCTCATATACGATCTGCTTATATCAGTTACCTGTTCTATCTATTCTAGCTCTTCTTTGAGGTTTTATAGTTTCGGCGGGGGTTATGTTTCTCACTAGGATTGTGTATCTCACCCCTCTAGTTTTAAACCTTTTTAGGTGATCGTTCTAGACGTGGTGGTGGCCGTGAGGTTGCGGTCGAGCAGCAAGAAGAATAGTAGGAGGGAAGAGATGGATATGTTGTTGTTTTGGTTGTTTTTAGTAGATTCCTAGAGTCATCCCTGTACTCTCAGGTCCTTAGAGGTGTTTTGATAATGTTTCACGATGTATAGATGATGTAGCTTGTTTATCCTGCTATTGGCCTAGTATGGTCTATTTTGTATATAAACAGGTGGTGAACTCTTTGTGCCTATGTGACTGTTGGATCCTATGAACTATGGACACATATCAAGGTTTATGTATGTTTATATAACATGTTTCCTTGCAGGATAAGGATCTAGATGCAATAGTTTCTTTATTTATCTTCTTTCCGCAATTGGTTTTAATTAACCTATATTTTTTTGGTAACATGTGGTTTATGGATATTCTGCGCGTTTTCCTGTGGCATTGTGTTGTCTGTACGATAGCGAGTTCTCACAATAAGTTTTGGTAGCAGAGCTCTAGGTTCGCTGAGTCTACAGGGATCTAGGACTATGTTTTATATTAGTTCTTGTGATTTTCCCAGATTTTCTCATAATAACCTTCTACCCTCAGCAGAAGATAAAGCTAAAAGATGTCTGGAAGTCACAAAGAACATGCTGCCGATAGCAGTGTCGCTGCATCAGTTGATGGAGCAAGTATGCAGGCACATGAAGATCGGGTGCCTGAGGTCCCCCAAATCGACCCACCCATTCTTGAGAATCTTGTCTATCAACACCTTATGGGACAGGTAATGGCTATAATGAATCTCATGGTGGAAAGATTTCCAATGCCTCCGCCAAGAGCACAGGCTCCCCATAGTGAATCTTCAGGTATTGGGAAGACCTTCGAGCGACTTTGCCGAGTTAGAGCTTCGGATTATACTGGAACGGCTGATCCACTGGATGCTGATTTGTTGCTGACAGGTCTTGAGAAGGCCTTCTGGATCCTTGACATCCCTGAAGCAGACAAAGTCAAGCACGTTGTCTACCTTCTAAATGGTAGTGATGGCTACTGGTGGGCCATAGAGGAGGAGAAGTGACCCAGTGAGGTGATCTGTTAGGATGTCTTCCGGCGGGAGTTCGTGGGTCGGTACTTCCCAAAGATGTATCTGGATGAAAAGATCAACTAGTTTGAGCATCTGCGCCAAGGATCGATGAGCATCACCAAGTATGAAGCCAAGTTTATGGACCTTTTGAGGTTTTGTCCTCACATGGCAGTGACAGATGATGAGAGAATCAGACGGTTTGAGAAAGGTTTGAGTGCTGAGCTAACAACACCTTCTGCTGCTTTAGAAAACTGAGAGTGGTTTGCCTCATTTGTAGAGTTTGTCCAAAGGTTTGAATGGTCAGTCACAGAGAAGAGAGAGGCTATGTCCAAGAAAAGGCATACTTAGTTTTAGAGATAGAGGTTTGACAACCATAAGAAGCCATTGTTTTCTCCACCTTCTGTGATACATGGTTCTAATGCACCGTCACAGTGGTCTCCGAGTAAGGGAAGAGGGCATGGTTTTTCTACATCAAAGGCGTGCAACACAGCTTCAGTGATAGTGAAAGGGTTGTCTAGGCTGCAGATGAGAGACCTGTCGTGCTTTATCTGTGGATAGGTCAGGCATATTAGGTGGAATTGCCCAAGAAGAGACATCAAAGTGATGCAACAGCCGAGGTAGAATCAGAAGGGATCAGATAGACAACAGTTTAGTTCCGCTAGTGGGTGAGGAAGCAGCCAAGCATCACAAGTAGGATCGTCTTCTCAAGCAAGTAGAGGATGTGGACAGCAAGCAACAACTTGATTCTATGTTATGAGCCAGCAGGAGGCGATAGTCAACCCGCGAGTGGTGGTAGGTCAGATGGAGTTATTTCATTCTGATTTGTCTTCTTCTTGCTTTGTATCTATTCTAGTTGACTCGGGTGTTACGTACTCTTTTATCACTTGTAGTATGCTTGATAAATGTCTTTTACCTATTATTTGTAAGAAAGATAGCTTGTTGTTAGAAACCCCTCTTAATGGTTCCTCGATGCTTCGAGAGGTGTGTCCATCTTGTGTCCTATCCTTTTTAGGGACACAACATACAAGTGGATCTTATACCACTTGATATGTATGGATTTGATGTAATCCTTGGGATGGATACCCTATAGAGGTATAAGGTTGTGTTGGACTGTGGTTCCAAGCAAGTGGTGTTTGCTGATGATGGTGAGAAGTGGATCTTCTAGGGAGATAAGATGATTCTTCTGACGTGTTTGGTATTCTCTATGGTGGCAGAGAAGTTGTTGTGGCAAGGATGTAAGGCATTCTTAGCTCATGTTGTGGATACCAAAGCAAAGGGTCCTAACCTTGAGGGGGTACCTGTTGTCCAAGAGTTTGTGGATGTGTTTCCCGATGAGTTTCCCGATGTTCCCCCACCTCGAGAGATTGACTTTGAGATCAATCTAGTGCCAGGGACACAACCAGTTGCTCAGACATCATACAGGATGGCTCCAGCTGAGATGGTAGAGCAAAAGAAGCAATTACAGGAGTTGTTGGATAAAGGTTTCATCAGACCGAGCACATCGTCGTGGGGTGCTCCAGTCCTATTTGTAAAGCAGAAGGATGGATCGATGCGTTTGTGCATAGATTACCAGCAATTGAACAAAGTTACGATTAAGAACAAGTATCCTTTGTTGAGGATAGACGATCTATTTGATCAGTTGCGTGGTGCTACAATGTTCTTGAAGATCGATCTATGATCTGGATATCATCAGTTGAGGATCAAGGCATATGACATACCAAAGTCATCTTTTAGGATGAGGTATGGTCACTTTGAGTTTGTGGTTATTCCGTTCGGGCTAACCAATGCACTTGTTGCTTTCATGGTTCATCATATTATGATTGATGGAATCCATCAATGAGGGCATCTCGCTAGAAAACTTATGCACAGAAGATCTACACAGGATGTGTGATATGTATGCGATGGAGGTTATCTACGACCACCTTTTCTTCAGTGACCCGGCGATGCCTCCAGACGTAATACCGCGAAGACTTCATGAAGAGTTCCCTCTACCTGAAAAGGTAACCTAGATGGAACAAATCAAGACCATGTGGATTGACCCGATAGAACCAGCCAGAGCAGCGACATGGAAACAAGGCTGGAGAAGCGACACTGGAGTAGCTGCAGAAAGCAAGCCAGAAATAGAACCTGATTGGCCTCCAGTGGTAAAAGATAAAGACAAACAACCTGTAGCAGGGCAACCAGAGGAAGGCGAAGTAGAAGAAGATGATCCGCCTAAAGAAAAACTGGATGGGCTGGCTGGAGAGATAGTACTTACTTTCAAGGACTTTGATAGGTGGAGTTGTGTAAGCCTATCTACATAATCCCTAACCATGATAATGAAGTCCTTGAAAAAATTTGACAAGCCAGTAGAAGTTATATTAGAAAGGGACAGGATCTGTGTGCTTAATGATGACCTCTGTGATATGCTGAAAATAGGAGGGTACATATTAGTCAGCATGATGTCAACCTTCCAAGATTTGATAGGTGACAACATGCCAAACTCATATAAGGCATACTTCTTGCTGGTGGATGACATTTTGAAAGATAAGAGATCAGGTGAAAAAGAATGCCTACAACAACGCTTAGCGATGCCCCTCCCAGATTACATCTTTTGCCTATTCTTCAAAATAATCATTGGACTTTGCTAGTAGTAAATGTTATCAAAAGGACTGTGGTGTTATACAATAGCTCAGACACGCAACCTTTGCACTAAACAAAAAGACAAACATGACTACTGCAAAGACACCAACCAAAGAAAAGGCTGCCACATGCGCTGAAGCGATTGTTGAGATGTTGAAAATCCATGACAAAGGGTACAAGCACATAGTAGGCAAAGACTTCAAGACGGCACAATTTTTCCATAGGAGCCCTCAGCAGGCGTCCCTGTCAAATGACTGTGGCTTCTCCTGTTTAGCCTGTATAATGGCCCTAGCCAATCTGGATACAAAACTAGAGGGGATGCAATATGAACAATGTCATCCACTGCAACGAGTATATGCAAGTATGCTCCTTGAGTCCAAGTGGGCCTCCAACACGGACAAACCAGAATGAAGAAATCTTGTTTATACATCTCACTCAAGTTTTGACACCCTGGGTCGGGGTGAAGGATATGTTTGGGGGTGGAGTCATAAATGGTCTGGAGCGGTACAATTTACCACTCAATTTTTCAAAAAATTTCAAAATTTTAAAAATACTTTACTTGTACATATTTTAGCTCTAGCCAATCTGCTCTTTCTTTTAGCTTAAAGAAATTCGGCTATTAGCCATAGTTTTGTGTACCCACCTTAGAAATTTATCAATTTGCTTGCTAATGGTTGTAATGTTATCCTCTCATAAAGAGAAAAATATGATCAACTAATGCATATAAAAGTAAAATGAAAAGCATAGCAATATAGCTTTATCTTATTTTTACAATAAGATATGCATGTGTAAAAACCTTAACCTTATAAAACCCTTGAAATCTAGAGAACTTCACATACTCCTGACCAACCACCCTAACCTGACAGCTCCAACCAGAAAACCTTCATCTCCCTCGAGAAGGAAACAACTACCTCTTTCGAGTCTATCTATCCCCACTTTGGGATTAAAAGAGGCTTGGCCATCTAGAAGATCGCATAAATTCCACTAACCCAAGCCAGAGAGGAGATATAAAAATCCAAAAAGAAAAGAAAAAAATTATAATGAGAGTTGTGCCCAAAAGATCCCAAAAGTTTCCACACAGTTGGTGTATTAATGCACTCATGAATGTAGATATGTCATTCCCATAAGTAGAATCTCAAAGCCAAACTTACCCACCTCCAATCTTGAACAAAACTCACACAACCACCTGACTCTACATCAGAAGTCGGAAGGGAAACACTATCCCTATGATAGTTGTGGGTGAGAAAGTTCAGGAGAGGAATAAAACTCTTGAAGCCTAAAGCTTACATGAACACATTAGCATAGGGTCAACAGAAAATAAAGAAAGAGTGTGAAAGCTACCACTCAAGAAGATATTGTATTGGTACGGCTGGTAGCTAGGAAGGGGTGATACTTTAAAAAGGAGAGAACTTTTCTCCCAAAGACAATGGCAAGAAGTTGAAGTTATGCAACTCTAGTTGTAAAGGGGAAGGAATGAGACTTTAGGGTTGAGCAAACATACCACAATAGTCTTGATGCAAAAATGAGATAATTTGGTAGTGTTAAGTTTTGCAAATATTTTGTCACACAAATTTGCTCTTTCTCTCTATGTTTTTAAGCCTACACTTAGCCTGAGGACATGCTTGATTTTAACTTTGGGGGAGTTGATAACACCTCATTTTATATACTTTTCACATATATTTTATACCTCCCCTAGAATACCTTTTATAAAAAAAAATTCAATTGTTTTAGCACTTTATGCCAAGTATCTCACTTACACACTTTTTCCTTGGTTGTAGGGTCACACCAAGCCAAGGTCACAGTCAACACCTTGACCGCGGCCAATTCGACCATTAGATCCACCCATCGCAGTCGAGGCCTCCCAGAATCGCCTCAACCCCTTGCACCTTCGGCCCTCACACCCATGGTGCCTCATGTCCCTCACACCCGTGGCCCACAAACCCACAACATAAAGCCACGACTGAGCTTTAGACTGTGGTTCGACCAATGTGGTGTGGCAATCAAGCTGTGACCGAGAAGGTGGCTTAACCAGGCCATGACCGAGAAGAAGATGGGAAGGAAGCCTCGATTGAGATCAAGCTTCGACCAAGACCAAACCTCGACCATAGTCGAGGATTTAAGTCAGTGGAGCACTCCTATAAATAGACCACCTACACATCTTGTCAAAGGATCAGATCTGAAAGTACCACAAAGTGCTGCCATTTTCCAGACTCATTCCCATCCATCCAATCAGTCTTAGATCTTCAAAGGTAGAAGCTAAGGAGAGAGAAAAATGAAGGCTCCATATTCTTTGAAAGAAGGAGAATGCCCATGCCATTTATGCCCTGGATCTGGATCTGAAGAAGTGATGTATTGTATCATGTTCTTCTCTCTCTATCTAGATCTATCACTTCCACTTTGTTGTACTTCCCTCATCTCTTTTTGGAACTTGATGTATCTATCATTTTGTAATGCCACTATGTTGCCCATAAACATGTGTGGCTAAACACTTAACCTGGGTTGGGAGTAGCCAGTAAGGCTCTCCCAACATGTATATTGTCTCTCCTTTCTATATATATATATATATATATATATATATATATATATATATATATATATATATATATACTCTCGTCAAAATTATCTTCATGCATCAATTTTAATACTTCACTTGTATGCTTAGCTACCATCTTGTGATGTTTGATCGTTGGTACCTCGAGAGAGTAGTATCACTAATATCTTGTGTTATGGAGTAGTATGAATGCATCAAAATGTTGAAATGCTAAAGCTTATCATCATATTTTCTTCCTTTTAGTTTCTAGATAGTCATCTCAAGAGAGAGGTTGTCCCTTAACTTAGATCTATCCTCATCTCAAGAGAGAGAGGAATGGACATCTTTATGATTTCTTGTAGTCTTGATAGGAGTGTAAGAGAGGAAGAGACAATGCTTGCATGTTGGTGAGAAGTCTTAGTAGGTGAAACCCAATCTAAGTTTCCCTTCCATATCTTTGTTTCCATATTATTTTGTTATGCTTTGTTCTTCTTCTCTTTGGTTTATTTCTTTTACTTTGGTTTGAGTACTATCATTCCTTTGAGAACACCCTTTTAAACCATCTGTTTTCCTAAGTATATGAGTGGGAGACCCGGTGTTCTTAACACTTGCTAACCTTGTCCCTGTGGTTCAACCCCGATTACTACATCAGACCCCGTATAATAGTTGCAGGGGCTTAAGTGTCAGGTTTCTACCTTACGAGTCTGACTACTCTAGATCCACTCCTTTTTGGATGCGCAATTTAGGCCGGTCAACTACTCATAGGGAAAACCTACTTAGAGGACTACAAGTGGTGATGCATGTATTAATTGACTTCCAACTTGCATCCACATGACAGATAGACCAAATTGCCATTGTCCCTTCTCTCATCCTTTTGAACAGTCTGAGTTAGACAAGAGCAGATTGGAATTTCACCATGCTAGCCATTTCCTTTTCTATCTCATTGGACTTTCATTTTCCCCTTTTGATAGATGATGCTCATCATTATTGACTATCAATTGCATCCAAAATGATTCTAGCTACAATTCTAAGTCTTCTTCTTCCTAGTATCCTCGCTCATCTTAGAGTGAGATGGTAATCAACAAGACTTACTACTTCCTCATGCATGGGGGCCTTCTCATGATTCACTCGCTTTAGTCTATAATCTCATTTTGCATCAAATCTACTATATTTCATCTTTTTGGTTATAAATGATCATATTGATGTGTTTTAGCAAGGCTGATTCGAATTTATCTTGAATTTTTAGGAAAAATGAATACATGCAGTTGTCGATAGTATCGATTCGTCCATAGTGGGACATCCACAAGAAACTAAGATTAGTCGATACCATCGACACTAAAGTCGATGGTAGCGAGATACCTACAGCGAGCCAGCAGTCAACTGGTCAATACTATCGACATAAAGTCGATACTATCAACCTCGTCCAGCTTCAACATTGGATTGGTGATAAAAGTGATGCCTAAAGGTGTCTTTATCATCGACACTAAATTCGATGGTATCGAGTCTGCATCAGCATGAAACATCAGAAAAAGGAAGAATCGTCGATATTATGATGGGTTGATACCATCGACCCGCGTCGATGGTATCGACGCTGTCAGATCAGTTTTTGTTACATATCGTTTTTAATCAGATGGTGGTGATCTTTTGGCGATCTAAAGTGGCGCATATACCTAATTACGGAGGCCCTAACCAGGGGATTACATCATTAGTCATTGCACAAGTCTCAAGGAGGAGAGGAGAGAAGAACGGACCCCAGAGCCATGCCTCGATCGTTCCGAGAGTTGGAGAAGGAGTTTCCCACTACCGAAAGGTTGTAGATTGCTCATTCTATGCCAAGGAATGCCCAGATCTCCTCCGTTTAGGGGTTTACATCACTTCTATTCACATTTTCCCCATGTTTTCCCTTTCTCTCATCATGTCTTTCATTGAGATGAACATGTGGGGCTAATCCCCTTTATCTTTAGGACAGGGAGTAGCCCAGTTGATCGTTGTATGACATTTTTACCATAGTATTTCATAATTTGTATCTTAAATCCGTGGTATGATTTAATTTTCTCCATTATATCATTATGATTGATCACCCTAATGATAATCTAATACCTTTGATTACTTTGAAAGAAGAATTAACAGTTGAAAAGGGACGAAATTCACATTAACTAATAAATCCTTTGAACAAGGTGATGTACAGTTAATGGTGGAAACCCAGAGTATGGTCTTCATGCACCTAGTTTAGGGTATAGGTTACTACTACCGTGGAACCGACCTAGATTTAGGTAGTGAATTGTATCATGAAAGTATGCAATTCTAAATACAGGACACTACCCGGAATGAGAGACGAATTCAGATAATTGTGTAGGAATTAATACAATGAGAACCTGTGGTGAAACCGCAATCCTAAATATTCCCATTTGAATTGATTAAACCAAATATTTAATCGATTGCATTATGTTCTTTTATTTTTCTTTTCTCTTTCAATCAACTCTCAAATCATTTTAATCAGTCTAGCTGATTGCAAGTAGTTAGTAGTAGTCTACAAATAATTACGTTTCCCTGAGTTCAACTCAGGCCTAATAAAGGCCTATATTACTCTAACGCGTGCACTTGCGTTCTATGCACGGTAAATTCGTGTCAAGTTTTTGGCGTCGTTGTCGGGGAAACAACAATTGTTGGCACTACGAGTGCTACAAGCGGCCACTCTAGGCCACCTTTTTCTTTTAGTTAAATTTTTAATTCTTGCAATTGATTGTCTATTTTTTTGAAATATATATTCATGTAGCACTATACTTAATTAAATATATCATTTTGTAGGTACCAGTGCATGGTGAGCACACGTAGCACAGACTACACACAGTCATTACTAGAGGTCCCATCTTCGGGATCAGACGACGAGGAGCACTACATTCAGAATCAATCTGAGAGAGTAAATTCAGATTCTGAACAAGAAGAGATGGCTGAAGAAAAGACGATATGGGAAAAGATCAAGGCGTCTTCTTCCTCCGCATCAAAAGGGCCGATCAAGAGGCAGGAAATCAACATCCCGACTTATAAAATTGATCTGGCACTAATAAATCTAGTCAAATCTCAAGCATTCTAGAAATTGTTGTTATTCCATGGACTAAAGAATGAAGAAATTTTCCTGGAAAGATCCCAACAACTTCTTGCAGGACCTGGAAGCTAAGACACAACCCACTACAGAAGAAAAGAGAAATGAGTTGCTCAATCAAGTAATCAAGCAGAATCAAGAACTCATGAGCAAGTTTGGTCAACAAATCAAGCAACAAGGAGAGTTTATGAATCAGTTTGGGCAAACTTTACAAAGTCATGGGGCTCAGATGAGGACACTTGAGACATATTTAGCACAGATGGCAGCAGAGATTTCAAGCTTGAAGAAACCAATGCAGCAAGGTTTTCTAGGAAATACAAATGTTTCAGGAGGAAATCAACAAGCCAAAGAAATTATGTTAAGGAGTGGAAAGAAGATTTTAAACTCTAAGGCTGATGAACCAAGCGCACCTTAGCCAGAGACCACATGTGAGGCCACAGAGGAGGTCACAATCACAAAGCCAATAGAGGATGTTGTTGAGGAAGCCCCATAAGAGCCCATTGCTGAGGAAGAGACTGAAAAGAGGACGCCATATGTGTCACCACATCAGAGGTCACATACCGTTCTAGTTCCCTCTCCAAATAGTCTGAAGGCAAAGAAAGTGGACGCCCAGTTCAAAAAGTTCCTAGATAGTTTTAGGAAACTTTCTGTCAACATCCCGCTGTTAGAAGCTATTGAGCAGATACCCTCTTATGGTAAGTTTCTGAAGGATATAATTACCAAGAAGAGGAAGATTCCTGATACTGAGGTGCTGATTCTTAAAGAGCAGGTTAGCGCCTTCATTTTGGGAACATTACCACCAAAATGACAAGATCCGGGCTGCTTCAATATTTCATGTTACATTGGTAAGGTGAAATTTAGTGAAGCATTGTGCGATTATGGGGCAAGTATAAACTTGATGCCCCTCTCGACATTCAATAAGTTGGGTCTTAAGGAATCTAGACAAAGCAACATGACGATTCAACTCGCAGATAATTATGTGGTACGACCATATGGTATTTGTGAGGATGTCCTGGTAAAGGTTGATAGATTTGTATTTCCAGTTGATTTTGTGGTAATGGAAATGCAAGATGACCAAGGGAATGAGCTACTCCTAGGAAGACCCTTCCAGGCTACTACTAATATGATATTGGAGATGGGTAGAGGTCGATTGACATTGGGAATAGTGGATGACAGATTTGAAATGGTTATGCCACCAAGTAGAAAACAATCATAGGCAAAGGAGCAATGTCGCATGGTGAAGCATTTTGATCAAAACATTTCTCTTTGTTTAGGGAAGCCATTTCTGGATATGGCTCATGTAATGACCAAGGTAGATAAGGGGACACTGGCAGTGGATATTATGGAACAAACAAAAGTTGTTTCTCTTTGTAAAGTTGTGGGTTATCCAAATGATGAAGAGGAGGAAATTCCTCTATCTACTAAGGATGATGCAATAGCAAGTTTTGTGCTTGACTCATATCCATAATTGCCCCTTGAAGCTTTCTTATTTAGCATCATGAATGATTGGATTAGAAGCACGTTGTTACAAGAATGTATAAAGATTCTTAAAATGCTCCCGTACTATTATGCCAAGCATTATGAGGATCTTGGGCCACTCCCACCACCGCTTCAATCATCATTGATCTGTCCACCATAATTAGAACTGAAGCCATGGCCCCCTCACTTGAAGTATGCATTCTTAGCTGATGGTGAAAAACTACCGGTGATTATTTTGGCATATCTAAGTGTCGGTGAAGAAGAGCAGTTGATGATCGTGCTGAAGAACCACCGTGGCACATTCGGGTGGTCAGTTGCAGATATTAAGGGGATTTCTCCTACGCTTTGCCAGCAATAGATCCAGCTCAAGGAAGGAGCCAAGTCTGTGATTCAGCTACAATGTCGACTCAACCCGAGCATGATGGAGGTCGTCAAGAAGGAGGTGATCAAGCTCCTTTCTGCGGGCATCATCTACGCTATTTCAGACTTGATGTGGGTAATCCCCACATAGGTATTTCCTAAAAAGGGGGGAATCACGGTGACTAAGGATCTCATGAATGAACCCGTTACTACCCGATTGGTAACTGGGTGGCGTGTTTGCATTGACTATCACCACTTGAATTCTGCAACTCTAAAGGGTCATTTTCCACTCCCATTTATTGATCAGATTTTAGAGCGGCTGGTAGACCGCTCTCATTTTTGCTTTTTGGATGGCTATTCTGGCTATAATAAGATTTCTATAGACCCTAAGGATCAAGAGAAGTCCACCTTCACTTGTCCTTATGGGACTTTTGCATATCGCCGAATGCCATTTGGGTTATGCAACGCACCGACTACTTTTCAACGTTGTATGCTAGCTATATTTTCTGATATGGTAGAACGCTGCTTAGATGTTTTCATGGATGACTTTTCTATCCACGGTGCATCCTTTGATGAGTGTTTGCGAAACTTGGATAGACTGCTACAAAGATGTGAAGATACACATCTGGTCTTAAATTGGGAAAAATGTCATATGATGGTTAGAGAAGGAATAGTGCTTGGACACAAGGTTTATAGTGAAGGACTGGAGGTAGATCCAGTGAAAATCGAGGTTATTGCCAGATTACCTCCACCAAACTCGGTGAAGGGAGTGAGGAGTTTCCTTGGGCATGCGGGTTTCTATCGCCGTTTTATCAAAGATTTTTCCAAAATTGCTAAACCTTTGTCTGAATTTCTTGAGAAGGATGCAGTGTTTGATTTTAATAATAAATGCATGAATTCCTTCAATGTTTTTAAAGAAAAATTAATTTTGGCACCGGTTGTTCAAATGCCGGATTGGACCAAATCGTTCGAGCTGATGTGTGATGCATCATATTTTTCTGTTGGGGCTATTCTTGGGTAGAGTTTTGAGAACAAGCCTGTAGTAATTTTCTATGCATCAAAGACTTTAAATTATGTACAACTTAACTATACTACCACTGATTAAAGAACTATTTGCCGTGGTTTTCGCATTTGAAAATGTTAGGCAATATTTAGTGGGGTCAAAAGTTGTGGTTTGGACGGACCACGCTGCTATTAAATATTTAATGGAAAAGAAAGATGCCAAGCCTAGATTAATTAGGTGGATCTTGCTCTTACAAGAGTTTGACATTGAAATTAAAAACAAGGCAGGTATTGAGAACATGGTTGCGGACCATTTGTCTCGGTTAGAGCGGGTAGATGAGCAAGATATCAATATACCCATTACCGAGACATTTCCCGATGAGAAAATCATTTCCATAAAATCCAAAGATCTGTGGTTTTCACACATTGTGAATTATCTTGCATGTAAGGAAATACCGGACGATTGGACTTATTAAGAAAACAAGAGATTTTTCCATTATTTAAGATATTATTTTTGGGATGACCCAATTTTGTTGAGGCAATGCAGGGATGGAATCTTACGCAGGTGTGTACTAGAGGATGAATATGATTGTGTACTTACTCACTGCCATACATTACCCACTGACGGCCATCATGCGAGAAGAAGGACAACAGCCAAAGTGTTATGTTAGAGAGTGGTCTTTATTGGCCTACACTCTTTCGGGATGCCTATGACTATGTGAAAAGATGTGACATGTGTCAAAGGGTGGGTAACATCTCAAGGCGGCAAGAGATGCCCCTCAATGTGTTTCAAGAAGTTGAGGTATTTGATTTATGGGGCATCGATTTCATGGGATTTGTGTCCTCGAATTCCAATTTATATATTTTGTTGGCCGTTGATTATGTGTCAAAGTGGGTAGAGGCAATACCCACATGAACTAATGACGTTGTGGTAGTGTGCAGGTTCGTGAAAGAACATATCTTTTGTAGGTTTGGTGTGCCCCATATGATTATAAGCGATGGAGGCACCCACTTCACGAACAAGAACTTTGCTACACTAATGAGTAAATACAGGGTCAAGCATAATGTCGGTACCCCGTATCACCCGCACACCCAAGGTCAAGTTAAGGTTTCCAATCGAGAGATCAAAAAGATATTGGAACTCACAGTGGCATATTCTAGGAAGAATTGGAGTGCACTCCTACCAGATTCTTTATGGGCATATAGGACCGCGTTTAAAACACCTATAGGCACTACACCTTTTAGGTTGGCTTATGGGAGGGCTTGCCATTTTCGGGTTGAGTTAGAGCACAAGGCGCACTGGGCATTACGGAAGCTCAATGTGAGTTATGATGATGTAGGGAAAAAGAGACTATTGGAGATAAATGAGTTAGATGAGCTTAAGATGAATGCCTATGAGAATCAAAGGATCTATAAAGAAAGGACAAATCAAATCCATGACCTCCACATTCAAATGTGTGTTTTCAAAAAGGGTGATCGTGTTTTACTGTTCAACTCGAGACTAAAGCTTCATCCTGGGAAATTGAAATCCATGTGGAGTGGACCTTTTGTGGTGGAGGAGGTGCGCACACATGGTGCTATTATGGTGAGAGATGGAGAGCTCATGTTCCTAGTTAATGCTCAAAGGTTGAAGCTTTACTTTGGAGAGAACTACACAAGAAAAGTGAAACTCATGGCACTTAAGGAAGAATGAAGAGCCTTATTGCGTCTAGCCTAAGACAATAAACAAGGGCACTTGTTGGGAGGCAACACAACCATCGGTAGTTTTAATTTGTATTTCCTTCATTTTCTTTCACATTTGCAAGTTAGTTTTGTTTAATTTCGTTTTAGTGTAAAAATGATACCCTAATCGTTTTGCTCAATGTGTAGTATTGAATCAAAGTCGATACCATCGACCATAATGTCGATGGTAGCAACATGAGTGCAGGGAAGCGACTATAGAAATTTTTCTGAGTCGATACCATCGACACCTCGTCGATGGTATCGACATGCTATCAGTGAACAAGAAAAATGTAGTCGATAGTATCGACAATGAAGTCGATGCTCGTGAGATCCCTGAAGATTTACAGATGAATTCTTCTCAGTGAAGTTGATACTATCGACAACCCAGTTGATGGTATCGACTCGGGGTCAGTAAGGAAGTGGCGCCCGGGCCTTGCGAGGGTAATCGAACCATAAAGAGTCGATACCATCGACACCCAGTCGATGGTATCGATGTGGCACATCACCGATCCACGAGAAGAAATCAACGGAACACGCCAAAATGCAGTAGTTGATTTGTGGGTTGTGTCGATACCATCGACCCATGTCAATAGTATCGATGCGTCACCTATCCAGGCCCCCTGCATTAAGCAATCAACAACCATCGATGGTTGCGAAGAGCAGATTGTGCTCCAGGTGTCAATACCATCGACACCCCATCGATGGTATCGACGGAGCGACAGTGGCGACGGGTTCAACTATAAAAGGAGGGGTAGTTTCTCATTTCTATTCACACCTTCAGAGTGAAACCCCTCAACTCTTGCTCCAAGCATCCCAAGCAACCAGAGATCTTCACCGAGCATATAGGGAATCGAGCAATCTTCACCGAGCTCTTCATCGACATTGGAGATCATCTTCCCCAACGTTCACTGAGCTCTATTCTTTTGTCTCCTTTCTTTCACAATGGTGAGGATAGCAGGAGCTTCTTCCTCACGGGCGGCCCCCATGGAGATTGACACGTTCGTGCCTCCACCACCGGGCTCTATTCCCTGTCGGAGGATTGTCCACCCCTCGACGGATGTGAACAAAATCTTTGATGAGTTGATGAAGCATCCAATAGAGCCTACCCAATATGTTGATCGGGCTATGATCCGGGACCTTGTCTTTGAGGACAACCTCAACCATGTCCTCCTTGGGCAAGTTGGGAGGAGGGCATTCACATGGGAGGAAGACATTCCCTACCACATTGAGGGTCATCC
Organism: Alisma plantago-aquatica; assembly: GCA_963693085.1. NCBI lineage: Eukaryota > Viridiplantae > Streptophyta > Magnoliopsida > Alismatales > Alismataceae > Alisma > Alisma plantago-aquatica. The sequence continues at coordinate 1,148,885,816 of OY856412.1, forward strand.
TTTCTTTGGCGAGTGGCCAACTTATAAGGAGATCATGGCGGAATTCATGGCCTCCCTTCACATCTGTGTTGTGCCCAATGACCTTATCGCCACTGACTGTGAGTGGATCAAGGGTCGTGTTTCCTTCCATTTGTTCAACCACAATTATACTATTATGCTCGACCAATTCAACTCGATCTACAATTGGTGGCACTCACCCGAGCAGTACCGATGGCCGGATAATTGGGCCGATTATGATGCGATGTTTGTGGCACTGGTGACCACTCCTGTGGGAAAATCTATCAGCTATCACAATGCAATAGTGGCCGAATTCGAGCACCTGTTCGTGCGGGTTTTACACCGTATGCTTTGCATCACCTTCTTTGCTCACGGAGAGTTTTCTTTGAGCAAATTCCAGGAGACAAATTTATTCTTCCTCTACAAGCTACTGAAGAGGGAAAAGTTAAATTGGGGTGCATTTTTCTTGACGCGCGTGATGGCCATGAAGAGAAGTACTAGAAGAGCCCCTATTCACTTTGGGGGACTTATCACGCCACTAGCCCTCTACCTTGGGCTAGATCTGTCATCACTTCCTCCACTGGTTAGCAAAAATTCAGTGAATCTTACTCATTTCCACCGCTCCAACCTTCTGACAGTTCATGACGGCGTGGTCTATGTGCATTGCCACATCAACAAAGAGTATCAGGAGAGTGTGCTTCCTGATCCCGTCTTCAACATCCAAGAGGCCCAGCACTTTAGGTGGCCCATTGTTGCAATCGAAGATTCAGCAAGTGAAGAAGACGCGGGTAACAATGACGGTAGAGATGAGAATGAGGAGGAAGAGGAGACTTTCACTCCTCATCGGGCACGAGTGGCACCCAGGAAGAGACCACACTTCTACCTGGGTGCATCACCATCCTCACAGCCTCAGCCACCACAACCCTCTCAATAAGGAGAGGATGTTTATTCTATGCAGGGCATGTACACCATGCTACAGAGCATTCAGGAGACGCAACAACAACACACTGCGTCATTTGCTGATATCTAGGATACTACGAATTAGTTGTATGTTAATCAACAAGCTATGTTCGAGAATGAACGTTATCTGTTCGCCAATTAACAGTAGGTCTACGACCAGTTGAGGAGGATCGAGCAGCAGCAACAACTGTTTTATGATCACTACTGGAATCAAGGTTACTTCGGGGGCTACCAACAGCCACCATTGATGCCCCCATATGATCCAAACTTCCAGGGGCAATATCCATCACCTGAGCAGTAAATGGTATCACTATTCCACCTATTGAGATTGTTTTTGACTATGAGGCCATAGTCGAATTCAAGCTTAGGGGGGAGATGGAACAATTTCTATCTTTTATTTTCCGTTGTTTTATCCTTTATTGCCTTTTCTTTTATTTTAGCAATTTTCTTAGCCTTTAGGATCCACATGCTATATAGTGTATCCGTGGATGTCTAATGTAATTCGTCATCTCTATGTTTTTCACATGGGAGTTATGGGTAAATTTGAAAAAATTTCATGTAATTGCAAGCTTTCTTTGTTTGAACTTGAGAGCTTAACTTATGAAAATAATTGGGTTTGTCAACTTTAAAACATAAGACCATGTACATGCCTATGATTCAAGAAAAGTGGACGGAATTGGACGTTGAGCCTAAACTGACCAAATGGTAATGGGACTTTAATCTAAAATAAGAGAGAGAAACCCCTTGATTTTACACATGTCAGTAAGGAGGGACATATAATATCTTCCAATGGGTCTGTCAATTAATCTTGTGATCTATCCACCTCATCTCATTTACACTCCACCATAAGAATTGGGAGCACTTTACAGTTTATCATCTCTTGATTGCATATCATGTAGATAGGATTGCATTGTAGTTAGTTTTTACATCTGTTGCATATATTAAAAAAATGTTGCATTATAGTCATGCATGCACAAATATTAGAATGCATGTCAATGTCATTTTAATTGCATTTTGCATAATTTTAATCATTTTTTACATGATGTTCCTTGCTTCTTCTAAAAATAAGGAACTTGTTTCATACTCTCTGAAAAATAAAATACAATGAAGAAAAATAGTAGTTATGAGAATAAACCCAAGACGAAGATGTGAAAATTTCATCTTAGTTCATTAAGAAAAATAAGGGCTTAATAATAATAATAATAAGTAAGTGAAGATCATAAGGAGGAAGGAACTTGTTCACATGCATAATAAAAAGAACAAGCACATGTGTAGTTTTGTAGATATTCTGTCTCTCATTGGGATGGAATGATAGTGCATACATCATTCCACGTGAAATGTAAGCATTAGGTCATATTCATATGCATGAGCATCATGTAGGTCATTTTTAACTATTGCATGTCAAACTATATTGTGCTAATTTTTCTTACATAAACTGCCTATCCCATCCACCCATTGCTCAAAATGGTAGGCCACCCGTGATTATCTCCTCACTTTTGTATTGCAGGAGATCTGTTTCCATGTAGATGGTAGTCAAGTTATGAGCAACGTAGATAGGAGATCACAAGATGCACCAAGCCTGAACCAGAAGATTTTATTATATTAACTGCCTTATTTGATAGTGTTCACCAATCTTGGAGTGGATATCTATTATGGATGATCATTGTCACCTATAGGGGAGTTACCATTTTGTGGTTAGTGAGGGCCGGTATGTGAATGTCTGGTGGGAATCATACGGTAATGTCTGTTGTGATAGTATGTTCTTTAGTTGACCCTCACAATTTTATTCTATAGTTTTGTTGCTTGAGGACGAGCAATGTTTAAGATTAGGGGAGTTTGATGTGAGGATTTTGAGTCGCTTTTATTGACTAGTTTTACATCCGTTTTATGTGTTTATTAGTCTCATTTGTGGTTAATATCGCATGATTCACTCACTTTAGTCTATAATCTCATTTTGCATCAAATCTACTATATTTCATCTTTTTGGTTATAAATGATCATATTGATGTGTTTTAGCAAGCCTGATTCGAATTTATCTTGAATTTTCAGGAAAAACGAATACATGCAGCTGTCGATAGTATCGATTCGGCCATAGTGAGACAGCCGCAAGGAACCAAGATTAGTCGATACCATTGACACTGAAGTTGATGGTAGCGAGATACCTACAGCGAGCCAGCGGTCAACTGGTCGATACTATCGACATAAAGTCGATACTATCGACCTCGTCCAGCTTTAGTGTCAGATTGGTGATAAAAGTGATGCCTAAAGGTGTCGATATCATCGACACTAAAGTTGATGGTATCGAGTCTGCATCAGCACGAAACGTCAGAAAAAGGAAGAATCATCGATATTATGACGGGTCGATACCATCGACCCGCGTCGATGGTATCGACGTCGTCAGATCAGGTTTTGTTATAGATCATTTCTAATCAGACGGTGGTGATCTTTGGCGATCTAAAGTGGTGCATATACATAATTATGGTGGCCCTAACTAGGGGATTATGTCATTAGTCATTGCACAAGTCTCAAGGAGGAGAAGAGAGAAGAACGGAGCCCAGAGCCACACCCTGATCATTCCGAGAGTTGTAGAAGGAGTTTCCGACTATCGAAAGGATGTAGATTTCTCATTCTACACTGAGGAATGCCCGGATCTCCTCCGTTCAGGGGTTTACATCACTTCTATTCATGTTTTCCCCATGTTTTCCCTTTCTCTCATCATGTCCTTCATTGAGATGAACATGCGGGGCTTATTCCCTTTATCTTTAGGACTGGGAGTAGCCCGGGTGATCGTTGTATGACATTTTTACCATAGTATTTCATAATTTGTCTCTTAAATATGTGGTATGATTTCTTTTTCTCCATTATATCATTATGATTGATCACCCTAATGATAATCTAATACCTTTAATTACTTTGAAAGAAGAATTAATGTTTGAAAAGAGATGAAATTAACATTAACTAATAAATCCTTTGAACAAGGTGATGTACAGTTAATGGTGGAAACCCAGAGTATGGTCTTCATGCACCTAGTTTAGGTTATAGGTTACTACTACCGTGGAACCGACCTAGATTTAGGTAGTGAATTGTATCACGAAAGTATGCAATTATGAATACAAGCCACTACTCGGAATGAGAGACGCATTAGGATGACTGTATAGGAATTAATACAATGAGAACATGTGGTGAAACCGCAATCCTAAAGATTCCCATTTGAATTGATTAAACCAAACATTTAATCGATTGCTCTATTTTCTTTTATTTTTCTTTTATCTTTCAATCAACTCTTAAGTCATTTTAATCGGTCTAGCTGATTGCAATTAGTTAGTAGTAGTCTACCAATAATTATGTTTCCCTGAGTTTGACTCGGTCCTCACAAAGGCCTATATTACTTTAACGTGTGCACTTGCGTTCTACGCACAGTAAATTCATGTCATCTTGCTAGTTCACTTACCTTTGACTAAGTCCTCAAAGAATATATTTGGATCCAACTTCTAATTTTACACTTCAGTTGTGTATTTATCTTTAAGATATTCTTTATTTATGTAGATTGAATCACCTTTTTGGAGAAATTTCTCCAACCAGTATAAACAATACCAACCCAAGAAAAAAAACAACTGAAATAGGATCTAATCCAAGGAGAAATCACAAAGTGACAATATTTCAATCTAAAAGTCCTTGATTTCCAATTAAAAGCCACTTCTCCCTTACCTTATGTATATTATTGATTTAGTACCAAAAACCATTCCTAATTAGTAGGGAGCACTAAGGCTTTCAAGATAGGTGATAGAGATGTACTACAAAATTGGGAAACTAATCTGACAATACTCATTCCTACAACCTTTTAGAAGACATTTGTATTTAGGATAAATATACAACACCTGAATGGGCTACACAAAAATATAGTTCAATGATATCGATGTATGATTGTAGTGAAAACAAAAGGAAAAACCAGGTTGTAATGCAGTAGGAGAATGTATGGTTGCCATCACATAGATGAAAAAGCAAACTTTCACACATCCCATGTACAAAACATAGACTCTTCATTGTGATCTGTGTCTCGCCTTGATTTTCTCCTTTCACTCTCTATAGATGGTACATGTTAGAGCATGGAAGCTTTTTTGTGCAATATAGATAGAGTTAACACCAAAGAAAAATAAGAAAATGAGATCATTGGTATTATGTTCACTCAACCAAATAGATTTCTATTGTTTCACCATCATGATTACGAACTTATTGATTTTCAAATGACACTTTGCATACTATCTACACCTTAGCAAAAATGCCCTTAGAAAAAAGTGTCTCAAAGGAAATTGGAGTGTAAGGAGGGAAGATCAGGCTTTGGAGTGCTAAATCTAGGCATACACCAAGGGCGATGGATCAAAGAAAGGTGGGGTAGTAGATATGTGAAGCAGTGGCAATGTGAAGAGATATGAATCTCATCTACGGGCAAAACTGATGTGGGCAGTTACACCTGCCAATGGTAGAGTGGTGCAAATAGTTACACTACAATCTAACTAATAGGTGAATGTTATGAGAAATTACTGCAAACATATGAAGTCAATATATCCAAAACTTGGAATTTGAAGTCCCACCGCAAGTTATCATTTAAGGACATCTCTCGCTTGCTAGTGGGAAGTGGTTACCCCCACTTAGTATGAGTTAGTAGGCATACTGAGTGTTTGATGCGCAATCCCACAAGCCCATCACCTCCTAAGAAGGTGTTTGATAACTTTCATGTCATCCATGTAAGTATTACAGAGTACTTGGCCAACTTAAAAAGTAGATACACAACTCAATTATGAGTATGTGTGACATTGTGGCCCTAACTTCCATGTGTTTACCTATACGTGTATGGTTTTCAGGAAGGGGGCTATAACAGAATAAAACCTACTAATATTTTTCAGAAACTTTCTTTCTTATTTATATTCCTCTAGGATTAGTTTTAATCAATATTTGACCTGAATTGGTTGCTAATAAATGTTTTAGTATTAAGGTAGATCTCATCATGAACATTGTATCTCTTTGTACACATGGGGATTTGTTTCAGATAATAACACAAGGATAAATATGTCAAAACAATTCCTTACTTGTTTACAATGAGCTTGGAGTATCTAAATAGATAATAATTGAATACTTCCATATGTTAGATAACCATAATTACATTTATTAGAATAATATCAGATGAAACTTTGTCAAATAGATCTATTTAATTACTTAATATCATTTCCAATGAAAATAATTATTTGTACTTTAAAATGTGTGATCTACTTAATTATGGTTAAAATGTTAACCTTTAGTTCAAATTTGGAGATATAACTCCTTTACAAATTTCACTTTATATTAAGAATGACCATCTCACCCCTACTGTAATAAAGTTCCTTATTTTCATAAAACCCCAATGTAGTATTTTATTTAGGTTATATAATATTTTTTTGGTATGTATGCCCTGAGAGCCAATCATATGAAGATTGTGATGGAATAACAAGCAAATGATTTGATTAATAAAAGGCAAGCTTCCAATTTATTATGTTTAATTCATTATCAGATAATGATGTAACATTACAAATATCTAGAGAATAATATTACTGAGTGACACATGTATTCAAGTATTACCCTTGTGAAATGAGATCATACGGATGTTAAGAGTACATATACATATTATCATTATGTCCCTTATCGGTTGTTATTGTGCAAGGTTGATAGACAATAATAACACATAAGATCAGAGTGTGAGATGGCTGATGACTAAATCTCATTAGTCATATGGAAATATCAAACCAAGCACATAAATACATGTTAGTGAACAATGTATCAGATAGACCCACTGTGAGACTGACACATGGAAGTGATCATCATGAAGCACTAGTATAGAAATGACATATAATGTCACCTTTGATGGAGTCATTTACACAAAAAAACCAACGCCAAAGAACAACAACGCTAGTTATATAAGAAAATCGTCACCATATGTGAAGTCCTACCAATTTAGAAAAGACATGGGTACCGCTTTTACTTTAACTTTTATTTCTTTTCATAGAAACTGACGTCTAAAATTACCCTCAAAATATAACTTTTCAGGGATAAAATTTTGCCTTCAAAATTTTCAATATGGCATCATTTTTTTCTAAAATTGACGACACATGTTTCGCGCCATGACCCCACAGAATAATTTATCCCCTCATTAGTCGTCGGCTCTTTCAACTAACAGATGATTAATCACCCTTCACGAGAAAAACTTTTTTTAAGGGGATGGGTCTATAGAGTCAGTTGTTTACTAAAAAATGATGACTAGGTGATTTCACGCCTTGTCCCCATGAAAATATCCCCCCCCCAATTTTCTCCTTCGTCGTCAATTTTTATTGGACAATTGAAAAATATGGCCTAACAATAGATCAAAATTTCTTGTTTCGATATGTAAATAGACGTCAATTTTTTCATTGGTAACCAATGACTGTGTCAGACTATGTTTTTTAGTTTAGGAGTTAGTCTTGAGTTGATCTCTAGCAACCGATGACTAAAACCCTAACGCATGACAACTTTTTTTGTTTAGAATTTGACTTAGTTGTCGGTTTTTCACAAGTAACCGACGACTGTAATAGTTGGTCATCGGTTTTTCAGAACAACCAACGACTAAGGGTTTAATAGCACCCATGCAAAACAAACTTTTTCCCATTCTCTATTTCATCGTGATTTGTACAACCACCACTTCGCTCTTCTGGCGGTTCCACTCTTCCTCTAGCCATTGCCTCTGCTCTTCCTTCAGCTACCACCGCTCTCTCTATGCTTGCCTAAGGAGATACTCTCCGCCAAGAGCTATGGCTTTCCACCGCCTCTCTCTCTGTGCTCTCCTTGAGGAGCTATTGTTGCTAGCCTTCGAAGGAGCTATTGTTGCTTGTTTTGGATGACACGAGCTTGGGAGGACGTCAGACCTTGGGAATGAGCTATCTCCCTCATGCTTCCCCTACTTCTAGGTAAGAGATTAGGTGGCGGACCTTGGACCTTGAGGATGTCAGATCTAGAGCTTGATTTGGAGCTTCTACTAGTAAAATTAGGCGCCTACTTCCACTACTTCTAGGTAAGATATCTCCCTTGTGCCACCATGTCACCCATGGACAACTAATAGGATGTGATTCATAATTTACATTACTCCTTGTTGTTTCTCTTCATATCTTAATTGTTGGATGCATGTTCATGAATATGGCCCTTAAACATGGTTACGGTTACATGTCCCCCAAACAGCCCAATATTGTAGTTACCTTTTTGAAAGTGAATCACGTTTTTATGGTTAGTTACTTATTGCTCTTGCACTGATTAGTGTTAATTAGGATTGCTATATATTAGTTAGTGTAATTTTCCTTCATTCCTTAGTTTGTTAACCTTAATTTCTAGTTTACCTTATGTCATCTCTCCCTCCCAAGGTCATGAATAATTATGCCTTGATGATGAACATGCATGTACATTGGAGATGTTGAAATCAATGTTATCAAATATCATGCCTAGACTAGGGTATGATTAAGATTACCAGATGTTTTTGTCATAAATCAACTCATACATTATTTGTAATATTAGGACCTCTTTGAGGGACACGTTTGAAAGATCTAGTCAAGAATCTCAAATCAAGGTGCCTAATCTAGTTCTCTTAATTAATATTAATGTTTGCTTTCCCTCTTAATTAACTAATACAAATGGAAGAATGAATTGAATTAAATGATGTTACATAAAACCTAGGATATGAATGATGAAACTAGGATCATAGGTATAGAAATGACAACATACATCTATTTTATTGGCCTAGAAACTTGTATGTGATTTACTCACCAGGAGTAAATCTTGGATAGTCCCTGGTTTGGGATTGTTCTTAAAAACTTAATCTCACTTAGGATGTAAATGTATAATGTATTTTTTATTTACATGATGTTTCTCCAGCACTTCCCTATTTGTTCTCTAAGTACACATGTTGGTGGGCATTTGCCCATGTACATCGGTGTACTTGGAGAATTGCGAGGAAATGCTGCCAAAATTTTCTTGAAAATCGAATACACATTATACACTTATTAGTGAGATTAGGTGTTCAAGAATGGTATAGGTCGTACACACATTCATTATAAGACCCTAAACCCTAATATTTTAACCCTAAACCCTAATCTTTTAACCCTAAACCATAATCTTTAAATCCTTATCCCTAAATCTAAAACAATAAACCCTAATCTATCTATAAATCCTTAACTTAATATGTAAACCGTAAACCCCAATACTTGTTTTCTCTTTAATCATAGAATGGATAGATCATGGATGTCCATTCCAAATCATTGCACCCCAGAGTTTATTGCTAGTCTTGATTAATTTATTAGATCTACAGAGGAACATAGGAAACAACATGGAGATAGGTTCAATTGTCCATGTAGGCATTGTGGTAACAACTTGAAAGTCAGCACTGGTGACGAAATCAAAAATCATGTCTTATGCAATGGGATTGTACAAGGATATACATAATGGTATTGGCATAGAGAGATTTCAAAATTGAGATCAGTAGATGTCAATACTAGTGCTTGTGTTGAACAAGAAATTGTCATTGATGACGTAGATGTGAACAAACTGGTTCCAATAGACATCGTTAATGTGATGTTGGATAATTATGGAGTATAGCACACCAACCCACCTTTCTTGTTTAGGAACATTGTGCATGATTCTAAGAGACCATTATACACAAGTTGTACTAAGTTTACGAAGCTCAGCATTGCGTTGGAATGTATAATTTGAAGCCTAGCGATAGATGGAGCGACAAAAGCTTCACGTCATTGTTGTCTTTGTTGAAAGAACTTCTTCCTGAAGGAAACGAGCTTCCAAGCTCAACATACAAGTTAAAGAAAATATTGTGCCCAATAGGAATGAAGGCTAAGAAGAGACATGCATGCCTGAATGATTGTGTATTATTTCAAAAGGTCTATGTGGAATTGAAAGATTGTCTAAAATGTAGGGGGTCAAGGTATAAAATGATGACTTTGAGGAAGTTAAAAATTGACTCTCCTTCCAAGGTGATGTAGTATCTGCCTATAATACCACGGTTTCAACTATTGTTTTCCAATTTGATAGATGCAGAGAATTTAAGGTGAAATGTAGAGGTTAAGAAAAATAATGATGGGATCCTACAACATGTGTCTGATTTCCCACAGTGGAAGAAGATTGATTTATTGTACCCTAAATTTGGTGAAGAACCGAGGAATCTAAAACTTGGGCTTTTTACTGGTGGGATGAATCCATATGGCACATTGAGAAGCCAACTTAGAACTTGACCTATTATGCTTGTTATATACAATCTTCCTCCCTGGTTGTGTATAAAAAATAAGTAAGTTATGTTGCCATTGTTGATATCAGGCCCTAAATAACCTCGAAATGATATTGATGTTTATCTTGTACCTCTGATGGTTGACTTAAAGAAACTCTGAGGTGAAGGTGTGATGACATGTGATGCTTCATGTAGAGAGACATTTTGTTTGCATGCTATGTTGTTTTGCACTATTCATGACTTTCCAGCAAATGGGAATTTGTCTGGATACAGTGTAAAAGGATCCAAAGCATGCCCTATATGTGAAGAGAACACTAATTCAATATGACTGAAACATGGAGGCAAGACTATATATATTTTTTGTCAAAGGTTTCTTCCAAATTTCATATGTATCAAAGGTTGCACAAAGCATTCAATGGATGGAGTGAGGAACGGATTGCCCCTAAACCTATACCATGGGAGGTTGTTTATGAAAGAGTAAAAGACTTTGTAAATGGAATTGGTAAGAGATCACAATGTACCATTCCCACACAAAGTGACAAATCTTTATTCAAAAAAAGGTCAATATTTTGGGATCTTCCTTATGGGAGTTCTTTGGCCGTTAGTCATTGTATCGATGTCATGCATGTTGAGAAAAATTTCTATTATAGTGTCATTGGTACTCTATTGAATATACCAGGTAAGACTAAAGATGGAATTAAATCCAAAATGGACCTACGTGATATGGGAATAAGAAAAGAAATTAACATAAGTAGTTAGTAGTGATCAGAGAAAATATTTACATCAGGCTTGTTACACATTATCTAGAAAGGATAAGAGAAAGCTTTTTGCAAGTGCTTGGTTATTGTTGAGGTACCACAGGGATACTCTTCCAACATCCATAGATTGGTATCAATGAAAGATCTGAAGCTGATAGGTCTTAAATCTCATGATTTCACGCTCTAATGCAACAAATATTACCTGTGGCAATTCGATCTATATTATCAAAGCATGTATGGTTTTCAATCACAAAACTTTGTTTCTTCATCAACAGTCTATGAAGAAAAGTTATTGATCTTGAGAATCTCGATAAGTTGCAAAGAGAAGTGTTTGTTACCCTATGTCATCTTGAGATGAATTTTCCTCCATCATTCTTTGATATCATGGTACATCTTGTTATCTACTTGACTAGGGAAGTGAAAATATTGGGACTAGCTTTCTTGCATTGGATGTATCCTTTTGAACGATACATGAGGCATTTTTAAAGGTGATTTTTGAAACTATTATCAGCCTGAAGGGAGTATTATTGAGGGTTATGTGGCGAGAGAGGTTATGGATTTTTGAAATGACTTTATGGGTGGTAATGAAGCTCCTGTAAATGATAAGAATATTGAGGACTATTCTGGCAATGAGGCTTTAGGAGTATGAATGAGAATAATCAGTCTTGAGTTTTGGATACAAGCTCACTCGTATATTTTACACAACATCAATGAAATGAGTGTTTATATCACGAAACATACCAATTTCATCAAGAAACAATATCCTTGAGCCAATTCAATGTGGCATGCTAGAGAGCATAATAAGATATTTATTAAGTGGTTTGAAGATAAAGTCTTACACTACCTATCTCGAACACTAAAAATGGTAAAATGCAACTCTCAGAGTAATTAGTATTGATGATTGTTATGTTTACTAAATAATTTCTATATATGACGATTACTGGGAGCTTCACGAGTAGAGGAAGCCAGGCTCGTTCATCCCTAAGGGTACAACAGATGAATTGACAGTTGCTCTTAGGAATCTAGAGCATCTTGGATGTATTAGGGCTACAGGAATTGGTGTGGGCCTAAGAGAGTTATTTGGGCCATCACAGTGCAAACATGTCCAAAAAGAGGGATTTTTAAAAGCTGAGTAACCTATTCTTTTTTTTAGAATGTTATTGCAAAGGGAATTTCGGAATCAAAAAGCATTTCTTTTGCCCATGTACATGTAGATGAATTAATTGATAAGAGATTCCAGGAAGCAATGGGCAAGTGGAAGGAATCTCAGGATGCCACTCAAACAATACTTGTGTCATGCCTCTCTTCCCCTACGATAGAGGTGGTTAGGAGTGATCATGTAGAGGTGGTTGGGAGTAATCATGTAGACCCACCACCTAGAACATTCATTATAAGTATTTTTATGACATAGTAGCTAGTCTTTTAAAGATGATGTGTTTCGGCATATATATAACATACTCTATGTAAATTTGTAGGGGTTGAGGCCATGTTTTTTAAAATTAAATGAATTCATCACTGCAAAGGGCGAGGCTTAACCATGCCTTCCAAGGCACATGATTCATGGCACTCCAATACCTGATGGTGCAGTTTGTGTGAGCCCGAGGCTTTTCTTCCCCACTTGGAGGCAGCATGCATTGCCATATGCCCATCCAGATGCTAACACGCTCGGTGAAGCAGAAGGCAGAGTGGTCTTGTGGCCCTAAGAGAGAGTCATCTATATTGATCATGTATAGTAAATTTACATTATGTTGATTGGTATATGTATATACATGACAATTGATATGAAATTATATATGTAGGACAAAGGGGAGAAACCTACTACAACTTGTCCTCCTCTACCTCCACCTCTTTCTCAAGTACATACTTGGCTTGCAAAGGACCTATATGACTTGATAGGTCCTCAATGTAGGGGTATGGCAATATGGATAGGTGAACATACTAAAACTTCAGCTATTATTCTTTCTATGGAGGAGGATGTCATGGGCCAATCATACGATCATAATGTATTTCTATAAGGTATTTTGGAGTTGTTTCGTTATGCTTGGCTGAATTCATCTTATGATAGAACTATGGATATGGTGAGATCTTATTTATATATCTATATACCTCACTTTATATATGGTGATATGTTTTCTTATATATTAATGCATATGTAATATATGTTTAGTATCCACTTACATAGGTTCTATAAAGATTTTTCAATGACTCGTGTGGGATTTCTAGTTCCATCCTTAATCAGTCTTGTAATTGAAGACCCTACATCAACTACCTTATAATGCTCTATTGCTTTTAAAAAATTTTGGTGGAAAGAAAAAGAGCCTGATAATAGATCCATATAATGTTGGGTAAGTTTGCTTATATTTTTGAGTTAAGAAAATTACATTTCATTGTGGATTTTGAGTTATATATTTTTTACTTTCTTATCACTAGAGGTAAGAATTGGGAATTACTGGTTGTTATCCCTGAGACATTGACTATTTATTATCTAGATTCTAAGGGGAACAAATTAGACCATTCGGGACACGATTTGAAAAGGCCATTATACACGTGAGAAAAATTTTATATTTATATATGTTAACATCTATTATTACATGACTGTTTACTAATGCAATTCAATGTGTTACATTAACGTATAGGGATTTAAAAGATTTCAAAAATGCTGGAGGAAACATGGATAAGAAGAAAAATAGCCATGGTTTGGAAGAATGTGGATGTAGTTTCTGGACTCCAATGCATATCTTATTTATGTTAACTATGCTTATTTTTATTTATTAACATTTTGTAAAACTTATTGTGTGTTGTACAAAACAACGACTGGGCATGTGGATGCTATGTGATGTGGTATATGGACACGATTGTCAGATATATTACACAAGACATCAAAAACACACAACAAGTAATATATAGTGTTTATCATCATAAGTATAGTCTCATTAAAGTATATGAAAATATCAAACTTATTAATTATATATATACGTCATTCTCTGTTCAAGTGTTTAAAACTAGTGACTTCAATACATGGGAAAATCTATTAGATGTACATATTCCCTATATGATAGAACAATTAGATGACATAAGAGAACAATGGGTAAAAGCCTTTGAAAGGAAGGAATTTTTTAATGATGATTGGGGTATCGATGATAAAGAATGACTTTTCTAAACTTTGATGTCATTATTTCTATATACATGTGGTACTTATATATACATGTGTGAATGAATTTTTTTGAATTGTCTTATTGAAATTTGATATATATATACATGTGTGAAAATGTGAATATGAATGAATGAATGTGCTCCTACATGTGTATGAATGTGAAAATGGATGAAATGAATGGAAATGCATGTTTCTATGTGTGTGTCAATGTGAAAATGGATGAATGAATGGAACTACATGTTTGTACATGTGTATGAATCATGTGAATGAATTGATTATGTTTCTACATGTGTGTGAATCAAATGATGTATATATAGTCTTGATCATCTTGTTATTGCAATTTTGTGGCCTGTTGTTATGCTAAAATCACAGGATGTTGTAAACCTACAGTTCAGAACTAAATTGTAGGTTTTACATCCTGTTGACCAGCCAGACAGCAGGCCTGTAAGTTAGTATTAAAAAAAGCAAAACTTAGTCATTGGTTATTTATAAGAACCATCAATGAAGTTCTACATCATTGGTTATTTATAAAAAATTGACGACTGACGACTATGTCCTAACCTGGAAAAAAAATCGGGTATGGATATAGGCGTCGGTTTATGAAATCATAACCGAGACAATTTGTAGTTGTATTGTCGATTTTACACTAAATCAATGAATATAAATACTTTTTGTTTGGAAAGGGAGTTAGTAATCAATTTTTACATAAATAATCGACGACAAGTTCTAATGTGGGCTAATTTTTTTTGGGTATGGAGATAGGCGTCGATTTTCTTTAAATAACTGATGACTATGGATCCTACCAGTGTCGGTTCTTCTTTTTTTTGCAATTGATGTTGGATTTGTGTCTTCGTTTTTAGAACTGACGTCATAGGCTTCTACCTTTACTTCGCCCACTTGGGTGGTGCTTGGAAACCGATGAAAAAAGCCCATTTTAACTAACGTTAAAGACAGTATATGTACTAGTGAAGTCATAGTCAGGTCTCACAGTGATGGTGGTGGTTGTGGTTCTTAGACCTAAAAACATTGCACTCATCACATGTCGTTGGGTATTCTTTAACATCATCAAACGTAGTTCTAAAACATGGGTTGTTATAAAGGCGATGATTGGGTGACTTTGACACATGGGGATAGAGTGTGAATGATAGAGATGGGATTTGTCCCTCCTACAGGAGTATGATATCTAAGGTTTCTTGATTAGAGAGACTGAGAAAAGTATGGTCATATGCATGTGAGTCAATATATGATATTCAACTTACATATATCTCATGTCGTCTGCTCTGGTTCAAGAAATAAGATTGAATAATAATGAGGATGACTACTCCAAGCCTCTAGATCAATTTGGATATCAAACTATACAAACACTATAACACCATACACAGATTGTAAATTGAAGTTTTTCTCCAACTTTCCATTTACTTGGGTAGCAATGATGTGTGACTAGTCATCGCTCATTGCTTGTGATGTCACAATAGTTGTTATGAACATTCACTTCCAACGTAATATGGGACCTATAGGGTCACACACATAGGAACACGTCTAGAAGAGGATTTTGGTCTTGAATGATGATTTGATTTATTACTAAAAGTGTTTAGGTATTTAATTCACACAACATTCGATATGGAGTGTCAGACTGATTGTATTATACTTTGGTTGGATTCAGCCTGACCCGACCTGTGAGATGCCTCTCTCTCTTGTGCAACACACCCATCTCGAGTGGTGTGAGAAGACCATCTTGTCTATGCCAAACAGTCATTTCGGGGTTGCAATTCGATTGCATCAAGGATTGGTGTCGACGTCATGTCATACATTAATTGGAATTGAATTGTCGACATATGTACAAAATAGAGAAACTACAAAACAACTGTCTTACAGTGCGAGATGACCATCTCATGTGCCAGACAACCGTTTTGGGAGTTGTAGGTTGTGAAGTTTCTAGAATTTTTACAAAATTTTGAGATCTTCCGGTGCTTTCCACTCCTGCATAGATTGGGAACTCTGACCTTGGCCTCTACTATAAATAGAGGGGTACTGGGGGCTTCCTAGAGCACAACACAAAATTGAGAATCACTTACTCCAACTATTGTTGTCCTCTCTGGTTGTGATAACCAAGAGAGCCCAGGCAAGTCCTACTTGACTAGGAAGGGATAGCTAATGGAGAGAAATACATGAGGATCATTGTTGTGGAAGAGCAGGTTGGTGACTAGTACACCAACGAGAGGGACAACTCCTTCCTATACATTCTAGTAGGAAGGCATGAGTTCTAGTTGGACAATGTGGACTAATATAGAGGCAGGAGTCCTTTGGCTGCTGCTAGGAGGCCAACATCAACTCATAGTTTGTGGAGAGATCATAGGAGCCACTGTAGTAGTTGTTTGAGTCTGTTGTCTGTGGAGGAGCAGTTAGACGAGTCTCAGTGCAACTAGGAGTGACATAGACATTGTCCAAGACAAAGTGTGCATCTACATCGACGAGGATTGTCATTAGACTTGCTCTAGGACCATATATATCTTCATGAAGTCATCCTTCCCATTGCATAGTCATTGATGCGATCGGCTGGTTAATTGGAAATATGTCAGTAAAATTTTTATTTTTTTCCACCTATCTGATACCATATTTCCCTACAAATTTAATATTCCCTTTTATCAATTTTTGTGGTCAAACATTAGTAGATAATTAAGATGTAAGAAATGACTCACTTATGGCCTTCTTATAAATGATGACATTTAAATTTATAACGTCATAAAAATGTCTTGGATGTAAATTATATAGTTAGAAAATTATATATTTTAGATTTGGGAAGAATATTAGGGAATCAAATGACTTGTATACCCATATAAAATGCTAAAATGACAAGAGTGACCATTTCCTTATTTGTGGGTGTAATTTATCCATAAGTAATTAATTTAACATATGTAATTTTTTCTACCTCTAATATGTCTTCCTCTAAAGTTTCACCCAAATTTGAATTCATTTGTACATACATTTAATTGATATAACTTTAAATACCATGACTACATTCATTAACACCATTCCCTAAGTTCAAACATTATTATATTTTGTTCCACTCCTTCTTCTGGTCTATATGTGTCTCCTTATTTGGGGACGTTGTTTTCCACAAGTGTAATGCTTGGTTATTAACTCCCCCCATCCATTCTGCCTCTTACTCCTCCTTTCCTCTTACCCTTCCTCTCCCTTC
This sequence comes from Alisma plantago-aquatica, assembly GCA_963693085.1. Classification (NCBI taxonomy): domain Eukaryota; kingdom Viridiplantae; phylum Streptophyta; class Magnoliopsida; order Alismatales; family Alismataceae; genus Alisma; species Alisma plantago-aquatica. The sequence goes on from OY856412.1 coordinate 1,148,903,170, forward strand.
TCTATTTCTTTCCTTCATCCCTTCTTCTTTCTCTAAACCTTAGATGTCTTCCTCAACCTCTCCCATCTTGCACCCAATAATAGTCGTACAGTACTGAAGGCAACTAAAACTAGTCAATCTGGCAATAAGCTACCCACCACCAACAACCGTTGTAGCCAACGTGGACTCTAGGCATGTAAACCAGGTATAAAGAAGCCAACTTGTAGATCAATCTCCCAACCACATGATTGTTTGCACTCTACCACCATCAGCATGAACACAAGCTACTTCTCCAAGCTCCGCGGTAGTCTACACCCACGACTCTTACACAAACTTGATCGTCACCCAACCTCAGACACAGTTGATTTTTCCATAACCTTTGCAAGTACACGCCTACACAGGTTTTCAAGATGACCAATCACCCTCCATCCCCATTGATCAATGGTCAGAATTTAACATACTGAACCTGATCAAAAGTTGATGTACCAGAGAGTTATACTGCTTGCATCCCTCTATCCTACCTCAGCATCAACTCCATCTATGTAGGAGAGTGAATAAGTCACCTCCCATGTACAATGATCTGAAAGCTCCATCTTTAGGTCGTTGGCTACACTGACTTCTATATTAATCTATGTCAATCCTTGAACCTAGAGAATTTGATGATCTTTGAAGGTCAAAGGACTAATTGCAACCTATTTGTGATTGACCCAGATCATGTATTGCTTACTTTAATAAAGTAGTTGGTAGGATAAATGGAAATATAGAGGAAGGATGATAATATGGAAATAAACAAGTAAATGGTTAAGGAAGACAACCCCTTGCATGCTTTTCATATACATGTACTTGTATCAAAATAGTTAAAACAAGTATACATATTTGTAACCTCATTTCATGTAACCTTACTTTATTCAAATCATTTCATAGTTATACTTAGACTTAGAGTTAATGATAATCTTGATGCCTAGAATATGAAACATGTTGATATATATAAACCATATAAGTCAATCAATTGTAGCATGATGATCTATATATGTATAAATATGTTCTAGTCTACAACCATTACTATATCATACGTGTTAAGTTATGAACTGGGATCAATTTCATAAGTAATGGGAAGACAATATATTTATATAATGACCAGAGAGGATGAGCATTAAGAAAAATTATTGTTGTCCATTGAGAATAATTTGGCATTTAAGACTTGGTATATAGGAGGCATATTGGTGTATAGTAATTCTGGAAATTAAGTGTATGTATCTACTATATTTTATGTATTAAAGAAAATTATTAATGAATATATGCTAGACATGAGTTTAGTTATTAGTCAAATGACGTGATCTGTAAAACATGGTAATTTGTCCTAGTTGAAACATCATCTTAGTGTTGTCATTTAATTACTAAAAATCCTAGATTCACATGTCTATTTGATGATTCTAGGATGTCTTTTATCTGGGTTTGTGTTATATGAATTTAATGGTATAAAAGAGAGAGCATATGCTTGATTGTAATATATATGAGGATGACTTTATATTTCCATGGCGTCAACATTATATGACAGATAAGTCTGGGCCATATATTAAAATACTTTAGGTTATAAAACCATATAAAATATATATACATATCGAGATCTGAATATAAGTATATATATATATATATACGTCAACATTAGATGACAGATAAGTCTGGGCCATATATTAAAATACTTTAGGTTATAAAACCATATAAAATATATATACATATCGAGATCTGAATATAAGTCTATAAATAAATAAACATATATATGTATGTATGTATTACTAAACCATGGATACTCCTAGTAAAGGTATCATGATAATAATAAGCTAATCCCATACCTTACCCTATACATTGGTATATTTAATAAGACCTAAATCCATGTTAGGTAAGCAATGCTAGGTTTAGATACACTTAGAATTATGATTTAGTTCTAATGAGTGTGTAATTACTTATAGGAGAAGAAAGATAATTTGTGAACATCAACCCTAGAAATAGGATAAGTCCTGAAGATCATGTATACTAGTACAGGAATGTCATATAACATAACCTTTGTTGACGTTGGTTACCCAAAAAAACCGACAGCAAAGCACAACGACGTCGGTTAATCAATACAACTGTTACCATATTATGTGAAGTCTTGTCGATTTAGAAAAGACATGTGTAACGCTTTTACTTTAATGTCAGTCTTTCAAAGAAATCGACATCTAAAATTACCCACAAAATACAATTTTTTAGGGAAAAAATTACCTCCAAAAATTTTAGTCCAGCGTCGATTTTTGTTAAAATGGACAACATATTTTTCATGCCATGTCCCTGTGGAAAAATTTATCCCCTCATTAGTCGTCGACTGATCCCCCTTTTTGAGACAAATTTTTTTGAGGGGATGGGTCTATAGCATCGATTTTGCAGACGAAACCAACGACTAGGTGTTTATGTTCCTTGTCCCCATGAAAATATTTTCTCCCCAATTTATTCCTTCGTCATCATTTTTTATTGGATAACCAATGACTGTGGTCCTAAAAGTAAATCATTTTTTTGTTTGGATATGTATATAGATGTCAGTTTTGCTAGTGGTAACTGACGACTATTTTAGAATTGTATTATAGGTGTCGTTTTAAATCAATGATTATGGCCCTAAATTGGGGTCTATTTTTTGTTTGATATAGGAGTTAGTCGTCTATTTTCCACAACTAACCAACGACGATAACCCTAACCTGAGAGAAATTTTTACTTAATTGTCAGTTTTTACAGAAGTAACCAATGACTATTTCCCTTTACTAATATCTATTTATTTGGTTTAGGAGTTAGTTGTCAATTTTTCTCTAGCAATCGATGACTAGGTTTTTACATGTCTAGTTCTCGTTAAAATACTTTCCCCCCAACTTACTCCTTAGTTGTCAATTTTTATTAGATAACTGAAGACTATGGTCCTAAAACTAGATCAAATTATTTTGTTTGGATATGTATGTAGACATCAATTTTGTCGGTGGTAACCGACCACTATTTTAGAATTGTATCATCAGTGTCTTTTTAAAACGACGATTATGGCCCTAAATTGGGGTCTATATTTTTATTTGGTTTAGGAGTTAGCCGTCAGTTTGCCATGACTAACCGAAGACTATAACCCTAACTCTAGGTCACATTTTTTTGTTTAGATTTGTACTTAGTCGTCAGTTTTTACACGCATAACTGATGACTATTGCCCTTTGCAGTGTCTATTTTATTCAGTTTAGGAGTTAGTCATCGGTTTTTCTCTAGCAACCGACAATTAAATCCTTAGGTGTCAATTTTTTTTATAACCAATGACTATGTCCCTCTTAGGACCTACAAAATTTCTTCCCCTTCCCACATTCTCTATTTCATTCTTCGCTCGACCTATATCTCTAGTGATTCCAATTTTTCCATTGTTCTGTCACTTCCGCCGACATTGTTCACTCACTACCGCCACCATTACTGAAGCTAGTGAAGCTTGCCGCCGACGTTGCTGGAGCTCTCCGCCGCCGCTGCTAGATCTCGTCGTCGTCGCCATTGCTGGAGCTCGCTGCTATCATTGTTGGAGCTTGCGTCACCGCCACTTCTAGAGCTAGAAACCATCATCACCATCACTATCATGTCTTGTTTGGTCGTCATCGCCTCTTTGCTGTTGTCTAATAAGGTATGTGCCCTGCATTCACTTATTTGATTGTAAATGTATGAATATGACTTGTTTTGGATTGAAAATGACAAAAGTTTCTCTATTTTGCTATCTTTTCTTCTTAATATTGCATCCATTTCTCTATTTGTATTATCCATATTAACCACAAACCTAGATGCATAGGTATAGATATAAACCATGGGGTAGAACAATTGATGAAATACCCTATTATAGTTCATCTAAATCGTACTTGTGTTTGGGAACATAATCCAAAATGAGTTGAATTAAATGATGTTCCATAAAACCTAGGATATGAATGATGAAACTACGATCATAAGTATAGGAATGACAACATATATATATAAATATAAATATATATATATATGACAATGGCCTAGAAACCCATCTGAGATCTACTCATTATGAGTAAATCTTGGATAGTCCCTGATTTGGGACTGTTCTTGAACACTTAATCTCACTTAGGATGTAAGTGTATAATGTATATTCAATTTTCAAGATGTTTAGTTAGCACTTCCCCATTTGTTCTATAAGTACATATGTTTGTACTTGGAGAACTATGGGGAAATGTTGCTAAAATTTTCTTGAAATATGAGTACATACATTATACACTTAGTAGTGAGATTAGGTGTTCAAGAATTGGATAGGTGGTACACACATTCATTATTGGACCCTAATTAATCTTTTAACCCTAAACCCTAATCTTTTAACCCTACACCCCAATCTTTAAACCCTTACTAAAATAATAGATCCTAATCTATCTGTAAATCCTTAACTTACTCTGTAAACCCTAAGTCCTAATACTTATTTTCTCTTTTATCATATAATGGATAGATTATGGATGTACATTCCAAATCGTTGCACCCCAAAGTTTATTGCTAGTCTTGACCAGTTTATAAGATTTGCAGAGGAACATAGGAAACAACCTATAGATAGTTGCAACAGGATTGTACAAGGCTATACAAAATGGTACTATCATGGAGAGCTTTCAAATGTGAGATTAGTAGATGTCAATAGTAGTACTTGTTTTGAAGAAGAAATTGTTTGGATGATGTAGATGTGAACGAACCGATTCCGATAGACATTGTTGATGTGATGTTGGATAGTTGTGGGGTAGAGCACATCGATCCACCTTTCCTGTTTAGGAACATTATGCATGATGTTGAGAGACCATTATACATAGGTTGTACTAATTTTACGAAGTTGAAAATTGTGTTGAGATTGTATAATCTGAAGGCCAACAATAGATGGAGAGACAAAAGCTTCACAACATAGTTGTCTTTGTTGAAAGAAATTCTTCCTGAAGGAAATGAGCTTCCAATCTCAACATATGAGTTAAACAAAATATTATTCCCAATGGGAATGAAGGCTAAGAAGATACATGCATGCCCAAATGGTTGTTTATTATTTCAAAAGGACTATGTCAATTTTAAAGTTTGTTCAAAATGTGAGGCATCAACATATAAAATGACATCTTCGGGGAAGTCAAAAATTGGCTCTCCTTCTAACGTGATGTGGTACCTACCTACAGTACCAAGGTTTCAACACTTGTTTGCTAATATGATAGATGCAGAGAATTTAAGGTGGCATGTTGAGGTTAAGAAAAATAATGATGGGATCCTACGACATGCATCTAATTCCCCACAATGGAAGAACATTATTTATTGTACCCTGAATTTGGTGAAGAAGTCATGAATCTAAGACTTGGGCTTTGTACCGATGGGATGAATCCATATGGCACATTGAGCAACAAAATATCACTTGGCATGTTATGCTTGTTATATACAATCTTTCTCCCTAGTTGTGTATGAAAAATAAGTATGTTATGCAGTCGTTATTGATATCAACCCTAAACAACCTGGAAATGATATCGACATTTATCTTGAACATCTGACTAATATGAAGGTATGATTACCTATGATGCTTCATGTAGAGAGACTTTTTTATTGCATGCTATGTTGTTTTGCACTATTAATGACTTTCCATCATATGGGAATTTATTTGGATACAATGTAAAAGGATCCATAGTGTGTCATATATGTGAAGTGAACACTAATTCAATATGACAAAAAAATGTCTGCAAGACTGTATATCTTTGGTCATTAAAGGTTTCTTCCAAAATTCCATCTTTATCGAAGGTTGCACAAAGCATTCAATGGATCGAATGAGGAACGAAGTGTCCCTAAACCTATACCAGGGGAGGTTGTTTGTGAAAGAGTAAAAACCTTTGTCAATGAATTCAGTAAGAGATCACAATGTACCATTCCCACACAAAGTGACAAATCTTTATTCAAGAAGAAGTCAATATTTTGTGATCTTCCTTATTGGAGTTCTTTGGTAGTTATGCATTGTATCGATGCCATGCATGTTGAGAAAAATGTTTTTGATAGCATCATTGGTTCTCTGTTGAATATACCAGGTAAGACTAAAGATGACATCAAATCCATAATGGACCTGTGTGAACTGGGAATAAGGAAATAATTAACAAAAGTAGTTAGTAGTGATAGGAGAACATATTTACCTCATGCTTGTTCCACATTGTTTTGAAAGGAGAAGAAAACTTTTTGCGAGTGCTTGGTTAATGTTAAGGTACCACAGGGTTACTCTTCCAATATCTATAGATTAGTATCAATGAAAGATCTAAAGTTGATAGGTCTTAAATATCATGATTATCACACTGTAATGTAACAAATATTGCCTGTGGAAATTTGATCTATACTGCCAAAGCATATAAGGTTTGCAATCACCAGACTTTTTTTCTTCTTCAATAGTCTATGCAGTAAAGTTATTGATCCTGAGAATCTCGATAAGTTTCAAGGAGAAATGGTTGTACCCTATGTCAGCTTGAGATGTATTTTCCTCCTTCATTCTTTGATATAATGGTATATCTTGTTGTCCATTTGACTAGGGAAGTCAAAATGTTGGGACCAGTTTTCTTACATTGGTTGTATCCTTTTGAACGATACATGAGCATTTTTAAAGGTGATGTTTGAAACCGGTATTGGCCTGAAGGGAGTATTATTGAGGGTATGTGGTGAGGGAGGTTATAGATTTTTACAATGACTTTTTGAGTGGTAATGAAGCTCCTATAAATTACAAGACTATTGAGGACTATTATGGTAAAGGGACTTTAGGAGCACAAATGAAAGTAATCAATCATGAGTTGTGGGAACAAGCTCACTTGTATATTTTACACCACATTGATGAAGTGAGTGTTCGTATCACCGAACATACCAATTTCATCAAGAAACAATATCCTTGTGTCAATTCAATGTGGCTTGTTAGAGATCATAACAAGACATTTATTAAGTGGTTTCAAGATAAAGTCTTACATCAACTATCTCAAACACCAAATGATGTTGTTGAAAATATCAAATGCCTCACATTTAAACCAAAAATGAATGTTATGTCTTATTAAGGGTTTAATATAAATGGGTTCTCATATTACACAAAGCGTCAAGTTGATAAGAGCATCGTCCAAAACAACAGGGTCACCCTTCAAGCGTCTTCATTGTTTTTTTCTAGTGTGAAGGATAAGAGCCCACATGAAGCTAAAGTGTCATATTACGGTGTCATTGAAGACATATGGGAGTTTGACCATGTAGATTTCAAAATTCTGCTCTCCAAGTGTAATTGGGTTGATAACACCAAAGGAGTTACAGTGGATGAATTGGGTTTCATATTAGTAAATTTTAAAAATATTGGAGAGAAGTGTGAACCATTCATATTGGCATCACAGGGGAAGAAAGTATTTTATATCGATGATCCTACAAATAAAAAATGGTTAGTCGTTCTTCATAGTAAAAGATAGTTCATTGAAGATCATATATATGAAAAAGAGTACTATGATAAGTATGATGACTCTAGTCCATTCTCAGTTGGCTTGCCAACACCAAATATTGAAGCTAATGATGACTTATGTGCATGAAGATCACACTAAAGGAATGTTAATTGATAAAATATCCCAATATTAGAGGCATGTTTTTTATTTTTTAAATGCTTTATTTTTTTAATGTTGAATCGATGTAAACTTTACAATGTTATATTAATTTCATTATTACATGTTAAAAGTTAAATGTTAAATGTTAAATGTTAAATGTTGATCATTTTTATATGACATTTTTTCAGATGGTTGACTGTGAGTATGATGATTGTGATGTTGATCGCCATGAGGGTGGGATGATGCACCACAATGTATGTTTTACAATATATCTAGCTATAAGTCCATTTATAAGCTATATCCTATATGTGTTTTTGTCAATTTTTAGGTTGAGGATGTACCCCCTGAAGACCTTGTGAAACTTGATGAGTAGCATAAAAAAATTGAAAAAATCAGGGGCATCACTATGATGAACAAGTTAATACAACAAAGGGGAAATGGACCCAAATTGGTTGTGGATTTTGATCATGCAGGAAATCCAATTGGAAAGAACCACAACTTGTTTGTTTCATATTTTGGGGTTCTTATGCATGGCCATTGTAGTGTAACTATAGAATCTTGGCATACAATTTATGAAAGAAAGAAAGACTTATACCAAAAGAACTATGTGTGAGATATTATCATTTGCAATTTTGTTTTTAAAGCTATTTACAATTCTATTTTTTTATAATACTATATTAAATATATGAAATTGTGTAAAGTATATTTGAATTGGATGAAAGCCTATATCTTAAATAGGTGATGCAATGTTTTGGGAGGGTCCCAAGGAAGTATAGGACAACTCTCAACTAATAATACGTATAAGAAGTTGATAAGAGGAAGAAGTCAACCACTGAGTAATGGAACTACCTAAACCTGACTCAAAGGGAGGTGTTTGTTGCTAAGAGAAAAACTGATAAATTCAAGGTATTAAGCATCACTCCCAATTTAATTAGTATACATTCTTATGAATTCATATGTTTAAGGTTGACCTTGATTGTTACCGACCAATTTCATGTGCTTACTAATAAGGCTACCAGCAATGCTCAAAGAGCAAGGCATGCACTTAATGTGCATGACCACATGATGGGTCCAGGTGGCTATGCAGCCCTTCACTAAAAACTACAGGTGTCTTCCATTCAGCAGCCTACTGATCCTAATGTTGAGATTGTTGAGTCCTCTACTACTCCCGCATCTCTCCATCGCCATGATGTGTGGATAGTTGGGAAGAAAAACAAAAAAGGACATATAACCAACCCTACAACTGCTGAGGCGGCTGCAAAATGGTAAAATTCAACTCTCAAAGCAATTTGTATTGATGATTGTTATTTTTACTTACCAATTTCTGTTGATGATGATCAGAGGGAGCTTCACGAGTAGAGGAAGCAAGTCTCATTCATCCCTCAGGGCACAAGGGATGAATTGACAGTTGCTCTTGGTAACCCAGAGCATCTTGGACGTGTTAGGGTTGAAGGTGATGGTGTGATCCTAAGAGCGTTCTTTGGACCATCACATAGTAAACATGTCCAAAAAGAGGATTTTTAAAAGCTGAAAGGGAATTTAGAATCAAAGAGTGTTTCTTTTGGTCATGTACAGGTAGATGAGTTAATTGATAAGAGAGTCTAGGAAGCAATGAGCAAGTAGCATGCGTCTCAGGCTGCCACTAATACAGTACCTATGTCGATTCGCTCTTCCCCTATGATAGAGGTGGTTGGGAGTAATCTTGTAGAACCACCACCAAGCACGTCTGTTGTAAGTATTTTTCTGACATAGTAGCTAGTCTTTTCAAGATGATATGTTTAGGTATATTTATAAGTTACTCTATGTAAATTTGTAGGGGTTGAGGCCATGCCATCTAAAATTGAAAGAATACATCATTTTAGAGGGTGATGTTGACCCACTCCTTCCAGGGCACGTGATTAATGGCACTTCAGTACCCGATGGTATCATTTGTGTGAGCCTGAGGCTTTTCTTTCCCTCTTGGAAGCAGTATTGATTTCCATATGCCCACTCAGATGTTGACCCTCTTGGTGAAGAAGGAGGTGGAGTGGTCTTGTGGCCCGAAGTAAGATTCATCTATATTGATCATGTATGGTAAATTTACATTATGTTAATTTGTATATGTATATACATGACAATTGATATGAAATTATATATGCAGGACAAATGGAAGATACCCACTACAGCTCGTCCTCCTCAACCTCCACCTCTTCATGAAGTACCTAGTTGTCTTGCAAAGGATGTATTCGAATTGATAGGTCCTCAATGCAAGGGTGTGGCAATATGGATAGGCGAACATCCTAAAATTCACCTAATATTGTTTCTATGGTGGAGGATGATATAGGCCAATCATACGATAATAATATATTTCTATAAGATATTTTTGATTCGTTTCTTTATTCTTGGTTGAATTCATCTATGATAGAACTATGGATATGGTGAGATCTTATTTATATATCTATATACGTAGCTTTATATATGGTGATTTTTTTTCTTATATATTAATGCATATGCAATATATGTTTAGTAGCCACTTACATAGGTTCTATAAAGAGTTTTCAATGACTCATGCGGGATATCTGGTTCTATCCTTGATAGGTCTTGTAAATGAAGACCCAACATTAGTTACATTATACTACTCTATCGCTTTTAAATATTTTGATGAAAAGAAAAAGAGTGATAATAGCTCCATATAATGTAGTGTCTTTTTGGTGAAAATCTTGCAAAAAAGGGTTTCATTGGTCCCTTCAGATGCACTCTATGCGAAAAAAACATTGACTCAGTTGATCACATCTTCTTCAAATGTATCTTTTCACAAAACATCTTCACACACTACACACAAAATTACATTACTGCTCTCCAGGAAGCAACTTTCCCATCACAAATCACACCAAAAAGACACTACAAAGACTTCAAGAGTAAGTATATTTTCACCACTATCAGTTGGAATCTCTGGAAAGAAAGAAACAACAAAATCTTCAACAACAACAAAAAATTGAAGCAAAATATTATATCACAAATAGATGCAGATCTTCACATTCTATTAGAATGCAGGTAACCAAGTTGAAGGAGGACATGAAGAATCTGAAGAAGGTGAGTCAGAAGCAAAATTTTTGTGCGATCTCAAAGCAATGGTTGATGATGAAACTGGGGTCTGTATAGTCCAGCAACAACTTTGATTGCACTTCCTGATGGATGTTTTTTCAACAATTAGAGACTTTCCACTAAAACTTCTACTAGAGGCTTGTTAAGGGGTGCCTCCCCCACCTCATTAGAACTTTGCTTTATTCTCTACTAGGCACAAATGTTAACTTTTATTTCAGCTTACATACTTTAACATCTTGTACGGAACTCACATAAGCAGGTGTTTGCTTGCTTCGATGTGTTTTTTTAATATAAGCTATGCCATTTACTCAAAAAAAATGTTGGGTAAGTTTACTTTGCTTATATTCTTTACTTAAGAAAATTACATTTCATTTTGGATTTTGAGTTATATATTGTTTACTTTCTTATCACTAGAGGTAAGCATCACGAGTTACTGGTTGTGTTCCCCAAGACGTTGACTGTTTATTATCTAGATTCTATGGAGAACAAATTAGACTGCTTGGGACATGATTTGAAAAGGCCATTATACACGTGAGACATTTTTTATATTTATATCTGTTAACATATATTATCACATGACTATTTACTAATGCAATTCAATGTATTACATTAATGTATAGGTCTTTAAAAGATTTCAAAAAAGTTGGAGGAAATGTGGTCAAGAAAAAAGTGACAACTTGGTAGAATGTGAATGTAGTTTCTTGACTCCAATGCATATTTTATTTATGTGAACTATGATTATTTTTATTTATTAACATTTTGTATGTTAAAGTTTATAGTGTGATGTACAAAACAATGGTTGGGCATGTAGATACTATGTGATGCGGTATATGGACATAATTGTCAGATATGATGCTAGCGACATCGAAAACATACAACAGGTAATATATATTCTTGATCATCATAAGTATATAGCTAGTCTCATTGGATAATATGAAAATATCAAACTTATTAATTATATATATACGTCATTCTCTTTGTAAGTGTTTAAAACTAATGACTTCAATACATCAGAAAAGCTATTAGATGTACATATGCGATATATGATAAAACCATTAGATGACATAAGAGAACAATGGGCAAAAGACTTTGAGAGGGTGGAAATTTTTTATTATGATCGGGGTGCTAATGATTAAAGAATGACATTTCAAAACATTGATGTCATTATTTCTGTACATATGTGCTACTTATATATACATCTGTTAATGATTTTTTTTAAATTGTCTTATTGAGAGTTGATCTATATACATGTGTGTGAATGTGAAGATGAATGAATGAATTGTGTTTCTACATGTGTGTGAATGTGAAAATGGATGAATGAATGGAACTATAGGTTTCTAGTTGGTGTTAATCATATGAATGAATGAATTGTATTTTTACATGTATGTAAATGTGAAAATGGATGAATGAATAGAACTGTAGATTTTTACATGTGTGTGAATAATGTGAATGAATGAATTGTGTTTCTACATGTGTGTGAATTACAAGATGTGTATGTAGTCATGATATATAGATAGTCTTGATTATCTTTTTATTACAGGTTTTTGGCATGTTGTTAGGCTGAAATCACAGGTTGCTATAAACCTACAGCTCAGAACTAAACTATAGGTCTTATATCCTCAATTTTGGTAAAAGTTGGATTATATATTTGTCTTTTCCCCAATAGTAATATTGATGAAATATTAATAAATCTTAACCACCTTGGTGACATGAGTACTTGTGGCACTAGTTAAATAAAATAAGAAATGTTTTTATTGGCTCCTTTGGTTGCAACAATTGATTATAATCATAATCAGTGGAAAGGAAAGCAGATTAATATGAGGAAAAGAGATAATATCCTAAGGATTTAAAGCTAATCCTTTTAAGGCTAAGGAATGTGATCGGGGGTTAATGTGAAATAATGCCCATCTATATTAGCCGGTCATAGCATGCTTTTCACCCGCGTATGTTTGGGAAGGAATTGCTTTCCATATTCATAGGTTGTAACGGCTTGGTCTCTCACCAAAGAATAATTTGGAAAGGAAAGACCCAGACTTTCCCAGACTGTCTCCTACTCCCCTCTTGATTTCTTTCCGCATTCTAGGGTTTTGGTTAGAATCTATATAAGGATGGGCTAGGAGTCCTGTGCCCATGGGAACTAGAGGAACCAGCCTACCCAACGGTGTTGAGTACTGCAGGGAGAATCCCATGGTAGCATCCTTCCTTTGGTTTTGAACTAGAAGAGAAGACCCTCCCAACTCCTCCGACTTCGACGCATACTGCCACCACCATGATGTCAAGCTTCTGCTACTCCCTGTGGAAAGAACCATCGTCCCTTCCCCTCTCCCTCTGCAACCGCACAACTTGACCTCCCTAGAAGAGGAGAGTGCCCCTCATGTCACCATTCCATGGCTCCTAGAAGGAGTATCGCAATGGATGTTGTGGTTGTGTCGGGCTGTGGGCACCCTGCAGCAGGGTCGGTGGAGGAGCCCCTCCGCAGCAGTGCTAGAAAATAGATGCATATGAGGACCAGGTGGGAGTGCTGCCCCTGCACCAGGAAGAAGGAGGCGTCTAGCAGATGTGACCATGCGGGATGGGGATGGCTTCGTAGACTGGTCTTGAGGGTGCATTGTAGTCAGACTCGGCATCACGCAGAACTTGTATGAGGTTCCATTTGCAGCCCTCACGGCGGGCGGTGAGGATACTAGGGAAGACATCACATAGACACCGTGCATGTGCAAGGACTAGGATGTTAAGAAGGTGGGTCGAGGACCAGTAACCGGTGGCTTCGGTCGCGCAACAGCCTGACGGAAGTGCTTGGACCTATCGCAAGGGGGAGAAGAAGGAGAGTGGGGTCCAATTGTCATGTGAACCAGATGAACCACAAAAAGACTCGGTCCATAGAAGATACAGGGAGAGGACCCCACCTCCTGACTCAAACAACGTGGCATTGGAGCTGACCAATGGGGAAGCACCACGTGGCCAAAGTTTGAGGTATACATGCTTTTTTATGATTAATTCATAGAAACTAGTAGGTTTACCTGAATATAGCAAATATATATATCAAAATGATCGAAAAAAGATGTAGAATCTAAATATAGAACTTCCAGAGTCTGTTTAAGTTTCTTGTTCCAAAAGTATAGGCAATACATGTTCTAATGGGTTTAATGAAACAGAAAACCTAGTTTTGTGTAATATGATGCTTAATTGAATAGATTCGTTCATGTTAAGCTAGCACCTAATCTTTCCAAGTTTAATATAGAAATATGTAATAATGTTGAATAATGGATGATTCTAGATTTATAATATTATTCTTGCTATTTAGGATTTTTAAAACCAATATGGACATCTTGCTATGATCAGAATGCTATAAATGTGATTTAGGTGTCACGAATAGTTTAATATGCTTAAGATGCTAATCAGGGTTTAACCTAACATGGATGATTGAGTTGTAATATTGGAAACCATGATATAATAGAATTAGGGTTTGTAACCCTGATCCTTAGTCCAAACGAGAGATAACCTAAACCCTAGTTTAGGAGCGAATCTAGAACTGAGTAATGAAATGTGAATACATGGTGACACATATGTAGTATGTATATTTCAGATTGAATGCTTGTTGCTTTGATGTTTGGATATATTCTTAAAGTACATATGATGTTCTACACAGTTCTTCAATGGCATAAGGTACGTGGTTACGCTTATGAATACATGTATCGAATTTCGAGGTTGCCGATGTTTCTCGATGAGATTGAACGACAAATAAACTGCTTGCTTGTTTATTTAGTTCTTGCAAACTATAAAGTTCTTATGAGTATCATGTAAACTAAATAACAATATTCTGAACCCTGGGTTAGACTGATCTTAAGGGTAATGCACACGAGCCCCGGAGGGAAAGTGATTACACCTGAGGTAGCAGACCAGATAAGGGTTAGAATATGTGTAATGCCTGGACCCATTGTCTAAGGCTCTAGTAGCGTTTCAGGAATGATGACTGGCCCCACAGACCACCACTAGCCTTAACTGCACGCTTTTTGTCCACTCACGCGCAAGCCAGGAGCAACTTCCCGACTGGTCACCCATCCTAGTACTACTCCAAGCTGAGCACGCTTAACTATGGAGTTCTTTAGAGATGGACTCCCTGAAAAGGAGGTGCACCTTGGTGATATGGGTAGTCTAATCATTCCTTTTAAGATCATGTTATCCGAGGCCTCAAATCCAGGGATGTTACAATCTCCCCCACTTAGACTCTTGACGTCCTCGTCAAGGCTCAACTATATGGCCTCATAATCTGACCCCATTTCAGTGCAGACCCACAATGGCCCATGGACACCCAGCTCCCGTCCACGGCTACCAGCGCAAGGGCGGCTCCATCTCGTCTCTACAGATAGCCCTTTCCAACTTGCCTGGACCGCACGGCTCAAGACTGGCATGCCACATGTCCATGTGGGCCCCACCTACTGGAGGGGTTATGGCTCTGATACCATTTGTAACGACCCGCATATTTGAGTGTCTAAAAGACCTTAAAGTCGCATATCGTTAATCATAACTTCCAGGATCAGATTTATGAAATAATACAAAATAGTAAACAATTTCCATTAATGATCAAATATTTACATGTTTGAATAAAAACCTCCTCTAAGGAGTAACATAACCTTTAAATAGCATTAGCTTTTTATGTGTGAAGATAAACCATTAAGACTAAACCTTCATGATTAAACTGTAGTGTCTTCAACATCTTTATCTGTACCCTCATGTCCACGCTATCAAGTATATCTGATACCTAAAACGTAGACAAACAAATACGCGATCAGTATATTTCTATACTGGTACGTGGATTCAAACAATAATCACAAGTACAGATATAAGCAAACATCTTTATCTTGAATATAAACTCATTTTCATATTCTAACCCTTATCTGGTCCACTACCTCAGGTGTAATCACTGTCCCTCCGGGGCTCGTGTGCATTACCCTTAAGATCAATCTGACCCAGGGTTCAGAATGTAGTTATTTACTTTACATGATACTCATATGAACTTTATAGTTTGCAAGAACTAAATAAACAAGCAAGTATTTTATTTGTCATTCAATCTCATCGAGAAACATCGGAAATCTCGGAATTCGATACATGTAATCATAAGCGTAACCACGTACCTTTTCCATGTAGAAACCATGCAGAATATATCACATGTACTTTAAGAGTATATCCAAACATCCAAGCAACAAGCATTCAATCTGAAATATACATACTACATATGTGTCACCATGTATTCACATTTCATTAATCAGATCTAGATGTGCTCCTAAACTAGGGTTTAGGTTATCTTGTGTTTGGACTATAAGTTAGGGTTACAAACCTTACTTCAATCATATTATGGTTTCTAAGATTACCAATTCAATTATTCATATTAGTTGAAACCCTAATCATCAACCTAAGCATATTAAACTATTCATGACATCTAGATTACATTATCAGCATTAGATCATAGCAAGATGTTGACATTGATTTTAACACCCTAAATAGCATGAATAAGATTACTAATCTAGAGTCATCCATTATTCATCATTATCATGGATTTCTTATTATACTTGGCAATATTAAGTGCTAGCCAAACATGAACGAATCTATTTCAATTAAGCATCATATTACACAAAACTAGGTTTTCCTTTTCATTAAACCCATTAGTACATGTATAGCCTATACTTTTAGAACATGAAGCTTAATTGTGTTCTTATTATATTTTATTTGGAACCCTCTCATTTTTCTGAGCAATTTGATATATAATATTGCTATATTCTGAGTTACTATCAATTAACTAGAATTATTATAAGATTACTAAATCTAGACCAATAGGACAGTGCCACGTAGGCAACTTATCCTTTATTGCGTACCTCTCAGGGCCGGGGTTAAGTTATAATGGAAGGACGATTTTGCCATCATCCTGTTAGCCTTTCCTTCACGCACGGGAGGGCAAAGTGGTCAATTAGACCTAAGCCATCTCCTTCCCCACGCTGCAGCACGCCTGTAGTCCCGACGCCGTAGAGGATCATCCCGCTGGCGATCTTCTCCATGCCCTTGGGTGCTGGATGGCCGCCACAAGTCCCCGCGCCCTCGGTGGGCACTTCCGGACTCGAAGTGCTCCTCAGCCTCGTCGAGTGCTGCCACAGGTGGCGGGGAGAACATCCGCTTCGAGTCAGCGATGACCATGGCTGGAACAGCAGCCACTCCCTGGACACAACCTCTCGCAACGGCCCAGAAGGCACAGCCATAACCATGTTCTCCTTCCTCCCGCCCAGGGCTACACACGCAGGCCGCCATCCGTTGTGCCGACGCCGTGGTTGCAGGTCTCTCGGTTCCACCGTCGGGCACTGTCCTTGGCACCCCGCATTCTCACGAGGCTCCCTCCGCGCCGACCCACCGCAGGCACGCCTACGCAACCACCTACGTCTAGCCGCGACGTCCGAAGGTGGAGCTGCCCTGCTCCGTCCAGCATGACCACTACCACAGCAAAACCTGCCGCCCTGAAAGTAGCCAACACCTCCTATGCGTTCTCCTTTTCCCTGTTATCCGGCGGCGATGCCTCTCCTTGCACAGGCACAACTCCCGTCCGAATGCCGCCTTGTTAGCCTTCACTTTCAACTCCTCCTCCCTCTCCCTCGGACCAGTTCAACAGAGGTTTCAGACCTCCACAACCTCTTCCATGGTGACCCGACAGAAGGTGGGCTCTTGCTCTCTCTCCTTCAGGCATACGGCCACGCACGAAGCTCTGAGCAGCGTTTCTCCCCTGGTCCAAGAGGCAACTCTGTACCGACGCTTGCTATGGAGAGGTTGATGATATGGATAGGTGCTGTCTTGGTTCTCCCCTATCGGTGGCGTGAGATCTGCAGCTGATGCTTTCTACCGATCTTCAACGTTGATAGAGAATTATCCCTTGGCCACGAGCAGCGGCGGTGCCTGATGCCCTCTCTCTCAGGAATACTAGGTCCACGACCCTCAGCCATGGTGAGACAAACTAGCAAGGAAGGAGAAAGGAACCCTCATACTAGGCTAAGGAAGGAGGCAAAACCGTAAGGCAAGAAGAGAAACGAGGGTAGTTCCTCTTATATGCCTGCCCCCATATAAATACCACGCCAAGTTTTGTGGATTGGTAATCCTATTTACCCTAGGACTTATACAGCGATGGGTACAGAAAAGGAAGGCATTATCTACATTCCTCCCTTCTTTCTATAAAAACCATAGGTCTCGTAGGAAACCCCAATCTGTATAGCTTACCAAAACCATTGTACTTGTTATCCAAAGTCTTCTCTTTCCACAGATTTATCTTTTAAATCAATTATCTTCATATCATGGCAAAACATCAAACTCCTTTTCTAATGTAATTGGACTCCTTTCTATCGAGAGTCATATTCTCACACGTATGTAATTGATGGGTCAAGTTCCCAAATATTTAAGGAAACAATCTTAATATATATGTTCCTTCCTCTTCTTTATTAATAAAACCCATCGTCATTATCTTATCTAGAATCACCACTCTCTTATATCTTGGATTTGTTGTAAGGAAAAGAAGTAATCAATACCTTTCCATCAAAGATATATCTTTTTCCATTATCTTATAAAGATACCATTCTTTTCAAACATTAAGTGGTATTAGGGGAAAGGCAAGGTATTTTGTTTGGAAAACAATTAAACATATTCTCCTTATCTTCCCTGTGCTACAAGCACCCATGCCACACATGGGATTAAAATTATTATTCCACCAATAGTACCATTGGGAAAACTACAAAAAATAGTCCAATTATATAATTCAATTTTACCAAAATTTGAGGTTATTACAATATGAAAATAAGTTTATATTCTTACATGCAAGATAAAGATGTCCGCTTATATCTGTACTTGTGATTATTGTTTGAACCCACGTACCAGTATAGAAATATACTGATCGCGTATTTGTTTGTCGGCATTTTAGGTATTAGATATACTTGATTCGTGGACATGAGGGTACAAATAGAGATTTTGAAGACACTACAGTTTAATCATTAAGGTTTAGTCTTAATGATTTATCTTCACACCTGTAAAAGTTAATTCTGTTTAAAAGTTATGTAACTCCTTAGAGGAGCTTTTTATTTAAACATGTAAATATTTGATCATTAATGGAAATTGTTTACTATTTTGTATTATTTCATGAATCTGATCTTGGAAATTTTGAATGATGATTTGTGACTTTAAGATCTTTTAGACACTCAAAAGTGCGGGTCGTTACATTTGGTATCAGAGCACAGATTCATCAACTAATACTTAATAGTTTATAATTTCAAATCATCCTTAGAAATTTTCAATATAAAAATCAAGTTCCTCATCTCACATTTTCCTCTACTTCTCATCTCGTGCTTAAAATCTTTGAAAATAAAATGTTAATAAGAGAAGTAAAATGTGAAAAAATGTAACCTTTCGTGTAGGTCCCTCTAGAGAGGGTAGACACTAGGAAGATACATGTTTGGGTAAGCCCTTTCTTCGAGGAAGGACTTGGAATAGGGTGTGAAAACTCTAGAGAGTCTAGGGGCAGGGAAACTCTAAGAGGTAGAGTGTAGTCCCTAACTGTATTAATCAACAAGGTGTGGTGGTATGGGACACTACCCATGTGAAACTTAAAATTGGTAATCAACATGGTGTGGTGGTGTGGGACACTGCCCATGTGAAACTTGAAATCATGAATAAGAAAGATAAGGGATGGTTTAGGTAACCCAATCTCCCATGCATGTGTGCATGAGGAGCATAAAACTTATGTGATAAGTCTTAAGAGATATAAAAACTCAATAGTTGAATATATCAAAAAATGAAAAGTTGCAATATAACTTTCTCAAACTCCTCATGTTGTCTCTAGAAGTTTAGTGATGGTGGCCAAGCCCCTGGAGGGGAAGGCTGAGGTAGCACCAAGCCCTGGAGGGAAGGTGACGCAAGTTCATTGAATGGACATAGTCCATGAGGGGGGTATTCTAGAGATTGAGCAAACATGGGTTGATGATAAAAGTTATGCCTAATGAGAAAAAAAAAGATGTCTAAGAAACCTTTAGGGTTAGTGAGACAACCTGGGGTGGGTCAACCCAAAGAGTGGAAAGATGACCTATGAGGGAGGCAAAACCTTAGATCTTAGGATCAGGTTGTGACTAGAGAGCCTAACCCCCTCCTATGAGCCAAGAAGGCACCCTAGGCTAGGACTTTCCCTTAAAAGGTAAGTGAATACATGTATTGAAGTATTGAGATAACCTTAATCCTCACCTAGAGGGGTGAAAAGTTAAAAAAAATGAAATTACTTAAATTCTTTGAACCCAAGGATGCCAACTCTGAGTGACACAAATGGTCAAGCCCTGGAGGGAAGACCAGTAAGGCACCAAGCCCAGGAGGGAAGGTGGCCTAAGTGGACGACCAAGCCCAGGAGGGAAGGTCATGAAATGGTCAAGCCCAGGAGGGAAGACCAGGCAGGCACCAAAGGTGGCCTAAGTCCACAATGCAGTTGTTTACGATCAAGCCTATGGAGGGGAAGATCACATAGGTCAAGCCCAGGAGGGAAGACCGACATGGAACCAAGCCCTGGAGGTAAGGTGGCCCAAGCCCAATGATGGGACGACACTGCATTATGTGTACTCAAAAGAGAGAGATGAAGGCAATCCGGGTTAAAGAACTAAATAGGAGAATAATGTGCTTAAAAGATGTGGCATCTCAAAAGAAACCCTTAGGGAGGGTAGAGTCCTAATGCAATCCTAGGGTCAAGTAGGGTGTATTAGAGGTACATAAGACTGATGGGTTGGGAGTTTATTGTGCCCTGAATGCACACGACCATGTGGTCGGGAGGTAACAGTTGAGTTTGCCCAAGGTCCATGTCTCAGTAGATTAGCTACCTCCATGATGATCATTAGCCTAATGGGTGAATGTGAAAGTCACTCCCTTGATGCATAAGGATGAGATCACTCCAAAAGAGTACATATACCCCTAGAGACCCTAAGGGTTTGGCTAAGGCTCATAATGATACATGATATGTAAATATATAAAAAAATATAAAAGAAGTCATGAAAACTTGAGAGAAGTTGCACCCTAACTTAAGAGTAAGAAAAGGGACACTTGGTTTAGAGTCATACAGAGTACGATTCAACTTAATATGTGAAATTGAAAGGTAATGTGTGGATGTACCATCTCCACTCTTGGAATGAAATGAACCTTGTGTTTGGGCTGCAGTCAAATGCTTGTTTCATCTCATTATGAAGGAGGGAGATGGGGTAGACACACATTATGCTTAAAATTGAGAATAAATGTCTTAAGATAAATGTGTAATGCTTGATCTAGGGTTAGAGGTGTTACCTCACCCTTGTGTGTAACTAATGAATAATAGGTTGGAAACCTAAGTGAAAAGACAAATCGCTAAATAATAATGAAGTCACCAATAGATAATGAGGTTTGAATACTAAAGATGCGGATATACTTGAATTGCAATTCAAGTGCCAATCTTAGTAATAAGATGAAAATTTATATACTGAGAAAAAGTTTTTAAGCCATCTAAGAAGGGTGCTAATCCTAAGTTGTGAAAATAAGATGAGTTATCATTCACCTAGGCTTGGTAGGCCTGAATTTTGTGGACAAAATTCCTTTTAAGGAGGGGTGAATCTTATATCCTCAATTTTGGTAAAAGTTGGATTATATATTTGTCTTTTCCCCAATAGTAATATTGATGAAATATTAATAAATCTTAACCACCTTGGTGACATGAGTACTTGTGGCACTAGTTAAATAAAATAAGAAATGTTTTTATTGGTTCCTTTGGTTGCAACAAATGATTATAATCATAATCAGTGGAAAGGAAAGCAGATTAATATGAGGAAAAGAGATAATATCCTAAGGATTTAAAGATAATCCTTTTAAGGCTAACAAATGTGATCGGGGGTTAATGTGAAACAATGCCCCTCTATATTAGTCGGTCATAGCATGCTTCTCACCCGCATATGTTTGGGAAGGAATTGTTTTCCATATTCATAGGTTGCAATGGCTTGGTCTCTCACCAAAGAATAATTTGGAAAGGAAAGACCCAGACTTTCCCGGACTGTCTCCTACTCCCCTCTTGATTTCATTCCACCTTCTAGGGTTTTGGTTAGAATCTATATAAGGATGGGATAGGAGTCATGTGCCCATGGGAACTGGAGGAACCAGCCTACCCGACGGTGTTGAGTACAGTAGGGAGAGCCCCATGGTAGCATCCTTCCTTTGGTTTTGAACTGGAAGAGAAGACCCTCCCAACTCCTCCGACTTCGACGCAGACTGCCACCACCATGATGTCAAGCTTCTGCTACCCCCTGCGGAAAGAACCACCGTCCCTTCCCCTCTTCCTCAACAACCGCACAACTTGACATCCCTAGAAGAGGAGAGTGCCCCTCATGTCACTGTTCCATGGCTCCTAGAAGGAGTATTGCAATGGATGTTGTGGTTGTGTTGGGCCGTGGGCACCCTGCAGTAGGGTCGGTTGAGGAGGCCCTCTGCAGCAGTGCTAGCAAATGGACGCATACGAGGACCAGGTGGGAGTGGTGCCTCTACACCAGGAAGAAGGAGGTGGCTAGCAGATGTGACCCTGAGGGATGGGTGGCTTCGTAGACTGGTCTTGAGGGTGCACTGCAGTCAGACTCAGCGACACGCAGAACCCGTATGAGGATGACGACGGGGATGGCAGAGTCATGGGAGAAAGCGGACGTGAGGCGCCATCCGCAGCCCTCACGGCGGGCGGCGAGGACACTAGTGAAGATGTCACATAGACACTGTGCATGCGCAAGGACTACGATGTCCAGAAGGTGGGTCGAGGACCAGTAGCTGGTGGCTTCGGTCACGCAACAGCCTGACGGCAGTGCCTGGACCTATCGCGAGGGGGAGAAGAAGGAGAGCAGGGTCCAATTGTCATGTGAATTGGATGAACCACAAAAAGACTCAGTCCATAGAAGATACAGGGAGAGGACCGCATCTCCTGACTCAAACAATGTGGCATTGGTGCTGACCAATGGGGAAGCACCACGTGGCCAAAGTTTGAGGTATACATGCTTTTTTTATGATTAATTCATAGAAACTAGTAGGTTTACCTGAATATAGCAAATATATATATCAAAATGATCAAAAAAAGATGTAGAATTTAAATATAGTACTTCCAGAGTCTATTTAAGTTTCTTGCTCCAAATGTATAAGCTATACATGTTCTAATGGGTTTAATGTAACATAAAACCTAGTTTTGTGTAATATGATGCTTAATTGAATAGATTCATTCATGTTAAGCTAGCACCTAATCTTGCCAAGTTTAATAAGGAAATCTGTAGTAATGTTGAATAATGGATGATTCTAGATTTATAATCTTATTCTTGCTATTTAGGGTTTTTAAAACCAATATGGACATCTTGCTATGATCATAATGCTAGAAATGTGATTTAGGTGTCACGAATAGTTTAATATGCTTAAGATGCTAATCAGGGTTTAACCTAACATGGATGATTGAGTTGTAATATTAGAAACCATGATATAATAGAATTAGGGTTTGTAACCCTGATCCTTAGTCCAAACGAGAGATAACCTAAACCCTAGTTTAGGAGCGAATCTAGAACTGAGTAATGAAATGTGAATACATGGTGACACATATGTAGTATGTATATTTCAGATTGAATGCTTGTTGCTTGGATGTTTGGATATATTCTTAAAGTACATATGAAATTCTACACAGTTCTTCAATGGCATAATGTATGTGGTTACGCTTATGAATACATGTATCGAATTCTGAGGTTGTCGATGTTTCTCGATGAGATTGAACGAAAAATAAACTGCTTGCTTGTTTATTTAGTTCTTGCAAACTATAAAGTTCTTATGAGTATCATGTAAACTAAATAACAATATTCTGAACCCTGGGTTAGACTGATCTTAAGGGTAATGCACACGAGCCCTAGAGGGACAATGATTACACCTGAGGTAGTAGACTAGATAAGGGTTAGAATATGAAAATAAGTTTATATTCTTACATGCAAGATAAAGATGTTCGCTTATATCTGTACTTGTGATTATTGTTTGAATCCACGTACCAGTATAGAAATATACTTATCGCGTATTTGTTTGTCGGCATTTTAGGTATTAGATATACTTGATTCGTGGACATGAGGGTACAAATAGAGATGTTGAAGACACTACAGTTTAATCATGAAGGTTTAGTCTTAATGATTTATCTTCAAACCTATAAAAGTTAATTCTGTTTAAAAGTTATGTAAATCCTTAGAGGAGCTTTTTATCTAAACATGTAAATATTTGATCATTAATGGAAATTGTTTACTATTTTGTATTATTTCATGAATCTGATCCTGGAATTTTTGAATGACGATCTGTGACTTTAAGGTCTTTTAGACACTCAAAAGTGTGGGTCGTTACAATAGGTTCTACATCATGTTGACCAGTCGGACAATAGGCCCACAACCTAATATTTTTAAAAAATGATACTTAGTCATCAGTTGTTTAAAACAACTGTCATTGTAGGTCTCTATCACCGATTATTTACAAAAAATCGACGACTATGTCCCTAACCGGCCAATTTATTTTTTTCAGGTATGGCGATAGGTGTTGGTTTTTGAAATCATAATTGATGACTATTTACAGATTTATTATCAATTTTAATTTTAATTGACGATTATGAACCAAACATGAGATCACATTTTTGTTTGGAAATGGAGTTAGTTGTCAATTTTTGGTGAAATAAACGACGACTATGGATGTAACTCGGGCCAATTATTTGCTCAATTATGAAGATAGTCATCGATCATCCATATATAACCAATGATTGTGACTCCTATCAGTGTTGGTTCTTTTTTATTAAAATCTGGGTTGACTATGTGTTGTCGGTTTTGGAACTGATGTCGTAGTTCTCTATCTTTAGTGTCGCCCACTTGGGTGTCGCATCAAAATGACATAAAATGTCCATTTTAACTGACATTAAAGGTATTATATGTAC
Organism: Alisma plantago-aquatica; assembly: GCA_963693085.1. Classification (NCBI taxonomy): domain Eukaryota; kingdom Viridiplantae; phylum Streptophyta; class Magnoliopsida; order Alismatales; family Alismataceae; genus Alisma; species Alisma plantago-aquatica. Next base: position 1,148,927,830 of record OY856412.1, read on the forward strand.
TAGTGGTATGTGCAATCCCCTACTATTTAGGGAATTTAAATGACTATGAACCTAAATTTCATTAATGAGGCATTCTCTTGTATAACTTATTATGAGGATATGATTTATTTTGATATTACATCACTCTTGTTGTTTTAGGTTTATAACTCACTGCCATATCACCATTGAATGTGATGAAAAGCTCTTGGAATGTGATATTTTCTAAACATTATTGTCTTTCCACTATATTATTCATGCATGGTTTTTAGAGTGGTTCATGTATTATAGATGTTTATACATAACCATCAGGACATGTCTTCTTTGTGCGCCTTTTCCACCCTTATTATTTCCATTTTAGGCACGCCTCCACCCTAAGGTATGTCTACTTTGCCCACTTTAGGCCAATGATCTAGTGTTGTCTTGGTCATATGTAGGTAGATGTAGTCTATACTATATATGCACACAATTGTATAATTTCATAAATTGTCATATGTTATAGTGGAAATAATCTTATTTATCTTAGTTTGAACTTTATATTTAAAATGTCTCATCCTTTTGATATATACTTCTCTTGAACTTACCTGGATTGAACCAGCCCTCTTATGGGAACAACCTATTTCATAGATGAAATTCATAAAATGCTCAAACACTTTATATTGTGCAAATATACTTGTTTTTACTTATGCATACCATTTTTATTTCCTTTTTCTAAGTGTTGTTCCCAAACCACATAGATGTAGGTGCTATGGAGGACATTGATACTACAAGATCATATATATAAAACTACATTTGAAGATAGCATAGAATGGACAGTTTCCCTCATAACTAGTTGTAGCCCTTCACTTTGCAATATCCCCTTTAAGGTGAAGAGCAATATACATGAAACATCTTGTAATAATATGAATATTATATTTTCTATTTCTTAATAAACATTGGCTTTGTAATAAATACCTTATGAGAAAAAAATACCTTCTTTCCTTCATAGATTGTGGTATGTTTGTAATGGATGGTTTTATTCCTAAATTTAGTGAGTAGTGGATTTTCTTTTGGGTCCCACATCTTATAACATGGTATCACACCCAAAGAAGTCAGTAATCTAACAATTTCGATTTATCCTCAGTTATACATTTTAGGTAATCCTAGATAGGATGATAATGAACCTATACATGAGTTGTAGGTAACCAATTAGGATTTTAATCCCAATATACATTGGTTACCTTTACTCCCTCAATTCCCTTTTGTTGTTGAGACTCACTTTTGAGTAACCCTAATCACCCCCACCCTCTCTATGGAGGTAGAAATTCCACTATGTAGGGGTTTACCTTTTTGAAGATTGCTTTGTTTCTCCCTCTTAAAGGGAAGTTAGTTCTTGCAAAGTACTACTATGAAATGTAGGATGAATTGAAAACTTATATCTAGGATGAACCCTAGTTCTTGCATTAAACCCTTTTCTTTTTTGTTTGTCTAGCATGCGTCAACTACATCCACTTTAAAAATTGAGCATGCATGGATAACAAAATTTGAACCCCAACATAAGATTTAGAGTTGATGTTTCCTTTTTGGATAGTGACAAACCTAAAATTCTCCATTACAATAGGGAAAGTTTCCTCAACATACTTTGTCTCAAGCTCTCTATTTAATGGATAAATATTTTCCTAGAAGAGTTTGAGATGCCTCATATATGAGGGTTAGTTGATGATAGTTATAGGTTTTTACTAAGGAGTCTTATGAAATAAGCCTTCTCAACCTCAAAGTGTAAGTGGATGCCTTTTGACACCCATGTGACATGTAAATTTTGGACTACCTAGTGAATGAGGCGATAGATGATTTGACAATATAGTTTATCTTATCTTGTGAAGGTATTGTGGTTGTAAACCAACAAATGATGAGAAAATTCTAATATCTTACTATAATAGCTGGATAATTGTATGACTCCCCAATGTTTCAAGACAAGATAGGGTAAGCAACGAAAAGGGGTGAAGTAGGGAATAGTGGATGTTGTGCCCTACTATCATCTGGTACAAACTGGACATGTTAAAAAAAACATTTCCCCTCATATTCTATAAATTAGAGATTCTTTTGGCATACCTCTTTGATGCTTGAAGAATTGGACTCTTCTAGTAGAGTGCATATATGATATGATAATGGTCTACGTATGATAAAATGGATAGTGTATAACTTGGTTCTTGAATTGATTTTAGTGCCATTATTGGGTTTTCATTGGAAAGTCTTCATCATACACTTATTTTTGTTATTAAAATATATGTATGGAAGAAAAGCATTTGATACTTTATTGGTGATTCTCAGATCCAAGTCTCCATTATAAACAAGTTCTAAATATTGGATAACCCTTTAGTGAAAAACCCTATAAATGTCTAGGTCATCTGGAACTACTGGAATCACTCCTCGAGGCTCTAGTAGAGTTTAGGAATGATGACTAGCCCGACAAACCATCACTACTCTTAATTTTGTACTTCATCCTCACTCATGCGCAAGCCTGGATAAACTTCCCAATTGGTCACTCATCCTAGTTCTACTCTGGGCTGAGCACACTTAACCATAGATTTCTTTAGTGATGGGCTCCCTGTAAAGGAGGTGCACCTTGGTGATATGGGTTGTGCAATCATTCCTTTTAAGATCATTTTATCTAAGGCCTAATATCCTAGGATATTACAATCTCTCCCACTTAGACTCTTGACGTACTCATCAAGGATCAACTATATGGCCTCATAATATTTTCCCATTTCAATGTAGACACAAAATGGCCCAAGGATACCAAGATCCCTATCACATAATAGCAACCCAAGGGTGGCTACATCACCATAGACAACCCTTTTTAACATGCCTGGACCACATGACTCAAGACTAGCATACCACATGTGTATGTGGGCCCCACCTACTGGAAGATTTATTGATCTGATACCATTTGCAACACCCAGGCCCACTACCCAAGGCTCTAGTACAGTTATAGGAATGATTGATTGGCCTCATAGACAACCACTAGCCTTATGTGTGTTCTTTGTAATCACTCACACACAAGCTAGGATAAACCTCCCGACCGGTCACTCATCATAGTTCTACTCTGGGTTGAGCATGCTTAACCACAGAGTTCTTTAGTGGTGGGATCCCTAAAAAGGAGATGCACCTTGGTGATATGGGTAGTTCAATCATTCCTTTTAAGATCATTTGATCTGAGGCCTAAAATCATAGGACATTGCATCATACCTGAGACCATAGGCTTAATTGTGAAGTATAATGTATATGATCTAGTAAATCTACCCTAGTGCCTCTCTAGAAAGTTAGTTAGGTTATTGTTTAATCTTTTAAAGGAGTGAAGTATTTAATACTTTTGGGAGTTTAGCTTTGCCTAAGGGATAATACAAATTAATATTGTTTTCAATAAATTACACTTGGGTAACCCCTGGTAATAATGTCAAACGAATGTGGCTACCACCAAACTAGGATAAACATGTAAAACATGCTAGTTGGACCCGGCCGGTTGTAGCGCGGATGGTTCAGAATGGCTTCGCCCCCCCGGGGGTCCCGGGTTTGATACCTCCCGTAGCGCAACTGTCACACCCCGATCTCACACTAACCACTAATCATGAGATTAGGGCGCGACGGAGGGATTATCACATAAACAAATCACTGAGAACTTTTTTTTACACCTCGTAATGATATCCGGATATTGCTGTAAACTAAAACATAACAAACTATTGCGGAAGCATTTCAATTAAACTGGCTAGAGAACATAAACAGAGTTTACAACATGTAACATTGTTTAACATAAAGTAAACTTAACAGTTAATTTACACACATTCCACATACACACTCTCTCTCACCCACGCCATGTCCCAAGGACCGAGGGGAAAGGACTAAGAGACCACTATCTAACTAAACTAACTACATATACCTTCTACAGATTAAGCGTTAGGATGAAAAGATCCTTCTGATTCCTGGAATTGTCGCTGACCTGAAAATGTTTGAGTAGAGGAATGAACCTACTCGCTCAGTGAATAATATTTCACTTAGCCATCATCGGATAACTCCGTATTTTACCTTTAACAGGAATATGTGAATAAAATAACAAACTGAGAAGTTCTAGTTAAACAGTGCAATTATCGCAGAAAAGTATAATGAACATTTAAAGAACAAGTATTATAAATTCTAAATCTGAACATACACAAGTTTCATATTAATCTACCTTAATTCTAAGTAATCATCTTTTAACTTATGCCCTGATCATATGCAGTGTACTCTGCATATAAAGTCTCGTAGCGAACTACGAACCCACCGTACAAGACTTAGCGACACACCCGGGAAATGCTAAGTCTAACTGTTGTCCTGGTCTGCGTCAGGACTCTCAGGCGCTCAAGGGCCTCACTGCACTCTCAAAGAGTGTACTCTAGACTCCTCCTCTAACCTGAGCACACAGGCGGAGAGTCTGGGTTACCACCGTGACACACGCACGGATTATTGTTGAATAACCCCTATTTACTCCAGTGCCACCGTGACACACGCACGGATTATTGTTGAACACTGCCTCTCTGTCCTCGTGCCACCGTGACACACGCACGGATTATTGTTGAACACGAGCCACCGACCATATAGACACACGCTAGTTAGGTCGTTACACCCCTAAGGCACAGACCTCTCAAAGGGGTTCTACGGTGTCAGGGCATCTAAGTCTAACACATTTTATTATAACAAGAAAACTCTTATAACATTTTGTCTCTCTCTCACATATTCAACTACTGGAATATACTGTAATTCTGCAATTCACTAGCTGAAACTAGAAGTTCAACTTTCATAACATTTCTATATATAGTGCAACTGTAAGGAGTGAGTCCCATAGGGGTACTCCCTACTATTATCTTGAAAATAACTTAGCACAGCACAAAATTTCAAATGCCACATATAAATAATATAGGTGCCAAATTATTCTCAGATAAATGGTGCATCAAGAGCTAAAAAAAATATAGCAGCGGAAGTAACTAAGTTATTACATATCTGAAAATAGTCCCATAAATATCTCTCAAGTCAACTAGAAAAATAATAATAAAGGGAACTATAACTAAACAGATCTAATGCAGTAGGCAACCTAGCCATCTCAGAAGTCTCGATCTACTGTTGCACATTTTCTTCGATCTCTATGCCTGCAATCTCTTGTCTTTCAATAGGATTCTCAATGGGCTGATCTGCGCCTGGGTGGTAGGGAACATCACCCAGGATGGGAATAAAATAAAAGGCTGAATCAGTAAAACTAAGTATGTACATTTAAAGGTTAACTAGGGCATTATACAGTTCGAAAGTAAAGTAAGATGTTCCCATTCAAAAGGGGCCATTAAAACTTAGGTAAGCTTCAAGGAGAAGTAACAATAGAAAGAATTTCCAAAAGAATGAGGCATATAAATAAACAAGTGAAATAACACATCTTGCCATTAACCATTTATAATATCACAACAATCATAATGATTTGCATGTAGATATATTGGACTAAAGTAACTAAGGTAGGGCCATGACACCACTGAGTCAATGGCCTAAGTAAAATGGGTGGAAGTAGACGCACCCTGGGCGGAAGTAGACGTGCCCCTGTATAAAAAGAGGTGGAAAGACACACCCCGGGCGGAAGTAGACGCGCCCTAATGGTTACGCATAAGCGTCTACAGTAGTTAAACTAGTCGAATTATCTAACATGCATAAATAGAGTGGCAAGAAATACATTTCACAAACATGTGGCATGATTTACGCACAATAGCAGATGGGGCCATTAACCCAATCCAACATGATAGTAATTTCAAAAGAATAATAATAAATCCAACGGAAAGTATATGAATTGTCCAACAATTGGAATAAGAGAAAGTATTTCAAAAGATGCCTCATTATGGAAAAATTTAGTCATATAAATGCCCAGTTATAAATAGGGGGGAGTACATACCTCCAATCTTGATTAAGTCAAAATAAAATAGCACCTAAATCTGAGCCAAAGATAATATCACCACCTAAGCATAAAATTATATTATGTGTTACTATTGTCTCTCATATAATATTTAATCCAATACAATGCTTTATGTGAGAGCTCATTATTGGGACATAGGCCCGTGCATAACACTCTTATCTAAACGCACGTACATATACACAAATGCTGAATTTCTCATTCAATAATGATTAAACATTGTCTTACTACGATTTGGATAATTACCGGACTACTAATTAATTAAGACACAGCAAACAGCGATACTCGTTTCTTTAGTTTCTCAACAGAGGAGAACATTGCGATACAGATAATAAGGAGGAAATTAACGCCAACCTCACACGCGTTGTAGGAGGAGCCCTGAAGGGTAGGACTTCGTCCGGGACGGTGCTCCTTGTATCCAACGCTCGGGCAGTCTCTCCGTCAGGGTCATCGACTACCCATCCATGACCAAGATCCCGACTTCGATCCGAACACAAAACGAATTACATTAAAGCCGAGATTACCAATTGTTCGAGTAAAACCAGAACAGCGAATACCATTCTCTGGTCTCCCCAAATGGAATCACGATCAGGCGGACATTACAATTTCCAGGAAAACTGTCTACCTCGCGCATAGTGCCGGAGTAAACTCGAAGGGTTGCGCCCCCTCCAGGGATGAATTCCCGATTGCAAGAAAGGCTCTAGCGATTGCGGAAGCAAAGCTCCTAGGACTTGGAAAATTTCTGGTGTCGAGTTGCGGCGGCTGCAGGACGAATGCCAACTGGTAATCTCAATCCAAGCGGATAACCTCGATGTCCTGGATCAGTGGATCATCCTCACTATCCTACGGGAGTCGAGCATAGCTATTGGTCACCAACAGTGCTTAGTTCCGTCGGCATCTAGTCACGGGTCGACATAAAAAAGAAAAGGGGTGGAATCGCAGGGACAATTTTGTGGCGGTAGCGAGACCTGGACATGAAATGAATCGGTCCACAACATCTACACAAATCGGCGATGGTTCCAAAGCTTAGACATGCGGTTCAGATACACTGAGTTTTCCATCGACAAAAGCACTTCTCGCGAGAAACAGGGGACTCTCATCGACCTACTAATCGGGGCAAGGCCAAAGCTAAAAGAAGACGGGAAACATAAGCTATGATGCCTGGGATGGTGTCATTACCTTAGATCGATCCGAGGCAAGCACAGAAGGAGCCCTCCTAGCTTCCTCTCCGAATACGGCAACTGCGGCTGCGCCTGTGCGAGAGGGCAGCGACGTCCAGTGCAAATCGGGTGTCTGGGTTCTCAAGGACAGATCAACACCTCTTCTCGGTGGTTCGGAGGCTCCTACGACGATTGAAGCGAATTAAGGCGGCACTGCGCGATGCTGTAGAGAAGAGAGTTGTTGCCGGTTGAACAGGTTTAGGGCGTAGGGCCTATAGGGCGCCTCAGGCCTCGTTTTAGGGTTCTCCCTTACCGTTTCATTCCCCCGAGGCATTTCCAGTGCTAACACAGGAAATGAATGCGTGGAGTGGAGACGCTCGGTGGAAGAGGACCTGTAACGGCTGCTCACAGGGAGAGGAAAAATGAAGATGGAGCCTTTTTCCGTCTTCAATAAGCGTTTCGTTAAATTAAAACTGCGATAAGCGTTTGGGTTTTGGCGAAAAGCGTGACAATTGAAATCTGTACATTATTGCCACCCTCTTAATCTATTCAAGTCAAAAAAAACGTGAAGTCAACCTCCTATGTTCTCATAATATCGAGGGTTGTTAATTACACCCACAAGGAACATGTTTCTCAATTACAAGTTTATTTTTATATTACTAGCCACTAATCAAATAGATGGGTGTTTAAATAATCTAAGGGAATTGACGTTACATTCTCCTTTAAAAAATAATATTGGCTATATATGTTTCCTTTCCCTCTAGCCTCTATTTCTACGATAAAAGGGATATTATATCGATATCGGCCCAATGACTAAGATTAAGGCTGGCTATACCAAAATAGTACAATTTAATACTAAAATTTCTTAATTCACCTAAAGTCTAATACTATGATAAATTGTTTCAGGTCGAAGGTGATTACTCGTCATAACTTAAAGGAAGGGATAAAATTTTTGTTTATAGAAAAGATAAAAAATAAAAAAAAGTGGAAATAGATACCTAGGTTCGAGGTCGTTACAGTACACCACTCCTTAAAAAATAGATTTCGTCCCCGAAATCTCAAGTGAACAGCGAGGGGTGGATCCGCAACATCTCTTCTTTGAGCTCCCAAGTGGTCTCTTCAAGACCATGATACTTCCAAAGGACTTTCACTAGTTCAATGTCTTTGTTCTTCAGCTGTTTCACTCTGGAGTCTATGATTCTCACAGGTAGTTCTTCATACGACAGATCATCTCTTAGCTCGATAGGTTCAACAGATAAGACATGTGAGGGATCCTTCACATACTTCTTCAATACTGATACATGGAAGACATTGTGAATCTTATCATAAGAGGGAGGAAGAGATGGGCGATAGGCACACTCTCCTACTCTATCCAAGATTTCAAACGGTCCCACATAATGAGGGCTCAACTTACCCTTCACTTTGGATCTAGCAATCGATCGGATAGGTTTTATCTTCAGAAACGCGTAATCACCAACTAAGAAAGTCACATCTGATCTTTTCTTGTCAGCATACATCTTTTGACGATCCTGAGCAGCCTTCATTCTTTTCTTAATCATGCATATCTTGTGACTCATCATCTGCAATTCATCATTCTTCATCAACGTACGCTCCCCTACATCATCCCAATGTAGTGGGGAACGACAAGGTCGACCATAGAGTGCCTCAAAAGGGGGCATACCAATGCTGGTCTGGTAGCTATTGTTGTAAGCAAACTCAGCCAACGGAAGATATCTGTCCCAAGAACCTCCCCAGTCCATCACACAAGCGCGGAGTAGGTCTTCCAAGATTTTTACAGTCCTCTCAGACTGTCCATCAGTCTGAGGATGATATGCCGTGCTGAAACATAAATCAGATCCCATCTCTTCCTGAATCTGCTTCCACAAATGTGATGTGAATTTTGGGTCACGGTCAGAAACAATCACTTTAGGAACTCCATGCAAACGAACAATCCAATCCACATACAGTTGTGCCATATCTGGAACCTTGTAAGTGCTCTTAAAGGGCAAAAAGTGAGCCGACTTGGTTAGGCGATCGATAACGACCCATACCGCATCGTACCCACGTCTTGACTTGGGAAATCCTATTACAAAATCCATCGTGATTTTCTCCCACTTCCACTCTGGTATCTCGAGTGGATGGAGAAGACCACCAGGTCGTTGATGTTCGATCTTCACCTGCTGACAGGTTAGGCACTTTGCAACATATGCAGCAATGTCTCTCTTCATGTTCTTCCACCAGAAACCTCGCTGAAGGTCCTTGTACATCTTTGTTGTGCCAGGATGAATTGTGTACTTGGAACCGTGGGCTTCACACAAAACTCTCTGTCTGAGATCGGCAACATCAGGTATCCACATCCTATGGCGAAAGTGAATGGCACCATCCACCCCGATAGAAAAATCGAACTGTGGTTTCTCAATCAACAACTTCATCTCAGACAACTCAGGACTACAGAGTTGTGCATCAACCACTTCAGATAACCAGGTAGGAGTAACAGACAAGCTTGCCATCTGAACAGACAACTTCTTCACACTAGGATCCAACTCAACTTTTGGTAACTCAGGTCTCCATCATGAAACTTTCTCTAGACTCCTCCATAAGAAACATCGAATAGAGGCACACACAACATCCTTCTTCCTACTTAGAGCATCCGCTACGACATTGGCCTTACCAAGGTGATAAGTGATAGAAAAATCATAATCTTTGAGGTATTCCATCCATTGCCTTTGTCGTAGGTTCAGGTCCTTTTGTGTCATAAGATAGCGCAAGCTTTTGTGATCACAGAAAATTTCAAACTGGACTCCGTACAAGTAGTGACGCCAAATCTTTAGGGCATGTACTATGGCAGCCAACTCTAGATCGTGCGTAGGCCAGTTTGTCTCATTCGGCTTCAACTGACGTGAGGCATATGCAATTACTCGCCCTTCTTGCATAAGGACACATCCTAAACCTTGTCCAGAAGTGTCAGTATAAATTACATACGATTTTCCTTCCATCGGTAAAGCAAGCACGGGGGCAGAAGTCAACCGCTTCTTTAGTTCCTCGAAGCTCCTCTCACACTCTGGTGTCCAGACAAACTTGGCATCCTTACGAGTCAACTTTGTCAACGGTAGGGCTAGCTCATAAAAAATTCTGCACAAACTTCCGATAATAACCAGCCAGTCCCAGAAAACTACGTATCTCAAAAGGATTCTTTGGTGGTTTCCACTTCATCACAGCCTCAATCTTGACAGGATCCACAGCAATACGACCCGCAGAGATTACATGGCCTAAAAACATAACTTCATCAAGCCAGAATTCACACTTTGAAAACTTTGCATAGAGTTGGTGATCCCGTAAGGCTTGGAGGACAATTCGTAGATGCTCCCGATGTTGCTCCATGGATTCAGAATATATGAGCACATCATCAATGAACACCACTACAAAACTGTCAAGGTACGGACGGAAGACTCGATTCATCAAGTCCATGAAGGCAGCAGGGGCATTAGTCAAGCCAAAGGGCATAACTAGGAATTCATAATGCCCATAACGAGAACGAAAAGCTGTTTTCGGTACATCCTCATCCTTTACACGCATCTGATAGTACCCGCTCCGTAAATCCATTTTTGAGAATACGGTAGAAGACTTTAGCTGGTCAAACAAGTCATCAATACGCGGAAGAGGGTAGCGATTCTTAATCGTCACCTGATTCAACATCTGATAGTCCATGCACATCCTCATAGAACCATCCTTTTTCTTCACAAAAAGAACCGGTGCTCCCCATGGAGAAACACTTGGGCGAACAAACCCCAACTCCAAAAGTTCTTGCAACTGTTTCTTAAGCTCAGCCAGCTCAGCAGGTGCCAGACGGTATGGTGGCTTTGAGATTGGAGTTGTGCCGGGTACGAGATCGATAGAGAATTTGACATCACGCGAAGGAGGGATTCCTGGCAACTCATCAGGGAAGACATCAGGGTAATCTCGCACCACGTCGATATCCTCAATCTATGGTGGTGTAGGGTTGAGGACGATTGACGCCAAAAAGGCTCTACAGCCGTGTGAAACTAACTTTTTGGCTTTGAGTGCAGATATAATGAATTGTCGTTCATTGCGCTTCCTGCCCTTAATACAGATACGTTCACCATCAGGGTGCAACAAACTGACCATCCTATTTTTGCAAAACAGAGCTACCTTGTACTTCTGCAGCCAATCCATTCCCAAGATGATATCGAAGGCTGTCATGTCAAGGATGATGAAATATGTCGAGAATAACTTCCCAGCTATGCTCAAATCTACGGTCGGAATTTTCAGAAAGGAAGAGACTACCCTCTCGCTAGGTGTATGAACATCTAGGATATAGTCCATACACAAGATCTCTAGATCTAACATTGTTACGAGTTTGGCAGCTAAGAAAGTATTTGAAGATCCCGAATCGAATAAAGCTTTAACAGGGTACTGAAGTAGATGTACCATACCTTCAATGACCATTATCGTCACCGACCTCTGTAGCATCCATGGCATAAACTCGACCAGCACGCCTCTCCACAGGCGGATGACGACCCTGCTGATTGAGATTGTTGATGTTGTTGTTGTTGTTCCTCAGAGGTTGTTGTGGCCGTTGAGGTGGAGGTGGCTGTTGTGGAGCTCGTGGCTGAGTAGGGGTTGGGGTCTTTGACAAACGGGGACACTGAGGTCTAATGTGTCCGGCCTGGACACACTCATGGCAAATCACATGCCCCATATCCCTTTGTGGTGTAGAACCCCCAAGATAACATTTCCCAGGAGGGTGATGACGATGACAACGCTTGCACTTCTCGCGTCGGTCCTCAGGGACACTTTTCTGCTTGTTGGGACTGTCCTTTGATGATTGATATCCAGGATAAGCTTCAACAGCGAGCGCCTTGTCCACCATTTGTTGAAATGTAAGTGGGAACTGTGAAACCAAAGCTCGTCCAATATGATAAGACAAACCTTCAAAGAATATCTCAGAACGACGGTCTTCATGCAGGTTCATAGCGTAGCGCTCTAGCAATAAGAACTTCTGGACGTACGCAGACACACTTAGTGAACCCTGTTTCAGGCTGTAGAACTCAGCCTGTTTCTTCTTCAGAGCGGCAGAACAAATGTATTTCTCACGAAAAAGCATCAGGAACTGCTCCCATGTCATCTGTGAGGTGTCACGTGTGCGCATAATTCCATTCCACCACACTCTGGCTGGACCGTCCAGAACATATGCAGCAAAGCGAACCTTTTGTTCAGGAGGGCATGCCATACCCTCAAAGGTATGCTCAATGGCTAAGACCCAATCATCGGCCTTATCCACCATCTCGATCTCTCCCTCACCCTTGAAGTAGGGTGGCTGCATCTTAATGAACTCAGTGAGGGAGTATTCCTTGGGCTTGGTTGACGAAAAGGCTGCATTGACTCGCCCCACCATCGAATTAGATACAAGCTGACACAGAAAGGCCAACTCTTGCTCCGGAGTGAAGGCTGGTGGAGGTGGAATCTCTGAAATGGGATGCGGCACGGTAACCACTGGTTGACCCACAGGATGAGCTTGTGCAGCTGGGGTCTCCAAAGGGGGATCCATATAGGGCATGCCAAACTGAGGATTTGGTGGTGTAGAGTATTCATCATCCCTATTGAATAGTTGGTAGGATCCATTACTTCTCCCGCCAAACAGATTGGTCCTCCTGAAAAAGGAGTATCAGGGTAAGAAAGGTACGTAAGGTTTCCTGAGATCCTAGACTACCGACTGCTAGGCTCTGATACCATTCTGTAAGGAATGAGTCCCATAGGGGTACTCCCTACTATTATCTTGAAAATAACTTAGCACAGCACAAAATTTCAAATGCCACATATAAATAATATAGGTGCCAAATTATTCTCAGATAAATGGTGCATCAAGAGCTAAAAAAAATATAGCAGCGGAAGTAACTAAGTTATTACATATCTGAAAATAGTCCCATAAATATCTCTCAAGTCAACTAGAAAAATAATAATAAAGGGAACTATAACTAAACAGATCTAATGCAGTAGCCAACCTAGCCATCTCAGAAGTCTCGATCTACTGTTGCACGTTTTCTTCGATCTCTATGCCCGCAATCTCTTGTCTTTCAATAGGATTCTCAATGGGCTGATCTGCGCCTGGGTGGTAGGGAACATCACCCAGGATGGGAATAAAATAAAAGGCTGAATCAGTAAAACTGAGTATGTACATTTAAAGGTTAACTAGGGCATTATATAGTTCGAAAGTAAAGTAAGATGTTCCCATTCAAAAGGGGCCATTAAAACTTAGGTAAGCTTCAAGGAGAAGTAACAATAGAAAGAATTTCCAAAAGAATGAGGCATATAAATAAACAAGTGAAATAACACATCTTGCCATTAACCATTTATAATATCACAACAATCATAATGATTTGCATGTAGATATATTGGACTAAAGTAACTAAGGTAGGGTCATGACACCACTGAGTCAATGGCCTAAGTAAAATGGGTGGAAGTAGACGCACCCTGGGCGGAAGTAGACGCGCCCCTGTATAAAAAAGGTGGAAAGACGCACCCCGGGCCGAAGTAGACGCGCCCTAATGGTTACGCATAAGCGTCTACAGTAGTTAAACTAGTCGAATTATCTAACATGCATAAAATAGAGTGGCAAGAAATACATTTCACAAACATGTGGCATGATTTACGCACAATAGCATATGGGGCCATTAACCCAATCCAACATGATAGTAATTTCAAAAGAATAATAATAAATCCAACGGAAAGTATATGAATTGTCCAACAATTGGAATAAGAGAAAGTATTTCAAAAGATGCCTCATTATGGAAAAATTTAGTCATATAAATTCCCAGTTATAAATAGGGGGGATTACATACCTCCAGTCTTGATTAAGTCAAAATAAAATAGCACCTAAGTCTGAGCCAAAGATAATATCACCACCTAAGCATAAAATTATATTATGTGTTACTATTGTCTCTCATATAATATTTAATCCAATACAATGCTTTATGTGAGAGCTCGTTATTGGGACATAGGCACGTGCATAACACTCTTATCTAAACGCACGTACATATACACAAATGCTGAATTTCTCATTCAATAATGATTAAACATTGTCTTACTACGATTTGGATAATTACCGGACTACTAATTAATTAAGACACAGCAAACAGCGATACTCGTTTCTTTAGTTTCTCAACAGAGGAGAACATTGCGATACAGATAATAAGGAGGAAATTAACACCAACCTCACACGCGTTGTAGGAGGAGCCCTGAAGGGTAGGACTTCGTCCGGGACGGTGCTCCTTGTATCCAACGCTCAGGCAGTCTCTCCGTCAGGGTCATCGACTACCCATCCATGACCAAGATCCCGACTTCGATCCGAACACAAAACGAATTACATTAAAGCCGAGATTACCAATTGTTCGAGTAAAACCAGAACAGCGAATACCATTCTCTGGTCTCCCCAAATGGAATCGCGATCAGGCGGACATTACGATTTCCAGGAAAACTGTCTACCTCGCGCATAGTGCCGGAGTAAACTCGAAGGGTTGCGCCCCCTCCAGGGATGAATTCCCGATTGCAAGAAAGGCTCTAGCGATTGCGGAAGCAAAGCTCCTAGGACTTGGAAAATTTCTGGTGTCGAGTTGCGGCGGCTGCAGGACGAATGCCAACTGGTAATATCGATCCAAGCGGATAACCTCAATGTCCTGGATCAGTGGATCAGCCTCACTATCCTATGGGAGTCGAGCATAGCTATTGGTCACCAACAGCGCTTAGTTCCGTCGGCATCTAGTCACGGGTCGGCATAAAAAAGAAAAGGGGTGGAATCGCAGGGACAATTTTGTGGCGGTAGCGAGACCTGGACATGAAACGAATCGGTCCACAGCATCTACACAAATCGGCGATGGTTCCGAAGCTTAGACATGCGGTTCAGATACACTGAGTTTTCCATCGACAAAAGCACTTCTCGCGAGAAACAGGGGACTCTCATCGACCTACTAATCGGGGCAAGGCCAAAGCTAAAAGAAGACGGGAAACAAAAGCTATGATGCCTGGGATGGTGTCATTACCTTAGATCGATCCGAGGCAAGCACAGAAGGAGCCCTCCTAGCTTCCTCTCCGAATACGGCAACTGCGGCTGCGCCTGTGCGAGAGGGCAGCGACGTCCAGTGCAAACCGGGTGTCTGGGTTCTCAAGGACAGATCAACACCTCTTCTCGGTGGTTCGGAGGCTCCTACGACGATTGAAGCGAATTAAGGCGGCACTGTGCGACGCTGTAGAGAAGAGAGTTGTTGTCGGTTGAACAGGTTTAGGGCGTAGGGCCTATAGGGCGCCTCAGGCCTCGTTTTAGGGTTCTCCCTTACCGTTTCATTCCCTCGAGGCGTTTCCAGTGCTAACGCAGGAAATGAATGCGTGGAGTGGAGACGCTCGGTGGAAGAGGACCTGTAACGGCTGCTCACAGGGAGAGGAAAAACGAAGATGGAGCCTTTTTCCGTCTTCAATAAGCGTTTCGTTAAATTAAAACTGCGATAAGCATTTGGGTTTTGGCGAAAAGCGTGACAATTGAAATCTGTACATTATTGCCACCCTCTTAATCTATTCAAGTCAAACAAAACGTGAAGTCAACCTCCTATGTTCTCATAATATTGAGGGTTGTTAATTACACCCACAAGGAACATGTTTCTCAATTACAAGTTTATTTTTATATTACTAGCCACTAATCAAATAGATGGGTGTTTAAATAATCTAAGGGAATTGACTTTACATTCTCCTTTAAAAAATAATATTGGCTATATATGTTTCCTTTCCCTCTAGCCTCTATTTCTACGATAAAAGGGATATTATATCGATATCGGCCCAATGACTAAGATTAAGGATGGCTATACCAAAATAGTACAATTTAATTCTAAAATTTCTTAATTCACCTAAAGTCTAATACTATGATAAATTGTTTTAGGTCGAAGGCGATTGCTCGTCATAACTTAAAGGAAGGGATAAAATTTTTGTTTATAGAAAAGATAAAAAATAAAAAAAAAAGTGGAAATAGATGCCTAGGTTCGAGGTCGTTACAGCAACAACTATTCTCTTATATCGCAATAACTCATAACTCAGCTATGCTTTCATGCAAACAAATTCGTTCACTGTAAATAGATTTCATATCTATTCCACGTCTATATACTGATTTCATATTACTGAACATTCAAATATACTGTATTCCTGATTTCATATTACTGAACATTCAAATATATTGTATTGAAAGGAATACTAAACCTGAAATACTTTATCATATTTATTTGCATCTTACTGAAATTACTCGTAAAGCATACACATTTATTTTACTAATCATTTCATTTCGTTTGAACTATGCAAATTAAAAGTCTAAGGATGCTAACTATGCTCGGCATCTGGGTAATCTCTATTACCCACATATACACATAAACATCATTTGTCATCTATAAACATGACTCAGTATCAACTTATCCAGTTTCAATGCTAAACATCCATTTTATGCTCAACGTATACATTGCAGTTGTAATACAGGAAATTCTATCATTTTCATCAATCATATTACGTATTTCAAGTTCCAATAAACCATATAAATTCATTAATTCAATCCACACTGATCAGATGCTAAACTAAATCATATAATGGCATAAGGAAGCAGTTTATGAAATAAAATTCGAGTAACGCCAAATACTGTCCAAAAGCCAAGTATCAGCGAAAAATGCACAGTGTACCCAAAAATTCCAACTAAGGAGTTAAATGATGATAACTAAATGAAGTCCTACTCACATTGATTTGAACTATCCGGATTTGTCCGGAACTGCGTCCAAGGCCAGATTCCGGGTGATTTTTGAGTCTTCTTCAACCTTTGAAAAGCTATGTTAACGAACCTGCTTCATACGCAGGTTGGGGAAGTAATCGATTAAGTGCCAAATCATGGCTGGGAGTTGCGACTACTTGCTCCAGACTCACGGCCGACCTCAAAGCGATTGGTTTGAACGGTTGGTTGCGCCCAAGGAGGCCTAGTTGCTGCCTTGCACAGCTACTGGCTGCAGGCCGACCACCCAGGCCAAGCAGCAAAGCTCCAAAGCTATTAAGTGGGTAGAGTGGAGGAAGGAATGGCGGAGGAAGGTGGCCGGAGGAGGGGTAATGTTGGACGAAGCCAAGGGCTCAAGAAATTGTCCGCCCTAGATCACCCTTGCTGCTGCCGATCGTGCGCAGCTGTAGATACTAGTTGGGCGCCGCCAGGCTGGTCGAAGGTCGAGGTGCTACGCACCTAGGGTGAGGAAGAAAAAGAGAACAGATGGAGGAAGAAGAAGAGAAGAAGAGAGGGAGGAGAGGCCAATGGCAAACGGAGCCAGGACCAAAGGAGGTCTCGCGCGCCCTTCTACTGTGATCGCGTTGCTACAGTGCGGCACCCCCAAACAGATCGGGGAAGAAGAAAGGATAAGTAAAAGAAAAAAAAACGGAAAAGGTTAAAGGGGTTAACAACCGACTAAAGTGGGAAAATTGCAAAACTCACCCCAAGAACTAAAAACCTCATAACTTTCTCTCCATAAGTCCGAATTGAGTGATTTCTCTTGCAAAGTTTCAAGTGTGAAATCCTCTACAACCTTAAGGCGAGAAATCATGCAAATTAGCTTATCTCATCTAATTAAAATACTAATCGCATCTTAAGCACTTACTTAACTTAAATCACCACATGAGCACTTAACTTGTCTCAATTAACTTAATGATATTGTTATCATGATACTTTACTAGTTAACTTTGGAACGGGTCATAACAATCTCCCTCCCTTATAAGAATTTCGTCCCGAAATTCCTTAAAGAGTAAAGAAAACTTGTTACGCATCTTTGACTCAAGCTCCCACGTGGCTTCCTCTAGGTTATGATTTCTCCACCAAACCTTCACTAACGGTATCTCGATTCTTTATCTCCTTGATTTCTCCAATCAACTATCTGTACTGGTCCTTCAACATAGGACACGTCAAGTTTGAGCTGGACAGGTTTTGAGTTCACTATCTCCTCAATGATATGATATGGGCCCATAAACCTAGGAATCAATTTGCCTGTCTTACCAAATCTCAGCACTCCCTTCCATGGTGAAATTTTTAGGTACACCTTATCACCAACCTCAAACTCAAGAGGTCAACGCCTCTTCTCAGCATAACTCATTTGTCTTTTCTAAGCAGCTTTCAACTGCTTTCTAAACACAAAAATCCTTTCAGTGGTCAAATCCACTATCTCTGGATCAAGAATCTGCTTTTCACCCACCTCATACCAACATATGGGTGATCTACACTTTCTATCATACAAAGCTTTATACTGAGCTACACCAAGACTGGAATGGTGACTACTGTTGTATGTAAACTCTATAAGGCTCAAGTGTTCTTCCCAACTTCCACTGAAATGCAAGACACATGCTCACAGTATGTTCTCAGAAGTCTGAATGGTCCTTTCAGACTGACCATTCGTCCGTGGGTGAAAAGTTGTACCGAAACTCAACTTTTGTGCCCAAAGCACGATGAAACTGATTTTCAAAACCTGGATGTGAACTTAGGATCCCTATTTGATATAGTTGAAACCAGGTTACTATGCAACCTAACTATCTCATCCACATATATCTTAGCAAGCTTCAGGACATCAAAGGTTGACTTAATATGAAGAAAGTGAGCAGACTTAGTTAGTCTATCCACAATCACCCATATCAAGTCACAACCTCTAGGTGTCTTGGGTAACCCTATCACAAAATCCATTGTGATATGTTCCCATTTCCATTCTGGTATAGGAAGAGATTGTAAGGTACCTGCAGGTTTCTAATGTTCAGTCTTAACCTACTGGCACACACTACATCTAGCCATATACTCAGTTACATCCATCTTCATACCAGGTCACCAATACAACTCCTTGAGATTCATGTACATCTTAGTGTTATCTGGATGCATGGCATACATCGATGCATGTGCCTCCTCAAGAATCTACTTTTTCAAATCACTGTCTCAAGGTACACAACATATCATGCTAATACAACACACCATCATCTGAAAACCTGAACTCTGGTCTCTACCCCATGTCATGTCATGCATGATCTGATGTAACTCACTGTCACCCAACTGTAGTTCCTTGATCTGATCACAAAAAGTAGGTTTGACTTGCATCTGTGCAATCAGACCACTATGTGTTGTGACCCCTAAGTCTAAGTTCAACTTCCACATTTCTACTGGCATGTTTCTCTTGAAACATACCATAGAGAATGCATCAGCTATTGAACTTGACTTTATGCTTAGAGCATTAGCCACCACGTTCACCCTACCAGGATGATAATCTATCATCACATCATAAAGACAGTGACGCCATGTCTTAAGAATATGAACTACAGCAGCTAACTTCAGATCATGTATCAGGTAATACTCCTCATTCTATGGTACTTACTTCTTGTTATTACTACCAGAATTTATTTCATAACACACTTCACTTATTTTGTATTTCTCCTTTTGTTCAAAACACACTTGTTACATTTCAAACTTATATCTTACTATTTTCTCCGTGTCATTTTCATGTTGTTTATCTACCTTTTAGATTAACTACTTCTAAACCCTAAATTTAATTAGTGTTATCTTACCTTTCGTTATGCAAATCTCAAGATCTTATTTTATAGAGATGCTAGTACTCAAGGTCAAATCACTAGTGACATCCCTTGAACTACTACAACTCTAAACATTCTAGAGTTTTGTCTTTATCAGCAACACGACGTTATTGTGATGTGATTTTACTTCCTTAGTTTGAAATTCAAACTTGGATCTCATAAATTTTACTAAAAACTTCCTTATCTTATCACTGGAATTTCCTTTCTCTTATTTGGACATTTAGATAAATTACATTCTCAATTTACCCTACTAGGGTTTCATCAGCGTATTATGTTTCATTATTTCATTCACTTAGACGTCTCTACCATGGTAGCTATACATCATATGTGATTCATTCGTTTTCTAAATTACGCATTTGTTCTTTATTTTAGGAACTAATTTATTAGTCTATAGAGACTCAAAATCTAGAGGTAGTATGTATGAATGTATTAAACTATATAATAAAAATATGCATTCCATACTTTCAATTATGTCATGTAATTCACATTCTTTAATCAAGGTCATCATTTCTAACATTTCTTTTGATTCAACTAAGCCTCTTGTCCTAGTCTTATGATTTACATAAGACTCTTTATTTCTATGTAATTATTGTATACTTAACTCTTTTCTTCTATTTTCCCTTTGCTTTGAAGTACATAAAAGTATTTTACTCCATTCCATGATCCAACCCAAAGTTAATTCTTACTATCTTAGCCATTACATGCCTTTCTCATTTCTTTTCCATATTCTCATATTTTGTGTTCATATAATATAAATCATTAAATTTAATCTGAACCATATATCGTGTTCCTTTATTTCCAACTAAGGATTGCCAAAATGAGGCTCCAACATTAGGTTTCCGATATCAGTTCCAACTGATTCTTAGCTGTTCTATTCTTTCCCTTATATCTCAACATCTTAGCATATGTACATTCTTACTATGATGCGGGTCTAAATTATCCAGAGTCTACTTTTATTATATTTTTAATAGGAGTCATTAGATCCTAGTAACGCATCCTACCAACCGGACCAGACCGAACCTGTAGTCCTGAAGCCAAGAGCTACTCAGGATTAACCAACTCCTATTAGTCTCAAACATGTGGAAAGAATATCCACTTAGGGCAAACTCATTTAAACATAACTTCAGGTCTACTTAATACAAGGAATTTTAACAGAAATAAATCATTTCATGACATACAACAACATAAAGAATCATATTTATTCTAGAAACTGAAAATCTAAATTCATGCATATAAGAGCATTTGTAGTGATTTTCAATCAAATAAGCAATATAAAGCAAGAACTGTATCGCATCTTATATTTAATCTCTTATTCCTACATTAATTTCTTATCTCATAACCCTAAGATTTCTAGGGTTTTTCTCTAGCCTATCCTCCATCTGCATACCTGGCCAGGGCATCCAGAGAAAAATAGACAGAGTAGCTTGATACTGGTCAATCTAAGTATTCAGACACCTGGCCAGGGTATCCAAACACTCAAATCTCCCAGAGCTAAAGACATGTCATTTCTTATCCATCTTAATTATAACTCTATCTTTTGATCCTAATGATCCCTATTGACTCGGCCTAAGCTTTCAACTTGGTCCTCGTGACCACATCATCTTCCTACCATCTGCAATAATATAACAGAACACTTCCTGTTATAAAATTGCAGTTAGAAGGAAGACACCTAAGTCCTAATCCTATTGGTCTCTTGTCGTCCCCTGACCTTAACTTAGAGCAACCATATACTCAACCTATGCTCTGATACCAAGATGTCACACCCCGATCTCACACTAACCACTAATCACGAGATTAGGGAGCGACGGAGGGATTATCACATAAACAAATCACTGAGAACTTTTTTTTTACACCTCGTAATGATATCCGGATATTGCTGTAAACTAAAACATAACAAACTATTGCGGAAGCATTTCAATTGAACTGGCTATAGAACATAAATAGAGTTTACAACATGTAACATTGTTTAACATAAAGTAAACTTAACAGTTAATTTACACACATTCCACATACACACTCTCTCTCACCCACGCCATGTCCCAAGGACCGAGGGGAAAGGACTAAGAGACCACTATCTAACTAAACTAACTACATATTCCTTCTACAGATTAAGCGTTAGGATGAAAAGATCCTTCTGATTCCTGGAATTGTCGCTGACCTGAAAATGTTTGAGTAGAGGAATGAACCTACTCGCTCAGTGAATAATATTTCACTTAGCCATCATCGGATAACTCCGTATTTTACCTTTAACAGGAATATGTGAATAAAATAACAAACTGAGAAGTTCTAGTTAAACAGTGCAATTATCGCAGAAAAGTATAATGAACATTTAGAGAACAAGTATTACAAATTCTAAATCTGAACATACACAAGTTTCATATTAATCTACCTTAATTCTAAGTAATCATCTTTTAACTTATGCCCTGATCATATGCAGTGTACTCTGCATATAAAGTCTCGTAGCGAACTACGAACCCACCGTACAAGACTTAGCGACACACCCAGGAAATGCTAAGTCTGACTGCTGTCGTGGTCTGCGTCAGGACTCTCAGGCGCTCAAGGGCCTCACTGCACTCTCAAAGAGTGTACTCTAGACTTCTCCTCTAACCTGAGCACACAGGCGGAGAGTCTGGGTTACCACCGTGACACATGCACGGATTATTGTTGAATAACCCCTATTTACTCCAGTGCCACCATGACACACGCACGGATTATTGTTGAACACTGCCTCGCTGTCCTCGTGCCACCGTGACACACGCACGGATTATTGTTGAACACGAGCCACCGACCATCTAGACACACGCTAGGTAGGTCGTTTCACCCCTAAGGCACAGACCTCTCAAAGGGGTTCTACGGTGTCAGGGCATCTAAGTCAAACACATTTTATTATAACAAGAAAACTTTTATAACATTTTGTCTCTCTCTCACATATTCGACTACTGGAATATACTGTAATTCTGCAATTCACTAGCTGAAACTAGAAGTTCAACTTTCATAACATTTCTATATATAGTGCAACAACTATTCTCTTATATCACAATAACTCATAACTCAGCTATGTTTTCATGCAAACAGATTCATTCACTGTAAATAGATTTCATATCTATTCCACGTCTCTATACTGATTTCATATTACTAAACATTCAAATATACTGTATTGAAAGGAATACTCAACTTGAAATACTTTATCATATTTATTTGCATCTTACTGAAATTACTCGTAAAGCATACACATTTATTTTACTAATCATTTCATTTCGTTTGAACTATGCAAATTAAAAGTCTAAGGATGCTAACTATGCTCGGCATCCGGGTAATCTCTATTGTCCACATATACACATAAACATCATTTGTCATCTATAAACATGACTCAGTATCAACTTATCCAGTTTCGATGCTAAACATCCATTTTATGCTCAACGTATACATTGCAGTTGTAATACAGGAAATTCTATCATTTTCATCAATCATATTACGTATTTCAAGTTCCAATGAACCATATAAATTCATTAATTCAATCCACACTGATCAGATGCTAAACTAAATCATATAACGGCATAAGGAAGCAGTTTATGAAATAAAATTCGAGTAACGCCAAATACTGTCCAAAAGCCAAGTATCAGCGAAAAATGCGCAGTTTACCAAAAAATTCCAACTAAGGAGTTAAATGATGATAACTAAATGAACTCCTACTCACATTGATTTGAACTATCCGGATTTGCCCGGAACTGCGTCCAAGGCTAGATTCCGGGTGATTTTTGGGTCTTCTTCAACCTTTAAAAAGCTATGTTAACGAACCTGCTTCATACGCAGGTTGGGGAAGAAATCGATTAAGTGCCAAATCGTGGCTGGGAGTTGCGACTACTTGCTCTAGACTCACGGCCGACCTCAAAGCGATTGGTTTGAACGGTTGGTTGCGCCCAAGGAGGCCTAGTTGCTGCCTTGCACAGCTGCTGGCTGCAGGCCGACCACCCAGGCCAAGCAGCAAAGCTCCAAAGCTATTAAGCGGGTAGAGTGGAGGAAGGAATGGTGGAGGAAGGTGGCCGGAGGTGGGGTAATGTTGGACGAAGCCAAGGGCTCAAGAAATCATCCGCCCTAGATCACCCTTGCTGCTGCCGATCGTGCGTAGCTGTAGATACTAGTTGGGCGCCGCCAGGCTGGTCGAAGGTCGAGGTGCTACGCACCTAGGGCGAGGAAGAAAAAGAGAACAGATGGAGGAAGAAGAAGAGAAGAAGAGAGGGAGGAGAGGCCAATGGCAAACAGAACCTGGACCAGAGGAGGTCTCGCGCGCCCTTCTACTGTGATCGCGTTGCTACAGTGCGGTGCCCCAAACAGATCAGGGAAGAATAAAGGATAAGTAAAAGAAAAAAAAACGGAAAAGGTTAAAGGGGTTAACAACCGACTAAAGTGGGAAAATTGCAAACTCACCCCAAGAACTAAAAACCTCATAACTTTCTCTCCATAAGTCCGAATTGAGTGATTTCTCTTACAAAGTTTCAAGCGTAAAATCCTCTACAACCTTAAGGAGAGAAATCATGCAAATTAGCTTATGTCATCTAATCAAAATACTAATCGCATCTTAAGCACTTACTTAACTTAAATCACCACATGAGCACTTAACTTGTCTCAATTAACTTAATGATATTGTTATCATGATACTTTACTAGTTAACTTTGGAACGGGTCATAACAGCAACCGTATTTACCAACCTCTTGGGTCATCCGGGCTCTGGCACCTGTTTGGAGAGGGGGGGCTTCGGCCCCTGCAGATCCAAAAAAAAAACATGCTAGTTGGACTGACATGAGTGTTAGTTCGATAATTAAAAATAACTCTTAAAATCTGGATTCACTTATATGAAATGGTAGAATAAGTAAGGTAAGTTTCTAAGCTAAGTAAGAAAAATAAAGGATGAGAAACTATTAAAACATTTAAACTTAATTTCTTATACCCCAACCTGTTTAATAATGAATGGTATGCATAACCACATTTTGAACCTATGACTGAATCTAAATGGTAGCTTAAAGTAAGTTTGGTTACTCATGCTTGTGTAGTGGAAGATAAGAGACTTTGTAACCTAAAACCATATAACCATTTTTTAGGTATGACTAAATGCATAGGAAATGGATGAATAGATTTCAAGGATGAAATCATCAAAAAGTGGTGGAGTGTCGTAATATATAGAAGCCTAAAATGCTTCAAAAAGTTTATTTCTTATTCATATTCCTCTAAAATTAATTTTGATCAATCTTTGACATGAACTATTTTTTGATACATGTCTTAATATTAAGCTAGATCTCATTTGAGGAACATTATATGCCTTTGTAAACATGATGATTTATTTCAGATTAATTAATAAGGATTAACATGTGAAAATAGTTTATTATTTTTTTAAAATGGTCTTAAAGTATCAATAGATAATAATTGAATCCTTTCATATTTTAGTTAATCATATTGCATATATTAGAATAATATTAGACGAAACTTCCTCAAATTGATAAATTTAAAAAATAAACATCATTTTCAATGAAATAATATTCTTCTCTATTCTCCCATTTGTTCTTCCTTTTGTTCCTCTTTTCTTCTTCATATTCTTCTCTATTCTCTATTTCTATCCTTCCTCCCTTATTTTTTCTTAAAACCCTAGATGTCTTCCTCTAATTCTCTCGGCTTGGACCTTATCGTAGTCATAGAGCACCGATGACAACTATACCAACTTTGTCAGTAAGCTACTTGCCACTGGATTTGGCTAGCACTGAATCCATGCATGAACGTCAAGCACAAAGAAGACAACATGTAGATCAATATCCTAACCACATGGTTGTTTGTGCTCAACCACCATCAACATCAACCTAAGCTACTTCTCCGAGCTTTAAGGTAGTCTACACTGGCGACTCAGCCACAAACATGGTTGTCATTAACCTCAGATACACTTCAACTTTCCAAAACATCAGCAACTACAAGCCCCCACACTAGTCTTTAGGATGACCTATCACCCTCCATCGCCATCGATTAATGGTTGGAATTTTACTTACTAAACATAATCCAAATCCGATGTACCAGAGAGTTATACTACTTGCATCCCTCTATCCTACCTCTACATCAACTCCATCTATGTAGGAGGGTGAATAAGTGGCCTCCCATTACAATGATCTTGATGCTTCATCTTTAGACTTTCAGATGCATTTATGTATATATTAATCTATGTCAATCCTTACACCTAGAGGATTTTTAGTCAGGACAACACTGCATCAGAAGAAAGAGAGTCTTTTACAGCCTATACCTAGATCTTTAAAGGTTAGAGAATTGCAACATGTTAGTGAGTGAACTAGATCTTGCATTTCTTACTTCAGACTATTGGTAGGATAAATGGAAATGGAGAACAAGGATGATAATCTTGAAATAAACAAGTAACTGATTAAGGAAACCAACCCCTTTGTTTTGTCATACATATATTTTCATCAATATAGTTAATAGGAGTATGCATATTTGTAGGCTCATTTCATGTAACCTGAATTATATCAAATCATGTTATATTTATACTTAGACTTAGAGTTAATGGTAATCTTAATGCCTAGAACATGAAACATATTGATATATAAGCCAAATAAGGCAATCAAATGCAACATGATGATCTATATGTGTATATATGTGTTTCAATCTACCACCATTACTACATCATATGTGTTAATTTCTTAATTTTGAGGAATTTCATAAATGAAGGGTAGATAATATATTTATATAATGATTAAAGAGGAAGACCATTTAGAAAACCTTAGTTGTTCATTAAGAATGATTTTTTGTTTAAAACTTGTGATATATAGGTGGCACATTGGTGTATAGTAATTCAAAAAATTTAGTATATGTATCAATTGTGTTTTATATTTTAATGAAAATGATTAATGAAGATATGTTAGATCTATTATTAGTTATTAATAAAATAATGTGATATGTAAAACACAGTAATATGACCTATTTGATACATCACCTTAGTGTGTTTCTATAAGAACTCAAACTCTTGATTCACATGTCTATTTAATGATACTAGGAAGTATTTTATCTATGTTTGTCTTATACGAATTCAAGGGTATAAAACAGAGTGCATATGGTGCATTTTACTATACATATGGGGATGATTTTAAATTTTGTAAAAATCAATGCTAGAAGACATATGAGTTTGTGCCATATATAAATACACTTTAGTCTATATGACCATATGGAATACAGATTGCGTTCATACACATATCAAGATCCGAGTATGAGTATATGAAAAATATATACTGAGATATGTCACACTAAACCCCATACACTCCTAGTAAGGGTATCATGAAAAATAATAATCTAATATCATCCCTCAACCAATACATAAGTATTTCTTAAAAACCCTAAATCCCCATTATGTTACTAGTTCTAGCTTTATATACACTTTTGAATATGATTTGGTACTTGTGGACTAATGGGAGTTAAATCACTTTTAGGTGAAGAAATATTAATTTTGAAATATCACCCCTAGAGATAGGGTTAGTCTTGAAGATCAGGTATGTGCAATCCCCGATTATTTTGGGTATTTAAATGACTACATACCGAAATTTCATTAATGATTCATTCTCTTGTATAACTTCTTTTGAGGCTCTGATTCATTTTTGATATTATATCATTCATGTTTATAACTACTACGACGGTATCATTGAATGTTGTGAAAATCTCCTAGAATGTGATATTGACTAAACGTACATGATTTTTAGACTACTTTATCTATTGTAGATGTGTATGCATAACTATTAGGAAGCATCTTCTCCATATGGGGTGATCCTTTTCCACCCAATATATGTTTTAGGTGCATCTTCTCTATCTTGGGTGCGTCTACTCCGCCTACTTTGGGAAAATGAGTTGTGGAATGTTTTAATGGCAAGTATCTCATTTTATTCAAAACTCCTAATCCTTTTGATAAACACAGCTCTTGAACTTACTAAAATGCAACTAGCCACTCTTATAGGAACACCCTCTTTGTACTTGAAATTCTTAAAATTCCCAAATGTTTTACATTGTGCTCATACATCTGTTTTTACTAATACACCCTTTTGTTTTTTTTTTTGGGTTTTGTTCACAAGAAACCAAGTGTAGATGCTATGGAGGACATTGATACTAGAAGATCATAAACATGAAAATAGATTTGAAGATAGCTTGAAATAGATGGTTTGTCCTTTGCAACTGATCATATGTATAACTAGTTGTAGCCCTTACCTTTGCAACATCACCTTTAAGGTGAAGATCATTATAAATGAAACATTTTTTGAAATTCTAAATAATTATATTTTCCACTACTTGATAAACATTTTATCTGTAATAATATCATACGAGAAATAAAAATGGAATACCTCTTTTCCCTCATACGTTGGGGTATGTTTAGAAATGGATGGTTTTATTCCTCAGTTTAGTAAGGAGCGGATCCCCTCTGGGGTCCCACTTCTTACATGATCCAAACACAATAACAAAAGATATCCCTTTGTACCCTAGTTGATGGATCTGTTGTAGTTGTAAAACTTCAATGAACAAAAGACACAAGAAGGTATAAAGGTTATAACTTTGTGCACACTAGTTGCCCAACAACTAGATGTGTCTTTTGTGGGTTAAGGACTTGATCTATCATGTCCAAATTTGAATTAGTTACCATGAAATCCTAATAGGTCTAGAATAAATTCATATTTGAATACTAAGTTGTTGCACAGTTGTCATGTTCAGATCACATTATTGTTGTCTTGTGAAATAGCTTATCTAACATCTGCATGTGTGTCACAATTTCTATTTCATTCATGCAGGGAGAATGTGATGCACCACCTTGGTCACCAAATCATAGAGGATCGGGAGTTTTTGACATGCTAGTCATCCTAAAACTCCCTTTCTTCTCCTATCTAGGTTAGCAATCCTTTGGGATTGTTCCCATCCCCAAGAGAGAAGTTTGATGGCCAACTTGTCTCACTAGTTGTCTCAAAAGATGTATACAAGCCTTTGGGATGTGCCCCCTAATATGTGCAAACCAAACATTAAAGGAAAGTCTATGTATCAATATAATATAGGCCTTAAGAGGCCTGAATGTCGAACTCAGGGAAATGTTAATCCAGAAATTACTACTAACGGTAATGTGATCATTTAAACTGATGAAAACTTTGATTGGAGATTTAATTAACTAAGATGTAGAAAATAAATGTAAGATTACTGGTTCTTGATATCAACTAGAGTGAATTCCTTAGGGTTATGGTTTCTCCGTGGTTAACATTGCAACTAACATCATAACATCAATAAATATCTCTCCTAACCCTAGACTAAGAGACATGTAGCAAGAATTACCCGCTCTCACAGCGTAAGTCACTACCTAATCTAGTACCAATCACACTCTTGTAATAACTGTGTTATTAGTTAGGTGTTTTACTAAAAAATCTAGGTAATCTCTCCACATTCGTAAGACTCGTTCCTCAAGGGGTGACATAAACCATATAACTCGATGATTTTCCAACCCCTAATTCCTCTTTCTAAGAAATTAATAGTCTAATATTTTTGTGTTGTAACAAGCGTGGGTCACCTTTATTGATAAAGAAAAGTTGTCCCAAGATATATATGTACAAGGACTAGAGTATTTATATGTACATGGGTAAGGGAAAACAAAAACTATACTATGTTAAATTGTACATAGCATCCATCTCATATTTACACTTCTCCCAGACAGAGCTAGAGTTATTTCTCAAATTTAAAAAAGTCTTGCTGCATCTTTCATTCCAATAGTGGTAAATGATCAAAGCAACTAAATATTTTGCTATTCCTTTAAAACTGAAGATATCCTTCAACGAGAAGGGATGTCTTTAAAACTCTTGTTCAAATTTTAACCAAAAGAATCTAGGAAAGTCACAATCAAAGAATAAATGTATAGAAGTCTCTTCATGATACTTGTAGAATTGACATCTAGATGCGAACTAAAAATGACGATGCTTCAAAAGATCTTCAGTCGTGATTCTTCCCAAGAAGGCTTTCCATAATAGTATAGAACATTTCCTAGAGATATATCTCAACCAGATTCAATTACCCCAAGACGTTTCCTCATTTTTGTCTCTACATTCCTGCTAGAAATTCTTAGGTTTAGGATAATTTAAGTCTTTAATGAAAAGATAATCATCATCTTTAGAAGGGGGAGGGAGGCTACTAAATAATATTATTATATCATTTGACCCTCTAACATGAGGAAAAGACCAATTTCCTTTACAAATGGAGGAGCTCGGGTTATAATTAATTCCTATCCCAGATCTGAAGACCAATTGGTTATCGAATAGGTCTAAAAGAGACTTCCCCCTAGGATCCCATAGGTCCTTCCAAAGCATGACATTTGAGTCATTCCCAATATTAACAGCCTAATTAACTACCTATGGTGATCAATCATAGATAGTTCATGACAATATCATATAATTATGTTTAGAAATTAAGAGAAACATGTATATTAATGCATAAAAGTCAATTATAATGCATAATAGGGCTATTCATGGGTCCTTAGGAACAAGGGGTTCAGCCCTGCATGATTTCCATTATCAGATACATAAAAGAGAAGAATAAAAACGTGGAGAACTAAAATAACCCTTGAAGAAGATGGTCTGGCTAACTTCCTCATGCAAACATGATGATTTGCTACCTTCTGGCTACAAATCCGTCCACTAGAGGTGCCCCAATCTCCCAAAATGTGCCTTTCTTCTATGGTTTCTCCTCTCCTTTCTCTCTCCTGTCATCTGATAGAATAGAATGAGATTATTAGGTTTGGATGAAGTCCCTCTAAGTCATATAAATGACTTTGTCGTCATTAATTGTCAGCTGTCAATTAAATGTAATTTTTAGATCTGTCTAATCTCGTCGTGTCGGTACTACCGATAGGGTGTTAGTACTAATGACATCTTCGATGATTGTGGTTGTCTATTAAGTTTTTGGTATTACTGAGTTGATGTCAGTAGTACTGAGATTTCTTTGAGATTTTCTGAGTGTTTATTGTAAGGTCGTCGGTAGCATCGACTTCATTGAGGTCATTACTATCGAGTCTTCTCGATTTTGAACATGTTCCATACTGAGCAAGTGTCGGTATCACCAAAAACAAAGTCACTAGTACCACGAGGTGTAATTTCTTGTAAATATACCTAAAATCCATAAAAATCAAACATAAGCTCTCCAATAATGATGATTCTAACAGGGACATTAAAAATACATTAATTTGATGCAATTAGGTATCACATGCTAATGTTAATAAATAATACACAAATTATTATGAAAATGAATAACAAGTGCATATAAATCAATAATAAATAGCATGTGAGAATGACAATTATCTAGTGAATCAAACTCCCCTATTCTTATATATTACATGTCCTCGAACAGTACCATCAAATCTATTTGAGAAAAATCAACAAAAGGTCATAAAATATGAATTTTGTTTCTCAACTATCCCCACCTAGTGGTCCCAAATCGGTCTTTACTGACCGTTGGATAGTTAACTACTTTCAAGTGACCAAAAATATCCATAAAAGATGTCCACACTTAGATCAATGAAAAACTATCAATAGAGAAGTTAATATCATAGCCAATTAGGCATTAGATTGGTGCATCATGTGATTCCCTATCTACATTGCTCTTCCTAACTACCAACTACTTGGAAGCAGTTCTCTTTATAAGAATGAATGAGGAGAATAACCATTTAAATGGCATGCTTATAAGATCAAAGGATGACACGGAATAGGTGGATTATGAAGATTCACAAGTAACATCTGAATTATTTATGGAAAAATAAAACATTATGAACCTATATGGTGAAGGTAATGAAAAGTGCATGAATCTTAATGACTAATATTATTGGGTAGAATGATGCATGTATCAAAGATCTCATCAAATTGATGATAATGAAATAAAGAAGATAATATATCACTTGAATGTTTCCATCTCTTTTGTGAAGGGTTTAGGGGATTGTTTCTCTCTCTTTATTTCATACCATTGATTTTTTTTCTTTTTTCATTGGCCCATTGTTGTAGCATGATGTAAAGTTATTCTTGGGATTCATTTAACATGTCATATTTATTTCATTATTTTTTTTGCTTTTTTGTGAGGGTATGGATGTGTATCCATGCACTCTATTTTTAGAGAAAAACAATATGGCCACATGATTTGAAAAGGAATGAGTGCATGCTAGCTACATGTAATTGTTATGCAACTATATATATATATATATATATATATATACATATATATATATATATATATATATATATCTGTGTGTGTGTGTGTGTGACTAATGCAACAATAGAGAAACTAACTATCATGTCACCTATTATGCCATACAATGCAATCAAAAGGAAACAATTTGTTTTACTTGATCATCTTAAGTTGGTGAATCAAAATGAGTGGAAAATGGATGGAATCACATAATTAAGAGACAATTCCTTTCATGAACTATGATATGTACCTCTCTAATGACTAGTGTACATGGTAACCTTTGGGCTTCTTTCTTAAATTTTAATTTAAGATCCTGGTAATTGTTTGATCAATTTAGGCTCAAAACCCATCTTCATCCACATTACATGAATAATTCAGATGTCCATTCATATTAATTGTCCTTAAGATGACTAGCCCATACACTTCCTCTAAGTGGTGCAACGCAATAAATTTGCAACTAAGCCAAATTTTTCATTTTAATTTCCATTGCAAACACCTGAAAACACATGACAATGACAAGAATCATGAATTAATCTCCACTATTACACTAGATAGGTTTTGGATCCTACGACTTGGAAAGATAAAAGCTAAAAAGAAAATAATGATTAAAATAAAAATAAAAACTAAAGGATAGAGTTGTTATAGTACTCCCCCTAAGATTGAAATTGACTATGACCGCATAGTCAAAATCACACTTAAGAGGTGGAACAATGGTAGCGATCACACAGGTGGTGGTGGAGGTTGTGGCATAGTAGGGTCATAGGGATAGAAGGTCCCCTAGAAATGACGACGGTCGGTACTACCGACTTAGTGTCAGTAGTACCGAGTCTTTGAATTTTCTTGATACTTTCAAGCATTTTCTCATTATTTTGAACTTGGAGCATAGTTGGACATTGGTACTACTGAGTTGGATGTCACTAGTACTGAGTCCTTATCAGTTGAATCGACCCCTCTTCTAAAAAAAGTTGGTACTACCAAGATTGATGTCAGTAGTATCGAGTTGTTTTGAAACATGACCCATCTTCTCATGTGATGTCATAGGTATTACCAACTTTGTTGTCAATATTAATGCCTATTGTTCATCTTCACACTAACACAAAATTGATCACAAGACCTTTCTTACTTAAAACTAAAACAATGCAACTAGAATGTAAATAACATGAATGTAAAGAAAAAAATCCTAAAGCAAAAAAAATATGGTTAGGCTACCTCCCAACAAGCGCCCTGGTTTTACGTCCTATGCTCCACAAGATGATTCTCTTCAGTCTGGGTTGTTACATGATGATTGTGAAGATTCATGTGGAAGTATGAACTCCACTCTATCATCATCTACCTGAGTGTCAAATAGCCTATACCAATGGTAGCGATCACGTTGACTATATCTTGGAACGACCTTCCTAATAGCATGTTGGATCCTCGCACCTCGTACATATCCATGACCACAAAATCAACATGAAAAATGAACTTGTCAACTTTGACTAGAACATCCTCACATATCCCAGATGGCCTCTGAATAGATCTATCTGCCAACCCAATCATCATGGATGTGTTTGTTGGTTCCTTCAATCCCAACTTTTGAAACGTATAAAGAGGCATGATATTTATGCTCGCCCCACAGTCACATTGTGTTTATTGGAAATGTTGTTTGCCTATAGAACAAGGGATGTAGAAACATCCTGGGTCTTTTCTCTTCATTAACAATCTTCCCCTGATCATTGCACTCATCACTTCATCAACGCGCAAGATATCTGCATCCATCTTTCCATGTTGATGATATCCTTTAAAAATCTCTCATATGCAGGAATTTACTTTATCGCCTCCATGTGGGATATTGATGTGGAACTTTCTGAAGATGTCTAGGAACTTCTTAAATTTCCCTTCTTCTTTTCTCTGCTTCAGACTATACAAGAATGGAACATGTATCTTATGCATGTATGGTAGCATATATGGAATGTTAGGGATCTCCTCCCCTAAGTTTGCTTCAACGCCACCTTCAGGGATAGAATTTTGCACATCTCCTATGGATGGAATGGCATGCAGCTGCTCCTTTTGACTTATGGATGCCTCTTATTGACTGTGACTATTCTACTTCAGAGTAGTATCTTCACCTGTTCTAGTTGTGTAGGCACCTTTTCTGGAGCTGGAGGCATTGACATAACAATGATGGATCTTTGAAGTTCTTTATATGGAGTTCTACATCTGTCTCATAATCCATATAGACTGTCGGGGAATGAAACTTTTGTCACATACACCCAATCTGGCTCTAGAGTGTGTTGCTTGGGTGACTCCTTAGTATTATGTTCTGGCTCCTTAACAATAGAGATAAATTTCACTTGATGATGCTGATGAGATGTCTCTGCATTCCCAGGAAATTCTTGTTGCATGGGCTTCTTTAAGGAGGTAAACTCTGTTGCTAGCTTAGAAATTTGATGTTGGATGCTCCGTATTTGCACTTCATGATTTTTCTGCACCCATTTTGTATGGTCTAGTAAGATCTCATTTTGACTCACTAGCTTTCCTATCATGTCATCAATTCTATCTATCTTATTGGGGTCCTTATCCAACTAATACTACTAATGTAGGTACATGCAATCCTCCTCTTCTCCTCTAGAAGAGATTCCATCCTTCTAACATAATTTCTTTGCAATCAGGTCCAATTTCTCATTCAATGTTGTAATCACCTTAGACTCTCCAACACTTTTAATGGTTGTTGGACATTCTCTTTTTCTCCCTAGGACTGGTTTTAGCCATATTATTCAGGACCTCATGAAACCTGGATGACTTGTTGTTGAGAAAAAAAAACTTATTCCTACACTATCAAGTGTGGACCTTTCTCCTGATGCATCCTGTAGTAGAAAATCTTTGATTGTCCATACAGATTGATCCCATGATGGGAGACCTTCCTTAGCATGTTCTAAAATCTCTCCCATGCTTCAGTGTATGATTCTTCTACCTGCTACTTGAAGTTGTATATATTTCTGACCATCGTCATTTGTCTTCTAAGGTGGGAAGTAATGCTCAAAAAAAGCATCTACCATCCCCTCCCATGTTTCAATAAACTCATGTAGGAGATTGTAGAACCAAGATTTAGCGTTGTTTGCTAGTGACAATACGAAAAGCTTCAAGTAGATCATAATATCTGGCACTCTGTTTATCTTTACCATATCGTAGTTTTCCACAAAATTACTGATATGTGTCCTTGGATCTTCATTGATGTGGCCATGAAAAGCTTGTGACTTGACCAATGCCACCAACCCAGTATCGATCTTGTAGCTACCCACAATTATAGCTTGTCTTTTTATTGGGCCCAACTGTGCTATTGCAGATGACGTCTTGATTTTCTCCCAAATAGTTTGTTGTTCTACGACATCTGCCATCTTTTCTTGATCTGGTTTTTCTATTGGGATTGTCAGACTCTCAGATGTTGGTGTCTCAGGTGATGGAGTATGAATCAACCATGATGCAAAACCACTGTATTCATGTGCTCTACACAAAAAGGCCTCCTAAAAATCACGTTATGGTGATGAGGCTCCGTAATCGGTGCTTCGTGTTTGCACCATACAATAGTACTTGAAATAGTCAAGACCAATGTGAGAATGGATACTAATGATTGAATAAATGAAAAAATTCAACTTAAAAAGAATAAAAAAAGGTTGTGGCTGAGAGTTGTTGGTCACAACATTCATAGTGCTGGAGTTGATGTTTCCTCAGCAACAACACCAAAAACTTGATACACGCAAACCACATGTTAAATGCAATTGTACGTATCAATGTAATATAGGCCTTAAGAGGCCTGAACGTCAAACTCAGGGAAATTTGAATCCAGAAACTACTAATAATTGTAATGCGATCAGCTAGGATGATGAAAAGTTTGATTGGAGGTTTAATCAACTAAGATGCAGAAAACAAATCTAAGATTATTAGTTGTTGATCTCAACCAGAGTGAATTTGTTCGGATTATAGTTTCACCTTGGTTAATATTACAATTAACATCATACCATTGTCTGACTCACTCCCTCACACAAATGTGCCGATTTTATACCTTCTGGCTGCAAATCCATCCACTGGAGGTGTCTGAATCACTTAGAACATGGCTTTCTTCTTCACGTTCTCCTCTCATCACTCTTGGCTCACATCTAACGGAATACAATGAGATTATTAGGTTTTTCCAAAGTCCCTCTAAGTCATAGAAGTGACTTAGGATGTCATTAATTGCCAGTCGTCAGATTAAACATAATTTTCAGATCTACCTAATCTCATCATGTCAGTACTACTGACACCTTCGATAGTTGCGGCCACCTATAAACGTGTCAGTACTACTAAGTTGATGTTGGTAGTACCAATATTTCTTTGATATTTTATAAGTCTTTACTTTAAGTTCATCGGTAGTATCGACTTCATCAAGGTGGGTACCATCGAGTCTTCTCAACTTTAACATGTTCTGTACTGAGCAAGTGTTGGTACCACCGACAACAAATTCGGTAGTACCAAGTTGTGTATTTCTTGTAAATTTACTAAAAATACAAAAAAAACTAAACATAATATCTCTAATAATATGATTCTAATAGGAACATTAAAAATGATGTAATTAGGTATCACAGGCTAATGCTAATAAATAAGTCACAAATTAATATGACAACCAACAATAAGTGCACATAAATCAATAATACATAGCCTATGAGAATGACATTTATTCAATGTGTAACATCCCTGATCTAGGTTATGCTTTAACCCTAGATGTTTTGTTTAAGAAATATAATTATATGCTTACTTTTACCTTTTGAAAGGTAATTAACCCTCAAGAGGAACTTATGTTTCAATTTTATCCCTTTTTGAATAATGTTGAAAATAATGTTTTGTCTGTTTTGGACTAAAGTGCAAATTACCCAAGTTGAGGGGTTAACTTGCAAATGTTACATGATAAATGTTCCTCAAGTGTTGAAGCATCATAAGAATGAGAATGATATAGAGGTTTGGCATGTGGTAACCCGAGCACCAAGAAAGAGCTTATTGAGCAATGTTTGTGCATTAAAACATAGTTTTGGTGTAATGTGCAATTTACCCAAAACCTAGGGTTCAATATGCAAAATATCACTCCTAGAGAGTCCCTAATGTTTCTTGGTATCAATTAGAGACAAGAAAATCAGAGGGGCATCTCATTTGAATCTCTTTGGAGGAGAGAGAATCTTGATATTAAAATAATCAAGATTTAAACATAATTCAAACCCTAATTCAATTTAATGTAAAAATAAATATATTAATGGAAGTACCCTTCAACAAAAAATGGATGGTTGAATTTACATAACTATGTACGTCCTTGTGCCTTGCAAATGCAGTGAAATATTTAAAGTGAGTGGTGAGCCCACTCACATTAGTTAAAGAAAAAGTAATATCCACTCAATTTTGGAAATTATTATTATATTGGTTAAGGTGCTTAATCTGTTTTCTTTAATTCATGGATAAAGAAGAGGATTTTGAAGGATAGGATGATGCATTCGTATGCAAGGAAGTGAGGGGGATAAGTGGCACCAATTTTGGGAATTAAAAGATTTTTATAACACTTTCTCTCTCATGAAATTCCTTTACATATATCCCATTTTCCACCCACATGAAAGACGCTTTTCGACCCTTCTTTCTTTCCTTGCTTTGTCCATGCACAAGGGAGCTTAGGATCAATAGGAGTACGTTCCCCAACCTGTAGGTAAGATCCATAGTCATCTTCAGCCTTGATTTCATGGTGGAAATCGAAATTCAATGCTTATTTTCTTCTTTTCTTCACTCAATGCTCAACCTTGATCATCCTTTGCATCCAAAGACTTGAGAACGGACCTTGGATAGTTGAGAAAGCTTCATTCACCATTGAGGATGTGAAGCTTGAAGCTTGGATTCAACTTTGAAGGCGGGTTATATAACTTGAACCCTTAAACATCATTATTGATTTCATATCTTCATCATATGTTGATTCCTTTTTCTTTCCTGAATTTCTTTTTTATTAATTGTTGAAATCACCATAAAGATCATAGAAATTTTTGAAGGATTTTAGCTTGAATATGATGATGTCATCTTAGCACACACCTCAACAAAAATCATGAGCAAACGGTTTCACTTTTGGTGACTAAACGGTCTCAGGACCATTTGGTGACCAAACAGTCTCAAGACCGTTTGAGGTCAAACGGTCTCAAGACCGATTGAGACCAAACGATCTCAAGACCGTTTGAGGTCAAGTCATGATATGGTTGGATGAAGATCCAATGGTTACAATTGATTCAGTACCAAAGGTTTCAACATTTGATGGTTCCTTAATTACAAACCCTAGATCGATTGTAGTTAAAACCCTAATTTGAGTTCAATCGGTTTCATTGTTTAATTAACCATTCAATCTTCAAACTGTTTGAGCATTAAACAGTCTCAAGACCATTTAGGGTTTAATAATTTTTAATTCAAATGGTCTCAAACCATTTAGGGATTTTTGAAATCAAAATCGTTTGATGGTCTAACGGTCTTAAGACCGATTGAAGATTTTGATTCAAGACCGTTGAAGGTCTAAACGGTCTTCAAGACCATTTGAAGGTTAAGAAATCACAAGACCGTTTGGAGGTCAAGTAGAGTCTTGGATGGATGGAGATATAAGGGTTACATTTTGATCCACTTTCAATGGTCTCAATGTTGATGGTTCAATGAGTGTAAACCTTAAATTGATTGGTTGAAGAAAAACCCTAATTGATCCATTCAGTTTCAAGGTGGTTTGGACCAAACGGTCTTCAGACCGTTTGGAGGGCAAACGGTCTCAAAACCATTTGAAGTTTAAGGAGGTCAAAACCGTTTGAAGGTTTAAAAGTATCAAAACTGTTTGGAGATCTAATAGTCTCAACGCTATGAAAGATCAATTAACCTTGTGATTGTTAATGATGTTTATCAAATATAATTATAATGGTTGTACCTTTAAGGTACTAGAGTGATTAGTACCCTTTGAGGGGTTAATCTTTGATGCTTAAGGAAGCAATATCCCAACACACTATGCTAACCCTAAATGTGTGTACTTGAATGAAAGAATGACCTAATCTAATCTATCTTGAAGTAATCAACATCCTAGAGAGTATGAGAGAGATGAATTCATACATGAATGATAATCATGTAGTGATTAAACCTCAACATTCTCAACATGAATAGAATATGTACTTAGGGTATGATCCTTCATAAAGAGATCATGAAACCCTAATCGAGAAGGTTGATGTGCCCTTACTCTAATTTAGGGAAATGATAGGAGAAACCCTAATTTAGGGTAATGGTGTAACCCTAATCTAGGGTGATGTTATATGAAACCCTAAATTAGGGCAATGTTATGTGAAGCCCTAATATAGGGTGATGTTATAAGAAACCCTAACACAGGGTAATGTTATGTGAAGCCCCAATATAATGGGATGTTATATGAAACCCTAATTTAGGGCAATGTTATGTGAAGCCCTAATATAGGGTGATGTTATAAGAAACCCTAAAATAGGGTAATGTTATGTGAAACCCCAATATAATGTGATGTTATGAGAAACCCTAATCTAGGGTGATGTTATATGAAACCCTAATTTAGGGCAATGTTATGTGAAGCGCTAATATAGGGTGATATTATAAGAAACCCTAACAAAGGGTAATATTATGTGAAACCCCAATATAATGTGATGTTATGTAAAATGCTAATACAGGGTGAATGTCATGAGAAACCCTAATTCTAATGAGGGAATAGTGAAGCTACCATTATATTTCATAGTGCTGATATGTAATTGATATAACTGTTATCATGTGTACTAACCATGCAGGTATCATGAAATGTTGGGCATAGCCAGGTATGAGCTATGATGCTTTATTATTGAAATTGTTTTATGGGCCTTTTAAGTCATAATATGCTTTGTTTCCTAGCAAGAGGTAACAAGAGATTAAATGGGCCTTGAAGAGCCATGTGAGATGCTTGTGTAACAAGTATCATGTTTACCTTGGTCAGATGACCTAAAGGTATCAGTTACCTGATAAGTGGTAACAAGTGCTCTTTGATGAACTAAGGGTTTAAATACCCATATTCCATAATCATGATGATGAGATGTTAAGGGATGATAATTCCCATGATGTGACAAGGGATTGAGATCCCAATGTTTTATAAAGCTTCGAGAAGTATTTGATAGAAGTATTACACATTCTTTGTAGAATTTGTTATAATAATTTATGTTTGAAAAGATGACTGATGCTAAAAGAATATGGTAATGCACTTAATTAATCAAGTGAAATCTTATCATGTAGATCCCTGACCATAGATCCATCATCATCAGTAATTGGTGATGGTGAAATAAGTTTTCCTATGGGAATTCCTGGAATGCATATTTTGAATATGTGGGGGTAATGGGAAAAAATATCCTTACACCTCATAGGAATGACTGAGATCCATGTCCTATGCATAGGAATGGTTATGGAGTGTATCCCAATAAGAGTATGGCTATGGGTCATAACTCCACAATACCAGGCATTGGCTACGGGCCATGTCCTAAAAATAGTATATGCTATGGGCTATAACTCTATAGTGAAGATTCCAGTATACCCTAGAAAGCTATTTAGTAGAGACACAAGATGTCCTGCATATGATCTCGTATTGACCGAGATAGATGAGGTGATGGAGTTTGGTTCTTCCATTGACCTACGTATGGTACCGATGCTTTACTTAATCATGGTCGGTTGGAGTATGAGCGGTATACCTCAGTTCTTAAAG
This sequence comes from Alisma plantago-aquatica, assembly GCA_963693085.1. Taxonomy (NCBI): domain Eukaryota; kingdom Viridiplantae; phylum Streptophyta; class Magnoliopsida; order Alismatales; family Alismataceae; genus Alisma; species Alisma plantago-aquatica. The sequence continues at coordinate 1,148,968,541 of OY856412.1, forward strand.
GGTGCGTCCCACCATCCCTGTCTAACTACAAAAAGGGATGTGTATACGGGGGTAACTCTACAAAAACCCCGACTAAGCCCATGGGATCTATACAGTAGCTAATCATCAAACATCTAATAAGTAAAAGAGATCCCCCACATCCTGCTGATGTGGGTCGGGATATTCGAGCTCCATCCGCGTATCGCAGCGAGCCGTCGTGTAGCGTATTTGCTCAAAGATGAAATATGGAAATCATTGGTTGATGTTACATTTCTTATTGTATCCTAAAGTGGACAAATATTATACATGTTCTTCATATCCCTTATTAAAAAAATAGATGATCTACTGCTTATCACTTTATAGTTGTCATACTTTAAAAGGTGACATTGCTTTATTCTGTTTAATAATGATTAAATCATGTTGTTTAATGAAGATTCCTCTGTTCATTTTATTACTGTTCATTTGAAATAATAATGTTTCTGGCGGAGAGTTATATCTCTCATTGGGATAATTTTCAATTGTCTCACCCTCGTGGGGTTCAACCTTTTTAGGTGGACGAGGACGAGGATGAGGAGGTAGAAACCCTATAACAGGGGAAGGACATCATCAATAGGGACAACGGTAACATCTCAGGTGGAGATACTGACTGTCGTGTCATGTATATATGAGTCCTATGAGTCGTCTCTGTACTCTCAGGTCCTAGGAATTAGTAGTTAGTGCTTTTATGAATCGATCTGAGATTTTGATTTGATGCCTCCAGGTTCTTATGTTGTCTGTGTATAGTTGTAACAAGGCAGTTGATGTTTGTAATCCTCAAGAAGAGACGGTGCAGGATATGTACTTATGAACTAGGATGTACATGAAATACTTTGGTTCTTGATAAAAGAGTTTTCCTGTGTTTGGATCTCTTTATAAATGGTTTTAATTTTTAGTGATTTTTAGTAATCCGTTGTTAATGATCGCTTCCACTTATTCAATGACGTAGCATTTATCATCATACGATGTTTTGGGATTTTTCGCCACAATTAGTTGGTATTAGAGCTCTAGGTTCACTAAGCCTATAAAGACATAGGATTAAGGTTGTTGAGTCTGTTCTAGTGTCTTCCAGTTATCCGATAGTGTCTTCTGCTCATATAGGAGGAGAAGAAGAACTTAAAGATATCTGGATCACATGAAGAACATGCTGCTAAGAGTAGCATTGCTGCACCAGGAAGAGGTGTAAGGGACCATACTAGGGAGGAACCAAAACCCGAACATCCCCAGCTTAACCAAGCTACACTAGAAAACCCAGCCTTCCATGATTTGTTTGGGCAGTTCATGGAAACCATGACGCATATGGCAGATAGGATGCCCCCACCTGCACCTAGGGCACCAATCCATAATGAAGGACAGGGAGCCGGTAAGACTTTTGAACGACTTCGTAGGGTTGGAGCCACAGAATATGATGGTACAACTGACCTAGTAGATGCTGACATGTGGCTGACCGAGCTGGAAAAGGCCTTCAGAATCCTTAATATCCCAGAAGCTGAGAAGGTTAGACATGCAGTGTACCTTCTTAACGGGAGTGTTGGCCACTGGTGGACTATAGAAGAGGGCAAGTGGCTAGGTGTTGAAATCAGATGGGAGGAATTCTGACGAGAATTCATCAGTAGATACTTCCCCAAGACGTTTCTAGATGAGAAGATCTCTCAGTTTGAGTGGATAAGGCAAGGACCATTGAATATTAGTGAGTATGAAGCTAAGTTTATGGAGCCTCTGCAGTTCTGTCCGCATATGGATGCTACAGATGAGGAGAGGGTTTGGCATTTTGAGAAGGGGTTGAATGTTGAATTGGCCACTCCTATGTCTGCCTTAGAGAACAGGGAGTGGTTCACCACCTTTGTGGAGTCTGTGAGACGGATAGAAAGGTCTGTGACTGAGAAGCGTCAGGCCCATAGTAAGAAGGTGCATACATAGTTCCAGGGACAGAGATCTGAGAGTTTTAAGAAACCAAAGTTTTCTGCACCAACAACACCACCAAGGTTAAACACCCAAACACAGTAGACATCCAGCAAGGGTAGAGGACATAGTTTACCACCGAATATAGCTCCCAGTACAACATCAACGTCAGCAATTGGACCTTTTAGACCATATCAAGAGAATAGAACATGTCACCAATGTAGACAGGTAGGACATTTAGCGAGGGATTGTCCAGTTGGAAACACAGTGGTGACTCAACCTCTGAGGTAGAGACAGTAAGGCTCTCAGAGGAGACAGTTTTTCAGTAACGCTAGAGGACGTGGACAAGCATCCCAAGTTGGTTCGTCGACACCCAACAACCGAGCACAGGGTCAACAGTAAGCAACGGTAAGGGTCTATGCGATGAATCAACCAGAAGTAGTAGTAAACCCTCGAGTTGTGATAGGTCAGATGGAACAAATTCATTCTGATATGTCTTCATCCTGCTTCGTATTTATTTTAATTTATCAGGGTGCTATGCATTCCTTTATCACTCAAGAAGTGATTCAGGATTGCAATATGACTGTTTGTCATAAATCAGATAGTCTGTTATTAGAAACCCCTCTGATGGGTTTTGCAGTGTTGCAGGAGGTGTGTTCTCCCTGCATTCTTTCCTTTTCTGAACATTGCATTCAAGTGGATCTTATACCCCTTGAAATGCATGGGTTTGATGTAATTCTTGGGATGGACACCCTAGAAAAGTATAAGGTTGTCTTGGATTGTGAGTCCAAGCAAGTTGTGTTCACTGATGATGGTGACACATGGATCTTTCAGGGTAATAGAAAGATTCTTCCAACCTGTCTTGTGTCAGCTATGGTAGCTGAGAAGCTGATAAGACAAGGATGCTTTGCATTTTTGGCACATGTGGTAGACACCACAATGGAGAGCCCTAATCTTTCTAAATTTCCGATAGTTAGGGAGTTTGAAGATGTGTTCCTTGAGGAACTTCCAGGTGTTCCTCCACCCCGAGAGATTGATTTTGAGATTAATTTAATCCCGAGCACGCAACCAATAACACAAACACTGAATAGAATGGCACCTGCTGAGATGGCAGAGCTCAAGAAACAGCTATAGGAGTTGCTTGAGAAAGGTTTTATCCGACCAAGTACTTCACCATGGGGTGCTCCGGTTCTCTTTGTTAATAAGAAGGACGGATCGATGCGGTTATGCATTGATTATAGACAGTTGAATAAAATAACCATAAAGAATAAGTATCTTCTTTCAAGGACCGATGACCTGTTTGATCAGTTGTGTGGTGCAACTATCTTCTCTAAGATAGATCTGAGGTTGGGATATCATCCGTTGTGTATTAAGGAGAGTGACATACCTAAATCTGCATTTAGGACAAGGTATGGTCACTATGAGTTCATAGTTATGTCATTTGGACTAACTAATGCACTGGCTATTCATGGAATTCATGAATAGAATCTTTTGACCTTTCCTTGATCAGTTTATAGTAGTCTTCATAGATGACATCTTGATATACAGTAGAGATGCTCAACAGCATGAGTAGCACCTCTGGCAGGCTTTAACTTTGCTAAGAGAACATAAGTTGTATGCTAAGTTTAGCAAATGCGAGTTCTAGTTACCAGAAGTTTCTTTTCTAGGACACATAATATATGCCTCAGGTATCCGTGTTGATCCTAAGAAGGTAGAATCTGTCCTACAATGGGAACAGCCAAAGACACCGATGGAGATACATAGTTTCCTAGGATTGGCAGGCTATTACAGTAGGTTCATTAAGAACTTCAGTTCCATAGATATACCCTTAACCAAGTTGACTAGGAAGGAGGTTACTTTTGTATGGAATGACAAGTGTCAACATTCTTTCCAGCTGTTGAAAGAAATGTTAACAAGTGCACTTCACTGGTGTTACCTGAGAAAGGGAAAGGGTACATAGTTTTCTGTGATGCATCTAAGAATGGCCTAGGATGTGTGTTGATGCAGGATAATCAAGTGATTTCTTTTTCCTCTTTACAGCTTAAGAAACACGAGGAGAATTATTCGACACATGATCTAGAGCTAGTTGATGTGGTCCATGCTTTGAAATTTTGGAGACATTATCTCTATGGAGAAACATTTCAGATTTTCACAATTTATAAGAATCTAAAATATATCTTCTCACAACATGAGTTGAACATGAGACAACGCCGCTGGATGGAGTTAATCAAGGACTACATTTGTACAATTGATTATCATCCAGGGAAGGCTAATGTAGTGGCGGATTCACTAAGTAGGAAATCATCATCACCAGCCTTAGATAAAACACAGTTAAACTCCTTAGTGTGCTTTAAAAGAGATATGCTTATCTCCTTGAGGCAAAACAATATACAGCTTAAGGTATCATTGCTAGTCGGGCTGTTAGTTGAGATGCACATAAAACCTACTCTGAGACAACATATTAAAGAAGCACAGCAAGTTTTTACTGTGGTTTAGCATATCAGGTCATAGTATGGTAGTGAGAAATGGGATGGCTTTCATGAGTCATAGGATCAGGTAGTCTGTTACCATGATAGGATGGTGGTACCTGATGCCAAGGACTTGAGGAAGTTAGTCTTGGAGGAAGCTCGTTCTTCGATGTATGCAATGCATCCAGGGAGCACCAAAATATATCACAATTTGAAGGATATGTATTAGTGGCCTGGATTGAAGAAGGATGTAGCTGAGTTTGTTATGCGGTGTCCGGTGTGTCAGTAGGTTAAAGATGAACATCAAAAGCCCACAGGAACAATGCAACCTTTGCCTATACCGCAGTGGAAATGGGATCATGTGACCATGGACTTTATGGTTGGTTTGCCTAGACCAACCAAAGGTCATGATTCCATATGGGTGATAGTTGAAAGGTTGACTAAGATAGCACATTTTCTTCCTGTCAAAACAACTTACACTGCTGAGAAGCTTGCACAGATTTATATAGATGAAATAGTGTGGTTGCACAGAGTTCCAGCTACTATTGTTTCTGATAGAGGTCCCCAGTTCACGAGTCATTTTTGGGAATGACTACATAAAGCATTGGGTACACAATTAAGGTTTAGTACTGCCTTTCACCCACAAACAGATGGACAGTCTGAGAGAACCATACAAACCTTGGAGGATTTGCTTAGGGCATGTGTCCTTCAGTTTGTAGGAAGTTGGGATCTACACCTGAGCTTGATAGAATTTTCTTACAATAATAGCTATCAGCACATTATTGATATGGCACCATATGAAGCATCATATGGTAGACATTGTATATCTCCTTTATGTTGGTATGAAACAGGAGAGTATAAACTTTTGGGTCCTGAGCTTGTGTAGCAGACAACTGAGAAGATTAAAGTAATACGACAACAATTAAAGAGTGCACAGGATAGACAGAAGTCGTACGCCGACAAACGATGAAGACCTTTAGAATTCCAGGTTGGAGACATAGTATATCTCAAAGTCTCACCCTAGAAAGGTGTCCTTAGATTTGGAAAGAAAGGAAAGTTAGCTCCTAGGTTTATGGGGCCTTATCCAATCATTGAACATATTGGAAAGGTAGCATATAAGCTAGAGTTGCCACCTGAGTTGCATAAGTTGCATCCAGTGTTCCATATCTCCATGTTGAGAAAATGTCACCCTGACACAGAGTTAGTTTTGCAACCTATGGAGGTAGAATGAAATGATGATATATCATATGTTGAAGGACATGTGATGATCCTTGATAAAAGAATTAAAAAGATAAAAAAGAAAGACATATGTCTTGTGAAAGTTCTCTGGCATAACCCTGGCATTGAAGAAGCTACGTGGGAGCTAGAGGAAGAGATGAGGAGGAAGTACCCTTCTCTTTTCTCTTGATGATTTCGGGGACGAAATCCCTGTTAGGGGTGGATAATTTGTAACATCCCTGATCTGGGTTATGCTTTAACCCTAGAAGTTTTGTTTAAGAAAGATAATTATATGCTTACTTTTACCTTTTTAAAGGTAATTAAGTCTTAATAGGAACTTGTGTTTCAATTTTAGTCCTTTTTGAATAATGTTGAAAACAATGTTTTGCCTGTTTTGGACTATAGTGAAAATTACCCAAGTTGAGGGGTTAACTTGCAAATTTTACATGATAAATGTTCCTCAAGTGTTGAAGCATCATAAGAATGAGAATGATTCAGAGTTTTGGCTTGTCATGACCCGAGCACCAAGAAAGAGCTTATTGAGCAATGTTTGTGCATTAAAACCTAGTTTTGGTGTAATGTGCAATTTACCCAAAACCTAGTTTTGATGTAATGTGCAATTTACCCTAAACCCTAATGTTTCTTGGTATCAATTAGAGACAAGAAAATTAGAGGGGCGTCTCATTTGAATCTCTTTGGAGGAGAGAGAATCTTGATATTAAATAATCAAGATTTAAGCATAATTGAAACCCTAATTCAATTTAATGCAAAAATAAATACATTAATGGAAGTACCCTTCAACCAAAAATGGATGGTTGAATTTACATAACTATGGATGTCCTTGTGCCTTGCAAAGTCAATGAAACATTTAAAGTGAGTGGAGATCCCACTCACATTAGTTAAAGAAAAAGTAATATCCACTCAATTTTGGAAATTATTATTATATTGGTTAAGGTGCTTAATTTGTTTTCTTTAATTCATGGATAAAGAAGAGGATTTTGAAAGATAGTATGATGGCTTCGTATTCTAGGAAGTTAGGGGGATAATTGGCACCAATTTTGGGAATTAAAAGATTTTTATAACACTTTCTCTCTCATGAAATTCCTTTACATATATCCCATTTTCCACCCACATGAAAGACTCTTTTCGACCCTTCGTTCTTTCCTTGCTTTGGCCATGCACAAGGGAGCTTAGGAGAAATAGGATGACGTGCCACAACTTGTAGGAAATCTCCATAGTCATCTTCAACCTTGATTTCATGGTGGAAATTGGAATTCAATGCTTATTTTCTTCTTTTCTTCACTCAATGCTCAACCTTGATCATCATTTGCATCCAAAGACTTGAGAACAGACCTTGGACAGTTGAGAAAGCTTCATTCACCATTGAGGATGTGAAGCTTGAATCTTGGATTGAAATTTGAAGGCATGTTATATAACTTGAACCCTTAAACATTATTATTGATTTCATATCTTTATCATATGTTGATTCCTTTTTCTTTCCTGAATTTCCTTTTGATTAATTGTTGAAAGCACCATAAAGATCACAGAAATTTTTGAAATTTTGTAGCTTGAAGATGATGATGTCATCTTACCACACACCTCAACAAAAATCATGAGCAAACAGTTTCACTTTTGGTGACTAAACGGTCTCAGGACCGTTTGGTGACCAAACGGTATCAAGACTGTTTGAGGTCAAACGGTCTCAAGACCGATTGAGACCAAATGGTCTCAAGACCGTTTGAGGTCAAGTGATGATATGGTTGGATGAATATCCAATGATTATAATTGATTTCGTTCCAAAGGTTTCAACATTTGATGGTTCCTTAATTACAAACCCTAGATCGATTGTAGTTAAAACACTAATTTGAGTTCAATCAGTTTCATTGCTGAATTGGCCATTCGGTCTTCAAACCGTTTGAGGACTAAATGGTCTCAAGACCGTTTAGGGTTTAATAATTTTTAATTCAAATGGTCTCAAACCGTTCATGGATTTTTGAAATCAAAACTGTCACTACTACAGAAACAGCATTCAATGTCGCTTTTCTGGGCGTCGGTTCTTTAGGAAAATCGACGCCTAAAATATTAGACGTCGGTTATTTAGGAAAACCGAAATCTATATTCGAAGACCAGCCAGACACGAGTACCGCTTTGAATACAGCGTCGGTTGTTAATAACAAACCGACGCCTAAAGTCGCCCGCGAAATCCAATTTTCGAGCAAAAAAAATAGTGTCACTTTCAGCGTCGGTTATGTAGATAGAAACTGACGCCTATGTGCGATGAAAATTTGCGCGAAAAGTGTCACTTTCAGCGTCGGTTAACCTTCTATAACCGACGCTGAAAGTGGTTCCCGCCAAACATTTTCGTGAAAAATATCGTCCAATTGGACGTCGGTTGGTTCAAACAACCGACGCTAAAGAGGTTTAGGTGTCGGTTGTTTGAAACAACCGACGCTATTTGGGAACATAATATCCCGCGATCGCCCGACTCTTCCCCTTTCTTCTGTTTCATTGCGAGTCGATTTCCCTTTTCTTCTCTTCTGTCGCCCGACCACGCCGCCGATTTCTCCTCCACGAAAGCTCCTTCTTCCTCGACGACAGCGTCGCCGCGCCGCCGCTGCGCCCCCTTCTCCGCCGCCACTGATGATGCCTTCTTCCCCTTCTTTGCGCCCCCTTCTCCGCCTGGAGCTCGCCGGCCACCGCTGCCCTACCTCCTGGAGCTCGCCGGCCACCACTGCACCTGCCTTCCCTGCCGCCTGGAGCTCGCCGGTCACCGCCACCACTGCTGGGAGGTCAGTTGTTGTTGCTCGCCTAATATTGCATCTAAATCTAAGTTTCACCACTTCTTTCACTGAGAACTGAGAAGAATGGCCTACCACGGCCGTGCTGGGCAGCACGGCCGTTCTGGACAGCACGGCCATGCTGCCCAGCACAGCCGTGGTAGGCCAACACAGCCACGGCCGTGTTTGATTTGATTTAAACCCTAATTTGATTTAAATCCATTCTAGCATCCTAATTTGATTTGATTAAACCCTAACATTGATGAAACCCTAACATCAATTGTGAACAATCATTGTTCTTTATATTACTTGTACATTGGTATAAATTAGAATGAACAATCACTAAATTATATACTGTTTGTATGAAGTCCGGCTTCATTGTACATATCTATTATTGTGTTTGTTGGCCTAGAAACCCATCCAAGATTGACTCATTAGGAGTAAATCTTGGATAGTCCCCGGTTTGGGACTATTCTTGAACACCTAATCTCACTTAGGATGTAAGTGTATAATGTGTATTGGGTTTTCGAGAAAATTTCGGCAGCATTTCCCCGTTTGTTCTCTAAGTACATATGTACTTAGAGAACAGAGGGGAAATGCTGCCGAAATTTTCTCGAAAACCCAATACACATTATACACTTACTAGTGAGATTAGGTGTTCAAGGATGGGATAGGTGGTACACATTTATTATATATAAGAATGACATCACATGTGTTTGTTGGCCTAGAAAGTGAACAATCATTGTTCTTTATATTACTTGTACATTGGTATAAATTAGAATGAACAATCACTAAATTATATATTGTTTGTATGAAGTCCGGCTTCATTGTACATATCTATTATTGTGTTTGTTGGCCTAGAAACTCGTCCAAGATTGACTCATTAGGAGTACATCTTAGATAGTCCCCGGTTTGGGACTGTTCTTGAACACCTAATCTCACTTAGGATGTAAGTGTATAATGTGTATTGGGTTTTCGAGAAAATTTCGGTAGCATTTCCCCGTTTGTTCTCTAAGTACATATGTACTTAGAGAACAGCGGGGAAATGCTGCCGAAATTTTCTGGAAAACCCAATACACATTATACACTTACTAGTGAGATTAGGTGTTCAAGGATGGGATAGGTGGTACACATTTATTATATATAAGAATGACATCACATTATACACTTAGGATGTAAGTGTATACCCTAATCTTTTCTTAATATATACTTGTTTCCTAATATATACTTGTTTTCTCTGATCATAGAATGGATAGATCATGGATGTCCATTCGTAATCGTTGCACCCCAGAGTTTATATCTGGTCTTGATCAGTTTATTAGATTTGCCGAGGAACATAGGAAAAAACCTACAGATAGGTTCTACTGTCCATGTAGGCATTGCGGTAACAACTTGAAAGTCAACACTGGTGAGGAAATCAAAACTCATGTCATGTGCAACGGGATTGTACAAGGCTATACAGAATGGCACTGGCATGGAGAGATTTCAAAATCGAAACCAGTAGATGTCGATAGCAGTGCTTGGGTGGAAGAAGAAATTTCCTCCAATGACGTAAATGTGAACGAACCAGTTCCAGCAGACATCGTTGATGCGATGCTGGATAGTTATAGGGTAGATCACACTGATCCACCTCCTATCTTTAGAAACATTGTGCATGATGCTGAGATACCGTTATACATAGGTTGTGCTAAGTTTACGAAGCTTAGCGCTGTGTTGAGATTGTATAAGTTGAAAGTTAACAATAGATGGAGCGACAAAAGCTTCACTTCATTGTTGACTTTGTTGAAAGAAATGCTTCCTGAAGGAAACGAGCTGCCAATCTCAACATACCAGGTAAAGAAAATGTTGTGCCCAATGGGAATGGAGGCCAAGAAGATACACACATGCCCGAATGATTGTGTATTATTTCAAAAGGACTATGTATATTTGAAAGATTGTCCAAAATGTGATGCGTCAAGGTATAAATTGACGACTTCGGGGGAGTCCAAAACTGGTTCTCCTGCCAAGGTGTTGTGGTATCTACCTATAATATCACGGTTTCAACGCTTGTTTGCAAATCCAAAAGATGCGAAGAATTTGAGGTGGCATGCAGATGTTAAGAAAAATAATGATGGGATCCTACGACATGCGTCTGATTCCCCATAGTGGAAGAAGATTGATCTATTGTACCCCAAATTTGGTGAAGAAGATAGGAATCTAAGACTTGGGCTTTGTACAGATGGGATGAATCCGTACGGGACATTGAGTAGCCAACATAGCACTTGGCCAGTCATGCTTGTTATATACAATCTTCCTCCCTGGATGTGTATGAAAAATAAGTACGTTATGTTGTCGTTGTTGATATCGGGCCCTAAACAACCCGGAAATGATATCGATGTTTATCTTGAACCTTTGATTGATGACTTAAAGAAACTTTGGGTTGAAGGTGTGATGACCTATGATGCTTCAGCAAGAGAGACATTTCGTTTGCACGCTATGTTGTTTTGCACTGTTAATGACTTTCCAGCATATGGGAATTTGTCTGGATATAGTGTCAAAGGAGCTAAAGCGTGTCCTATATGTGAAGAAAACACTGATTCAATAAGACTAAAACATGGCGGAAAGACTGTATATCTTGGTCATCGAAGGTTTCTTTCAAAATTCCATCCGTATCGTAGGAAGCGCAAAGCATTCAATGGATGGAATGATGAACGGAGTGCACCTAAACCTATACCAGGGGATGTTGTTTATGCAAGAGTAAAAGTCATTGTCAATGAATTTGGTAAGAAATCACAAATATAGTATGGCCACACAGAGTGACAATTCTTCATTCAAGAAGAAGTCAATATTTTGGGATCTTCCTTATTGGAGTTCTTTGACAGTCAGGAATTGTATCGATGTAATGCACGTTGAGAAAAATGTCTGTGATAGCATCATTGGTACTCTGTTAAATATACCAGGTAAGACTAAAGATGGGATAAAATCTAGACTGGACCTACGTGAAATGGGAATAAGGTCAGAATTAACAGAATTACGTGAAATGGGTAATAAAAGAACATACTTACCTCCCGCTTGTTACACGTTGTCTAGAAAGGAGAAGAAAACTTTTTGTGAATGCTTGGTAAATGTTAAGGTGCCACATGGTTACTCATCCAACATCCGTAGATTGGTATCAATAAAAGATCTGAAGTTGATAGGTCTTAAATCTCATGATTGTCACACTCTAATGCAACAAATATTGCCCGTGGCAATTCGATCTATATTGCCGAAGCATGTAAGGTTTGCAATTACCAGACTTTGTTTCTTTTTCAACAGTCTATGCAGCAAAGTTATTGACCCTGATACTCTCGATAATTTGCAAAGAGAAGTGGTTGTTACCCTATGTCAGCTTGAGATGTATTTCCCTCCTTCATTCTTTGATATCATGGTACATCTTGTTGTCCACTTGACTAGGGAAGTGAAAATGTTGGGACCAGTTTTCTTGCATTGGATGTATCCCTTTGAACGATACATGAGCGTTTTTAAAGGTGATGTTCGAAACTGTTATCGGCCTGAAGGGAGTATTATTGAAGGTTATGTGGCGAGAGAGGTTATGGATTTTTGCAATGACTTTCTCAGTGGTAATGACACTCCTGATAATGACAAGAATATTGAGGAGGGCAAAGGAATTTTGGGATCACGGGTGAAAGTAATCATCCGTGAGTAGTTGGAACAAGCTCACTTGTATATTTTACACAATATGGACGAAGTGAGTGTTTATATCGAGGAACATACCAATTTCATAAAGAGACAACATCCTCGAGCAAGTTCAATGTGGCTTGCTAGAGAGCATAATAAGACTTTTACTAAGTGGTTTGAAGATAAAGTCTTACATCAACTATCTCAAAGACCAAATGATATTACAGAAACTATCAAATGCCTCGCCTTTAAACCAAAACCGATTGTTATGTCTTATGAAGGGTTTGACATTAATGGATTCACATATTACACAAAGCTCCAAGATGATAAGAGTGTCATCCAAAATAGTGGGATCCTTCTTCAAGCGTCGACTATGTACTTTGCAAGTGCAAAGGATAAGAGTTCACGTGAAGCTAAAATGTCATATTATGGTGTCATTGAAGACATTTGGGAGTTTGACTACATAGATTTCAAAATTCCGCTCTTTAAATGTAATTGGGTTGATAACACCAAAGGAGTTATAGTGGATGAATTGGGTTTCACTTTGGTGAACTTTGAAAAGATTGGCGAGAAGGGTGAACCATTCATATTGGCATCACAGGCAAAACAAATATTCTATATTGATGATCCTGCAAATGATAAATGGTCGGTTGTTCTTCATGGTAAAAGACAGTTCATTGAAGATCCTATAGATGAAGAAGAGTACTATGATAAGTATGATGACTCCAGTCCATTCTCAGTTGGGTTTCCAACTCCACAAAATATTGAAGCTAATGATGACTTATATGTGCGCGGAGATCACAATGAAGGATTGTTAATTGATAAAAGATCACAATTTTAGAGACATGTATGTTTATACAAATGCTAAATGTTTGCCTTTTTCTAGTTAATACAAATGCTAAATGTTTGCCTTTTTCTAGTTAATACAAATGCTAAATGTTTGCCTTTTTAATGACATTTTCAGATGGCTGACCATGATGAGCATGATGTCCATGATGAGCATGAAGTCCATGATGAGCATGTTGTCCATGACGAGCATGGTGAGGATACCAATGTAAGTTCTAAAAACATATCTTGTATTTCTATAAAATTCATTATCTTCTAGTTATGTCATATATCTTATATTTCTATATTGGGCTAATTCAGTGTGTTTATTTTTGTCAAATTTTAGGTTGATGATGCACATGTACCCACTGAAGCACTGGAGCAACTTGATGCGCAGCACCAAACACTTAACAAGAAAAGGGGCATCACTCTGTTGAAAAAGTTAATAGCGCTTAGTGGCAGTGGATCCAAATTGGTTGTGGAGTTTGATAATGGAGGAAATGCAATTGGAGTGAACCGCAATAATTTTGTAAACTATCTTGGGTGTACCACTCGGAGCCATTGTGGTGTTAAGTATGATAACTGGCATAAAGTTTCTCAGGGGGAAAAAGACTTGATATGGAAGGATTTATGCGTGAGTTATTATTATTTGCAATTCTATTTTATAGATTACAAATTCTATTATTTGCAATTCTATTTTGGATACTAGTTAATAACATTTCTATTTTACAGAATCTGTTTGCATTGGATGAGAAGTTGCATCATAAAAGTGTGATGCAACGTGCTGGAAAGATGCTTAGGAATTATAGGACAAATCTGAACAGAGAATACATAAAAGAGGGTGATAAGAAAAAGAAGCCAGCCCTTGAACAATGGAACTTCTTGGACAAAGAAGATTGGGACAATTTTGTTGCTTCAAGAAAATCTGAAGAATTCTAGGTATTAGGTGTCACTCCCTATTTAATTAATATACATTGTATTCACCTATTCAAGATTAACATTTAGTGATACTAACCAAATCATTAATGTGCATACTAACTAGGCCCTCAGTGACGCACAAAAAGCAAGGCGTGCACTGAATGTGCATGACCACACTATGGGTCCAAAAGGCTATGCAAGCGTTCGCCAAAGACTACATGCGGAGTCTGCGGCTACTCAGGAGTCTGCTCCTACTCATGAGTCTGCCACACCCATGCCTCGCCATGATATCTGGATAGCTAGGAGGCAAAACAAGAAGGGTGAAATAAAGAAGCCCGTAACTGCTGAGGCGGCTGCGAAAATGGTAAAATACAACTCTTAGAGCAATCATTTGAATATTGATTATTTGTGGTGTTAACTTACCAATTTATGTTGATGGTGATTAGTGGGAGCTGCACGAGCAGAGGAAACAAGGCATGTTCATCCCTCAGGGCACAAGGGATGAATTGACAGTTGCTCTGGGTAACCCAGAGCATCCTGGACATGTTAGGGGTGCAGGCGCTGGTGTGGGCATCAAAGCATTCTTTGAGCCATCCCAGCACAAACCCAGAGCGGGACTTTCTCAAGAAGAGGTAACCTATTCTTTTTTTAGAATGTTACTGCAAAAGTAAATTCAATAATAAGAAGCTAATGTTTCTTTTATCCATGTATAGGAGAATAAGAGAGTCGAGGATATAGTTGCTAAGAAGGTCAACGATGTAGTTGTTGAGAAGGTCAAGGAAGAATTGTTGCGGTGGCAGGCATCTCAGGCTTCCAATCAGCCTATGGCGACCCACTCTTCTCCTGATGCACAGACTGCGAGTAATCCTGGAGACCCATCGCCTAACACGTCTGTTGTAAGTATTGTTTATGACATTGTAGCTAGTCTTTTCAAGATGATATGTTTTCAAGATGATATGTATATATGTATAACACTCTTTATGTAAATTTGTAGGCATTGAAGCCATGCCGCTTAAGAATACAAGACTATGTTGTTGCAGAGGCGCAGGCTTACCCATCCCTTCCTGGGGAAAGGTTTCACGGGACTCCAATGCCACATGGCTACGTTCGTGTGGGCACATTACGTGTGTTACCCGATTGGAGGGAAGCTACATTGCCATATCCCCACCCAGATATTGATACACTTGCTGAGGCAGAAGGCGGGGTCATATTGTGGCCCAAAGCAGATGTTGTCTATACTACTGAAATTGTAAGATAAATTTACATTGATTTAGACTGTTAATGTGTATATATGAGGTCAACTGATCTGAAATTATATATACAGGTTAAAAAGAAGACACCAGGAGCACCTAGGCCTCCACCTCCACTTCCCGCATTACCAAGTTGGGTTCCAACTGACCTAACATACCCATTAGGTCCTGCTTGTAGGGGAATGGCATGTTGGCTACGGGCACATAATATACATTGCCCTATAATTGTTTCTTTAGATGCAGATTATGCAGGTCAATCATACGATAGCTCTTTATTTATACAAGATATTATTGAGCTGTTTATGTATGCTTGGCTGAATACATTAATGATAGAGACATGGATAAGGTGAGATCTTGTTTATACATCTATATGCCTTGTGTAAGACCCGGTGATCTGGTTTCTTATATATTAATGCATACGTAATACATATTTTGCAGCTACTTAGTCGAAGATCAATGCAAACAATTTACATTTGATCATGTGGGATTTTTGATTCCATCATTGATTAGTATGGTAACTAAAGACCCCAATAGTGTTCAACAATACTGTATAGATGCTTTTACAATTTTTGGTCAGCAAAAGAAGACGATAATAATAGCTCCATTCAATGTCAAGTAAGTTTACTTTATTTATAATTTGGACTTAAGAAAATTCCATTTTTATTGTGCATTTTGAGTTATTAATTGTTAACTTTTTACCTCTAGCGGTAAACATTGGGAGTTACTAGTTATTGTCCCCGGGACGTTCACTGTTTATTATCTAGATCCCGCGGGAAGTACATTAAACACTAAAATTGGACACGTAATGAGAATGCCATTATTCTGGTGAGAAATATTTCATTTTTGTATCCGTTAACATCTGTTATTACATTACTATTTACTTATGCAATTTACTGTGTTATATTAACATGTAGGGGTTTAGATGCATTCAAAAAGGCTGGAGGAACGGTCCCAAGGAAAAAGAACCAGCCAATAAATTGGCAGAACGTACAAGTAAGTTCCCGACTCCAGTGTATATATTATTGTTGTGAATTGTGCTTAGTTGTATTATTTTGTATGTTTCAATTTATAGTGCGCTACACAAGACAACGGCTGGGCATGCGCATACTATGTGATGTGATTTATGCAGATGATTATCCGACATGCCGCATTGGACATCGATAACATACATGAGGTGTTATATATAGTCTCATTAGTTAGTATGAAATATATCAATCTTATTTTTATATTATTACTTATATATATACATCATTCTCTTTGCAGGTGTTTAAAACTAACCACACTATAGGTAAACGCTTAAAAAATATACATGCTCCATATACGATGGAAGCATTAGATGAAAAAGAGAAGAATGGGCAAAAGCCATAAAAGTAGTGGCAACTGTAAGATATAATTGGGATGTTGATAGCGATAATGAATGATACTTTGTAAATGAATATTTCTGAATGTTAATACATGTATTTGAATGTTTCTATATGTGTGAATGTGAGAATTGAATTGATGTCTGAATGTATCTACTTGTGTGAAATTTTCCTTGGGACTTTTACAGGTTTGTGGCCTGTTTGTAGGCTGATATCAATGGATGTCGTAAACCTGCAGTTTAGAAAACTAAACTGCAGGTTCTCATCCTGCTGACCAGCCATAGCAGGCCTACAAACTGATATAAAAAAATAGATATAGGCGTCGGTTATTTACAGAAAATCATCAGCAAAGACCTACAACGTCGATTATTGGACAAAACCCGACGCCTAATAGTACAAACAACCCGACCGTGCAGGATAGCACGGCCGTGGTGGAAAAGGCGTCGGTTATTCATATAAAACCGACGCCTATAGTACTAAACACAGCCGTGTAGGAAAGCACGGCCGTGTCGTCTTGAAGTATGGCGTCAGTTTTTTTATAGAAAATCGACGCCAAAAGGGTTCGCGCCATAGAATACAGCGTCATCTAGGACTCTTTATGCGTCGATTACCAAGTAAACACCGACGTTGTAGTCCATATAGGCGTCGGTCTTTTAGTAGATAACCGACGCAGAATGTGTCCTAGATGACGTCGTTTTCTGTGGCGCGAACCCTTTTGGCGTCGGTTATCTAGTAAAAGACCGACGCCTATATGGACTATTGGCGTCGATTAAAAAACCGACACCGAAGTGTTCGACCTTTAGCGGCGCCCACATAGGCGTCGGTCAGAAACTGACGCCAAAGGGGGTTAAACAACCGACGCCAAAGGCTGTTTCTGTAGTAGTGTGTTTGATGGTCTAACGGTCTTAAGACCGATTGAAGATTTTGATTCAAGACCGTTTAAGGTCTAAACGGTCTTCAAGACCGTTTGAAGGTTAAGAAATCACAATACCATTTGAAGATAAGGTACCTCAAGACCGTTTGAGGTTAAGTAGAGTCTTGGATGGATGGAGATCGAAGGGTTACATTTTGATCCACTTTCAATGGTCTCAATGTTGATGGTTCAATGAGTGCAAACCCTAAATTGATCGGTTGAAGAAAAACCCTAATTGATCCATTTGGTTTCAAGGTGGCTACCAAACGGTGTTGAGAGCATTTGAGTCCAAATGGTCTTCAGACCGTTTGGAGGGAAAACGGTCCCAAAATCGTTTGAAGTTTAAGGAGGTCAAAACCGTTTGAAGGTTCAAAAGTATCAAAACTGTTTGGAGATCTAATAGTCTCAAAGCTATGAAAGATCAATTAACCTTGTGATTGTTAATGATGTTTATCAAAGATAATTATAATGGTTGTACCTTTAAGGTACTAGAGTGATTAGTACCCTTTGAGGGGTTAATCTTTGGTGCTTAAGGAAGAAATATCCCAACACACTATGCTAACCCTAAATGTGTGTACTTGAATGAAAGAATGACCTAATCTAATCTAGCTTGAAGTAATCAACATCCTAGAGAGGATGAGAGAGAGACGAATTCATACATGAATGATAATCATGTAGTGATTAAACCTCTACACTCTCAACATGAATAGAATATGTACTTAGGGTATGATCCTTGATAAATAGATCATGAAACCCTAATCCAGAAGGTTGATGTGCCCTAATTCTAATTTAGGGCAACGATAGGAGAAAGCCTAATTTAGGGTAAAGGTGTAACCCTAATCTAGGGTGATGTTATATGAAACCCTAATTTAGGGCAATGTTATGTGAAGCCCTAATATAGGGTGATGTTATAAGAAACCCTAACACATGGTAATGTTATGTGAAACCCCAATATAATGTGATGTTATATGAAACCCTAATTTAGTGCAATGTTATGTGAAGCCCTAATATAGGGTTATGTTCTAAGAAATCCTAACACAGGGTAATGTTATGTGAAACCCCAATATAATGTGATGTTATGAGAAACCCTAATCTAGGGTGATGTTATATGAAACCCTAATTTAGGGTAATGTTATGTGAATCCCTAATATAGGATGATGTTATAAGAAACCCTAACACAAGGTAATGTTATGTGAAACCCCAATATAATGTGATGTTATGTGAAACCCTAATATAGGGTGAATGTCATGAGAAATCCTAATTCTAATGAGGGAATAGTGAAGCTACCATTATATTGCATAGTGCTGATATGTAATTGATATAACTGTTATCATGTATACTAACCATGCAGGTATCATGAGATGTTGGGCATAGCCTGGTATGAGCTATGATGCTTTATTATTGAAATTGTTTTATGGGCCTTTTAAGTCATAATATTATTTGTAGCCTAGAAATAGATAACAAGAGATTAAATGGGCCTTGAAGAGCCATGTGAGATGCTTGTGTAACAAGTATCATGTTTACCTTGGTCAGATGACCTGAAGGTATCAGTTACCTAATATGTGGTAACAAGTGTTCTTTGATGAACTGAGGGTTTGAATACCCGTATTCCATAATCATGATGATGAGATGTTAAGGGATGAGATTTCCCATGATGTGACAAGGGATTGAGATCCCAATGTTTTATAAAGCTTTGAGAAGTATTTGATAGAAGTATTACACATTCTTTGTAGCATTTTTTATAATAATTTATGTTTGAAAACATGATTGATGCTAAAAGAATATGGTAATGCACTTAATTAATCAAGTACAATCTTTTCGTGTAGAGCCCTGACCATAGATCCATCATCGTCAGTAATTGGTGATGGTGAAACAGGTTTTCCTATGGGAATTCTTGGAATGCATATTTTGAATATGTGGGAGTAATGGGCAAAAATATCCTTACACCTAATAGGAATGACTGAGGGACCTGTCCTATGCACAGGAATGGTTATGGACCATATCCCAATAAGAGTATGTCTATGGGTCATAACTCCACAATACCAGGCATTGGCTACGGGCCATGTCCTGAAAAGAGTATATGCTACGGGCTATAACTCTACAGTGAAGATGCCAATATACCCTAGAAAGCTATTTAGCAGAGACACAAGATGTCCTGCATATGATCTCATACTGACCGAGATAGATGAGGTGATGGATTCCGGCTCTTCCATTGACCTATGTATGGTACCGATGTTTTACTTAATCGTGGTCGGTTGGAGTATGAACGGTATACCTCATCTCCTTAGGGCATAAGTATGATTGTAAAATGTAATCAGCCATGTAGTATATTTTCTCAAGGATGAAATACAGAAATCATTGGTTGATGTTACATTGCTTATTGTATCCTAAAGTGGATAAATAGTATGCATGTTCTTCATATCCCTTATTAAAAGAATATATGATCTACTGCTTATCACTTTATAGTTGTCATACTTTAAAAGGTGACATTGCTTTATTCTGTTTAATAATGATTAAATCATGTTGTTTAATGAAGATTCCTCTGTTCATTTTATTACTGTTCATCTAAAATAATAATGTTTCTGGCAGAGAGTTATATCTCTCACTGGGACGATTTTCAATTATCTCACCCCCGTGGGATTCAACCTTTTTAGGTGGACGAGGACGAGGAGGTAGAAACCCTATAACAGGGGAAGGACAGCAACAATAGGGACAGCAGTAACATCTCAGGTGGAGATATTGATTGTCGTGTCATGTATATATGAGTCCTATGAATCGTCTCTGTACTCTCAGGTCCTAGGAGTTAGTAGTTAGTGCTTTTATGAATCGATATGAGATTTTGTCTTGATGCCTTGAGGTTCTTATGTTGTCTGTGTATAGTTGTAACAAGGCAGTTGATGTTTGTAATTATGACGCGTCGTTCGGACAAAACATCATTCACCAAATGGAAGCGATCATTTGTAGCGGAATTACTGAAAAATCACTAAAAATTAAAACCATTTTCAAAGAGATCCAAACACAGGAAATCTCTTTTATCAAGAACCAATGTACTTTATTTACATCCTGGTTCATAAGTACATATTTTGTACCATCTCTTCTCGAGGATTCCAAGCATCAGCTTCCTTGATAAAACTATACATAGACAGCATAAGAACCTCGATGCATCAAGCCAAAATCTCAGATCGATTCAGTAAAGTACTAATTACTAACTCTGAGGACCTGAGAGTACAGAGACGACACATAGGACTCTCTATACAAAACATGACAGCCAGTGCCTCCACCTGAGATATCACTGTTGTCCCTATTGTTGTTGTTGCTGTTCTTCCCTCGCTATAGGGTTTCTGCTCCTTCTACCGTGTCTACCCAAAAAGTTGGATTCCACAGGGGTGAGACAATTGAAATTTTCCCAGTGAGAGATATAACTCTCCGCCATCAATATTATTATTGCAGTTTAATAGAATAAAACTAAGCAGAAGAAACATATATTTTTAACAACAGCTAAATCAATATCTAAATAGATTAGAGCAATATTCTTATTCCAAGCATTTCAGCTATAACTTGATAAAGCATCATGTTACTTATCCAATAAGGAATTGAAGGACATATATAACATTTATCTGTCTAAGGTATGCTAAGCAAGGTAACATCAACCAGTGATCTCATATTTCAACCTTAAGCAAATATGCTACACGGATGATTACATTTTACAATCATTTTTAAGCCCTGAGGAGATGAGTTTACCGCTCATACTCCAACCGACCATTGCGAAATCGAAATTGGTACCATACATAGGTCAATGGAAGAGTCGGATTCCCATGACCTCATCCTCCTCAATCAGTGTGAGGACAAAATGCAGGACATCTTATGTCTCTGCTAAATAGCTTTCCAGGGTATCCTGACAACTTCTCTATAGACACTACTAAAAATATGGTCTTTAACTATAAAAAAAAATTGTAGCGAAAACCCCATATTTTGTAGCCAAAGTCTTTAACTACATATTTCTTTACACATACAAATTGTAGTATATGCTCGTATAGCTAAAGCCTTTAACTATATTTTTCAAATATGTAGTTAGATAATCCATTCACTACAAATTTATATATAGTCGGAAGCGTAGCTAGATATTGTCCTTACATATTTAAATATAAGTACAATTATAGCTAAATGTATGACTACAATTGCATATATAGTCACTATGTAGCAAAAAGATGAAGTTAATACATTTTATGTGTAGTTAATGTGTAGGGAAAGGCATTAGTTACTATATACATATATATGTAGTTGATTATACATCTAGCTACATATGTAGTACCATTTAGTACACATACATATATGCTTAGTTCGACTATATATATATATATATATATATATATATATATATATATATATATATATATATATATATATATATATATATATATAGTGTAATTTGTTAGTACACAAGTTCTTCTAATAACAAAATTGTAGTATCTAGAACAAGTGATACTCATTATGCCAACAATCTTACTTTCATTTATAATGAAGCGTCAAATGTACATGGGGAGGACGTATACCTTGCCCCTATTACACAATGTGCACAAAAAAAGGTATATACATATATCAATGATTCAGTGGTCTACTAACATCTTTGCCAAAGAGTTGTGTCTTTCTCAGCCAGTTTTAATATCCTTATTGTCTTCTTCTTTTGTTCAAGCTCTTGTTCAGCCAACATCGTCCAAAAGCACCCGAGATAAGAATATGAAAGGAACTCTCCAAGCAGAGATAGAAGGAATATTGTCACTATGTTTGCAGCTGTTGACAGTGACTATTCAAATATATGCATAGGTCTATGCAATGCAACCTTCTCATAGTAGCAAAGAGTCATATAAAATTGCAACATATTATGATACACTGTTGTGTCTGTGGCTGTTGATGCAGCTGTGACTGGGCGAGCTTGGGCTTCAAATGGAGTTGCATCGTCATGCTTCAAAGAGAAATGAACCACAAGATTAATCACAAATAGTATACATCTCTAGGACGTGAGTAGCTGAAAGCGCTTCAAAAATAACTCTATGTATAACAGTATAATAGGGAGATATGGACATCTACTGAGATAAAGTTAATATTCATATATGTCATAAGGTAAAGATCATCTTAATAGTTTAATAAAGATATATAAGCATTCATACATGGAATAAATGAAGGTTGCTATGAGAATAAGATGATAGAATTAGTACCTTGAAGAGACGAGAAGTGTAGGAAACTTCATTCACTTGTGCGGCCCCCAATATGTACTGTCAGATGTACCAAATTGTTAAACCACAATGTAAAGAGAAGAAATCAAATAAAAAACTTGTAAGCAGACACATGCAACTTCTGACTTTTTAGCATATACCTGTTAACGAGATCACTTATTAATCTTCCACACTATGACTCTTCATGAAGATATTCTAGGCCTCTTGCTGTTCCCAGGCAAATAGAAAATTGAGCAGAACAATCAAGTGCAAACTACTATTTCCTGAAACATAGAGCAAGGAGATAGTACCGAAGACTAAGGGTTAAAGATGCATGTTGTAGCTGTAATATATATAAAATTACATGTTTAGGCTTACCATTCTTCAGTTTAGGTTAAACTCTGACTTGCAACCAAGCTGATAGACTGACCTAGACAACTGAGATATCTTGTGATATGCAAGCCTAAACCATCCAACTAACATAGATCGGTAAATCTAGTGTAAAAAGACTATTCAACTGACCTGGAGATGTTAGCTATGGCAGGCTACTCCCGAGGCATTTGTTATGCACACCTGGAATCGTTTGCACATGCTCTTCCTTACAATTGATATCCTCCAAAGGGAAGGATCAAGCCTTGCATCCAAGTGTTTCCTGTATAAATAATAAGTAGAGATCAACACCCGTGTGCTACTTAATTATTTTATGGTGAACAATATATATAATCAGGCATGAAAATTATATATTGAACTCAGAAGCACTCAAATTAGAAATACGCCCAGCTTTTTTTTTTAATAAAAATAATAATAACTTAAACGATAGGAAAGCAGAGCAAATGTACCCACTGACAAGACCACTCAAAATAGTCAGAGACAATAAGACAAAAGCACATTGATCAACTTACAAATAAACTAAACGAGTTTTTTCAGGCGAAGAGGCGAAGGAGCAGCACTCTGGATTGAAGGCTGTAGCAATCCACGCTCAAAGAAGATCAGCAACGTTTGATGGCAGTTCCTCAATTACTACGTTGTAGAACTTCTGGATGTCAAAAAGCATTCTCTCATCCTCATGGGTGACAAAGTTGATTGCAACACCCTTCCTTCCAAAACGACCACTACGACCAATACGATGCAGGTAGTTTACGGGCTGAGTGGGTAGATCATAGTTGATGACAAGAGAGACATGTTGGACATCAATACCACGAGCAAGGAGATCAGTAGTAATGAGCACACGAGACGATCCAGAACGGAACTCCCTCATAATGATATCTCTAGTGTTCTGGTCCATGTCACCATGGGTAGCCGACACTGTGTGATCCCTGCTCCTCATCTTGTCAGTGAGCCAATCCACCTTGCGTCGGGTGTTCACAAACATGACACTCTGGGTGATTGCAAGTGTCTCGTACAGATCGCATAGAGTTTCAAGCTTCCACTCTTCCTTCTCAACATTAACGTAAAACTGTTTAATACCTTCGAGAGTAAGCTCATCACACTTCACAAGAATCCTAATAGGCTTGTTCATGAACTTCCTGGTGATCTCCAACGCCTCAGGAGGCATTGTAGCAGAGAACACACCAACCTGAACTTTGGATGGGAGAAGCTGGAAGATATCATAGATCTGGTCCTTGAAACCACGGGAGAGCATTTCATCAGCTTCATCCAAGACGAACATCTTAATGTAATCAGGGCGAAGAGACTGCCTGCGCAACATATCAAAGACACGTCCGGGAGTCCCAACAACAATGTGAACACCACTGGAAAGAATCCTCTGGTCTTCACACACACTGGTTTCACCAACACAGGCATGAACCTTGACGCCCAAGTAATCACCAAGTGCCCTCATGACCTTCTCAATCTGCTGAGCCAACTCTCTAGTGGGAGCAAGAACAAGAGCTTGGGTCTCAACAAGGGTGTACTCGAGCTGCTGCAAAATTCCAGAGCAGAAGGTAGCAGTCTTTCCGGTACCAGATTGAGCTTGCTGGATCACATCTAGCCCTTTGCAAAAAGGAACAATTCCTCTTTGCTGAATAGCCGATGGCTTCTCAAAACCATAGGCATAAATTCCACAAAGGAGATTCTCATGAAGACCCATGTCATCAAAACTCTCAAATACTTCATCCCAGGAAGTGAAAAAATCTTGCCCATCCGCATTAAGCAAGTCATTCAATCTGGCATCATACTGACGAGCGTCAAAAGCAGATCCTTCAGGTGCCAGCCCCGCCATGATTGCAAACTTCTAGATGTAGATCGCACCGGAGATGGAGAGCAGGCGATGGTATTTTTAGATGGTATTTTTAGATGTGGACTGAATGATAAAGTTGAATGTTGGAGAAAGGCATTGGAATCAAATGGATTGATCATTAGAAGGAGCAAAACTGAGTATATGCATTGCAATTTCAGCCAATCTCGCAGTGTGAATGATGGAGCCAAGTTGGACGGATTTGATATACCAAAATGTGACAAATTTCGTTACTTAGGTTCTATTATTCAAATAGACGGGGATGTCCAAAATGATGTTTGTCACCGGATCACTACAGGATGGTTGAAATGGTGGAGTGCAACTGGAGTTTTATGCGATCAGAAGATCCCTCTCAGGTTAAAAAGTAAGTTTTATAGAACAACTATACGACCAGCCATGCTCTATGGGAGTGAATGTTGGGCGGTGAAGAAACAAGGTCTCAACAAGATGAACGTGGCCGAAATGCGTATGCTGAGATGGATGTGTGGGAAGACAAGAAAAGATCGTTTGAGAAATGACTATATCAGGAATAAAGTGGGGGTGGCGAGCATTGAGGACAAGTTGTGTGAGGGCCGACTCAGATGGTACGGACATGTGCAATGCAGACCTACTAGTGCGCATATACGAAGCAATGCTATTGAGCCAAACACTATAAATAGAAGAAGAGGAAGGCCTAAATTAACATGGGATGAGCTTATAAAGAGAGATTTTGAATCTCTACTTCTCAATCAGAATATGACCCATGATAGAGCTGAATGGAAACGTAGGATCCATGTAGCCGACCCCAACATAGTTGGGATTGAGGCTTAGATGATGATGATGATTTTTAGATGTGGACTTTTAAACTGCTAACAAACAATATGAATTCATAACCAAGATGAATCATACTTATTTTTTCTTTAGAAAATTCAGTGTAAATATGTTAGTAGTTGTACCATTTTTTGGCATTTCTAGCACCCTTTTATGTTCAAGGATAACCCATGTCGATCATTTAAAATAAGATAAGCCAACAACTAGAAGAATCCCAGGAAGTAAACTTTAATAAACTTACTGATCCTCCCTTCTAATGGGGGGCACCACCAACCCAGCAGGACCACCTATTGAGATAATTTGATCATGTTGAAGTTGCAGTAAGATCTAGATACATGAATAGTTTCTTTGCAATGAGTAACTCATCACCATTCATCAACTATGACTATAAAAAACCACCTGAAATTAGAAGTAGCTTAAGCCAGCTTTACAAGAAAGGATTTACATATAAACACATCACATATTCAACACATGGCCTTCAAATTTACACAAGACGGTAATATACAACAGCAAACCAATATGATTAGCTATTGAATAAAATGCAGACCATGCACATTAGATAACAACACATCCTGAGTCTCAAACAAGAGTTTCAATCCCCAAGTACACAGGCTTAAATGCATGAAAAAATAGAGTTGTACAACCACAAGACTTAAGTTGCATTTTCTTACCTTGTGGTTCTTTGCTTATGTTATCAATAAAGAATCTTTGTTACATATATATCTTGATATTTGGAAATAATCTCCTTTCTGGAGATTATGGTGGATGGTATCAACCTCATGGTTTTTGGCACTGTACTTGTGGTATTCATTTATGATTTAATGTCATAGAATCATACGTATTCTAAAAATCATATATACTCACTTGTGATTGAAATATCTTATTTAAGTTTCAAGAAGAACAAGAATTTGTAGTTGACCCAACTGTCTGCACAACATGCACTAGAGACTCAATCGGACCGCAACAAGAAACATGACCTAGACCTATCCAACTAATGGCAAACAGAGTTAGACATTGCATGATTAATTTTGGGCATATGAATGACGCTACACTCTCATGTTAGAGTGCTTTTTACCTCTCATCTGCTCTGATGCAGATGGTGCATGTCCAGTGTGTTCTTTATGCCATTAAGCTTTAACATGAGAGTGTAGCAAAACGGAGTCCGAATGAATGGATTCAACAACCAAATGATGATGCACTTCAAGAATCCAGTCATGGTAATGCAATCATTTCAGTAATAGCATTTCTAGGAGAATTCATGTTCTTGTACTCTGCAATGCTGATGTGGTTATGCACTAGGAGTTCCTGGAGCTCAGTAAGAGAAGACTGAATGTGTTAGGTAATTGTTAAAATAGCTAGCATGGTTAGCGTGCAATTAGAAAACACATCATATGTAGATTTGCTTAGTTCATGCAAGTCAAACTCCTAAACATCTGAGAGCTCAGCAAGAGTCTGAGTGCAAGACTCAATAGAGGAGCTTATGCCTAGAACTTAGACTCTAATTATCCATGCACAAGGCTATAATAGGAAGCAATAGTGAGGTCCTATTTTTTATAAAAATAAAGATAAACGAACATCATAAGAGTATAGATATGAAAGCATGGGATATTAATGATACTCAAAGAAGTTCCCAAAAGGCATCAGTTCCTTTCTAAACTTGGTAGAACTAACAGTTGGCCTAACCAAATTAAAATGCTGGAAAAATAGGACTAGATCTAAAATTAGGAGTATGACTTTCCAAAATAACATATCATCAAAGATGACATGCTAAATGCTAATCCCGGAGTGTTCATGAAAGTTGAGAAGCGTCATAAGATGGGTACTTTAATAAATCACAAACGTTGAAAAAAAATCATTACAAATAAGAGAATGTACCAAGTACACTCTAGTGTATTATGAGTGGCACACCATACACTGACACAAACAGGAAGATCGACAAAAAATAGTGCAAGCACCTAAAAACAGAGGAATTGATCATTACTAAGACGACACCCTATTCTGCCATTTACACAAACAGAATAACATATCCCATGCTCTCTAGTAGTTATAAAAATGTATATTCAATTCTTTATCACTTTCATTAGATATGTATGCATATTGTTCTCTTTTGTTTCAATTAGAGAATGTTAGAAGATCTTGATTTATTATATTTATAACATAATTTGTATCCAAGGAAGTAACCATAACTTCAGTACTATAAAAACCACTCAATGAATTCGTCAATGCTAAGAAAACTCACACAAATAGGAAGACAAATTACAATCTGCTTGAACATAATATAAAAAATGTACATCTTTTAGGACATATAAATAATTAATCTCATTAATCCATGAGGCATGAGATTATTTTAAGTAGAGTCAAAGATGTACATAATTCAGCGTACAGAAACAACCATTTAGAAACCAATAGTGGCCCCTACAAACCTCAGGTACAACAGCCAATACTTCAAAGAGAAATGCAAAATCTTTCATCAACTCAGTGAGGTTCTCTTCATTGACTTATGATTCGCAAGAAATGCCAGTCTTTTTTAAAAGTAAGACGTCAAAGCATACAAGGCCTTCAAAAGAACTCTTTAGAAGGACAACTAAATGAATGGTGCAACAGAAGACAACAAATCCAAGTAGACCATGAATCAGCTAGTGAGACAGTCAAACTCAAAATAAATAACGTTTCATACTTGCTTCCTAAACACTTACTTGTCTTCGTGCACCCTGGAGTTTCTCTCTCTCCAGATCCAGTGCACTATACATAAACGCAAGAGACGAGATTACCAAAACAAGCTACAAAACGGACATGAATGAAACCATACAGGATATTCCTACATGAGTTTCTCATCACCTTCTCTGGGCAATAGAATGGCTTTATTTAGGCATTAGGACACAATATCATGGGTATGTTAGACGTTTTTCCAACCACTCAATGGAGTGATGAAAACACATGTTTTATTTTGTCATAGTATAATTTGGAACACTTCTAAAGGAATGTATAACAGTCTTGATTTTCATTGTGATACATTCCTACTGAAGATGTAATTTAACCAACATAACTATGCATGATTAAATTTAGGATCTAACCAATATGGCAAAGGGATTAATATGTCATAGTTACATGAATGAAAGTTGTACATTATGACGGTAGGTTCATATTTATAACATGATATAAGGGACACTAAGGTGGCAGCCATATGAAAATAGCTAAAGAACATATATACTCAACTAGTTTGTGATTAGTCTTTAGAGCAGCCTCTTCATCTTTTGTTGACAAGAGGTGGTACCAAACATCAAATGAAGAAAGGATCCGAGTTTAGAGAGTTTGAGCTTGTCCTGCTACTTGTTTTCATCTATTGTATGGATGAAGAGAATGAGAACGCCATAGCTGATTCCCAACTACAAATCTTACATTATTGAAGAATATCTTAAAGTGACTATTAGAAAATATGCATTGGATAATATAATTAAACAAACAATCGCTTAGAACAAAGTGCAAATTTGAGTTCTACATCTACAGGTGGATAAGGAAGATCAGGGGGTGTAGTACTTGTCATGTTAGTATTGTGGTTTCATAAAAGCATTGTCACCATGTTCACTGTTATCAGAGTGCACATTTGGGATTGTTTATTGCCTATCTCCAAACAAGACCACTCAGGATTTTCAAGATCAAAATAGAAAGTTGGACTAAACAATCAGACTAATAGAGTCAACAAAACAAATAGACAGTCTAAGTTGATAGGGGATAATAGTAGCTTCGCACACTAGGTTATCTTCCTAAGATAGTGTGTGAAGTATGTGTTAAATCTGTCTAATTGTCAAAAATGAAAATTCTACTTGTGTATGGATTGTGAGCAGAGGATATCAGGTGCTAGAATACCCAATTAGGAAAACAATAGGTATTTGGCAGTACCAAACATAGCCTAGTTAAAATCTATTTCCAACACTGATACTGACTGTAAGTGACTATCCATTTTTAAGATGTTTTATGACATGTTAACATGGTGAATTCGTGTCAGACCAGTTGTAGATTGGTAGTCCCTAATTTTGTAAATAGTTAATTTGTCCAAAAAAATTCATCCATCTATCATTTATAAGAATTGTTGAAATGTCAATATGATCCTTTGTACATGTGTATACAAGGAAATAAGCCCTTTCACCATGTTAAGCCTTCAAACAAATCTCAGATTAATGTCCTATTCACTTTTACTCTCTTTCAACCCACTAGGATCAGACATGATGGTGCTAAGAATAACCCTTCTTCACATATTGTGATTGTACCTAATGCTAACTTTGATGACATCTCACTCATCTCCCATTACCTCTGTGATTATACCTTCATCCTCAAGTATTATACTTTGCAGCTTATTTATCCATTCTACTTTATCACTTGCAGTCTCAGCCTTCAATACAAGATCGTAACTACAAAAGCACCAATGAAGTTGGATATATTTGACTATCTGGTTCCCAACAAACCATACCTAGTCATTTTTATCTACATCACCTATGTAATGCCTCCCAACATAGTGATGATTTGGAGATACAGTGCAGATAAAATGAACTAAAATCTAGATATTATGGTTCATAACAGGAGCTAAACTAACAAGACACGTAATGAACTAATTTGAGAACATTTTTATCTTTAGAATACACTTCTGATCCATATTGAACCATTTTACTTGTTGTTCATGGAGAATTTGAATTGCCCTATTCAGTTTGATTCTCTTAATTGCAATGACCTAAGTTAGTAAAGAATGGTTTCAGTGACTGTGAAAATAGAATGATGTAGGCAGGCTTGCCAGAAGCCACCCCATCATGTAGCTAGGGGAGTACCTATAATTCCCTCAGGCTGGTGTACATGGAGATCTTGTCACGTAGTCAACTAAAGCCGATCCGGCATCGTCCACCAACATCATCAGCTAATGTCAATCAAAGCAACTCAAAGTCAGAGTCAGCAGTAGCTAACATCTAAAAGGGGGAAAACAGAAGTTGTTTACTCACCACAATGGTAAGACCCCGGAACGCATCCAGTGCAGCTACTCTCTTAGTCTTCTTCTTCGACGCATCCCCCGGATCCAAAGTTGTAACTTCCTCGACGCTCTCATTCCCCTCGGCTGGCTGTTTCTTCGAAAGAACAGTAGCATCGCATTCCCCTGCTTCAACGTCGACAGTAATGGAAGAAGGGTTGTAGTGTTGTTGCTCCGCATCAACCTTGACCACATTTGCCATCTGTGCATATGATGCCTGCAACCAATAGTGCATATCAAAAAAATGATTGAATCAAAGAAATTCATTATTTTATGCTCAAGATGAGGAATATGTTTTAGAGGAAGTTAGGGATTTTAGAAAATAGTCAAGAATCATATAATATTTTCAGAGGAAGATAGGGACTCTAGAAATTCATTTGGTATAACACCAACATAAATTTGCATCCATTAGTGCTGGAAAATGTGTACATGTAGCAACTTAAACTAGCTTCGTAAGAAAAGGATTTCTAGATAAAGATAACACATTCAACAGAAGGCCTTCAAATCTCACAAGGAAGTAAAGTTAACAACAAATTGATATGATTAGATATTCAATCAACAACATACCAACCTCACCAGATCACAACACAGCCATAACTTCAAAGAAAGATTCAAACCAACATTCATCAACCCAGGCCCATCCAAACTAACAGAATCTGCTGCACCTATCTTCACAATTATCTTGTCTTCAACTGAGCCCTGTAAGATCTTATATATGTAGAATCTCAATAGTCATTCCTTACTTGTTTTGGTGAAATGGAACCCGATTAGGTTCTTTCTTGGTAAAATAAATGAGGAAGTCAAATGGATACAATTGAGTGCATAGGCAGGTGCAATTATCTAGCTAACTTACAAGAAGAATGTGACAGTATGATAATACACCTCTACAATAGCTTTTTCCCTCAGTATGCAAAAATAATTTAAATCATATGTGAAAAAATCAACCTATTTTTTATTTTGGCTTGTTACATTGTTGTAACTTTGCTTAAGCCTTTATTTCTGTTGAATTCATTTCTGGAAAAGAAGCCAGCCTGTTTCTCTCATCTTGTCTGTGTACATAATCAAGAGTTACTTTATTCAACACCTCTTTAATATGAAAGGTAACATAAACTTCCTGCCTCACATGTGAAGCTCTACATAGACCACTCTAGCTCCCAACAATCCATGACAACCTTCATGGCATGCACACAATGTGTTGTGGAAGCTACTCATTGAAGAAGTTGCTCCTTGAACAAATAGAGGATCAACACGTAGTGGCTATGAGGCATCAGAAAAAGAAGATACCAAATTGCAAGTTTATGGAAACTCTACATACTTTAAGTGATGTACATATGAAAAATAGATAATTATACTCTATCTGTATTTCCTTCCAGAAAAATGAATCAATAGTCTAAGGTAAATCAAAAGCTTCTGGAGCAGCTTTATTCCTCACATATACACTATTTTATCACAAGAAGAATAAATTGATCCAAGCATGATGTACTGGTAAAGAAATACAAACATGCTCTGAAATTGTTGACAGCCTTGCCATAAAAGAGGTCTAAATGTTAACCAATACTATAGAATATTCATATCACGGTCTTATGTAGCAAGAGAAATGGAAAACAATGATGTAATGGTGGTTCGGATGACAATCCTTTCTATATCGAATGAATTGACAAGCTTTACATCAAACAAAAACTTTATTCTAAACCTATAGAAAAGAGGAAAAATAGCATCTACATAATTCTGAAGGAACTTTTATTGTTTGCCTCACTTGCCTCGCTCCAAGCATTTTACCTATAATAACAAAAATAATTATCTAAAACCATTATATAGACATGTTACAATTATAGCACATTGAAAGAAAAAAATTACCGAACAATGAGTAGCTTCTTTGGCCAAGCTATTATTGACCCGATTGCATCTTCAATGATTTGATAATTGTCAAATGGTCTAACCAGTTGCTCTTCAGGTTTAATTGCCACACCAATGCAAACAGCAGCAAATGCAGACCCTAACTTTCCTCCTCCTATTATAAGGTCAGGATTCACACCTATCACTTGTCCTTGAGCTACAATTGACGTTCCATCATCGAAACTTAACAACCTCATGACCTATAAGTTGTACGGATTACAATGTAAAATTTTAGATATCAAGAATCGAAGTTATTAGGAGTTTTTTTTGTTTAAAAACTTGTCTTTCTGTAATGGTGGTTCCGCTACATGCCTTTTGTGGCATGGGTGTTCCTTCATTCCTAATTGTTTCCATATTCTACAATACAAAACACTTATGAAATTAATAAAATCATAACTTATAATTATTACTAAAAATTTGAATAATTACTTGATTTGCTTGAAATGGAACACTCTCGCTTGAGTTTCCCAAAATTATTGCTTCGAGATGTTCTTGTCTTTTTTTCAGATCTGACAATTCTATTTTTTGTGACTCACATATGTGTTGTAGGTCTTTGACTGTACCTTCAAAACCCTCAACATATGCCTGACTAAACTCATTACTCTCATGGTTCACACAAGCCTTCTTTGCACCCAATATTTGATCAGCAATTTCATCTTCATCAAGATTTGCATCATTGTTTTCAACTGCTGATTGTAACTTGTCCTACAACAGTAACCATAATGATGATAAAAAATTGAGCAAATAAAGTCAAATATGTCATGAATAATTTTATACTTATAATTAGTTCAGCTGATTTTGCATCTACAGGAGTACCGTCCTTCTTCTTATGGGTAGCAACAAACAACTACAATCGACTAACGGGACCCCCTTTATTCTTTTGTTGCAACTGTTATTACCACACAAATAAAGTATAAGTAGAGTGTGAATGTGTTATGATATTATTATAAGTATGTGGCAAATCACTCACATTCGCTCTCACACAAGCATAGGGCATCGACCCCGATGTATGTCGTGTGGTAACAAACTTTCTACTCATACTATTCTTTGCACTCCGTAACTGCAGTTCATGAACATTAACCTTATCACCAATAAAAACTAAGAGAAGACATCATATATAACTAATTATCTTACCTTTCCGTCATTAGAGTCCCAGAAATTCACAAGAAAAGCCCACTGCAATGGGTCAACACGGGAAGGACAATCATTAAGTCTGTCTGTTTTGTCTTTGTGGTGCATATAATTTTTTCTTTTGATTTCAGATTTGAAGTTTCTCCAACAATCCCTAACTGTGCGTAGAACCGATTTCTTTCCCTTTGAGTCGATAGTAAATTTCTTCTGTTAAATGAAAAATAGAATGAATATAACAAATATACACTTCAATAACACTTTACTAAAATATATTACCAAGATATAATTCCATATTTCAGTTTTCTTTCCAGCTGGTACTTGTCACCAATCCAAGTAATCCAAGGGTGCCAGTTGTGAATTTCTAGAAATTGTTCCCAAAAAAGAAGACAAGTCATTTTGATGAGGTCCAATTGGTTCTCCATTTTCATCCAATGTGATTGGTAATTTTGCATCCCCTGTCTTACTCCATAATCGAAGACACTTAGAATAGCCTCGTTTTTTATTATACACAGCACCACCTAAAAATTTAAAACAATATGAGGCAATTATTTTTAAAATATACATATAAATGCTAAAATATTAGGTAATAGCTAATTGGTGTAAATTGTTGATTAGAAACTTATGTACCTTCATCATGATTAGCAGTAGTTTCTTGATCAACCAATTTGAAGTCCTCATCATTTACATGATTGGTTTCGACCTCATGATCTATATTGTCATTATCAACAGAATGATCAGCTCTCATGTCATTATTTGCCAAAGAATCCCTATGACCAGCTCCAACCTCATGATTGATATTGGTTGTATCAATTGAATGACCAACTCCGGTACCACTGCTTGCCAAAGAATTAGCCTTATGAATAGAATGACCAGCTCTGATGCTATTGTTTGTCAAAGAATTTCTATGATCAGCTCCAACCTCATGATTTATATTGGCATTATCAACACAATGAGCAGTTCTTGTACGGTTGTTTAACAGAGACATCCTTCCACCGATTGGAACATCCTGATTTATCATTGACACATGCGGATGCTTCTCTTTTCTGATGTGTACTTCAGCATTTTTGCTGCTGAAAACAGATGATGCACCAACCTTTTTATTAGTTTTATTACTCAAATCAGCTTTAGAACTTCCAAGATCAGCATTAACTGAACCAATATATCCTCCTTTCATTCCCAAATCAGCATTAACAGAACCAAGATAACCTCCATTCATTCCCAAATCAGCATTAACTGAACCAAGATAGCCTCCATTCATTTGCAATCGTTTAGACATTCCTACAAACATAAATATTAAGACAGAATCTTACAACTATAAGTACAAAATGATAATAGATAAATTATATGTCACCGTACCCGCCAATTTTCATTTAATTACTCCATTGTTTGCATCATCAGTTTCTCGTGCAGACAATAATTGTGAACGTCTTTTCAACATCCTGAAAATATAATGCATAACAAATATTAATAAAACAAAACTATAACCATAAAAATATAGTTAAATAATAATGGTTGTAGGGGCTACCTGATATAAACATTATAAAACAGTTGCTGATTCGATTATTGAGAGAAAAACAAGTTTGCAAATTTTAAGAGAAATAGAATGCATATTAAAGGAAGAACAATGGTATTGATAATTAATAATAAATGAATAAAACTAAATTCTTATAACGCTACATCAAGATACAAAATATTAAAAACTACATATGATAGATCACGACGATCTCAATCAAGTTGCTCGTCATTTTTGCCATCGTAAAAAGTTACACCCTCCATATCTTCTCTAACCAAATCAGATCCATCAAAAACATCGCTAAAAATAGATTCCCAATCATCTGCATGAGAATCTTCGAGTACGCATGTCCCATCCATGAAATTTTTAGTAAGCTTCTCATCCATGTCATAAGTATTACGTGGTGTCGTCTGCACGACAAAGCTCCACCCACGGTGATTGATGTCAGCCAGATAAAAGACTTGTTGTACTTGAGAGGCCAATACAAATGGATTTTCAATTAAGTCAATGAGTTTTAATTTGACCATTGTAAATTAATTTTCATCTTTTTTGACGCCCTTGTTTGCATTGACCCAATCACCTTTAAACAGTACAACTTTCAGTTGTTCATAGTAACTAATCTCAAAAATCTCTCGGAGTACCCCATAGTATGTAACTTGACCCAATTTAGGATTTTTGTCCTTGGAACTGGAAAAACTTTCTGTCTGGGCATTCACCATTATCCCACTATTCTGGGTTTTTTTACCATGTTCCCCCTCCTTGGTTCAAAATCTATATCCATTTGTTACATATCCATTGTATTTGTTCGCCATATTTTGTGGTCCCCGAGCTAGAGTTAGTAGATTTGATGGCAAATTTTCTGACTTGGCCTTCTCTTCAATATGTATACATTATGAATTGAGTTATTAATACAATGGTTTAACAATATTAAATGAAATTAATGTTATAGACTTACATGCTTCTTAAACCAATCACTAAAAGTGTTCATATGAATATTACTGATTTCCCAATGTCTTACATGCGGATTCAATTTCTTCACGTGGCGAATGTGTTCCCTGCTAACAAGTACATAAGTCGTGTGTAAAAACATCTAACGGTGAGCATGCATATTTCTTAATAATTTAATGAACTCACTCCATGAACGGTTCAACTGCAACACAATTAGATAAAATATACTGATGTGCAGTTTTCAGCATCACATCTTCAAGATAAACAGGAATACTCTTTCCTATTCGATGCCCTTTGTGTGAAAATATAGACCAATCATCATCAGTAACAATATCATCATCTTCAACATCATTTCTAGCCAATTTTGTGAACCTTGTCTCTACCCCAGAGAGATACCTTGAACAAAATGTTACACATTCGTCTGCCAGGTAACATTCTGCTATGGAAGCTTCTGGAGCAGCTTTATTCCTCACATATTCTTTCAAAGTTTTCAAGTATCTATAATGATAAATAGAATTTGTTTTAAATCAAAAATTATATTTGATAAAATTTTAGTCAAACAAATAGTAAAAACATACTACCTTTCCACTGGATACATCCAACGATAAAATGGTGGTCCAGCTATCTTAGCTTCTCGTGGAAGATGAATGACCACGTGCTCCATTATGTCAAAAAATGAGGGCGGGAAAATCTTCTCCATGTTTCATAGAGTCACCACAATTCTAGATTCTAACTTCTCAATAGCATACGGATTTATCTCTTTTGAGCATATGTCTTTGAAAAATCTAGACAACTCAGTTATCACAGTTGTGACATTCTTGCTCGGTAACACTACCCGTAAAGCCAATGGCAGAAATTGTTGCATTAATATATGGTAGTCGTGACTCCTTAATGCCAACAATTTTCTTTCTTTGATGCATGCATTTCACGAGATATTGGAGGAATAACCATCCGGAACCCGTACAGACTTCAAAAACTTACAGAATAATTCTTTTTCCTCTTTTTTCAAAGTAAAACAAGAAGGTGGAATAATATTCTTACTTCCGTTCTTGATAATATGCAGTCTAGGTCTTATTCCCATCTCTAAAAGGTCATAACGTGATTTTTCATTATCCTTTGACTTGTCCATCCCAAGTAACGTGTGAATCAAACTCTCACATACATTCTTTTCAATATGCATTACGTCAAGATTATGACGAATAAGGTTGTACTTCCAGTATGGCAACTCAAAGAAAATGCTTTGTTTTTTCCAATTGTAAGGCATATTGTCTACATCTCTGGTTTGAAATAAAACTTGATTTCCAGACAACATCTTTGGAGCAGGTCTTAATTCTTCTTTTCCATCAAATGAGGACACATCCCTACGAAATTTATGATCCATCGGAAGGAACCTCCTGTGGCCCATGAAACATTGTTTCCTACTATGTGGTAGTCTAATAGACCACGTGTCCTTATTGCAAACAGGGCATGCATCATACCCACTAGTTTGCCAACCAGATAAATAACCATAGGCAGGGAAGTCATTTATCGTCCATAGTAAGGCGGCACGCAATTTGAATACAGCTTTACGATCAGCATCGTAGGTATCAACACCAACTTCCCACATTTCTTTCAACTCTTCAATCAGAGGTTGTAAGTAGATATCTATCTTCATTCCTGGTTGAGTTGGACCAGGAATAATCATAGAAAGGATAAAATTAGGTATCTTCATGCATAACCATGGTGGCAAATTGTACGGAATCAATATGACTGGCCAAATACTATGTGAGTTACTCATCATGCCAAACGGATTAAATCCGTCAGATGCTAAACTAAGACGCACATTACGAGAATCAGATGCAAAATCAGCATCCATGTTATCAAATGTCTTCCATGCAGGTGAATCTGTTGGATGTCTTAAAACTCCGTCCTTGGTGCGACTTTCATCGTGCCACCGCATTAGTGGTGCGACTCTAGAGGACATAAACAATCTCTTCAACCTAGGAGTCAAGGGAAAGTAGCGCATAACTTTACAAGGAACTCTTTTCTTTTTAATTCCCATACTTTGTGCACCATCTACATCAGTTTCAGACTCTATATATCTAGAAACATGACAACGCGGGCATGAGGTATTATTTGCAAACTCCTTGCGATACAAAATGCAATCATTTATACAGGCATCAATTTTCTCGTAGTCAAGACCAAGGTCCCTAATTATTTTCCTTACTTCATAGTATGATCCAGGCTACGTGTCACCCTCAGGAAGCAAATCCTTCAAAAGTTCGAGCAGCTCAGTAAATGATTTATTGCTCCAATGATTGCTACATTTTATATGGAACAACCTCACGACGGTATACAACTTGGAATATTTCTTATTTCCAGGATACAACTCTTGTGCAGCAATCTCTAATAATTTGTAGAATTGCTCAACTTCTTCATCGTCAACAAATACAAATGAATCATCGTAGTCATTGTCCATAGTTTCTCGACAGTTTTGGACTCCATATGCATCGTGCAACATGTCTCTCATATCATCAAACGGCATGTTGTCTTGCATAGAAGAATCTTCCGTGGAATCAGAAGAAGACTCACCATGAAAAATCCAATCAGTGTAGCTACTGAAAAAACCATTCCATAACAGGTGCTTGGTTGTCACTTGACGATTGTGTCTTTGTGTATTTAGACACTTTTTACAAGGGCATAAGATAGTCTCATTCCTACTATATTTTTTGAAAGCGTCCTCTATGAATTTGACTACCCCAGTTAAGTACTTTGTACTGGTCCTGTCTTCCTCAATTATCCAGCTTTTGTCGATCATACTTCCCTAGATAAATGTAAGTAAACACATCAATATAATCAATATATACGTAGAAATTATTAATCAAACGGAAAGATTTTAAAAAAATTAATAATAAAGAAGGTTAAAAAGTATACATAAATTTAACACAATGAAAATTTAAATATATAAATAAGTAGAAAATCAATAAAGTATAATACCAATCATATTATACATTATATACTACATAATACTTTGACAAGCCATGTATATATCTATTTATCTATGACGTATTGGCAATAACTATCAAAATAGTTTTATCTTGTACAGAATACAATTGAGTTAGCATGTAAGAATGTAAGCCATGCATGTATAACATATACATATAGGTTGTTATACAAGCACATGAAAAACCTGAGATCAATGGTTATGTAGAGACTCATCTCTTTTAGGGGAGTGGTAGTCTATTATGTGAAGAGTCATCTCATGAATGGAATGAGCAGTTATATGTAGGTTAGTTTTATACATTTTCCATTTGCCTGCCAAACATCTTTTTGCTCTGGCTCTCTCGGCTTACATAAATTCTGGTTGGTTCTTCTATAACGAGTTTATGTATATTATTTAGAATAAGATTTCAGTAGAGTTGCACATATGTGTCAGTATACTCACGTGCTACCATCTTCACATCTCGCTTTATGGGTCTTTTCTGTCTTAACCAACTAGCTAGGCCACAACTTTATTAATAGCTCTATGAGTATGAGTTGACCATTATCCATTTGGATGGAAGATAACAAACATCCGTAGACAACCCTTCAAACCAGCCTACTCCACTCATTCAATACGGAAGGGGCAGTGAATCAATCTATGGTCAGGGAGATGAATTCTAGAAGTTGGGAGTCTATTGGGTGCATACGCTGTCCAACAGATATTAAACATTAATATCAAGTGACATCCCATCACCAACCAAGTGAATGTGCCACTTGGGAGATTCTACTGTAGAGGAGTTGTTGCATGTGGTCTAGACACTGAATGATGTTTAGTCCCTATGTGAAAATTGTAGAAGGATCCTATGTATATGAAGGTTGGTAATTGCCGATAGTTCCTCTAGATACTTGACTTCTAGGTAAACAGCAGCTCGCACTTCCAAAGCCTCTGAATGTAAAGGAAATATCTAATTGTAAATGGAAAATGCCACATTCTCTTTGGGGTCAATTAAAGAAGTAATATCCAATTGTAAATGGACTTGAGGATGTACAATGCAGTCTAATTGTAAACGCAATATCTAAATGTAAATGGACTTGAGGATGTACAACGCAGCCTATGATAGGAATGATGAGATTTGGAAGATAGTCTTAAAACAATAAACCATATTAAGACATGAGGTGGATCATGACCACAACCCAAAATCAGCTTAAACAAGTCAAATTTCATGTTGCTGAAGATATTCCAGAAACTAATGAATATAGATGTCAAATACTGCCTTCTTACTTGCTTTCAGTTACCAAATTCATATAGGTCATCAAATAGGTCAAATATGGATACTAATTTATGACAAGATGGATGTCTTCATATCTAAATTACAATAAGTCATGGTATTGGAAGGGGGAAAACTGTAATTTCATGTGTGAATGAGCTTTCATTTATGTAACTTTGTTCTAAACATCATGGCATTGAAGTCAATGACTCTAGGATGAAAATGATATTCGATGAAAATTTCATTCTTTAATTAGTGTGAATATATTGGTTTTTTCTTTCTAACCAGTTATGTATTGTATATTCATGATGGTTAAAAAAATGCCACTGAATTGAATGAGTCAAATGTGATTTTTTAAAAAAATACTCCTAGTGGGCATCTAATTATTCATCCAGAATTCGGAGCCCTGCTTTGGTGATGTTACCTGCCAGCAAAAGTTCCTATCCTAGAAAAGATCTAAAACCATGTTTCATCATGAATGAGGGTTAGGGTGTGTCATGGATGAAGCCTGAGGTATGCCACCCACTAATGTTTCTCATACTTTCATTATCTTATCTTTACTCAATAATTGTCAGACACAAGAAACTAATCTAGCCATTGTATCTAATCCAACTGTAGTAACTTCATTACATGCTATAGAACTAACATTGGTGGCTCTGTAGACATCTAGGAATTTAGTTTCTTTTACCACACCTTCCTTACAATGCAAAAGACCCCTAGTTGGTACACAGTGATACCTTGGCGGTCCAGACATTGATGATAAAAAATAGGATCACCATATATGCTTTTGCCGCACTTTATAAGAAAACTATTTCCTAGGAAATATTCATAACTTCAATACTATCAAAGACCACAGAATGAGCTATTCATTTCTACTAAACCAATATAGCTCAACAAATGAAAGATTACTAAAATATATTTACAATTGTACTTTACAAGAAAGCTATGTCCTAGGAAGTATTCATAACTTCAATACGATCAAAGACGACCAAATAGTTTATTCAGTTCTACTAAACCAGTACAACTCGACAACTCAAAGATTACTAAAATATATTTACAAAGATAAAAGGTAGTCATTCAAATGGATCATGATTAGATATAAAAATAGATTTCAAGTAGTTATTAACACAGTTGAAAAAATGTATTGCTCTCAACACATAAAGTTATACATTCATTCATCTGTGAGGCATGGGACTCTGGAAGAACTAGCTTTTTAAAAACAAGTTCCAGAAACTGCTTCTGCTTGGTGAATCAAACAAAGAGAAACTGTTGTAAAATATTTTATCCTAATGAATTTGGTAATATATTTAGAATAGATGAGTTGGGATTTGGTTCACTTATTGTAAGTGGTAGGCCACCACTCCATCCAGGTAACATTTTGAAAGGATAAGTTTTAACTTATTGCCTTGAATAATCCTAGATATCAAGAGGAAGTTCAGTATAGTATCAAAAAGTTGAGTCTCCTATAGATATTATATTGGAAGCTAAATTTAGAAGGAAGAATCTTAATATAGTTACAGACAATATCTAGAATGGTTGTAATTGGATTTCTAATATTAACACTCATTCCCTGGGAATGACTGTAGTTTGCTGGGATCCTCCTCAAATTGTTGTCAATAAAATTGATTGTAGTGAAATGAGTTTTGTGTCATGTAATAGTGAATAATGCAAGTTTGCTACCAATTGGTCGTGTCTTTCAGGAGTACCACATAGTAACATCCCGGAGTTGGGTTCTCTGGGGAACCTCCAGTGGTTGAACTTCAACAACAAAAGCCTTACAGGAAGCCTCCCTCCTTCGCTCGGCAACCTCTCCTCCCTTAATTCTCTCAAAGTCGCTTTCAACAACCTGGGAGGCAAAATTCCTGCTGAGCTCGGAAATATACCTGACTTAAGTAGTCTTAATCTGATTTTCAACCAATTCTCTAGTGTGGTTCCATGGAATCTATACAACTTTTCTTCTCTATACGGGCTTGGGTTAGGGAACAACCTCCTCTCTAGCACGCTTCCCCCTGATTTTGGTCGGAACCTCCCGGGCTTGACCACCCTCTTCATGTACGGCAACAATTTCGAAGGATCCATCCCTATGACCATAACCAATGCCACTGGGCTTCAAGATTTTGAGCTCAGCAACAACAAGTTCTCTAGATCGTTGCCGCCAAACTTGGGAAGCCTACAGAATCTAAAACTACTGCGACTTGGCGACAACCGTCTACAAGCTAAGACACCCGGCGAGTGGCGTTTCTTTGATTCCTTGGCTAATTGCAAGGAGTTGGAAGAGCTAGATCTGTCCAGTAACTTATTCGCTGGACCTATACCAGAATCCATTGGAAACCTCTCATCTAATCTCAAGTATATGATACTGAGGAGCAACTCTTTGTCAGGAACAATCCCTGCAAGCTTCGCAAACTTAAGTGGTTTGGTAGGACTGGACATGGAGAAGAATCAACTGTCTGGTACTATTCCTGATACGTTTGGAAGACTTCTCCAGCTAGAAGCATTTTCTGTCGACAGCAACAAGCTATTCGGAGAAATTCCAGCTTCATTGGGAAACCTTACCAAGATGAATGAGCTCTTTTTGAGCGGAAACAGCTTCGTTGGGAGCATACCCAGTAGCTTTGCCTCCTTCCAGAAATTAGGTATGTTTGACATCTCTTACAACAATCTAACAGGCGACATTCCTACAGGACTGCTCACAGTTTCCTCTCTGTCAAACTTTCTCAACTTATCTCATAATTCATTTGACGGTCCACTGCCTAATGAGGTAGGAAAACTAATAAACCTCAAAGTTCTTGATGTTTCATGGAATAAATTCTCCGTCCGAATCCCTCCTTTACTGGGTGACTGTGTAGTACTAGAGTACCTTTATCTACAAGGCAACCAGTTCAATGGTTCAATACCAGAAAGCTTGGAAGATATAAAGGGCATCCAGGTCCTTGATCTTTTTACAAATCAATTATCTGGCACTATCCCAAAGTTCTTAGAAAACATGAAGTTTCAGTTTCTGAATCTCTCGTTCAACAATTTGGAAGGTGAAGTGCCTAATGGAGGATTTTTCAGTAATACTAGTTTGTTCTCAGTTAATGGTAACAGTAATCTCTGTGCGCAAAACTCAAAACTAGATTTGAAATCATGTGCAAGAAATAGTCGTAGGTTATCCTCATCTGTATTGTCCACTGTCATTGTTCTTTCTGTCACTTTTTGCTCTGTAGTAGTCTTGGTATGTCTCTTCTTCTTGTGTAGGTGGTATAATCGGAAAAGTAAAAGACACCAAAAAGATTCAAAGGAATACCTGGCAGTAGGAAATGGATTGTTAAAAGTTTCCTATTCTGACATATTTGATGCAACAAATGGGTTTTCATCTTCAAACGTGATTGGCAGTGGGGGTTATGGGACAGTTTACAAAGCGTACTTAAAAAATGAAGATAAGTTGGTGGCAGTGAAGGTACTTCACTCAAATCTCCATGGGGCTACAAATAGTTTTGTTAAAGAATGTGAAGCATTAAAAAATTTACGACATCAGAATCTTGTGAAGATACTGACATCTTGTGTGTCTGAGGTTTTCAAGGGAAACAAATTCATTGCTCTTATTTATGAGTTTATGATTAATGGCAGTCTTGAGATGTGGCTACACAAGAAGTCATCAGAGAATAACCCAGAGGGCCTAACTAATATTGTTACTATAAATCTGGATCTTCTTCAAAGGCTTAACATAGTCATTGACATAGCCTCTGCTTTGGATTATCTTCATAATCATTCTGTAACACCCATAGTGCACCGAGATCTAAAGCCTAGAAACATTCTGCTAAAGAAAGACATGACAGCTTGTGTTAGCGACTTTGGAATATCCAAATCACTATCTCCGTATGTGGAAGCAGTATCGATTGGTGTAAAAGGATCTCTTGGTTACATTGCTCCTGGTAAGTCATCGTTTATAGACAATAATATGTTGTTCGCTTTTCATGTTACTTCATATTTCTCAACTAACACTTATCCTGTTTGGTATTTAAAATAACGTCCTCTTTTCACTGACATCCACTTATGAACTGCAGAGAGTGGAATGGGAAGCCCGGTCAGTACATCATGGGATGTTTATAGCTTCGGAGTTCTTCTGTTGGAAATGTTGACAGGAAAGAGGCCGATTGATGATTCTTTTATAGATGAAACAAACCTTCACAATTATGTGGAGAAAAACTTTTTAACACAAATCATAGACATACTGGATCCAACTCTTCTCCCACACGCAACAAGCATAACCCCTAGAACACAGGAATGCATATTATCAATCACCAATATTGCTCTTATCTACTCCAATGAGTTACCAAGTGAGAGAATGACAATAGGAGATGTCCTTATCCAACTACAAGATGCTAGAACTGCTTTCATTAGAGGGATCTGAATTGGTATGTTTCAAAAAACAAAAATATCACGATTTATATGCTTGGCCCCTGTTGACCTAGAGAAAATGTTGTCAGAGGCAAATTGGCCAATGGGGTTACTATGTCAGATTGTAATGCACATGGTGGTGACCGAGTATTGTAGAGAAATGAGTTTTGTGTCATGTAATAGTGAATAATGCAAGTTTGCTACCAATTGGTCGTGTCTTCCCTAAACAAGATACACGTATTCACTCCTCTATAGAAATATTAAAAATTGACTCCATGATCGATCAGCAAAAA
This sequence comes from Alisma plantago-aquatica, assembly GCA_963693085.1. Lineage (NCBI taxonomy): Eukaryota > Viridiplantae > Streptophyta > Magnoliopsida > Alismatales > Alismataceae > Alisma > Alisma plantago-aquatica. The sequence goes on from OY856412.1 coordinate 1,149,013,511, forward strand.
AAAGACAATATGATCTCAGAAATAGAAGAAAAGGAACTACAGTCATCTCAGACTTATAGAAATAGAGGTCTGAAGACCTTGGGGATTGTCTGCAACAATGGAGAGGCAGTAACCGGCAGTAACCTTGGGAGGAGGTGGTGACTTTGGGAAGGGCCGACGATCTTGCAGAAGAGGCGAGCACTGGATGGGGGCAATGATTGCTTGAAGATGCGAACTATTCAGCAGGCGAAGCTGGACGACAAGTTCAGGATCCACGATGGTTTTAGGTCTTCATCCTGCCAATGCAAGGATTGGGATGTGCGAAAGCACTCAAGCGCGTGGACTGTGGGAGGCTCGCGCAATCGGGCGTGACAGTTAGTCAGATAGTGTGATCGGCGGCCGATTGAGTGTGTGGGAGAGAAGGAGATAGCGGGGAATAGAGAGAATGGGAAACTGGGATGTGCGGGTTTAATTGGATCCAATACATGCCCGCACGGGATAGGAGTGTGATCGTCGGCCGATTGAGTGTGTGGGAGAGAAGGAGATAGCAAGGAATAGAGAGAATGGGAAACTGGGATGCGCGGGTTTAATTGGATCCAATACATGCGCGCGGGAGAGGGGGTATTGTTTAGTAAATTTAGCTACAAAGTAGTGTTTACATCTAAAATAAAGAGGACAAATGTAGTTGAAGTTGATTAATCTTATTGGATTCATTTATTTTATTTATATTTTTAAGAAATGTAGCTAAAATTGGCTTTGACTACATATAGTATATATGTAATTAAATAAATTGTAGCCAATTCATGTATTTTTTGTAGTGAGAGTTACAGTGGAAGCTGTACTCTCTTCAAAATTGAGAAATTTCACGTTTATCTCACATCAATCCGGTATTAACATTTTCGGGAGATTAGTGATACATCCATCCCGACATTCAGGAGATTAGTGATACATCCATCTCGGCATATATAATGAAGGATTGAGAGACTTAATGTTTATCTCACATCAATTCCTCCATTAGGGCGTAAGGATATTCGTTCCCATAACCCCCACATACTCAACAATATGCCCTCTAAGAGTTCCCGTAAGAAAACCTGTTTCACCATCACAAACTACTGACGATGATGGATCTATGGCCAGGGCTCTACATGATAATATTTCACTTGATTAATTAAGTGCATTACCATATTCTTTTAGCATTAGGCAAGTTTTCAAACATAAATTATTATAACAAATGCTACAAAGAAAGAGTAATACTTCTATCAAGTACTTTTCAAAGCTTTATAGAACATTAGGATCTCAATCCCTTGTCACATCAGGGGCATTCTCATCCCTTAACATCTCATCATCATGATTATGGAATATGGGTATTCAACCCTTAATTCATTAAAGAACACTTGTTACCACTTATCAGGAAACTAATACCTTCAGGTCATCTGACCAAGGTATACATGATACTTGCAATACAGGCATCTCACTTGGCTCTTAAAGCCCATTAATCTATTGTTACCTCTTATTAGGCAACAAAGCATATTATGGCTCACAAGGCCCATAAAACAAATTTCAATAATAAATCATCATAGCTCATACCTGGCTATATCAATTAGTACAAATTTCAATAATAAATTTCAATAAAACATCTCATTATACCTGCATGATTAGTACACATGATAACATCTATATTAATTACATATCAGTACTGTGCAATGTAATGGCAGCATCACTATTCACCCATTAGGGTTAGGGTTTCCCAAATTCATGTCCATTAGGGATACTCATCCCATTACCCAAAATTAGAGTTATGGTTTATCATCATATTACCCAACATTAGGATTTCATGCATTATAAACCAAAATTAGGATTTCACATACTTTCTTCCTATATTAGGGTAGGATTTCATATTACATTTCATAGCATCACCCTAGATTAGAGTTTCACATCACATCTCTGTATTAGGGTTTCACATGACATCATCCTTAATTAGGGTTTCACATCACATCACTGCATTAGGGTTTTACATGACATCATCCTTGATTAGGGTTTCACATGGCATTACCCTTGATTAGGGTTTGACATGACATTACCCTTGATTTGGGTTTCATATGACATTACCCTAGATTAAGGTTCATTATAACTTTCCCCAAATTAGGGTTTCATGTAAATTTACCTGAAATTAGGGTTTCATGAAGCATCCTCTTGAATTAGGGTTTTTCATTATATTACCCTGAATTGGGATTTCTCATATAATCACCCTAGATTAGGGTTAAATCATTACCCTAGATTAGGGTTTCATGTAGCATTGACCTAAATTAGGGTTAGGGCTCATCAACCTTCTCAACTAGGGTTTCATGATCTCTTTATCAAGGATCATACCCTAATTACATATTTTTCTCATGTTGAAAGTGTTGAGGCTTAACCACTACATGATTATCATACATGTATGGATTTCTATCTCTCTCATCCCCTCTATGATGTTAATTACTTCAAACTTGATTAGATTAGGTCAACCCTTTATTCAAGTGCATACATTTAGGGTTAGCATAGTGTATTGAGGCATTGCTTTCATAAGCATCAAAGGTTAACCCCTCTAAGGATACTAATCATCGTAGTACCTTAAAGGTACAACCATTGTAAATATCTTTGGTAAACGTCATTAACGGTCATAGGGTTTAATAGTACTTACATGGTTTGAGTCAATTAGACCTTCAAACGGTCTTGGGGTATTAGACCCTCAAACGGTCTTGAAGTACTTTGACCTTCAAACGGTCTTGGGGTATTAGACCCTCAAACGATCTTTGAATCAATTGTGCTTCCATACGGTCTGAATACCGTTAGACCTTAAACGGTCTTGGTCCCAAAACCTTCAATCAGTCTTAAGACTGTTATACCATCAAATGGTCCTGATCTCAAAGTCCCTAAACAGTTTGAGACTGTTTGAATAAAATATAATTAATCCCAAACGGTTTTGAAACCGTTTAGACCTCCAAACGGTCAACTCATTCAAACGGTCAAATTACCCAAACGGTTTTGAAGTTCAATTTACCCATTCGATCTTGAGATCCTTTACCCATTCGGTTTTGAACTCAATTACCCATTCAATCTTGAAGTAAATTACCCATTCAGTCTTGGGTTCAATTACCCATTAGGTCTTGAAATAAATTGCCCATTCGGTCTTGAACTCAATTACCCATTTGGTTTTGAAGTAAATTACCCATTCGGTCTTGGGTTCAATTACCCATTCAGTCTTGAAACCGAATCAACTCAATCGGTTTTGAAACTGAATTAGCTCAATCAGTTTTGAAACCGAATTAGCTCAATCGGTTTTGAAAACGGTTTGCCCCTTCCTTTGTTGAGGTGTGTGCTTAATATGACATCATCATCTTCAAGCTTCAAACCTTCGAAATCAATTGTGATTCTTATGATGATTTCAAGAACGAATCAAAAGGAAATCGAGAAAGAAGAAAGGTTCAACACATGATGAATAAATTGCAAGCAATAATGACATTTAAGGGTTCAAGTTATATAACCCTCCTTCAAAGTTGAATCCAAGATTCAAGCTTCACGTCCTCAATGGTAAATGAAGCTTCCTCAACTTCCAAAGGCTCGTCCTCAAGTCCTTGAGTGAAATGAATGGCTAAGGTTGAAGATTGAATGAAGAAAAGAAGAAATTAAGCATTGAATTTCGATTTTCACCATGAATTCAAGGTTGAAGATGACTATGGAGCTTACCTACATGTTGGGGCACGTCCTCCTATTGCTCCTAATCTCCTTTGTGCACGGCCAAAATAAGGAAATAAAAAAGGAATCGAAAAAGCCTTTCATGTGGGTTGAAAATGGGATGTATATAAGGAAATTTCAATGAGAGAGAAAGTGATAAATAATTCCTTCAACTCCCATAATTGGTGTCACATACTCCCCTCAATCCCTTGCATACGAAGACATCTCCCACACCTTGTAATTCCTCTTCATTATCCATGAATTAAAAGAAGACAATTTAAGCACCTTAACCATTTTAATGATAATATCCAAAATTGAGTGGATATTACTTTTTCTTTAACTAATGTGAGTGGGCTCTCCACTCACTTTAGATATTTTGTTGCATTTTCAAGGCACAAGGATGTTCACACTTATGAAAATTCAACCATCATAGTTTTGGTTGAAGGGCAATTCAATTAATATATTTATTTTTGCACTAAATTGAATTAGAGTTTCAATTATGCTTAAATCTTGATTATTTTAATATCAAGATTCTCTCTCCTATAAAGTGATTCAAATGAGACGCCCCTATGATTTTATTGTCTCTAATTGATACCAAGAAATATTAGGGACTCTCTAGAAGTGGTATTTTGCATATTGAACCCTAAATTTTGGGTAAATTGCACATTGCACCAAAACTAGGTTTTAATGCACAAACATTGCTTAACAAGCTCTTTCTTGGTGCTCAGGCTGCCACAAGTCATACCTCTGCATCATTTTCATTCTTATGATTCTTCAACACTTTGAGGAACATTTTACCATGTAACATTTGCAAGTTAACCCCTCAACTTGGGTAATTTGTACATTAGTCCAAAATAGGCAAAACATTGTTTTCAACATTATTCAAAAAGGACTAAAATTGAAACATAAGTTCTTCTTGAGCCTTAATTACTTTTAAAAAGATAAGAGCAAGCATATAATTATCTTTCTTAAACAAAACATCTAGGGTTAAAGCATAACCCAGGTCAGGGATGTTACAATAATCCTCGAGAAGGGACGGTGTAGGATATGTACTTATGAACCAGGATGTACATGAAATACTTTGGTTCTTGATAAAAGAGTTTTCCTGTGTTTGGATCTCTTTATAAATGGTTTTAATTTTTAGTGATTTTTATTAATCCGTTGTTAATGATCGCTTCTTCTTAGTCAATGACGTAGCATTTATCATCATATGATGTTTTGGGATTTGTCACCACACAATGCATCACCCCCTTCATATAGTAGAGTCATGGGCTTGATAAATCCTAATTCCAATTTCATTCTTAATCATAATCCCAAAACAAGTCCAATGATGAAAACTCGGATTGGAACGGTTAGTTGATTTACCATTTAGGCAAATTCAGATATAGATCTGAACTGCTTTCCAATTTGGACTTTTCCTATTGCATTTTAATCAACTGATTAGGTTGGATGATCAGTTGATTAGTTCAGTCTAGTAGAAAACTTAGTTTACCATTTGACAATCAATTTATACATTGACCCAATCAATCCAATCAGCTAATCAGACATTTCGGTCGCCTGATCAGTTAGGAAACCATATTGTTGATGATTTAAAACCATTCTAATTATTATTTGATTGCTCACATCAATTCCCTTATGCATACTTATGTGTGTCACTGTGTACGTACCTAATTACATTTAGTGATATTTAATAAGACACAAGAAAAGATCAATGTCTACCCACACATTCTTGCCACCCAAGGAATAGATATGAGTTGAAGAACAACTACCAAATGTAAAGTGACCAATGTCATGATGTATTTATAATCCCTTTGGCATCGATATCTAGATTGAAACTAAGGTATGGAATGACATCCTCTTATCATTCAATCTATGTTCCTTCAACCAGAGCAAATGGTTCAAGATATTATGAGCTCAATAGCATACATTGACTCACTTGAGCACTGTCGTGGATTTTATAGCCTCACTTATCAAGTGGATGGGATATCACTCTAATGGAGGGACAAATTCTACCTACATCACTCATGGTATTCCCCATGTGTCACAAGGTACCCAATCACCACATTTCTAAAAACTCATATTTCAGAACACATTGGGTCAGTATCAAAGTACATGTAACAACATGTGTTATTTTAGTGACTTCAGGTCTAAAGATCATAGTCACCATTGTCACATTGAGATAAGACTATGAGATATCATTAAATTAGTTCCATGTGTCAATATTAAGGTAGGTATGTATAGTACAACTTGTTCTCTAACAAGTACACATGCATTTGAGTTGATATCCAGTGTCATGACTATAAAGGCATAATCATCACTCACTATACATGCCAGTCTTGTGTATTATCACTGTTCTATAATATCCACAATAATAACTGTCTAGAGACATAATATGAATGAATACTCTTATTATACATATAATCTAATTTTTAAGTTCTCAACCCAAACCATATATCATTGAGTTAAAACATTCACATGACACCATTGAGTTCATTTATTATCTGAATAGTGAAACACATATAGTAAGTGAAATTTAATTTCCTTTCATTAATAATCAAGTCAAGTACAAAATACCCCTTTTACAATCATCACATGCTATCTATCAGGGCATATAACCAAAACTATCCCACTTGTAGTATCGTTAAACAATCATTCATGAATCTAAGTCAAATCCATATAACATTACTATCATGCTTCGTCTATGAAAGTGGTTTAGTTAGAAGATCAACAATACTACTTTCATTTAGTATTCTATAAATATTTATATCTCCTTGTTGTAAACAATACTACTTTCATTTGGTATTCTATAAATATTTATATCCCCTTGTTGTATGTTCTCATGCATGAGATGGTAATGCTTAATTATGTGCATAGAACATTGATGTGATGTGGATTCCTTATCTTGTTTAATAGCTCTATTGTTGTTGTAGTAATACTCTATTGCACAGTCAATGGTTGGAACTGTTGCTATGTATGCCCAAAGAGCCAATCATATGATGATTGGGATGTGGCATTAGATACCTGATTTGATAATAATAAAGGTAATTTTAACTATTATGTTTGTCTCAATCATGAGATGATGACACAAACATAGTAGATGTCTAAAGAATGATGTTAATCGATGATGTATGTCGTTAAGTATGTGACTTGAACAATGATAAAATATGTATGATCAGAGTACATACATTCTTGTTATGTCCCTTATCAGATATTATTGTGGAAGCAAAATAGACAACAATAATACATAAGACTAGAGCGTGTGTTGACTGATGACAGAGTCTCATTAGTCATGATGTGTGATATCAAGTCAAGCACACAGGTACATGTTATAGAACAATGTATCGAACAGATCCACCATGAGAGTGATACATGGATACCATGGAATGGTAGATAGAATCATCTCTCCTAGGATAGTGGTGATTGTGGTTCTTAGACTTGAAGTCACTACATTCATCACATGTTGTTCAGTATGCTTTGACATCATCCAATGTGACCCTGGATAAGGATTTCCATAACGATGATGATTGGGTAGTTGTTGCACATAGGGCCTGAGTGTGAGTGATGTAGATGGGATTTGTCCCTCATATAGGAGATCAATATCCACGACACTTGATAAGTGAGATTGAGAATAGTATGACCATACTCATGTGATTCAATATGTGATATGTGAACTCGCATGCATCTCAGAAAGTTCTCTCTAGTTCAAGGAACATGGATTGAATGTTGAGGGGATGAGGATTCCATTCCTCGAGTTCAATTTGGATATCAGAGACAAAGGAACTATACAATCACGGTAACACTGATCAAGTATTGTAGGTTGAAGTTGTTCCCCAACTTTTTGAATTACTTGGGTAGCAATGATGTGTGACTAGGCACCACTTTTTTCTTGTGATGTCATAATTGGTTATGGACATTCACTGCCAACATAATTCTGGACCTATAGGGTCACACACATAGGATATACTTGGATTAAAGGAATATATTTGTGAATGATGTTTAATTTTATTACTAAAGGTGTTTAGGTATTCAATTAAACAACTAATGCTCAAAATTGATCGACTGGAATCTGAATCGACTGGTTCAAGTGTTGAATCGATCGGTTGGAGTGTCAGGTGAATTGGAATCAACATTGGCTGGTCAATGGTTGAACATGAGAGTGAGTGAGATAGCCGAATCACAGAGTGAACCAATCGGTTCACACATCCCAACCGATCTGTTCATGAGATGAACCGCCTGGTTTGTTTGACAATTCAATTAGATCAAGGATTGGTGTTGATGTCATGTTGTGCATTAATCGTACATTGATTACCAATTTGATTTAGAATAGGAAACTACACGAGTCGGCTGACTCACAGACCAACCGACCAGTTCGCCATGCGTAGATTCTAGAAAATTCATCAATCTGACCCTTTGAACTCCCACAAAGACTGGGAACCCTAACCCTGGCGTCTCTAATATATAGATGGGTATCAGGGGCTTCTCAAAACACAACATTTGGTTCTAACAATTGTTGTCATCTCTGGTTGTATTAACCAACAGAAACAATGAGCAATTCATACCCGATAAAGAGATGGATAGAAAGGGAGAGACAATTGTTGGAGAGCGTACCAACTCTAGATGGTTGATGTTCAAAAGGGACAACTCCTTTCCCTTGGATCTAGTAATGCAACCTGGAGTTCCCGGTGGTCCGCGTGGACTACTCTAGAGGCAGGAAGCCATTATCTTCCGATCAAAGGACATCATCAACCATTGTCCATGGTGTTGCACTAAGAGGTCAGTGGAGACAACTGTTTGAGTGTTGCTACTAAAGAATAGGTGAGTTGCTTCCTGCAAAAGAAGAAGAAGCACAATGCTACTGTAAGGGTGATGTCACTTGACTTGATCCAGGACCAGGTATGACCTTACAACCTTTCCTTCCTATATACAGTATTGATGACGCAATCTTGTTGTTCAGGGGAATCAGGCTTAAAATTTTTGTTTCAGCTACCTTATCTTTCACCCAAATTTCCCTATAGGAACCACCCCAAGCTCACTAATGAACTTTTTAATCCATACAACATCCTTTTCTTCACTTGAGGCAGCATTGTACTTGGTCTTTATTCTAGAATAAACCACATCTCTTTCTTGGAATTCTTCCATCTTACAGAATCATTGTTGAGGCAAAACATGAATCTTGATTGTGATCAATAATTCTTTTTGTCAGTTTGGTATTTTGCATCAATGTGACCTTTTACAATTTAAGTCTTCCTCACCACCATAAAATAGGAATTGATCCTTAGTTCTTCTCAAGTACTTAAGGATGTTATCTCTATCTAGCGACCATCACTCATATACGATTTGTAACTACTCATCGTGCTCAAGTCATACAAGAAATATGGTCATGTATATATCATTTCAAACATGATAGATCCAATTATCTATGCATATGAGATCTCACTCATGTGTGCCCTCTCTTCTAAAGAGATGGGACCTTGAGATCTTAAGATATTTATTTCATGGGGCATGGGAAAGTTTACTATCTTAGAAATCTACATGCTAAATACTCTTTTAACACTTTGTAAATGTATGTAATTTGGATTGGGCAAAGAATCCTTCCAGATCTATCTCTATAGACCTTGATTCCTAGTATATATGATTCTTCATCTAAGTCCTTCATGGATAAGGTATTTCCTAACCATATTTTAACCAATTGTAGAGTAGGGATGTCATTTCTAATCAATGGTATACCATTTACATACAATATGAGATATACAATTATGCTCCCACTACAACTTCTTATAAATAGAAGGTTCATATTATTTTGGATAAAGCCAAATCATTTGATTATTTCAACAAAATGAAGTTTCAAACTAACAAATGCTTGCTTAGTCTATAGATTAATCTTTGTATCTTACAGACTTACTTGTTTCATTTGAAGTGATAAAACCTAAAGGTTGTGTCATATACACATCCTCAAAAGATTCATGTTAAGGAAAGCAATTTTAATGTCTATTTGCAATATGTCATAGTCATGATACGTTGCAATGGCAAGCATGATCCTGATGGATTTAACCATGGAAAATGGTGAAGGAGTTTCATCATAGTCAAAACCTTGAACTTGTTTGAAATCATTTGCATGCAATCTACCTTTATAGGTATGTACTTCACCTTCCATTCCGGTCTTATTCTTGAAGATCCATTTGCACCCTACGGATTTTACCCCTTCAAGTGAACCCATCAAGGTCCATACCTTGTGGGTATACATGGAGTCCATCTTAGATATCATGGCTTCAAGTTATATCAGAGTATGGTCCCTCAATATCTTCATTGTAGGTTGTTGGCTCAACATCCTCAATGACCAACATGTCGTCTTCTTGAGTCACAAGTAATCCATGTCTTTGGCTTAAGATGTGCCATACTAGACCTTCTACATTCTTATGTTATGATACAGACTTGAGGTTTCACAATAGTTTGTGGTTCCTCTTGTTCCTTATCTACCTCCGTAGATCCAATGTTGTCTTTTTGGTCTTGAACTTCTTTAATTTCTATTTTCCTCCCACTAGTTCCTCTACATATTTATCCATTTTTGAGGAATATAGTGGTTCTAACAAAAAGCACTTTGGTATCAGATGGCATATAGAAGTAGTAACCCTTAATTTCCTTAGGGTATCCGATGAATATACGTTATCCAATTTGGGTCCAAAACTTCTATAAAATTACTTCTTTATAAGCTTCATATCCCCAAACTTTCATGAAAGACATATCGGGACGTCGCCCATATGTGGTGACTTTTCAATAGATTTGGAAACTACTCAATTAAGTGTAAATGTGGAAGTTTCAAGTGAATATCCCCAAAAGTAAATATGAAGATCACCTAAACTCATTACTGATCGTACTATGTCTAACAAAATGTGATTCTTTCTTTCTGGCACACTATTATATTGTGGTGTTCTAGGTGGAGTCCATTGTGTGACAATACCACAAACCATTTGGAGGGCCTCAAACTCTGAGTTTAAGTATTTACCACCTCGATATGATCAAAGTTCTTTAATTATTTGGCCAAGTATATTTTTTATGTCATTCATGAATTCCTTAAACTTCCCACGAGGAAACATATCCAAATCCATTGAAGTCATCAGCATAAGTGATATCATGGTTAAGGAAAAGACAAATTTTAACGTGTAATATGCCAATTTTTTTTTGTTAAAGGTTTTATCATGAAAACATGTGATAACTAATATGTAATTTCCTATTATTGGATGTGTGTTCCAATATGTTCGAACCTTTCATAAATGTTGTACTCGTTGCTATTTAAAAATGGTGATTTTTTCATTTATGTAAGAAAGTTGATGATGACATGATTCTACACATATTTTATTTTTTCTAAGAATTGTTAGAGCCCATCCGACTTGGCGGAGGAAAACTTTTTCTTTAAGGTCTAAACCTTACAACTAAATAGCATGGACTGTGTTTAAGGGAAAGGCAACCAGAGGCTCCGAAACAACAGTCATGATTTGCGGCGTGACACCAGTTCAAGTTCTACGTACAGGACAGGTGATTTTTCAGTAAAGCAGATCGCACCACCACAGAGTTGAACGCATGGAGTTGATCCCATCTCGGGTAATTTCCCGGCATCCTTTCAGGTTAAGTCCCACGAGCCCAACGCACATCATCTCCAAACGTGCGAGGCTTTCGTCTGTGATGGCACTGCATCCTGCCAGCGACAAGACCTCCAGCTTCTGGTGCTCCGCACTGGCCATGCCGATGACGCCGGCATCGGAGACGCTGCAGCCTGACACATCCAGTTCTGCCAATTCAGGGCATAGCCTCGTGACGAGTTCCAACGCCCCGTCGCCCATCCCTCTGCAACCTTCGAGGCTGAGGGACCGAAGATGGCTCCTGAAAGCTCCTGCGAGAGCTGCTGCCGACCGGTCCGTCAACCCCACACAACCGCTGACGGCAACACGGACGGTGCCAGCTTTTGTTGGTTGTTTATAGTTTTGGAGAAGAGCCGCCACGCCCCTGTCTGTGATCGCCGGAAGACGGACAAGGCCAATGTGCTTGATGTTGGAGCAGCAGGGCGCCATGGACGACAGGAAGTCGTCACCCACGCCGGAGCAGTTCTTCAGAGTAAGAGAATCCAGGGAAGGGAAGGAAGCCCTTTCCGTTTCTTCCACACCTTGTAACTCTTCTCGACGAAGGTTGCCGATACCGTGACACTTTGTCACCGAAAGCACCTTAAGTGTGCCACTGCAGTGGCGGAGGGCACTCGCAAGGCCACCGGAAGTAACGTGGGGGCATGTTTCTAGTTTGAGCGTCTCCAGAGCCTTGGCCGTTTCGGTTAGTTTCAACACTGCCGCATCCGTGAGATTCCGGCTGTTCTTGATATCTAGAACTGTCAAGCTGTGGAATGAGGCCGGCGGCGTTGCATGGCGTCCTTCCGCCGCCATCCCGTCGGTGAAACCGGCGCAGGATCGAACCGACAGGAAGCGGAGGCCATTGGCGGCTTGAACCCAACGGAAAGCTGCCGCGGTGATACCGGAGACGTTCTCGAGGCAGAGCGCCGTGACGCCCTTCCCACCACCACCACCACAACCGTTGCGCTTCCCAATGGCTTCGAGAACTCCGTCGCCAAGTCGCAGTCCGGACAGCTTGATTTGTGTTAGAGTAGGGACATTGGAAACCAAGGCTGCGACCCCCTCCGCGTTGATGAGAAGACATCTGGCGATGGTGACGGACTCCAAGCGACAGGTGTTCCAGCGCTTCGCGAAGGCCAAGAGAGAGATGTTGCTGATGCTCGGGCATGAATCGATGGCGAGGGAGACGAGGTCGGGGCATCCTTCGGCGACGCGCGTGAAACCGAGATCGTCTATCTGGGTGCAGTAGGCAACGTCGAGGTTGCGAAGGGAAGGGCAGGAACGAGCGATGGCGGCGAGCCCTTGGCCTGTGGCGTTGGGGCAGCCCCAAAGTGAGAGCGAGCGGAGGTTGGGGAAGGACTGGGATATCGTCTCCAGGCCGGAGTCTGTGATACCTTGGCTTCTGCAATGGAGCTGTTGTTGCTGCTTCAGCAAGCCGGCATATTCGTCGCCTCTCACGGATAGTTTCCCGAGGAGCTTGTCGGCATAGGTGCCTACCGCCATAGCTGCCACCCTCGCGTCGTTCGCTTCCTTGGCTTCCAAGCACCGAGCCGCCGCCTCAAGCTCATGCCTTGTTTTGGTACCTGCACCATCTTTGCTGCTCATCTGGTTAGCACTGCGACCGCTGCGACCAACAACGGGAACACAGTCGGCAGAGACAGCAGAGTATTTCGAATCTCTCTTTCTCTTGCAGCCGTAGTTGTCGACGGACTTAGATGCCCGAAACTCGCAGCCCCGGAGTTGCGCAAGGAGTAGGAGCCACTTCTTCGAAACCGCGGCACAGGAGCACCTGTCACGCGGCGACGACAGGAAGCTGAAGATCACCTGCACGCACTCGTCAGGGAGACGGCCAAAGGGACCATCAAGTTCATCGACTTCCATCTCTCCGATGGATAGCAGGCGACTAAGGGTGCTGAGGCGAGGACGCTTCGACGGAGGAAGCAAGACGCCGGCAACGAAACCCATCGGATCCATTATCTACCTACCACTCAGAGAACGAGCAGCCGTTGGTTGCGTGGGCTGGATCCGCGGCTGGTGTTTATATATGATAGATTTAATTTGAAGCGCAACAGCTAGATTCCAGTCACGCAGTCTGGCTTGCCGGGGGGTCCTGCAAGGACACGAACGACGAGGGTGAGATACATTGCACCCGGGAGGGTCTGCATAAAGAGAGGAGGCACTGGCGTACGTGTAGATAAAGACGATCGACATAACGAAAAGTTAGATGATTTGTACTTGGACCCTTGTGCACAGAATTGTTTTGCATGGTCAAATTCCGTCGGAAATTGTATGAAGGACTACACATCTATTGCAATTGTCAAATAATTAAATTCCATTGTCATTTGTTTTGAAGTACTAGACATTGACTCGCACGGTCCCATTTAAAGTGAGTTTGGATTAAGGCTTGGCCAAATTAGTCGGACCAGAAATGATGCTGTCATGACATCATTTTAGATAATTATCGAAACACCGAGATAGATCATGGTTTTTGGAAGTTGTCTTCAAGTATGCGTGCATGTGTATGCATTATGCGAAATAAATTGGTTCAACTAATTATATTTGAGCCATTTTTGTTTTCACATGATAAGTCTAGTAATTCAAATTGTACAATCTCAAAACTTCTTTTTTGTTCTTCAAGCAAGTTTCCTTTTAAATATCACCTCCCTTCCTTCTCTTAAAACATATTATATATCACTAAATCACTTCGCACACTAAACCAACGACTTCAATTTTCTCTTTTATCTATTTACTCACTATCTTACTCCAGAACAAACTAGAGATGTCAAATTGTTTCTCCCCGATAAAACATTCTAGAAATATAGAACCATGACAGCATATATAGTTTAAAATATATAATATGTCATGTTAATTTGCATTTTATCATATTTCTTAAAAATTAATTTGATCTGCATAAAAACTTTCATTATTAGTTAAATTCTATAAAAAAATATCGATGGTAAAACAACTAGAACAATAAATTGATATATTGAGCCTATTTATCTATCATCATTTTAAGTAATTTCGCAAGTATATTCTCTCTTTTATGAAGATGTAAATGAACGTCAACAATGATGGTGTTTTGGGTGTGTTTTACATAAAATATCATTTTAGTTATTTTATAAAATCATTCTAAATGGTACATTTACCAGGACAACTTCTTGATACATGGGTTTTGAGATCTTGAATCTTATCGTAATATGATAATATGTATTTTTGAAAGATGTGTACTTGTTGTAACAAAAAACCAACACAGTTTAGTATGTGGGACTGGCCATATTGTGTCATAATATAATTTTAAAGTTTGGTAAGATCTTATATTAAAATTAAATCAAGTTAATTAAATATATTGTCTCTCGGTTGCCTAATTGTACACATTTGTTTTGTAGTTCAGTCCCTATTGTAAAAATTTGCCAAAATAATATTCCATGCCTTCAGAAGTACCAATGATATTTTTGTTTGCCTAGAAAATAGATTTTAAAACACTAATAAGATTATAGATAACTCTAAGTTAATTACTGTAAAGGTGATTAATAATTGAATTATCTCTCTCTTTTCTTTGAGAATCATGTTTTGAAGAACAAATATAGTTTTTTTGATTAGGTCCTTGCCTAAGGCTAGATAATCATGAAACAAAAATTAACTCAAAATTTGAAATAAATCCAAGCTAAGAGGTGGCATAGGAGATTACTTTTTTAAACTAGGTTGTATCTAAAGAGAAAAGAAATTCATATTAGGCAAATCCACCTAGACCTCGACCCAGACATTGGGTTCGGGAAGAACTATGATCTAGTAAATTTCCTCCCTCACTTCTCCCTAGCTCCCCATGGACTTAGGGAATCCTCTAACTTCATGATTCTCCCCCTCTCTCTGGACCATATCCTCACACGATTGTCATGCCTCTGGTGGGTCAAGACAAACCCAAATGATACCTAAATTGCCATTATCCTTAAGGATAATTATAATGCCCAAAACCCTACATAATCTAGTGACTTAGGGTTTGCAATTGTCGATGACCTTCGCTATCCTAGACATATGTAAGGGCTCTTATAGTTTTTGCTGGACTCCCAAGGAACAACACATCTCTCAATTTCTCGTGAGAAGCCTTACAACCCTTTTTTTGACTCCACCTTCTTCTCTAACAACCTGATGGTGCACTCCCGCCAATGGTGTTACACACTACTCAATTGGAGTTTTGAGTAGATGCAACCCCACGGACGGAAGCACATAGGTGTATTCACTTTTGATATTTATAAAACATAACTCAACACCTACGCACACTAAGACAACTACACCTACAAGTGCACGGGGTCGTGTCGTAGTATAGGAAGGTGGAAAGTATAGGGTCGATCCACAGGGAAAAGAGGGGGCACTAGAGCTAGGTTTAGTTTCTCTAGGTTCCTACTGCGAAGACTAGGATTAAGGGTTTAAAGGGGTTTTGATTGTTGAACTATTATGGAAAAATAAGAAATTAAAGGCAAGAGTGAAATCTAAGTTAACCCTAGGATAGAGTAAGGCTAAACAGGCAAGAAAGGATTAAGCTAGGTATGAAAAGGAAAATTACACTAAGGCAAGCAAGAGAGAAGCAAAAGAGCTATTAAAGAGATAAGCTAGCATGAATAAGGCAACAACAAGGAAAGAAGCTAATTAAGCAAGAAAAGAACTAATTAAGCTAAGCAAGCACAAGACTAGGGTTTTAAGCAGTAAAGAGATGTATGGGCTATTTAGGGGTATAAACCTATCACTTAAGTTGGGGGGAGACATATGAACATTATGATTCCATTTAGATTATCCAAACCAAACAACAAGTTAGAGTCTAATGAATTCACCTAAGCTACTAACTGGCCATGGATATACTAGGTGGTGTATAGGGGAACTAGTCCCTAACATCCCCTACTACCCTTGTGAGGCCCAATTGGGTTAGGGACTAGGTTCAATTCAATTACAGTCTAATCAAGTCTAGGTTTTTAGACTAGGCATTCCTAGGGCAATTAGGGGCCGTGGGTAGTAATGGGGAGGTGAAATTAGGGTTTTGGACCCCAATTCCCCTACATTCTAGCCTTGAGAAAGCTCCATGCTAATTGCACTAGAATTATCCAATCTAGCTACTTAGATCTCTCACTTAGGTTTAGGGAGATTGATCATGATGTAGGAAGGTGGGAGGCAACCTGATAACACCAGTTTTTGTGACGTTTTTGCCCTTTATTTTGTTATCAAAACTGCCCTTTTCTTCTATTTTCCTCTATTTTATCAGCATTTTTGCAATAATTGGCCAAGCAATGCTCTTAATCCAATTTTCCCATCTTTTGCAGAGTTTTTCCTCATTTTGGTGTAATAAGGCCGTCCTGGCCCATGAATAAGTCCAAGTCCGTTTCGGACTTCCTGACGCCCTATACAACCCCTGCCCGACAGGGTAGGGCTCGCAACAACGCACGACAAAGGGATGCCGCGCAAGAAGAAACTGGCAGACGACACGCCTTCTACCCGACAGGGAGCCCGCCTCGCCTCGACAACCCAGCTTGTCAGGAGACACAGCCACCCACCGGCAGGCGCGCCGCCCGTCACGTGACCAACAACCGACACCTCTGCGCCGAGCGATACCTGTATCGGCCGTCCAACGTGCGGCGCATAAGGGGGTCACGTGGCGCTTCGAGCACCATAACTCCTCCCAGCCAGCTAGCTATAAATAGCAGCTATAGGGAGCCGAAAAGACAGTTCGGATACTTTAGAATTCGGACAGTTGGGAGCTTTGAGTGATCTTTGGAGGAAACTGCGAGAGCAGGCGTATCGTTCCCCAGTGCTCGTGTCGGGCGACACTAGGTGAGCTCTTCCTCGTCCCGAGAGGGAGGGGATAGTTCACTTAGAACCGTCCCGGGCGACACTGCGGGCCGATATCGGCCAACGATGATGAGTGACACAAGTTCCCGACTGTAGGACGCGTCGCTCCATGCCTGACACGATATCAAACCCGATACGCTTCGCCCGTCATGCGTGCCGCCCGAGAGGGTGTGTCGCCCGACTTGAGCGTATCAGCCAGGTCCTTGAACGATACAGTCGGCCGTCGCGGCGTGCCGCTCGAGAGAGTGTGTCGTATGACACCGCTATATCGGGCTAGGCCCCTGTCCGGTATCGGGTAGGAGAGCCGCTGTAGTTTGTCACCCTTCTACATCAAGAAGGCGACATCTATCTTTAATTCTGTTATTTAATTCCTTTCTTACGCAATGTATTAAGACCCTTAATGTGTATGGAAATAGACAAGCTTAATTACTTGCTGCTCTATGCTTGGTGCGATATGTTGGATGATTGCTATGTTTGATATCTGAACTCTAGCTTGCATGCTTGGATCGCGTTTCACTTAGCTACCGAACCGTGTTTTCCCATCACAACAACTTCGAGAGTCGTGTTGTGGCTCTAGTGCTTGGTCCGATTCTGGAGTACGAGAGTGCCTGGAACGGAGTTGTTTCAGTAACATTCCACTCTAACTTAAGTCCGACAACCTCGAGAGGGGTGTTGACGCTTGGTCATAGGTACCCTCTCTGAGAGGAGGGGTGCAGGGTGTTACTGTTGCCGCTTGTTTTTCTGTATTCTTATCCTCCGCACCTTGCCCTAGCTCTAGTACTATCTTTCTATTTCTGTTGCATGAAAACCCCTAAAAACTGCTAAATGATTAAAACCTTAAATCTCTCTAGTAGCTCCAGTTGGAGATAGTTTTCTTGTTTTGTTTGTGACATGTTGCTGTTTCCCTTTTGGGAAATTTACTATCTCTTTATACCTGACGGAGTGTAGCGTGACAATTCTAGGTTCTCAACACTACCCCCTTATCCCTGTGTTCGACCCTGCATATCTATTTCGACCCCGTAAACAAAGTTGCAGGGGCCTAGAAGGATTCGGGTTTATAAATGTAAAAGCTCGACTACCTCAAATCTGCCTCCACTTTTGGACGCGTGATTTAGGCCGGTCAACTTTTTGGCGCCGTTGCCGGGGACAAGGAAAAAAACGGCACTGTAGACGAATCTGAATCCACTAACTACACTTCAGTGCCTCAAGCTTAGAAATGAGTTTGACAACACTCTTTTTCTTTTTCTTTTTCCTTACTATTATTCTTTACTTAAAATTAATGATTCAATTTTCTAAACTTGAATTTTCGTGCTATTTTAGAGACTCGGAAGAACAGTGATCTGTTCCACTGCGTACCAACTCCAACCGTCATGCCGCCCCGCATGGAGCCATCCATTTCTGGAGACGAATGCCAAGGGAGGAGGCATGAATCACCTCCACCAGATGGCAATGACCACTATGGCGGCATGAAGATCAGGAATCGGAGAACTCCGAGGAAGGCCATCCCCATGTCAGGCGTCGCCACCGTCAGTGACACAGGCGACACCACAACCAAGAACAACGTCGCGAGGCCACCGACAGTGACAACTCCGAGGAGGACGAGAAGACGTTGAGGGAGTTGGCATCAACAAAAGCCAACAACTCCAGATGTCCCATTATCACCCCGCGATTCAATGTAGCCAATTTTGAGCTTAAGCCTTCTGTGATCTCTATGATCCATAACAAAAACTTCAGGGGAAGTTTGAAAAATGACAACCCCTACCACCACCTCGATGCCTTCAAGAACATATGTGACACGATAAAGATGCGGGGGGTCCCCCAAGAGGTTATATACTGCAAAGGATTCATCTTCTCACTGGAGGACAAAGCACTATCCTTGTGACGACCGTCTCGCGAAAACAAGATTAACTAATGCGGAAGCATTCATCAAGTAGAGGATTAGCGAAAATCACTAAAAATTAAAACTTTTTGCAAAGGGATCCATTCATAGGAAAACTCTTTCATTCAGAACCAAAGTAAAACTTTACATCCTGGTTCATATATATACATCTCATGTACTTTTGCTTCTCGAGGAATACAAACATTAAATACTCTGTCTTAACTGTACACAGGTAGTAAAACCTTCGAGGCACTAAGCCAAAATCTCGAAATCATTAACTACTACTCCAAGGACCTGAGAGTACAGAGATGACACATAGGACTTCTATATACATCTGAACATGACATGACAGTCAATGTCTCCACCTGAGACTTTTACTGCTGTCCCTGCTACTGCTGATGTCCTTCACCTCCTGAAGGATTCATGTCTCCTCGTCCGCGTCCACCTAAAAATGTGGTTCCCACGGGGGTGAGACAATTATAAAAATTGCCCCAGCGAGAGATATAACTCTCCGCCAGAAACATTATTATTGCCACTTAATAAGATAAATGTGAATAGGGAAATCATATTTATTTGACAGCAGATATTTTGATGTCTAACAGATTAAATCATTATTCTATATCAAAAGCATTGCAACTGTAACTTGATAGAATAAACATGTTACTATTCCTTTAATGAATATGAAGAACATGTATAACATCTATTCAAACTACAGAATCATTATCACTGCATTAACTCTCTTCAGGCTTAGATCATATGACTAAAGCCTGGCATTATCATTGTGGAGTCATGGCTCGTAGCCATACTCTTTTCACAAGGTGTTGGGATCTTAATCCCTCATTTCAACACTGGGGCTTCTCATCCATTCTCAATTTCAATACCATAACCATGAAATCCTGGGTATTCAAACCCTTTGTTCATCACTTGAGCACTATTACCTCTTTCTCAGGTAACTAACACCTTTAGGTCATTTGACCAAGGTAAGTATGATACTTGCTACACAAGCATCCATCATGGCACTTGATGCACATTAATTCTCTTGCCACCTCTTACCAGGCACAAGGTATATTATGGCACACAAGGCCCAATTAACAATTCAAACTAATAATACATCATAGATCATACCTGGCTATGCTCATCATCTCATAATACCTGCATGGTTAGCACATATAATAGCAGTACATCAATTATCTATCAATACCATGCAAAAACAATGTATTAATAATTCAAGGGTATTACCCTTAATCCTTTACCAGGATTTGGATTTCCATCACACATAGCTCATCAGAACACTGTACATCTTGTCACCTTTCACTAGGCAACAACTTTATTCACATGGCTCACAAAACCATTCACATCTTGTCACCTCTCACTAGGCAACAACTTTATTCACATGGCGCACAAGGCCATTCACATCTTATCACCTCTCACTAGGCAACAACTTTATTCACATGGCTCACAAAACCATTCACATCTTGTCACCTCTCACTAGGCAACAACTTTATTCACATGGCGCACAAGGCCATTCACATCTTGTCACCTCTCACTAGGCAACAACTTTATTCACATGGCGCACAAGGCCATTCACATCTTGTCACCTCTCACTAGGCAACAACTTTATTCACATGGCGTACAAGGCCATTCACATCTTGTCACCTCTCACTAGGCAACAACTTAAAACAAAGGCTTACAAGCCCAACTCATCTTGTTACTTCTTTCTCAGTAACAAAAACATAATGGCACATATGGCCAATCAATTCTTATCAAATAAACATCATAGCGCATACCTGGCTATGATCATCAACTCATGAGACCTGCATGATTGTCACACATGATAATAGACTTATCAAGTTCACAACACATCATGCAATATAGGGTAATACCACTATTCCCTTACCAGGGTTAGGGTTTACCATCAATTAGGGCTTTCTCTCACATATCATTACCCTTCATTAAGAATAGGGTTTTCCGTTATTAACCATTTAGGTTTTCAAGATCATATTATCAATGATCAAACCCTAGTTCATTTCTCCCCACATCTAGGAGCCAACATTTATACCATAAGTATTCAATCATACTTATTTATTCTCATCAATTATCATTAAATGATTATCATCACAAGGTATGAGTATCTCTCTCATCCTTAAGTTGAGAATTAACAAAACGACCATGTTGGGTCACTTTCAATTCAGCTCTAAGTCAAGCATAGACCACCACGGCCGTGCTACCTTGCACGGTCGTGCAAAGTAAAGCTACCACGGCCGTACTACCTTGCACGGTCGTGCTGAGTAAAGTCGCCACGGCCGTGCTGCCTTGCACGGTCGTGCTATATAGGATCATCACATGAATCATATTTATATATGAATTCTATTATTTGATCCTTTCAACTTGATTAGGTCACATCAACCCTTCAATCATATGCATACAACTATAATTAACATAGGGTACCAAGTCATTGGTCCTATAAGCAATTAGGGATGCATTCCCAATTAGGGTTTCTCATGAAATCACCCTCAACTAGGGTTCCACATGGATGCACCCTCAATTAGGGTTTCACTTGGAATCACCCTCAACTAGGGTTTCACATGGAATCACCCTCAACTAGGGTTTCACATTGAATCACCCTCAACTAGGGTTTCACATGGAATCACCCTCAACTAGGGTTTCACATGGAATCACCCTCAACTAGGGTTGAATTCAATAACCCTGTCAATTAGGGTTTATGTTCATGTTTAGGGTTTCATGATCTCTTTGATTAAGGATCATAACCCTTATACACCACATGATTCATATTCATGTATGAATTCATGCTATCAGCTTCTTAACTTGATTAGGTCATATCAACCCTTCAATCAAGTACATACAACTATGATTTACATAGTGTACCAAGTCATTGATCTTATCAGCAATTAGGGTTCATCCCTTAATTGACACTAATCACTTAGGTACTATTAGGGTTTTAAACTTTGTTCCTTCATTGGTTAACATTACTAACCATCATTGGATCAATAGTACATTCATCATCACATTGGACCTCCATTACATAAGGTATCCAAAGGAATTAGGGTTTACTATTCATCCTAATTAGTGATTTCACATGTAGGCAACCTCTTAATAGGGTTATACATGAAATCGGCCTCAATTAGGGTTTACATCATGTATTGGATCCATGCATTTGTTATGCATTAATGACTAGTACCATTAAAGGTATCTCCCACCTAATCACATTAGGTTTTCAAAAAGGTTTGATCCATTGGACCTTTAATGACATAAGGTATCCAATTGAATTAGGGTTTCCAATGTTGATTCCTTCAATCATTGGATTCATGGAACCAATCATCAATTGGACCTATACCCATACTTCAATTGAGTTTAAATAGGTCAACCTTCAACTTATTTGACCCTTAATTAACCCTCAATTGGTCATCAATTAGGGTTTGATTCAATTGAATTAGGGTTTGGAATCGATGATTCAACAACACTAATCAATGTAAGACTAGTTGCTTTGAAACCATTGAACCATCATCCAAGTTGGGTATGACCTGACCCCAAACGGTCTTGAGGTCGTTTGGATGACCTCCAAACGGTCTTGAGACCGTTTTCCCATCATATCACTCAAATCCAAGCCATCCAATTAAGGTTTGGATCATTGGATTGATCACCAAATCAGCATTGCATTGTATAACAGCTTGGTACCTTTAGACCTTCAAACACCTAACCATACTCAACCCTAGACCTCCAAACGGTCTTGGGTGACCACCAAACGGTCTTGAGACCGTTTGGATGAGCTCCAAACGGTCTTGAGACCGCTTGCCCATCATATCACTCCAATCCAAGCAATCTAATTAGGGTTTGGTTCATTGAAGTGCTCACCAAATCAGCAATCTATTGCAGATCAACTTGATATCTTTAGACCTTCAACCACTGAACTATACTCAACCCTAGACCTCCAAACGGTCTTGGGTGACCTCCAAACGGTCTTGAGACCGTTTGCCCATCCAACCTTTGGACTCTAGTGAAAATTCATCATGGATTGGTCTATCGAGTTGATCAACAAATCAGCATTTAGTTGCAGTATGATTTGGTACCTTTGGACCTTCAATTGGTCAACTATACTTGACCCCAGACCTTCAAACGGTCTTGGGGTGATCCCCAAACGGTTTTGAGACCGTTTGGATGATCCCCCAAATGGTCTTGAGACCGTTTGGGCTAATCAACCCTAAATCTCAAATTAGCTCATTGTGATTTCAGCACTGATTTCAATTAGGGTTAGCCCAATTGATTAGCCTTCAACTCATGACTCGTTTGGAATTAACCCCTCAAATTTGTAGGGTCATTAACCAACATAATTATGAACAAAAATCTCATACGGTCAACTCTTGGTCAACGCACGCAAACGGTCTTGAGACCGTTTGCCCAAGCAGGTCAAGTTGATCAGGTTGAAAATCAGCACTTAATCCAATTAGGTTTCCCTAATTGATTAGGCTTCAACTCATGATTCCTTGGAAGTTAACCCATAAAACTTGGTGAGTCATTATCCAACATAATTAGGATCAAAAATCTCATACGGTCAACGCTTGGTCAACGCACTCAAACGGTCTTGAGACCGTTTGCCCAAGCAGGTCAAGTTAATCAGGTTGAAAATCAGCACATAATTCAATTCAATTGCCTAATTGATTGGCCTTCAACTCTCGATGCCTTTGGAGTTAATCCCTCAAATTTGGAGGGTTATCAGACTACATAATTAGGAACAAAATTCCCAAACGGTAAACGCTTGGTCAACCATCTCAAACAGTCTTGAGACCGTTTGCTCCCAAACGGTCTCAAACCGTTTGCCCTTAAACGGTTTGCTGAAACCGCATAGCCAATCAAATTAAAACGATTTGGAGTAGCTATCAAAACGGTTTTTCTTGGTAATTTTCTTTGGATAAGCATCTAGGATGATGTCATCATCCCCTTCCTTCGAAAAACCAAGAACAGCAACCGTTCTTGATGGAAATTGCAGCAAGAAACAAGAGTGCATCAAATTGAAGAAATCAATCAACAAAGCATAGAGAATTGATGCAATAGCAATGTTTAAGGGTTTGAGTTATAAAACCCGCCTCCAATTGAGCTCCAAAGCTCCAAGCTCACGCCATTAATGGTGGATGAAGCTCTAGAAACTCCCCCTAGGCTCGTCCTCAAGCTTTTGATTGCAAAAGTTGGCTAGGGTTGAAGAGGAGATCGAAATAAGAAGGAATCCATAATTTATTTTCGATTCCCACCATGAAATCAAGGAGAACGAAGGTCAAGGGCTCACCCACAGGTTGGGGACGTGCTCCCTGCTCCTCCCTATCTCCTTGGTCAGTTTTGCAAGCAAGGGGAAGAAGAAAATCTGAAAAAGGCCTTGGTTTGGGCTTGGAAATGGCACTTTTATAAAGAAATTGATGAGAGAGAATATGCCTTATAAAAATGCATTAAATTCCAAAAATATGGCCGCCTCTTCCCCCTCAAATCCCTTAAGGACGAGGCACCTTCCTTTGCCTTTAATTCTCCTTCATTATCCTCAATTTAAAGAAAATCAAATTAAGCACCTTAATGCTTATTATATTAATATCCATATGTGAGTGGGTTTTCTTTTTCTTATAATAAGGTGAGTGGAATTTCACCTACTTAGGATATTTTCGTTCCTTATCTTGGAAAAGGAACGTCCATCCTTATTCAAAATCAACCCAAAACATTTTGGTTGAAAGCCCTTCAATTATTTTTATTCATTTTTGCCCTAAATCAAATTAGGGTTTCAATTAGGCATTAATCTTGATTATTTTAATATCAAGATTCTCTCTCCTCCAACTTAATTCAAATGAGGCACCCATCTCATTTTATTTTCTCTACATGATTCCAAGAAACATTAGGGACCTTATTGAAGTGGTAATTTTCATATTGAACCCTAGGGTTTGGGTAAATTGCACATTACACCAAAACTGGGTTTTAATGCACAAGGATTGCTTTACAAGCTTAATCTTGGTGCCCAAGCTTGTGAAAACCATACCACTACATCATATTCATTCTTATGATGTCTCAACATCATAGGAACATCTTACCATGCAACATTTGCAATTTAACCCCTCAACTTGGGTAATTTGCACTTTAGTCCAAAATAAGCAAACATTGCTTCAACATTGTTCAAACAGGACCAAAATTGAAACATAAGTTTCTCATGAGCCCTAATTACTTTTCACAAGATAAGATTAAGAATCTACTTAACCTTATTAAGTAAAACAATCTAGGGTTAATTCATAACCCAGGTCAGGGATGTTACAGTCCTGGTACCTCGGGTTACCCCACCGGTCCTTGAACGGATGGGGGGCGTTAGCTGAAGCCTTCGTAAATAAGTTTTACCCCACTGAGAGGACGGTCAGAACTCAGCAGAAAATAACTTCCTCCATGCAAAAGCCGAACGAAAGCCTTCACGACGCCTAGGAGCGGTTCCAAGAGTACTTGAGAGATTGCCCCCATCATAATTACAAGAAGGGCTTCCTTGTCACCACCTTCTACAATGGCCTGACTCCCGATGAACGGGTGTCACTAAATGCGGCAGCAGGAAGTGACTTCTTAGGGAAAAAGTTGAGCAAGTCTAAAAGGATCATCAAAAATATGGCCGAGCTGCAAGCCGACGCCGAATATGATAGATCTGATAGAGGACAGGAGAGAAAGGTCGGTGAAGGGTCCTCTCTTGAGTCCAAGGCCCTAGAGACCATCACTTCTCAGGTTCAGAAAATAGCCACAGATGTAAAGCAGCTGAGGGAATCCGGCGCAAAAGGGAAAAAGCAGGTGGAAAAAGTGATGAAATGTGTAACATGTGGAGAAGGCGGTCATGGGATAGATAATTGCATCTACACTCGACCAGAAGCATCAAGCGACACTGAGTCAGAGGTCGAAGAAATAGAAAAAGTCTCTTTCGTAAGTTTCAAAAGACCAGACCAACCTAGTTTCAGCTATGACAATAAGGAGACAGTCGAGAATTCTCATCAGTTGCATAACTCCACAAGGCCACCCCAAGCTTTTGAGAAAAGGGGAGGGCCAAGCCCATACATCAAAAACACCCCCTTCCAGCCGAACAAAGGAGGTTTTCAGGGGCAAGCT
The DNA here is from genome assembly GCA_963693085.1 of Alisma plantago-aquatica. Classification (NCBI taxonomy): domain Eukaryota; kingdom Viridiplantae; phylum Streptophyta; class Magnoliopsida; order Alismatales; family Alismataceae; genus Alisma; species Alisma plantago-aquatica. The sequence goes on from OY856412.1 coordinate 1,149,039,659, forward strand.
AAGTATCAAGGACCATCCAGAGAGCAAGGACAGGACAAGGCTTCAAACCAAGCAGATGTGGTGGGATAGTTGTTTGATTTTGTGAAGAAGTAGGACACCGTCAACAACCAGTTGGCGCTGAGCACGTTATTGAGTTCTGGTGTCTTGAACTCATTGCAGGTGCAAATGGCGGACATGCAGACGCACCAACACCAGATGGATCAGCAATTAGCTCAAATGGCCGAGTTAATGAAGAATCCCTTAGGTAAAATACCATCCAACACCGAAACTACAAAGAAGGCAGGGATGTGACCAGAGAAGATGGAAATCGGGCTGCAAGAGATGGATGGAAGATGTTGGCAGATAAGGAGTGGAAAGGCGGGAGATGTCCAGTTGTGGACGGAAAACTACAGCGCTTCTCGGGAGGCAACCCGAGTTGTTTTTAAATTCCTAGTATAGGGTGCATTTACTTTCAAGCAAAATGAACATTATGAACATTATGGCATGTAATAAGGCCCGAGTTAGCGCATGTGCCACATGCGCTGACCCTTACGGTCCACCGCCTTAGTTTTATTGACCAGGATGGGTAATACCATCTGAGGCCAGTATCTTAGTCTTCGGCCAATGATGTTTTACCCGTCAGCCGCAGTTTAAACCGTTTTGTTCTCAATGATGTAGCGGGAGGAAACCCAACTGGCACTTTGTGAACACCCATATCGGGCGGTGGGACTTTGTGGAGCGCAACGGTCGAGCCTACGGTTGGACCCACCGACTTACGTGTTGACGCGCGCCCCGGTTTTACTGTTGAGTTTGTTATATAAAGAGGCGAGTTTTTACCGTGTCGGGCTTCTTGCCTTACTCTTTTCTTGCTCCCGTATCGTGCTAAAGACCTTGTGCTTTTATTCTCGTGTCACGCAAGACTGCCCTACTCTCGTGTTGTGCGGAAGTACAGATCACATCAAGGTAATGGCCGACATACCCTATCGCCCAGCAGACCGTGCCGCCCGACACGTTTCCATCTTTAAGCGAGTAGCTTATCGGCCTTGCGGGCTTTGTGCTGAGCAACCTTGTATCGCCCGATATGAATGTCACACAACGTACCTTTTAAATCATGTCTGCCCGATATGCCACAACGGGCGATATCCGAGTTGCTCATCTTTGCCCCGCCTCACCTGTTAGGCTATCGGGCGACACACTGTTTTTCTTTCAAGAGGACTGTATCGGGCATCCTATCCCATCGCCCTCGTATCGCCCGACACGCCCATTTTGAGCGACAGACTTAACGCGTGTTCATCGCCTTACCATCCTGTTTTTATCACGTGCTCGATCTTCTTACGAATCGGGCGATGCCCATCTCTTGTAATCGGGCACAAGGCTTCACTCCTGAAACCTCGTATCGCCCGATACGGGGGTGTGGGAATCTTGCGCTTTCAGTCTAACTATAGCGTCATCATATTTAATTAATCGAGGAGTTTGTTTATTCATTTACAGAGATGGCACACATCAAATCGACTGTTGTCCCTGTTGACGCACAAGGAAGGAGGATCTACCCCGCGACTGCCGCAGAAGCACCAACTACCGGGCAGAAACGCCCAAACCCAGGACCAGCCGGGGCGTCGACATCCGAGAAAATGGCTAGGGTTGGAGAAGTGGCAGCTCCAACTCCAACTCCAACTCCAACACCTCTAGCAGCAGTAGAACTGCTGGAATTCTTGCCGGGAGGTTTCGGGCCAAGAAACGACGAGCATGCTCGCCGATATGCTGAACTAGTGACCAAGGTTTACCAACCAAGCAGGTTCTGCCACAAGGCCTCATTTGCTGAACTAGGAATCATGGGGAGGCTGAAGGGCATCCTCGTCGCGGCAGGACTGAAGAAGATCTACTTCAGCCGGTCTTCATCTTACACTAAGCTGACAATGGAGTTCGTGTCTTCTCTCCATTAGGTGAGAAATTCTACAGTGGAGAGAGGCATTCGGCGGGCCAGACAGACTCCAGCCCGACTTTACAACTCGGAGTACACAATCTCCAAGAAGCTTTTGAACAAGATCTTCTCTTCCATCGAGGAGGAGAAGAACCTGCTGGACGACAGTGAAAGAATCACCAAGGGGGACATGTTTGACCCTGTGAAGCTCTGGAACAAGCTAACCAGCGAATCTTCATTCAAGTCGGGAAGGAAGGTAGTGGCAGTGCACTCCTGCTTCTGGAGGATAGTGCACAAACTGGTGGCATGCTTGCTGTTCAGCAAGAATGAGTCCAGCAACATCTATACAGAAGAACTCCACGTCATGTGGCACATAATGGAGGGCTGAGTGATCAACCTCGGACGGTTCTTGCTGAACAGACTGCATCCGATAAAGGAAGCCACCAAAGATTACTGCATGGGCAGAATAGTCAACGTAATCGCAGTAGGGCTCAGGTACCCAAAAGAGTCATGCAGCCTTTCGAGGATGCAAGGTGATGAGATGATCGACACCAAGTACCTGATAAGGACCAGCATCATCAGGAAGGAGGGGCGAGACTTTTTCTACAAGTTTTCAAGAACGGACATACTCCTCCCACTCCCTCGCTGCGCCGACTACGACACAAAGAAACTGGTCTTCACTACAGCCGAAATTGAAGCTGTGGCAAAAGGCACATCCCACACCACCGCCACCAGAGCCCAGGAGAGGGCAGTTCCAGAGCTACCGGCGACAACCGCCGGTAGAGTTGTCGCCGCTCTAACCATACCAACCACCGCCACGACGAGAAGGGTGATAGCTGAGAAAGAACCGGTGATCGTCAAGGCCACTGAGATAGAAACTTCGGGAGCTGCCGCGGAAGAGGCGGCCACAGCCCCTATCATCCCTATAATGCCTGTAGAGGCAGAACAGACACCTCAGCCGGACTCCAGTAATGGGGTGTTCGGCGAGATTCTCAGAATGGAGCTCGAGGGATCTCAGTTGACACCAACGCCGCCACAGGTGTCACCTTTTGTAGCAGGTGAGGATATCGCCGACAGTGCGGAGGTGGAGCAACGCTCGCCCGCACCGCAACCATACCCTCCCCGACAAAAAGGCAAGGCGATAGCTGCTGAAGGAGCACCATCGCCTCGCCTGGCGGCATCGACAACGCAAACAATTCATATAGAATCTACCTCGCCTGGTGGACCTTCACGCAAGCAAGATGTCATGAGGACGGAAGGGAGACTCGCCGGAACTCCTCAGTCGCTCGGAAAGATGCTCGGGCATGAGCTCAACAACCTGTGGGAGGTAACAGACAGGAACTCAACTACCTGTATTTCCCTAACCCGCAAGTTTGCATCTTTCCAAAACTGGCTGAATAGCCAAGAAAGGGAGCTGCTGACTCTAGCGAGCCTTCCCGGCAGACTAGAGGCCTTGAATGCAACAATGCAACAAGTTCTCCAACGACTCGACAGGCTTGAGGAGAGAATGGACAGAAGTGACGAACATCTGCGCCGAAGGCAGCCGAGACGGTCGCCGTCACCTCCTAGCCGGGGCTCTCATCCCTCTTCATCAGGTTCCCCCTCGGGAACAACATCTTCCTCGTCTAGCGGGTGATCCTCAACACCCAAGGAGGGGACGCAACATAGCTCAGCTGAAGGAGCTCCAGCAGGACAGGAGAGCTCCTTAGATCTAGAGGAAGAAAATCCCTCAGTCTCCCTGGATGAAGTTGAAGATGATAACGAAGATATCAGCATCGGGGGAGACTCTTCTGATGAATCAGAAGGAGAGATGGGGGACGTGTATGCAGCTAATGAAAGACACCTCCCCCGAGGAAGACGCTCGATGGCGGATAGGTTCCGTGAGCCATCTGAGATACCTTCCTTCGAAATGGCCAACTTCGACAGAAGGGTCATCGGCTGCCTGACGATCAGAGACTAGAGACTGCTAGACAAGGTCCTAAGATCGCAGGTAGATAAAGAAGACGTCGTCTGGAGCGACGGCTACTTCTCCGTACGATGGGGAACACTCCGCGGCATGTTCTGCTCGCCGGCCGTCGTCGGAAAAAGACTGTTCAGGGTCCTCGAAAATGTGATAATAGAAAATATCGATAGCAGGACAGGTCGGAAGAAAATATACACTGCCACCCTGACCTTGGCAAGAAGGATAATGAAGGGAGAATAAGACTCCACTGTGGTTACCAACATGCTGCGACAAATTGACGAGCATAGACCTAACCTCGTGTTGGCATCGTACAAGCACCGTGACTTTTGGTTCCTTTACATAGCATACCTAAAGAACCACGACGTTCGGCTGCTGAAATGCAATTACAACGAGGTGCCGCACTCCGGAATTGCTTTCAGCCGCCCGGAGGACCAAAAGCTGAGGCTTCTACTGTTGCGTCTTCTACGAGCTATCAAGCAAGGAGCCAAACATCACAGTGGCGTTTGGAACTTCTATTCTATTCACAACTTCCCCGTCTAGGCCAAAGAGGGAAGCGGAAACAGTGCTTTAGTCGTCTTAAGTGCCATTGAGGTGCTCAGTACTTTTGGCAACTTGAGGGCCCTTAGGGGCACATGTTTCTATCACCGCAGGGGCACATACGCCATGCTACTGATCAAAGACGGGTGCTATTTTTGAGACGCAGGGGTACCTGATAAGCTGCTGGACGATGACCAAGAGAACGAATCTTCACAATCCAACAGCTCCGCAGAGAAAGAGGCGGAACTAGAAACTGACACCCGCGGGGCTGGCAAGCAGTTGGAGACCCTGCCGAAAGTGCACGGGATGGAAGACACTGCTTCGCCTTGAGGTACAGAAGGGCTGATCAAAAACTTCGATCACTTCTCATGCGCTACACTCACACAGGAGCAGGTAGATGAAATCCTTCTGAAGTTAGCAGATGCTACCCCGAGAGATGTCATTTACAAGGTAGGCGATGTGGTAGTCCCAGTAGATGATCTGAGGGACGTGGTTAAAGAGGGAGGATGCGTGGCGCTATCTGTATTTACCGCTTGCATCCAAATATTACAGCCAAAGTTCGAACACGCATACATAGCCCATCCTATGTTGTTCAACGACGTCTGCCTCGCCGATGAAACAGGAGCAAAGAAGCTTTTTATGGAAGAGTTGGAAAGCGGGGTCCCTAGCCAAATTTTTCTGCCAATTTTGCATTATAACCATTGGACGCTCCCGACGGTGTACACTCGGCAACGAGCAGGAATCTTTTACAACAACTCGGATAGCAACAAGAACCATCCAGTACCGTGTACATCAGAACCGTTGTCATCCGTCGAACGCTTAACTCAAAAATACTACGACGAGGTGGCAAAGATGATACAACCATTCCTGGACACGCAAGCAAGCAAATGGCACAAACTCCAGTTCTGCCACCGCAGCCCGCAACAGATTCCCCTATCTAACGACTACGGCATCTTTGTCCTGGAATGGATAGCAAACAAAGCAGCGCCTGACCAGCTCCAACACATCGTTTATCACAGCAAGAGAGGAGAGTACATATGGGAGCTTCTATCTAACGCAGGCGCGCTCATCGGCTAACCCTCACTGGATCAACATTACCCTACCTTATCTACTTCACAACTCTGGGACAGAGTGTGGAGCAAGTTTGGGGGGGTACCATGTACCAGTGAGGGAGGTACAAAATTTTGTCTCAAATTCTTTATTCTTTTGTTCTTTCCTGTATCATGTGTACATATATATTAGTAAAAACCTAATACAACTGCTTGCAAAGTTAGTTTTCTTTGTGCTTAACGAGATACAAGTTCCGTTATATCTTTCTGATAATGCTGCTTCAAACAAACAAAAGATTACATTTTTCCACGCCAAAAATTTTCGAAAAATAAAATAACCTCACAAACAGCTAAGAGACGAGTATGGAGAAGGAAAAAGCTGCCCAAATAGCAAAAATCTCTTTGTTTCCCCTTTACCCAACGAAAATCCCAAAAAGAGAGAGAAGCCTTATGAGTGTGAATAAAAGCATGAGAGTTGTGCCCAATAAAAGAAAAGAATAAAAAAATATATATACCCGCTTGTTTTCCAAAAGTACCCATCTTTAGGCATGGTCGATCCGGGGCAGTGGTACGTAGGATGTGAAATCACTGCTCTAAAGCCAACTGGCTTGGACTGCAGGGACCACTTGCCCACTAACAGACCCTTACCTAGATGGACTGATGGAAAACAAGATGAAAAACCCAAAAAGCATTAGCCTACCCTTTACACAACTTTCTGCCCCGAAAATAAAGCTGTTTGGTGTGTAAGCTAACTTCAGAATCATACAATAAAGTCTCGCTGAAGCTGTAGGAAAAAAATTCTACAGAAGTAATAAGGCAGGAAACGCAAGGTCTTTTGTTCGTAATGAAACAACATTATCTCTAAAGGCATTATTATACTTGCTTTACCTCTTGGCCTGAAAATTATACCAAGCAAGAAGAAGCATCACTAAATAAAGTTTAAATATTGATTGAGGACAATCAAAACGCAAAGTTTGGGGGAGTTGATAACACCAGTTTTTGTGACGTTTTTGCCCTTTATTTTGTTATCAAAACTGCCCTTTTCTGCTATTTTCCTCTATTTTATTAGCATTTTCGCAATAATTGGCCAAGCAATGCTCTTAATTCAATTTTCCCATCTTTTGCAGAGTTTTTCCTCATTTTGGTGTAATAAGGCCGTCCCGACCCATGAATAAGTCCAAGTCCGTTTCGGCCTTCCTAACGCCCGATACAACCCCTGCCCGATAGGGTAGGGCTCGCCACAACGCATGACAAAGGGATGCCGCGCTAGAAGAAACTGGCAGACGACACGCCTTCTACCCGACAGGGAGCCCGCCTTGCCTCGACAACCCAATTTGTCGGGTGACAAAACCACCCACCGGAAGGCGCGCCGCCCGTCACGTGACCAACAGCCGACACCTCTGCGCCGAGCGATACCTGTATCGGCCGTCCAACGTGCGGCGCATAAGGGGGCCACGTGGCGCTTCGACTACCATAACTCCTCCCAGCCAGCTAGCTATAAATAGCAGCTACAGGGAGCCGAAAAGACAGTTCAGATACTTTGAAATTTGGACAGTTGGGAGCTTTGAGTGATCTTCGGAGGAAACTACGAGAGCAGGAGTATCGTGCCCCAGTGCTCATGCCGGGCGACACTAGGTAAGCTCTTCCTCGTCCTGAGAGGGAGGGGATAGTTCACGTAGAACCGTCCTGGGCGACACTATGGGCCGATATCGGCCAACGATGACGAGCGACACAAGTGCCCGACAGTAGGACGCGTTGCTCCATGCCCGAAATGATATCAAACCCGATACGCTTCGCCCATCATGCATGCCGCCCGAGAGGGTGTGTCTCCCAACTTGAGCGTATCAGCCAGGTCCTTGAACGATACAGTCGGCCGTCACGGCGTGCCGCTCGAAAGAATGTGTCATCCGACACCGCTATATCGGGCTAGGCCCCTATCCGGTATCGGGTAGGAGAGCCGATGTAGTCTGTCACCCTTCTACATCAAGAAGGCGACATCTATCTTTAATTCCGTTATTTAATTCCTTTCTTACGCAATGTATTAAGACCCTTAATGTGTATGGAAATAGACAAGCTTAATTACTTGCTGCTCTATGCTTGGTGTGATATGTTGGATGACTGCTATGTTTGATATCTAAACTCTAGCTTGCATGCTTGGATCACGTTTCGCTTAGCTACCGAACCGTGTTTTCCCGTCGCAACAACTTCGAGAGTCATGTTGTGGCTCTAGTGTTTGGTCCGATTCTAGAGTACGAGAGTGCCTGGAACGGAGTTGTTTCAGTAACATTCCACTCTAACTTAAGTCCGACAACCTCGAGAGGGGTGTTGACGCTTGGTCAGAGGCACCCGCTCTGAGAGGAGGGGTGCAGGGTGTTACCGCTGCCGCTTGTTTTTCTGTAGTCTTATCCTCTGCACCTTGCCCTAGCTCTAGTACTATCTTTCTGTTTCTGTTGCATGAAAACCCCTAAAAACTGCTAAATGATTAAAACCTTAAATCTCTCTAGTAGCTCCAGTTGGAGATAGTTTTCTTGTTTTGTTTGTGACATCTTTCTGTTTCCCTTTTGGGAAATTTACTATCTCTTTATACCTTCCAGAGTGTAGCGTGACGATTCTGGGTTCTCAACACTACCCCCCCTTGTCCCTGTGTTCGACCCCGCATATCTACTTCGACCCCATAAACAAAGTTGTGGGGGCCTAGAAGGATTTGGGTTTATAAATGTAAAAGCTCGACTACCTCAAATCCGCCTCCACTTTTGGACGCGCGATTTAGGCCGGTCACAACCCGGGGATCCAAGAATTGGACCTAGGGGCAAATCTCAAAATTCACACATATAAGAAATTTGCCTAAATTCCTAGGTGATTTCACACACAAACTAACAAGAAATCCATGGAGAATGAGATAGAAATAGAATATAATCATTAACAAATGGAATTACAATGTTTACATGTCATTTCCCCCCAACATGGTATCAAAGTAACATAATTTCCCCCAAACAACCCACCCAAGGGGCCTAGCTGATCATAGACATGGAAAATACAAAAAGAAAGGAAGAAGAATGAGTAGAGGAGTGAAAAGCCATGATGAGATCAGTGAAGAATCCTCCTTCTCCACCTCCTAGCAGTTGTAGCTCGAGCTCCCTCCTCCAAGGTAGGTGAATGACATGGATGTATGGTGGAAATGGATGGAAAGTAGGTTTTGATGGTGGAAATGGTGAAATAGAGGTGGAATGAGGTGGGAATGGGTGGAGGATGAAATGGGGAGGCTAGAGTGGTTGTAGGGTCGCTTCCTTCGTGCCCTAGCTTATACCTATCTTACACCCCGATCTCACAATTTCCTCAAATCATGAGATTAGGGCATAAGATAGGACTTATATGTAACACAAAGAACACCCTTAACTTTTTGCTTTTCTTTAAAACTCTTGTTTCCCTGCATTGAACCACATAACATCTTAACAAAGGAATCTGAACATTTCTTTTACTAATCAGACTTCAATAGTAAAGGTACATGTATAAACATTCATGATGTCTCTCACACCTTATGCACATAAAACTTGCTAATTAGCATACATATCAAAGGAGGAACAATATTACACATCGTAATTACAACTCTCTCTCTTATCTCTTACTAAGGACCTAGAGTGACAAGGACCGACTGACTCAACTAATCTTGTACTTAACTCTTGTAGCAGATCTATACTGATGCTCTGACCATCTTCAAGTCCACGCGGTTAACCCTAAAATGTTTGAGTAGAGGGGTGAGCCTACTCGCTCAGTGAATGAGTACTTCAAAGAAACAGTCTAAGGCACTAATGTGATTACAGATATAACTTTGAATAAACGTTATGAAATTTAACAACAATAAATACTACACTGAGCAGTTCTAAAACAATATAATTGAAATAACAAAGAATGTAAATATTGCATCCAAAGAATAACTACTAGAAGACTATGCTCTAGTCTTCCTTAACTCTTTCATTTATAAGGAAATCTGTGAACCTATATGATCATATTTTAACTTATGCCCTAATCATATGCAGTGTACTCTGCATATAAAGATCCGTAGCGAACTACGATCCCACCGTACAAGACTTAGCGACACACCCGGGAAATGCTAAGTCTGACGCCAGCCCTGTTCTGCCACAGGACCCCAGGCTCTCCGGCCTGACTCATAGGCTCTCCGGCCTCAATGCACTACTCCGAGTGCTCTAGACTCCTCCTCTAACCTGAGTACACTGGCGGAGAGTCTCACGGGGTTACCTCCATGACTCCGCATGGATCTTGTTGCAATAACCCCTATTTTCTCCAGTGCCACCGTGACTCCACACGGATTATTGTTGAACACTGCCTCTCTGTCCTCGTGCCACCATGACTCCGCACGGTTAATGTTGCAACACGAGTTTCACCCCTAAGAAGCAGATCTCTCGAAGGGGTTCTACGGTGTTAGGGCACCTAAGTCTAACATTAATATTATAGATACATGTAAAACAGAAATCATAACTCATTTTACATTTCTCACAAGGCACACACGGCCTGCCATATCATATCATATAAAACATCATAGCTCATGTATTAAACATATACCATGTCTCAGTAACATCCCTTTCTAGGGCATGTCATATCTCATCACCTGCAATTTACGAGATATGTATTGAAATATAAGAAGCCCTGCAGTATGTAGATATCAACTCAGAGAGAACAAGCATATAAAGTTAAATGCACTAGAAGCATACAATTCAACAGTTAAGTATCACCACATCTCATATCGAGACGTTTCATGTCACCATAACATGATTCATTGAACACCCTATCCTTAGGGTTTCATTTGCCTTATTCATTCATCACATGCCAACACCCTACTCTTAGGGTTTCATTCGCCTCATTCACCTTTTCATTTACCTCATTTACTTGTCACATGGCTCTCATAAGGATTTCATAGGATATAAGCATTCACTAAATAAAGATTGTTTTCAACAAATCATATACAATCGATATATGTATGAAACCATGGAAATTGAACTAAATTTAGGTTTCCATGCTATTCACTGAGATATCATGCACCAAGGATAAAATTCAAATAAGGTAATCCATGAGGTACATCCTAACCACTTATAAGATTACTAGTCCTTTTCAATAAGGTTGAAACTCTAGAGATATCTCAATTAGGTTAAACCATAATTACATCATATGGTATAAATCTGAAAAACATTATTTCTAGGATGTGTTGTATACGTTTCTAATGTGGATCTACCATCAAAGAGTCATTCAAACAGAGAAGGAATTCATATCATATCAATTTGCAACAACTTAAATTAAACGGACATTTCAGGGTTTAGAATCACATACCAAGCAATTAGGGATTTGGATGCTATAATAAAATTTCGTGCATTATACTGTTTAAAGGAAGAACCCACTCACCCCAAGGTGTGAAAACACCTCAAAACTGCAGCTCAACTCAGGGGATCTCGAACTCATATCAAATCCCTAGCAAATCTCCCAATTCTTCTTCCATTCAACTCGGAAACCTTGAAAATGAGGGATTATGAAGAAAGGGTGAGAAAAGAGGGAATTTCGACATCATCTTGGATCAAATCAGAGCATGGATGGAATCTTGACATGAGAGAGAGGATTCCCCATAAAATTCTATGCAAAGGATCCAAACTTACTTGATTTCACCATTCCTCGGACTGCAAAACCCTAGGTCAGCAATTCCTCCTCTTTCTCCACTCAAGCCCTAACTCTCCCTCTCTCTCTAGATTTTCATTTCTCTGGGATAGATGACGAAGAATGAGAGCTGTGTGTGTGTGTGGTCGATCATATAAGTCAATTTGAGCTGCTTGGGTCAATTGCATATTGACCCAACACTCAACTTTAATTATATTGGCTGAATATTCAGTTATACAAAGTTACTGTAATTCGTTTATTTCATAGATCAAACCTTCTCCAACAATTATGGGAATTTAGCACGTTGTTTATAATTGATCTATAAAGCTTCAGTTAAAATTTGGGATCCTTTGGAGTTACCAATAAATAATTAAAAATAGAACAGTGCACTGCTATATTGCAGTCTGCAGCAGATTCGGTCGAGTTTGTCCTGCACAGAACTCGACCGACACCCTCACTGTAGAGATCAAAAGTCATCCAAAAATTACGCCAATTTAAAAAAATGTCTAAAACTGTATTTTTCAAGCACAGTTAAAATTTGAGATCAATTGGATATACCAATAAAAAGATAAAATTCAATTACCACACTGCTGTATAAATCTGGAAATATGATCGGTCGAATTTGAAATTCGACCGATAAACAGGTCAGAATATTCTTCAAAAATTCTGATATTTTCCAATGTTGTTCAAATTTATATATACAAATCATATACAAATTTTAAGTAAATCATAGTTACACATAAAATACTAAAAATCATTTAGTGAGACATTCTACTTATCAAATTCTGTATTCATATGTCATTAAAACCCTATTTTGGGCCGATTAGGGTCTATGCTTCTCAAACCCTAATTCTCAAGACAAAAGAACATTTAGACTTCTTATCATAGTTAAAACATCCTAATTGTGTTATCGTCATTAATTAAATTTCAAGAGTGATCAGTCCAATTAATCATGTAATCATCTTGGTAACCCTAGTTTACCAATTAAGCTCAGATGGGGTCGTAACAACTCTCCCCCCCTTAGAATGTTTCGTCCTCGAAACATAAACCTACAAGAAAGATCCAGTCAAGGTTATTCTAAGCTTCTAAAGCCTTCCATGTCATTATATTCTTGTATTTCATACCTGAATGTAGTTTTCAACATTAGATCTTTTAATTCTTTACTACATCACAACATATTTCAAATAGTTCTCAATGATATCAAGCAAATTCTTTATGCCGCAGTCAAACATAGAATGCAAAGATAAACCACCACGCTTTCACTGTGCAACTCTGATACTCTGATACAACTATCTCAACTTATGCGGCTCAGAAAGTTCTATTGTTATGTATCACCTTTAAGTGACAAAAGCGAGTTCACCATGCTGTTTTAAACTTTAATAAAGTGCTATTCAAATGGCAAAACAGTCTTGAATTAAAGGACTAGATTCAACAATCAATTGCACAATACTACTCTTGGCATCCCCATTGGGTCATGGATGCATGAGGTGAAGCATTACCACCTCATTCCATACTATCCTGTTTCGATCCTGGGACCTGTGGGTTATGGGCCCACACACAATTCAAAGTGTAACCATCATATTTTATCATTTTAGGGTTTCAACCACAGTAATAAAGAAATCCACAATTGTATCAGTAATTCAAGCATTAATCATACTCAATTACCATCACTCAGTTATATTAGAGCTAGGTATAACAAGCTACACTTCATTAGGGTTATTTGTCCAGACAATCTGATTATCATCCCTTTCTATTAATATGAGTGGATAAGTATGACTACCTTGTTCAGGGTATCTCTCCATGTGTTCTGACATCATCCAAACCGTATCACCATATCACAAATACACAATATTAAGATGCATATCAGGTATGAATTACTACAACTATCATACGCCTTTAATTTAACATATAGCTTACACAAATACACTGAAATCATATGTAGAACCAACTTTCATACCTTAATATGCCTTCAACAAATCATACATGTAAAAACAAATTCACATATTACACAAAGCTAGTGTTTTCCTTTATCACTCTCCTCATTCTTTACTACTTATGTTTTGCTACCTCTCCTTCTCATTTTGATCATATACAATAAACATCCCTAACATTAAAACATTCAAGGTTAGAATACATTATTCATCATTCTTGCTATCACACAAGAATTTATTTCTTATCACACTTCATCATATTGTATGTCACTATTACATTCACTAGATGACCCTACCAAGGTAGTTATGCACCATATATGATTCATTTTCTCTTATCATTTCATTCCCACCTTGCTCTCATTAAGGAATATATGAAAGAGAAGATGATTTTAAGACTTGGAATACTTGTATTCAAACATTCCCTTAATACATTCTCGTATGTAGATTTACTTAGTTATCAACAGAGATATTTGATTAATTAGCACTTGCTTGAATCTCACAACCTCTTTATTTATAACTTTTCCATCATATTTCAAACCCTATCTTACGTTTCATAGTTCTCCTAATATACTACTCTTTAACCCGTCATCTTTAATTCTAATTTTTTCTCTTATGACCATGTTTCTTATTCATATGTATGGTCATGTATACCATGTTGCACATATTTCCTCCTTTATCTTTATACTATTGTGAAGTTAACGTTCTAAATTAATAGTCCCTCTATTAGTTTTTCCTCATGTTGAATACATTACATATTCTTCATTTTTAAATCAAGTGGATCATGCATGGGTCAAACATAGTTTCTCTTTCAATCAAGTTTTTCTCTCCTGAATACAGTCTACCTTTGTATGACTTATTCATTCGTTAAACTACACCTATGTTCTTTGCTTAGAAACTAGTTTGTTGTTCTAGTCTTATGAATTACATGTTCATACGATCCTCTTCACTTTTACTCTTTTGAAGACTCTTTACTTCTATGGACCTATTGAATGCTCAACCCTATTCTCTACTTAGCTTTTGCTTTAGAGTTCATAAAAGCATTATACTCTATTCTATGATTCATTCTTCATGATTGATTCTTGCTATCTTGAACCATACATACATTTCACATATCTTTTCTATATTTCATATGCATAGTTCATATAATATTAATCAATAAACTGATTATGAACTTCATATCATGTTCCTTTATTCCCAATTAAGGGTTTCTCATATGAAGCCCCAAAATTGAACCTCAGATATCAGTTTCAACTAATTCTTAGTTGTTCTGATCTTGCCCATCTCTGTCAACATCTTACTGTATGTACATTCTCACTCTAATGTGGGTCTAATTATCCAGAGTCTATTCTTATTATACTATTAATAGGAGTTATTAGATCCCAGTAACGCATCCTGCCAGCCGGACCAGGCCAAACCTGAAGTCCTGAAGCCAAGAACTACAAGGGATTACTCAACTCCTATTCATCTCAGAAGTGTGGAAGAAAACTTATCCACTAACAAAAGCTCATTCAAAGGTCAATTCTAGTCTACTTGTTACAAAGAATGAAATCAATAAATGCTACAACTGCATAGTGTACAACAGATATTAAAGACCCATATGTCAAAGTATTGAATATTTCAATTCAAACATATAAGAGCATTTCTATACATTTCCAACAAAAACAACATTATGAAATGTAAGTTCTATCTCCTTTTACATTTATGCTCTTAATTCTTGTTTCTTTTCTCGTTTTCTAACCCTAACATTTCTAGGGTTCCTCTCTAGCCCATTCTTCCACTGTATACCTGGCCAGGGTATACGTGAAAGAATAGACAAAGTAGCTTGTACTGGTTGATCCAAGTACTCAGATATCGGGCCAGGATATCCAAATACTCAAATCCCCAAAGCTAACATCAAAACATCTCCTATCTGCCACACTTATGATGCTAAGTTACTAACTTAATGGTCCTTGACAACTCACCCTAAGCTCTGATACCAAGCTGTTACACCCCGATCTCACAATTTCCTCAAATCATGAGATTAGGGCATAAGATAGGACTTATATGTAACACAAAGAACACCCTTAACTTTTTGCTTTTCTTTAAAACTCTTGTTTCCCCGCATTGAACCACATAACATCTTAACAAAGGAATCTGAACATTTCTTTTACTAATCAGACTTCAATAGTAAAGGTACATGTATAAACATTCATGATGTCTCTCACACCTTATGCACATAAAACTTGCTAATTAGCATACATATCAAAGGAGGAACAATATTACACATCGTAATTACAACTCTCTCTCTTATCTCTTACTAAGGACCTAGAGTGACAAGGACCGACTGACTCAACTAATCTTGTACTTAACTCTTGTAGCAGATCTATATTGATGCTCTGACCATCTTCAAGTCCACGCGGTTAACCCTAAAATGTTTGAGTAGAGGGGTGAGCCTACTCGCTCAGTGAATGAGTACTTCAAAGAAACAGTCTAAGGCACTAATGTGATTACAGATATAACTTTGAATAAACGTCATGAAATTTAACAACAATAAATACTACACTGAGCAGTTCTAAAACAATATAATTGAAATAACAAAGAATGTAAATATTGCATCCAAAGAATAACTACTAGAAGACTATGCTCTAGTCTTCCTTAACTCTTTCATTTATAAGGAAATCTGTGAACCTATATGATCATATTTTAACTTATGCCCTAATCATATGCAGTGTACTCTGCATATAAAGATCTATAGCGAACTACGATCCCACCGTACAAGACTTAGCGACACACCCGGGAAATGCTAAGTCTGACGCCAGCCCTGTTCTGCCACAGGACCCCAGGCTCTCCGGCCTGACTCATAGGCTCTCCGGCCTCAATGCACTACTCCGAGTGCTCTAGACTCCTCCTCTAACCTGAGTACACAGGCGGAGAGTCTCACGGGGTTACCTCCATGACTACGCACGAATCTTGTTGCAATAACCCCTATTTTCTCCAGTGCCACTGTGACTCCGCACGGATTATTGTTGAACACTGCCTCTCTGTCCTCGTGCCACCATGACTCCACACGGTTAATGTTGCAACACGAGTTTCACCCCTAAGAAGCAGATCTCTCGAAGGGGTTCTACGGTGTTAGGGCACCTAAGTCTAACATTAATATTATAGATACATGTAAAGCAGAAATCATAACTCATTTTACATTTCTCACAAGGCGCACACGACCTGCCATATCATATCATATAAAACATCATAGCTCATGTATTAAACATATACCATGTCTCAGTAACATCCCTTTCTAGGGCATGTCATATCTCATCACCTGCAATTTACGAGATATGTATTGAAATATAAGAAGCCCTGCAGTATGTAGATATCAACTCAGAGAGAACAAGCATATAAAGTTAAATGCACTAGAAGCATACAATTCAACAGTTAAGTATCACCACATCTCATATCGAGACCTTTCATGTCACCATAACATGATTCATTGAACACCCTATCCTTAGGGTTTCATTTGCCTTATTCATTCATCACATGCCAACACCCTACTCTTAGGGTTTCATTCGCCTCATTCACCTTTTCATTTACCTCATTTACTTGTCACATGGCTCTCATAAGGATTTCATAGGATATAGGCATTCACTAAATAAAGATTGTTTTCAACAAATCATATACAATCGATATATGTATGAAACCATGGCAATTGAACTAAATTTAGGTTTCCATGCTATTCACTGAGATATCATGAACCAAGGATAAAATTCAAATAAGTTAATCCATGAGGTACATCCTAACCACTTATAAGATTACTAGTCCTTTTCAATAAGGTTGAAACTCTAGAGATATCTCAATTAGGTTAAACCCTAATTACATCATATGGTATAAATCTGAAAAGCATTCTTTCTAGGATGTGTTGTATACGTTTCTGATGTGGATCTACCATCAAAGAGTCATTCAAACAGAGAAGGAATCCATATCATATCAATTTGCAACAACTTAAATTAAACGGACATTTCAGGGTTTAGAATCACATACCAAGCAATTAGGGATTTGGATGCTATAATAAAATTTCATGCATTATACTGTTTAAAGGAAGAACCCACTCACCCCAAGGTGTGAAAACACCTCAAAACTGCAGCTCAACTCAGGGGATCTCGAACTCATATCAAATCCCTAGCAAATCTCCCAATTCTTCTTCCATTCAACTCGGAAACCTTGAAAATGAGGGATTATGAAGAAAGGGTGAGAAAAGAGGGAATTTCGACATCATCTTGGATCAAATCAGAGCATGGACGGAATCTTGACATGAGAGAGAAGATTCACCATAAAAGTCTATGCAAAGGATCCAAACTTACTTGATTTCACCATTCCTCGGACCGCAAAACCCTAGGTCAGCAATTCCTCCTCTTTCTCCACTCAAGCCCTAACTCTCCCTCTCTCTCTAGATTTTTGTTTCTCTGGGATGGATGACGAAGAATGAGAGCTGTGTGTGTGTGGTCAATCATATAAGTCAATTTGAGCTGCTTGGGTCAATTGCATATTGACCCAACACTCAACTTTAATTATATTGACTGAATATTTAGTTACACAAAGTTACTGTAATTCATTTATTTCAGAGATCAAACCTTCTACAAAAATTATGGGAATTTAAAAAGTTGTTTATAATTGATCTATAAAGCTTCAGTAAAAATTTGGGATCATTTCGAGTTACCAATAAATAATTAAAAATAGAACAGTGCACTGCTATATTGCAATCTGCAGCAGATTCGGTCGAGTTTGTCCTGCACAGAACTCGACCGACACCCTCACTGTAGAGATCAAAAGTCATCCCAAAATTACGCCAATTTAACAGAGTGTCTAAAACTGTATTTTTCAAGCACAGTTAAAATTTGAGATCAATTGGATATACCAATAAAAAGATAAAATTCAATTACCACACTGCTGTATAAATCAGGAAATATGATCGGTCGAATTTGAAATTCGACCGATAAACAGGTCAGAACATTCTTCAAAAATTCTGATATTTTCCAATGTTGTTCAAATTTATATATACAAATCATATCCAAATTTTAAGTAAATCATAGTTACACATAAAATACTAAAAATCATTTAGTGAGACATTCTACTTATCAAATTCTGTATTCATATGTCATTAAAACCCTATTTTGGGCCAATTAGGGTCTATGCTTCTCAAACCCTAATTCTCAAGACAAAAGAACATTTAGACTTCTTATCATAGTTAAAACATCCTAATTGTGTTATCGTCATTAATTAAATTTCAAGAGTGATCAGTCCAATTAATCATGTAATCATCTTGGTAACCCTAGTTTACCAATTAAGCTCAGATGGGGTCGTAACAACCTAGGTATATATAGGTGTGGGGTGGAAGCACTAGGTCAAGTAGGGGAAAATTAGGTAAAGTAGTGAAAAATGGGAAGGTTTTGTGAGTAGCACGGTCGTGGTGGGTAGAGGTGAGCACGGACATGGTGGATGGGAATGACCGTGTTCAATAAAATGATAAAAAGTTAGGTTGGTGGTCAGTTTTGGGCTGAAACTGGCACAGCTGTGGTGGTCACCACGGCCGTGGTGGTTTGAGGCAGCACGATCGTGCTGGGCTAGGAAATGGTGGTTGTGGTGTTGCGCCGCGACCATTCTGCTTCTGTGTAGAATGGTCATGTTGTGCAGCACGACCGTTGTGCTTTCTGCTTGACTTGGGGTTGAACCTGTTGATTTATAAGTGACCTAGCACGGCCGTTCTGTGGTACCACGATCGTGCTAGGTCCTGGATCAACACTTTGACTCGGTTCTTTGGATTTTCTTGGACACATTTGCTTTAATGGGTCTCTGGCCACTAGGGGTAGGTTGAGGGCGCATTAGACCTCACTTTAGGCCTCTCCAAGGGTAGAGAAACCCTAGGATCACTCCTTCTCTCTCTCTCTTCCATCAAATGTGGTCCAAATGCCTAAAAAACATGCAAATAATGTCCATAAGTGCATTTTACACAAATAAGCATATTGGAAGGAAAAGCATGTGATCTAACATGTATAGAAGTGATTGAGGAGCAATATAACACAAGATTAAGCCCTAAAATAGGGTTGAATCACCTGACCTTGTTCCCATCAAATTGGAGCATCATCAACTGATTGGCTTAGTCCAGATCACTGCATGAAGGGCACAAATAAGTTCCCCTCTTCTTGAAGCTACATCTAAGATAAAAAAATCCCAAATTATCTTCTTCTTTTTCTATTTTTCATTCCCGTATAACCCAACCTACTCTACTCTTCTCTGACCACTTCACCATTAGCCAAAGACCTCATTGGCTTTTGAAAGGCCTGCCAATCTCAACCAATCCTTTGGCCTAGGTTATCGAGGCCAACAACCTACAATCAACCCTAGGGTTGACTCCCTGGATTACTGCTTAAAGTGCAAACTGTGAGGGGAGAATCCCATTGAGAAATTTACCTCACTACCCCCAGATCTGTGTGATCAAATATGACTAGTACATGATGGTAGTTTGATCATTCCCCTCAAATCAAAATACACCAAAGAAGTGCCCCACGTGGAAGAAGTGGTACAATGTGATTTGATGATACATGATTAATTTTGCAACAATTATAAAAATAAATTCTATCTCATAATATAGTAAAGATATATATCAAAATTCTCAAAAACATGTTTAGAATCTAAGAACTGATGGGATAAACCTAATATAGTCTCATTCAAAAAAGAATATTTTAATACATATATAAGATTATATTATATAAAACCCCTAATTTTGAGAAATAAGATATTTATCATATTGAATAAGATTACTCCTTGATATATAATTTGATCTTTTTTAATAATTATATGAAATCCCATGAACATTCTAAGATTAGAAATAATTTGATGTATATTTAGGGTTTCCTATTTAAAGGATCCATACTATGAGAAACTAAGGGTTTTGAAATTTAATCTTGAATCCGAACTTGAACAAAGACCCTTAGGACCAATACTAAACCCTAGTCCATTAATAAGTTCATAGTAAAACAACTTAGACATCTTGTATTTCTATATGGGTCACGTAAGTTATCTTAATTACATACCATTTTTTATTATTACATATCATTTCATATATATGGGGATTATCTTTATATATATATATATATATATATATATATATAGATAGAGAGAGAGAGATAATCCATATATATATATATATATATATATATATATATATATAGTCAGGCTAGAATACACTCAAGTGTACAGATCACACGAATACACTCAAGTGTGTTTGCATATCAAAACTATTTTTTACAAAATGTAAACCATTGATCTTCACCGTCATAATATAACTAGGCTACATACAAATTTTGAGCCCATTTGGATGAGTGTAAGTCACTCATCTAAGGGAAACAAAATCGACGAGCGAAACTAATTTGAAATGCATAATTTTTGTAGTCTTTATAACATGACCTATAAATGTCCAAATGTGATCAAATTTTGCATATGAGCTATTCACAACATGTTTAAGAAGATCAATGGATTATATTTTTGAAAAGAATATTGCATCATGAAAAACTACTTGAGTGTATTCTGCTCCGAATACACTCGAGTGTATTCTAGCCTGACTCTCTCTCTCTCTCTATATATATATGTATATATATATATATATATATATATATCATCTCAATTTGGCATATGTGGAGCATATGATCATAAAAGATGTATTTTTTATAATCAATAGTAAGCTGTATAAATTGCATATATAAAGTTAAGATTAGGTATTTCATTAATATCATGTATATATGATCATCATGGCTTTTATTTTATCATCATCACCACAAGTGTAAAAACAACTTAGACGTCTTGTATTTCTATATGGGTCACGTAAGTTATCTTAATTACATACCATTTTTTATTATTAAATATTGTTTCATATATATATATATAGGGATTATATATATATAGGGATTATATATATAGGGATTATATATATATATATATATATATATATATATATATATATATATATAAGTATTATCTTTATATATTTAAATCACCTCAACTTTAATATGCAATTGTGGGAAACAACAACGGCTCTAGTATAACATGTGTGAGAAGATGAGAGACTTAACTCTACTATGGTACCTCCCATACACCTACCTATGTATGTGTGTTCTACCACCTTCATTGTTTGGTGTTGGAACAAAGTATCTATAGAAACTCCTTTATTTAGGTATTGAGCTACAAATTTATTCGACAATCCTCTCTCTATAGAAATCTCCATCAGCCTAAAGACGAAATCAAAAGATGTTGAATATGACATAATCATCACATTTATGTTGCTACTATGTTGAATACATCCTTTAAAGAAATTGATTCATCATCTTATATGAAAAGAAATATCAAAAGTGAAAAGAATCTCAAAGATTGTTGGGAGGAATATGGGTGCTTTGGGATGATTATATTCATAACATAGAAATCTTGCAACGTCATAGACAGTTTCTTCACGGTCGAATAGATGGGAGGTCATGATTTACCTTCATCTATGGTAGTACATTACGCAGAAGCAGAATCCTACTTTGGAATTGGCTCATTCAAGTAAGTACTAACTGTGATTTACCTTGGGTCATTGTAAGAGATTTCAATTCCCATATCCTTCCACAGGAGAAGACAGATGGGAAGATCTTGGACTCTACCAGCTGTAGGGAGTTCGTCGAAGTAATGGCATAGTGCGTTCTAGTTAGTCTAGGAGCAAGTGGCCCCCATATGACATTCAAAAGAGGCTTGCCCCAAATGAGATTGGACATAGTAGTAGGCAACTAGTTGTTAGTAGAACAATTCAATCAGGCCACGACTAAGGTGATTGAGATAATAAATTTAGATCATGCCCCAATGTTGATCATTGTAGTTCCTAACATAACAAAGGTATGTGAGAAGGCCTCGCAAATGGGCTCATTCGCAACATAATAGGGATTTTTCATTACTAATTGAATCCAGATGGAATCAAAGGAGGGATACATGGGTAAGGCTAAAAACTTCATAACTGATGCCATGAGGTGGAATGCTACAATCAGGAATGAGAGATGGAATAACAAGAAATCCCTAATGGTGGGACTATACCTGGCTCAAACCCATTTGGCAGAGTTTTATAACCCAAAGGTGGAATACAGAGTTATAGATTTGCAGACTGAGGTGATGGATCTTATGCGACTGGAGGAAACAGAATGGAGGCAGAAGACATAGTGTCAATGGCTCAAGATGGGAGATGGTAATAATAAATTCTTTTAAACCATGGTCAAGGCTAGAGGATGGAGAACCAAGATTACTAGGCAACAAAATGACACTGGAGAATGGGTCAAAGATAAAAACCAGTTAGTTTCCATGATGAAGGACTTCTTTGTTAACCTTCTGACTAGTCCAGCCCTAGGGTACATTATACATCAAGTTGCATATTAAGTAGGGGCCTTGTAACATAATGAATCTTAGATGTAATCTCCATTTAAACCTTTTCCCCAAGTTTCCCTCTCATTTATATCCTTTATGTCATTTATGTTTAATTAATGGAATTTATAGTGGTTTAGTGAACATTTATTCACTAATTGTACCAATATAAGGGTTTATGCACAAATACCTTAGTGAAAGCTTCATTATCATAATTAAGTGTTGTAAACCTTAATATAACTTTTTGATATGATTTTAAAACATAAAATGAGGCTAAGTTTCAAATTTGGTTCGATTTGGATGTTGTTTGTGCAAGTTATGCAATTTTAGGTACATTCTGGACTTTTATGAAATTTACCCAATTGGGAGGCTTTCTTTGCAAATTATCAACTGAATTTTAATCCTTAGATATTCACTTACCATTAACGAGATCTTAAACCATTATAGAACCTAGTTTCACCTTGGTTTTATGGTATTTCTTTCCAAAGGCATTATAGGGATTACCCTCTTTATAAAGGTGTTTATCTTTAAAAGCTATCAACCAATGAGGTTATTTCTTTCTTGAAAAATGGTGGGGATGGCCTAGAAGGATCTGTGGGCTCTTAGGACCGAATTTTGATATCCAAGAAGAGTCCATGAGCTGTCCTCTTGCATGGCCATCAAGCCCTAGGCTAAAGACACATGGAAAGTCCCTTAAGACACCTCATGCTTCACCTCTTTCTTTATATAGCCATGCATACCCCTTCCCAACTCACAATTCAAAAATTGTTGCTCTCCTTTCCTTTCCTATAGATTAGATAATAATTTCTTCAGTATTTTACCACAAAGTTGCTGTCCCAAGGTAATAGAGGGAGACTACCTTGGTGAAGAAGGCTCCTAGGGCTTCCAAATTGCTCTATTAGGGTTTCTAAAGCTCCTCCTTGGTAATTTCGACCAAAACTAGTAAGTTTCCTCCCTTCCTTCTGTATTTTCATACTGTTAGTCTTCCATACACCTTATTTGAGGTCATAACGATGACCATACATGGTAAAACTCCACCTAAAACCCTATAACATCTCATCTCCATGCTCTTTTGCTAGGGTTTGCACCTCTAAAGTGGAGAAGATGATCTTTGCTCAAGAAAGGAGCTTAGCTTGGAGCAACCATACCTTATAATCTCGGGATAATTTCTGTTTGGACCTTCTTACATTCCTAGAGGCAAGTTTTGTTAACACCCTTCTCATATATTTCTTAGTACATACTTAAAACCCATGCTTCTATGTTCATAATCGATGATTTCCTTCTCTTTTTACCATGTTCTTCTAAGGTTTTGGTTTCTTGCTATTTTAACTTCTCTAGAATCTATAGTTTGGTTATCTAAGAAACTTAAAACCTGATCTTGGGTCAAATGGTGTTTTATCCCTCTCCCTCTTTAATTATCTCGATCGGTTTGATGATGTGGCAATGTCCTATTGGTCAGCATTGAAAAATTCATATCTTCCATACTGCTTATCCAAATTTGACAAATAAATATGTTTTGGAATTTGAAAATTAATATCTATCTAATAAAAATATTTTCAAGGTCTGATTTCATGGTTTTACGAAGGGTGATTTTTGTAAAACGAATTTAATGCATAAAATCCATAAAAATTACATCTTAATCATCATAACTCCAAAATTAATATAATAATATGTTTTCTTCATCAGGAGAACCTAATAAGTTCATTGGTGATATTTTCAAAAGCTAAATCTGATTTTTTCTAAAAAGTTCTGAAATTAGGGTTTCTATATATTAATGTGCACTATGTACTCTAATACTTGTTAAATACATTGAAAATAGGCAAAGTGGAACTTGGACTCAATTAAAGTGGTGAAAGTTAGTAATTAATATCAGTAAGAGAGGTATGTGCATTCCTTACACCCTATGTTGGGATAATTGTAGCCAAACCCTATATTTCCCTAATGAGGCTTAAATGAACCCTAAATATTCTATTCTTGAATCCTAATGTTGTTCATGCCTCAAATTAGATTATAATTTCTTCTTGTTTGGGTCTTATACCCCACTTCCATGCTTATTGAATATTATGACTACTCTTTCCATGACTACTTTTCTTGCATGTGGATTTATGTTCTATTTAATTTAAAGTAGCGGTACTTATGTACAACCACCCATAGAGGGCATGTAAATAATCGCCCTGGGGAATGTTATTCTCCCCATAATATTGTAGGTGACTGGGAATGTCTTATTCTCCCCTCACCTAAGGTTAGAGGTCTGGTAGGTGCCTCAACCCTACTTAGTTAGGTAGGCATAATTATCTTACATGCAATTCCTTTTTGATATAATTGTTAATGGCAAGTTTCTTTTGAATATAGCCTCATACTCTTGTTATCTTCATCATATGATGAACCCTAGCCTGTTTTTATTTGCTGTACTTATCTTGATATCCTAGATTTGTTTTGTGACACATACCTTGTTTTCTTTCCCCTTTTGTTGGGTGCTTTCCCAACCACCCAGCTGCTAGTGTTGAGCAAGGAGAAGGACAAGTTTGAAGGAATTCATCTCAGGAGTAGATCTCAAGCTATATGAAAGGATGTCTAGGTTTCTATAGTTAGATCCTTTTCTCTTATCTTTTTATTTTGAGAACAATCATGTAATGAGCAATGAAAGCCATGTAATAGGCTTAGTACTTTTATTTCTACTGCTATTGACATTTTGTAATGTATCTGGTTTATTCTTATTTACTTGGAATATTATACATGCATCCCTCAATATCTTTTGTCTTTCTAAAAAGATGGATGTTTTGTACTTCCTTTAAATTTTAGTAAGGAGGTGATCTCGCCTCTTTACAGGACTTCCCTCCTTTACAACTTCATCAAAAAACCTCCTTAGCCAAGGTCCCATATGAGGAAGAAATACGAGTCTATCTACACATAATGTCACCCATGAAGGCTCGTGGCCCATATTGCATTGATGTTGGTTTCCTCTAAACAAACTAAAACTTCAGTAAAACTGATCTTATATGCTTTGTGCATGGTCCTTCCATTTGGAATCTCATCGATCCTTCATCAACAAATTCATCATTCGTCCTCATCCCCAAGAATCAAAACCCAGTAAGTTGTGGTCAGCTTAGGCCTATTTCACTAAACAATTACTGTGTTAAAGTTATCTCAAATATTATTGTGAATTTGGTGAGGCTTCAGGCCAGGAGGTAGCCCCAGAAAAATAATCAATCTACCGCTCAAGGAACTATGATGACCGCTATCAAACTAACAACATTATCGTACAAAACTATGCGGAAATGATCATTAACAATGAGTTACCGAAAATCACTAAAAATTAAAACCTTTTTGCCAAGAGATCCATTACCAAGAAATACTTTTTAGAAAGAATCAAACCATATATACATCATGGTTCACTTTATACATATATTGTTCCATCACCTTGTAAGGATATGAGATAACAATTGATTTACCAAAACATACACAAAAGCTATATTATGCATCAAGGTGTACTAACTAAAATCTCAGATCGATCATAAAACTATTTTACACACTATCTGCCAAAGGACCTGAGAGTACATGGACAACACATAGGAATCTATATCTACAAGATACATAACAACACACTCAACCTGAGTTGTTACTTCTGCACGATTTCTACCTCCTCGTGGACGTCCACCTAAAAAGTTGTGGAACCCAGGGGGTGAGACAACAAGTCCCAACAAGAGATATAACTCTCCACCAATAGTATTATTATCACATATGGATCTTATGAAAGAGAGCAGAAGAAACTTTTATTGAATTAAACAGGTATAACTACTTGTTATATGCCGAGTAGAGAAATCGTTATCATCTAAATAGTTCCCATAACTATGAATGAGAAATAGATTGTCTAATCATTTTTTAAAAGAGATATGAAGAACATGTATAATATTTATCAACTAAGATATGTAAAAGTAATTTCAAGCTCATTCAATGTCTCCATATTTGATCCTTAAGTAAATACACTACACAACTGGTTACATGGTTAAAAAATCCATCTTATGCCCTACGGAGATGGGAATATACCTTCCATGCTCCAATTGACCATTGTGAAGTAAGAATCAATGCCATAAAGGTCTTATGAAAGAGCCAAAATCCATGACCTCTCCTATCTCGGTCAGTACGAGATTATTGGGAGATACATATGAATCAATCTACATTATAGTTAGCCTAGTGTATAGAGTCTCTTCTCTATAGATATACAACGCGTAGTGTGTTCTCTTATCAGGATATGACCAGAAATCAATCCTGATTATATTAGGTTGTGGTCTGTAACCAATCCTGCCAGTTTATTGAGTCACAGTACAACCACACTCTTGTTAGGGTATTACCCGAAGTCAATCCTAATAATTAGGGTATGGTCCGTAGACAATCCTATTAATTAAGGATACAATGATATGACTTGCACCCCACATATTCAATAATATGCACTGTAACATACTAGATCTCGGACCCTACCCTGGAAGTTGACATTTTGGACTTAGCCAAACAAGGTTGAAGGTTTGACCTAAATAGATGTTTAGTATAACCCCAATGAGCTAATGCATGTATATATCACCTTAATGTAACCTAATGTACTAACATTAATCTTAAGTTCATAATGGTTACATAAAATATGCCACATAACTCATTTTAGTGGTAATATGAAGATAAGAAACTTAATTGGATGAATAATTTAGATAAGGGACCGTTAGTGGGCCATATGACATATCTCATAAAAATAAGTCTCAAAAGTGGAAACAAACTTTAAATTCAAAATCTACATATCAAAATTAGCCTACATGTCAAATTTCATTTAATTTGGACAACATTGAAATATTAGGATAAGTTTAGGAGAGAGAAAATGAGTAAAAGGCATAAGTAATGAATAATGTGATTATATAACTTCAAAATATGTAAATAATGTAAAATTAATATTCAACACATCAAAGATTACTTGTGAATGAATTTTGTTCCAATTTGGATGTTGTTTGTGCAAGTTATGCAATTTTAGGTACATTCTGAACTTTTCTACAATTTATCCAATTGGGAGGCTTTCTTTGCAAATTATCACATGCATTATAATCCTTATATATTCCCTTACCATTCTCGAGTTTTTGAACCATGGGTAACCTATTTTCACCTTGGTTTGAAGGTGTTTCTCTCCAAGGGCATTTTAGGGACAACTCTCTTTATAAATGAGCTTATCTTTAGAAGCTATCAACCAATGGGGTTATTTATTTAATTGGAGGTTGGTTGGGATGGTCTATAAGTGTCCATAAACCAACATTTGATAATAAAGTTGCCTATATGAGCTATCCTCTTGCATGGCCATGAAATCCCTAGGCTAAGGACACATGGAAAGCTCCATGAACACCTCATGGTTGACTTGTTCCTTATCCATAAAGGTTTGCATCTCCATAGGTACCCTTAGCATTGGACAAATGGAAATTAACTTGAAACCTCGTGCTTGAATTCTTCCTTATCCATAAAGGCTTGCATGTCCATGGAAACCTTTATACATGACACATGAAAAGTCTCATAGACACCTCATACTTGACCTCTTTCTTTATATAGCCATATCTACCCCTTCCCAACTCCAAATTTGAAAACTCTTACTCTTCTTTATTTCCTCTATCTTAGAGCATAACTCCTACTCTGTTTGTCCACAAAGTTTCTATCCCAAGTTAAAAGAAGGTGCCTACCTTGGTGAAGAAGGCTCCTAGGGTTCCAAATTTGCTCTATTTAGGGTTTCTAAAGCTCTGCCTTGGTTATTTTGACCAAAACTAGTAAGTATCCAACTTTCCTTCCCTATTTTCATGTTGTTAGCCTTCCTTCCACCTTCCTCTAGGTTAGAATCATGGCCTTCCATGGTGAAACCCCACCTACAGCCCATAAACACCTCATCTCCATGTTCTTTTGTTAGGGGTTTTCACCTCTAAAGTGGAGAAGGTGCTTCTTGCTAGAGATAGGACCTTTGTTGGAGAAACCAACCTCTCTAAGCTTGGGAACCTTACTTATTGGACCTGTACACCTTACCTAGAGATTCTTTGGAGGCCTAGGCTTGACTTGGACTATTTAGACTCTGAAGTTTAGGTACGATTGCATCCCACATTATATCTATATTGAACAGTTTCTAATTCTTCTCTCTAATGGTATGATGTTTCCCCTATTCTTCTATGTTGAGAAATTCACCTATGCTTATTCATTCTCTTTTTCCTATGGACATTACCCTATACACAATGTCTTTTCTTTTGAAAATCATGATTCATGTGAACTACCTTATTTGATATTAATCATGTAATCATGGATATGCTTTTGAACTCTTATCAAATGATTTATTCATGATGGAACTCTAAAAGATGACACTTGATGTCTTTTACCCACTTATGAGGTGGATGTATATGCTGGTCACTTATGTTGTGACTAGTTTATATATTCTGACTATACTTTCTACTTGCCTCTACATTTAACACGCTGTGTGATTCAATAGCACTAGAGTAGTGCAATTGCATTGGCTTTTATGGAAGATGTGTTATTTCCTACCAAGAAGATGTGATATTTCATTCTCTTTTAGGATGGAAAGAAACCTCATACCCAGAGCAAGATGTGTGATTCTTGGCCCATGTTTTATATATTTGGGATATTGGAAGTATTCCTTTCTATATCAGGTTTCAAGTTTATGAGACTTGGCCGCCTTTGTGTTTATATTATTCTAGGACTATGTTTATCTCACATGCATGTAGGTTGCTGATATGGGGTGTGTGCCCTAATTATTTACATGTTCTTGTGTGGCACAATCTTTATGTTTTATTAACGACAAGTATTCCATTGTTATCATATGATTTCAATTCCTTTTCTCTTGATACCCATTTGGGTGGTCCTTATCCTTTCTATAGGAAGCATTTTATATTTGATGTCCTTTATTCCATATATTGCTCAATTTCCTATTTAGTATGTGCATACCAGCCTTTACTAGTGTCATCTATTTTCTTTTCTTGCTGGGGTATGCTTCCAATCCTAGGTGAAGGACTTGGATGATAAGGCATGAAGTTTTGGACTAGATGAAGGAGTTGAAGCTTGGATACAAAGTTGTTATGGTTTAGATTTACCTCTACTTGTATCCTTATGTTGTATCATATATGTAAACCCTTATGGGATATTATGATGTACTTTTGTAATCTTTTATGAAAATTGAATATAGTCATTATTTTTATTCCGTTGCTACACTTTGGTCTTTTACATACCATTATAATAAATTTGGAAATTTTATACCTATTCCAACATACCTTTGAGTGTGTTTGGAATGGATGTTAATTCTTCAAATTTTATTTTTAGTAAGGGGGTGATCCCGCCTCCTTACAACATGGTATCAGAGCCCATGGTAATCAGAATCTGACTATTTCAATTTTTCATCCCTAGTTAGAATACTTGCCTTACCTTCACGTGACATGTTTTCCCTAGATTTAATTAATAGATGATGAAGGTTTGATTTAGGATCCTATAGTTTCACATTAGAATAATGATGAATAGATCCCCAAAATACTTACAACTAAAAGATGCATAAGTAACCATAGTAACTTGAGGTTGTTTAGCTTGACCTTTAGGCAGCTACTAGGACATGCAGATGAAAGCAAAGGTGTCTAGAAAGGATCAGGGTTCAGGGACTGGAAATATTTTCCTCCGCACCGCTAGCTTGGTTTACGAGGACTCCCAAATCCATATGATACCAGCCTGGCCTAAGATGATATGAATTGTTCAAAATAGCATGCTTTTAGGTAATATTAGCCTTAGACATATATATATGATTTATCTTTAGGTACCCTAATATGTTGAACTAGTCTCCCAAATGTAAAGACTTGTTTGAGGATGGACAAGATCAAGCTAACCCATAGTTCATAGTTAGTCTTTACAAGTTTTGTTTCTTTTTTTTTCATGATGTTTATGTAGTTGGATGAAAGGAAGTGTAGTTGATCCTTTTGTACCTAAAGAATAGTTTTGAATTAATAATATGAATCCTTTAAGGGGTGGTGAATAAGTTGTTTTCTTATATGTGGATTTTTTTATTTCTAGGATGAAATCCCTTTAAGGGGTATTGTGATGTAACATACTAGATCTCAGACATTACCCTAGAAGTTGACATTTTAGACTTAGCCAAACAAGGTTGAAGGTTAGACCTAAATAGATGTTTAGTATAACCCCAATGAGATAATGCATGTATATATCACCTTAATGTAACCTAATGTTCTAACAATAATCTTAGGTTTATAATGGATACATAAAATATGCCACGTAACTCATTTTAGTGGTAATATGAAGATAAGAAACTTAATTGGATGAATAATTTAGATAATGGGTCGTTAATGGGACATATGATATATCTCATAAAAAGAAGTCTCAAAAGTGGAAACAAACTTTAAATTCGAAATCTACATATCAAAACTAGCCTACATGTCAATTTTCATCTAATTTGGACAACCTTTAAATATTAGGATATGTTTAGGAGAGAGAAAATGAGTAAAAGGCATAAGTAATGAATAATGTGATTATATAACTTCAAAATATAGAAATAATGGCAAATTCATATTCAAAACATCAAATATAACTTGTTGATGAAGTTTGGTCCAATTTGGATGTTGTTTGTGCAAGTTATGCAATTTAGGTACATTCTGGACTGTTCTGTAATTTACCCAACTGGGAGGTTTTCTTTGCAAATTGTCACATGAATTATTATCCTTATATATTCCCTTACCATTCTCAATTCTTTAAACCATCAGGCACCTAGTTGCACATTGGTTTGAACGTGTTTCTCTCTAAGGGCATTTTAGGGATTACTCTCTTTATAAATGAGCTTATCTTTAGAAGCTATCAACTAATGGTGTTATTTCTTTGATTGGAGGTCAGTTGGGATGGTCTATAAGTATCCATAAATTGATAGTTGATATTCAAGAAGCCTCTATGAGTTGTCTTCTTGCATGGCCATGAAATCCCTAGGCTAAGGACACATAGAAAGTTCCATGGACACCTCAAGCTTGACTTCTTCCTTATCCAAAAAGGTTTGCATGTCCATAAGCAGCCTTAGCATTGGACACATGGAAATTAACTTGACACCTCATGCTTTACTTGTTCCTTATCCATAAAGGCTTGCATGTCCATGGACACCTTTATACATGACACATGGAAAGTCTCATAGACACCTCATACTTGACCTCTTTCTTTATATAGCCATATCTACCCCTTCACAACTCCAAATTTGAAAACTCTTGCTCTTCTTGTTTTCCTCTATCTTAGAGCGTAACTCCTACTCTATTTGTCCATGAATGTTCTATCTCAAGGTAAAATAAGGTGCCTACCTTTGTTAAGAAGGCTCCTAGGGTTCCAAATTTTCTCTATTTAGGGTTTCTAAAGCTCCTCCTTGGTTATTTTGACCAAATATAGTAATTATCCTCCTTTCCTTCCCTATTTTCATGTTATTAGTATTCCTTCCACCTTCCTCCAGCTCATAACCATGTCCTTCCATGGTGAAACCCCACCTAGAACCCATAAACACCTCATCTCCATGTTATTTTGTTAGGGTTTTTCACCTCTAAAGTGGAGAAGGTGCTTCTTGCTCGGGATAGGAGCTTCGTTGGAGAAACCAACCTCTCTAAGATTGGGAACCTTACTTATTGGACATGTTCACCTTCCATAGAGGTTCTTTGGAGGCCTATGCTTAACTTGGACTATTTAGACCCTGAAGTTGAGGAATGATTGCATCCCACATTATTTCTATATTGAGCAGTTTCTAATTCTTCTCTCTAAATGTATGATGTATCTCCTATTCTTCTATGTTGAGCAATTCACCTATGCTTATTCATTCTCTTTGTCCTGTGGACATTATCCTATACACAATGTATTTTCTTTTGAAAATCATGGTTCATGTGAACTACCTTATTTGATATTGATCATGTGATCATAGATATTCTTTTGAACTCTTATCTTATGCTTTGTTCATGATGGAACTCTAAAAGATGAAATGTGATGTCTTTTGCCCACTTATGAGGTGGATGTATATTCTGGTTACTTATGTGGTGACTAGTTTATATATTCTAACTATACTTTCTACTTGCCTCTACATTTAACACGCAATGTGATTCAGTAGCACTAGAGTAGTATAATTGCATTGGTTTTTATGGCATATGTGTTATTTCCTACCGAGAAGATGTGATATTTCCTGCTCTTTTGGGATGGAAAGGAACCTCATACCTAGGGCAAGATGTGTGATTCTTGGCATGTGTTTTATATAATTGGGAGTATTCAATTCTCTACCAGGTTTCAAGTTTATGAGACTTGGCCTCCTTTGTGTGTATTGTTCTAGGGCTATGTTTATCTCACATACATGCATGTTGATTATATGGGGTGTGTCCCCTAATTCTTTACATGTGCTTATGTAGCACGATCTTTATGTTTTATTAATGACAAGTATTCTTTTGTTATCATATGATTTCAATTCCTTTTCTCTTGATACCCATTTGGGTGGTCCTTATTCTTTCTATGGGAAGCCTTTTATATTTGATGTCCTTTATTCCATATATTGCTCAATTTCCTATTTAGTATGCATATACCAGCCTTTGTTGATGTCATATATTTTCTCTTCTTTCTGGGGTATGTTTCCAACCCTAGGTGAAGGACTTTGATGATAAGGCATGGAGTTTTGGACTAGTTTAAGGAGTTAAAGCTTGGATACAAAGTTGTTATGGTTTAGATTTCCCTATACTTAGATTCTTATACCCTTATGGGATATTATGATGTACTTTTGTAATCTTTTGTGACAATTGAATATAGTCATTATTTTTATTCCACTAGTACACTTTGGTCTTTTACATACCATTATAATAAATTTGATAAATTTATACCTATTCCAACATACCTTTGAGTGTGTTTGGAATGTATGTTAATTCTTTAATTTTTTTAGTAAGGGGGTGATTCCGCCTCCCTACATGCACTATGAGTAATACTCATTTCACCATTCAGCAAATCCTAACACTGAATGGATCTATGGCCAGGGCAACTACATTTTTAGTTCACTTGATAAGTTAAGTACTTTACAACATCTTTTAATATCAATCAAGTTACAAGCATGAATTATAGATAAATTCTACATAGAAATGTGTAACATATCTTTCAAAAAATCATGTATCAATTGGAACATATCTTGTTACACTCATCCTGGGATCTCAATCCCCTAAACATTTCACTGGGAATCCCATCCCTTCAACATTATCATTATCACGACCAGATGTTTGGGTATCAAACCTGTTGTTCATTATTGAACAATGTCACCTTTTACCAGGAAACAATAATTTCTAGGTCATCAGACCCACATATATATATATATCATACTTTTTGTTTAAGTATATCACATGACTCACAAGGCCTTATATAATATGTATTATGTTAAATCATCATAGCTCATACCTAGCTATGCTCATCATTTCATAACTCATGCATGGTTAGGATTTCATAACAAATGCAATATCAAGTAAATATCACAACCATGCCATAAAGAGAATCATTCAAATTGCAACCCTCTCATAATTAGGGTTAGGATTTTCCCTTGTAACTGATTTAGGGTTTTCAAGGGCATTTTTATCAATCAAGCTCTAATTCACATCATAAGAACTATATTATTGCCATGAGTGTTTTCAACATATTTCATCAAATATCATCAACTGATTATCAACATGAAGTATTACCTTTCTCATGTGAGTAGTACAAGTTTCTCTCTCATCCTTTCTAGGATATTGACTTCAAGATACTTATTACATTGATTTAACCTTCTTTTGGGTTTATCAATCTACACTTATTAAAGTGCATTCATCTCATTACTTCATAATGTATCCATTGATTGTATTCAAGGTGTATCAGCCTACACTCATCAAGGTGTATCGGCCTATATTCAACAAGGTGTATTGGCCTATACTCATCAAAGTGCATCATCCTTCACTCTAATCTTTGTGTCATCCTAGACATATCTACTTGTGTTGTCCAAGGTACCATTACTTTCATCGGCCAAGGCATGTCAAATGGTATTAGTTTAGGGTGCTTGAGAAGGTATATCAACTTTAGTGTAGTTTTAGGGTATTGACCACCCTATATCTTTGTGTATCGGCCACATCAACCCATTGTATATCGGCCATCCTATAACTAGGATATCGACCACTCAATAAACTAGTGTGTCAACCACACAATCAACTAGGGTATCTGCCACTCTATCTCTTTGTGTATTGTCCATTGCGCACTATGGGATATCAACCTCTAGGGCTTTTAGATTGTATTAGATGAATCCTTATTCACAGCTTAGTTTCTTTCACCTAATGGCCTTGCCACTACTTGGTGTATCGGCCAAGGCTTCAAAGAGTGTAATGCCCCCATATTCACATGATGTGTCGGGCTAGAGGGGTGTCAGATTGTGAGTGTATCAGATTAGAGTTAGGGTTAACCATATCGGCCTCTATACTCAAGTACGGCAACATGATTTATGTAAGGACCCTGACCTCCATTCTGGGCTTACCCTATTTGTTTTGCCTAAACCTTGTGCTTAGTTTCTTGCTAATCACCTTTAGTGGTGATTAGGGTTTGCTTGTGTTTTGTTGAGAGTTGGAGGTGCTACTTGAAAAATTACCTAAGTTAGGGTTGAAGAGAAAGTATGTCACCTTGAGAGATGTTCTTCTCTCTCTTTGATTCCTCTAAGATGAAGAGGAAGGTTTGGGCTCGAGATTTGAGTTGTCTTGAGCTTGGTTGAGCTCTCCTGGGCATTGTTTTCCCTTGTTTGGGCCTTGCCTTTCCTAGTTGAGCCTTGTTTCGGGCAAGGAGAACCTTGTGTCGGCCATGGGGGTGTCACCCATGGGTGTGTCGGCCAAGGTGGTGGTGGTTTGAAGTGTGTCGGTCTTTGACCTTGTTGACCCTCTTGCTTTGGTTGTGTCACCCTAGCTTGGACATGTGGCTGATCCTTGGATGAGTGGGTGGCATGGATTGTGCATGTGTTTTGCAAGGTGGCAAACGTGTGTACATGTGTCCCTTAGTAAGGTGACACCTTGCCATGGTTTCCCTTTGATCCTCATCTATATATGCCTTGCCTTTCACTTCCTTAGTAACCCTTTAGATCTTTGTTGCTCCTCTCTTCCTTAGTGCGTGATACACATCTCCCTTGTGACCTTGGAGGCTGATACCCTTGGAGGAGCTAAGGTTGGTGGCTGATCCCTTTGAAGGAGTTCTCTTCTTCTTCCTCTAGCTTGGTGGCCGAACCCTAGGTGGACCTTGTTTCCTTGGTAAGCATCTTCCCTCTCTCCTTAGCATCTTCTTCTCCATCTTGCCTACTCTTCGGCCATGGTGGTTATGATTCTTGTTCCTTTTCTTAAGGTGGCCGAAAGTGGTGTGCTTGGAGCTAGGAGCTAGAAGCTTGGAGCTTTGGAGCTTGAGGAGTTTGCTTAAGGCAGGTTTCATAACTTCTAACCATAGCTATACTACCTTCTTTATGTTGCATGATTCATATATGTTGATGATTGACCATTGCATGTTATGTTTCTTGCTCTAGTACATGTTGTTGATCTTATGGATATAGTGAGCATGATGTTGTTCATGGTTTACATGCCTTTAGATCTAGTTGGATGAACCATAGTTTGGGGTTTTCTTGTTGGGTGATACCCCTTTCTCTCCTTGGTTTTTGAGAAGTGAGTTTGAGCTCTAGTTATGTGGTCAATACCCCTCTCTCATTTAAAGTTGAGAGGTGAGTCTACATTCTAGTTGCTTGGGCAACATCCTCCTCTCACCATGGATTTGAGAGGTGAGCTCTTAGATATGTGATGACCTAAGTTGAGGTTGCTCCTTGTGGTTGCCTGATTTGTGATAGAGGTTGTGCAAAACTCCTCTCTCTTGGGTGTTGAGAGGTGAGCCGATCTTCTTGATCATTTAGGGTTTGGTGCCCTTGTGCTTGAGGTTGAAGATGACTTTGTAGAGTTGTGTTTTGCATGTTATGACATTAGAGTAGTGCTGCCTGATAGCCTCTTATCTAGGGTTTTCCCTTGACCGATACACCTAGTTGAGATGATTGGTTTGGTGCCCGATATGGTGGTATTGTGAAACTCTAGTAGATGCCTTAAGTGGTGGCCGATATGAGAAGTTTGACTTTGATGGACGATGTGGCCTTCTTGACCTAAGTGGTGTTGTCCCCTTGGCCGATATGATGCTTAGAAAACATCTCTATTTGGTTCCTTGGGTGATACAAGTTGGGTGAGTTTGAGCTGCCCAATATGGGTTGAGTGGAAACCCTAGTTGTTACTTTGATAAAGGCCGATATGGAGTGTTGCCCTATTGACCGATAGGATTCCTTGAGGTGCTTTTGTGTCACCTGTGTCATGAACATATTGGGCGACACAGTGTTGGCTTGGGGCGCCATGATCTCGGCCGACACAATGGTGAGAATGGGTGCCCAATACAACCCTAACCCTAGCTGGCCGGTAGGGTTCTAGTCAATACATTAGTTACACGATACGCCTCTTGGGCACTAGCTGCATGATATACCTTGTGCACCTGGTATGCACGACAAGGTTGCATGATAACACCACATTCTTTAGTTTCACGATACATAGCACTAGCCCCGGGCAACGCTGGTGCGTTACAGGTGATAAGGTTGCACGTTGTGCTTGGCCTACATGCTTGGGTGAGGGTAGTTACCCTGCCCGATACTACCTATAGTGAGGGTTGCAGGAGCTTTGGTGAGGGTTCTAATAACCCGAATTGTATATAGCTGATAGTTTTCTATTAATAATGATAATACAAGTGATATGGTGTAATCACCTTGAATCCTGCAACTATGATAATGAGATAAGATGATAAGTTGTGAACCAAGAAGTTTGAAAGAATATGATGTTGCTACACATGATAATGTGACACATGTATATGATCACAAGTATGGGGCATGATATATGCTTATGATTGATAATAAAACTATGATTTCTACACCTTATATGTAATATACTCATGGATGTTGCTTTATACTTGATAGCATGATAATCCTATTAATCCATGATGGCTTCAGTATCTCTATGGATTTGTATACTAACCATGCAGATATTTTATGTGGATTCATAGCCTGGTAAGAGATATGAGATGCATGTGCTTGAGTAGCACCATGTGGTAATGAGATAACAAGTTGATAGGTCTGAGGACCTGATATAAGGCAGAGTGCCTAGTTGAGGTGTTATCCTTTGATGATGAGATAGGGGATGCGTTCCCAGAATGTTGATGCATTATTATGATGCATTTAAAGGCAGTGGTTGATATAATGAGGGATTGAGGTCCCATGACAGTATGATGATGGCAATAATGATGTAATTCTATAAAGCTATGTTTATACTTTGGTTGCCTCAACAATTGGCTTAAAATATACTAATTAATTATAGATGAACATATCATGTAGTT
The DNA here is from genome assembly GCA_963693085.1 of Alisma plantago-aquatica. Classification (NCBI taxonomy): domain Eukaryota; kingdom Viridiplantae; phylum Streptophyta; class Magnoliopsida; order Alismatales; family Alismataceae; genus Alisma; species Alisma plantago-aquatica. The sequence goes on from OY856412.1 coordinate 1,149,077,570, forward strand.
TGCCATGGCCATAGATCCATCATCGTCAGTATTTGGTGATGGTGAAACAAGTTTATCCTGCGGGATTACCTGGAGCGCATATTGTTGAATATGTGAGGTTTCCCCTAGCCTAAAATAGGAGGATTTGAGTGCAACTGTGGTTGCAGACTCAGGATATATAGAGCATGGTGAACAAATCCATGGCTCAGGATATGTGATGAGGAGCATGATGCGTTCATGGATCGGATGTATGTACTAGCACCCGTGACAAGGTGAGCTAGAGATATGGGTAGCTTGCGGAGCTGACCCAGAGGCTGAGGCCCTATAAGCATAAGATTGCGGTCTTGCTTGATGATTCGTGTACTAACCATGAGAAGGTGAGGTCATGGAGTCCGGATCTCCTTAGACCTTGTATGGAACCGGATTGGGCTTCGTAGCCAATGGTTGGATTGGAGAAGGGAAGGCTCACTTCCTCAGGGCATGATAAAATGTAATACAGATGGATAGTATATGCTACACAAAATAAACACAAAACATTGTATGAGGCCTTGCTTATATAGCTGATCTAGTTATACCTTGTAGATATGTGTACGATCCTTATATTTTGTGATAAGTTCTTATAAAGCTTATCTTGTCAATCATGTTCCATAAAGAAATACTTGGTTATATGCCTCCTGGATATCTTGGTAAGATTGATGGTAATAATAGCCTTGCACAATATGCTGCTCTTATTATATGATTTATCAGTTATCTGCTGTTATTGCATTAACCTTCTGAGGTTTTATAGTTTCGGTGGGGAGTTATGTTTCTCACTAAGACTATGTGTCTCACCCCACTGGTTTACGACCTTTTTAGGTGAGCGCTCTAGATGTGGTGGTGGTGGTGAGGTTGCGACTGAGCAACAAGAAGAGCAGTAGAAGGCAAGAGATGGACATGTTGCTATTTTGGTGATTTTGTAGTAGAGTACTAGAGTCATCCTTGTACTCTCAGGTCCTCAGAGGTGTTTGACGATGGTTCTCGATGTCTAGTTGTTGTAATTTTGTATATCCTACTGTTGGACGTATGTGGCCCGTTAAGTATGTATAAATAGGTGCTGAACTCTGGTGTTGATAGTACAGCTGGTTCTAATAAGTTGTGAACCTATAATAAGGCTTGTGAAAGTTTATATAACATGTTTTATCTGTAGGATCTGTATGCAAAAGTTCTCTTCTATATGCTTTCCGAAATCAGTTTTAATTAACCTGTGTTTTCTGTAATTTGTGGTTCCTCACATTTTCACATGTCATCTCGTTGTGTGTGTGATGGCAGGGTGTCATAGTAAGTTTGGTATCAGAACTCTAGGTTCGCTGAGTCTATAGGGATCTAGGACTAGGTTTGCATCTGTTCTAGTGAGTTTTCCAGATTTTCTTACAATAACCTTCTGCCCTCAGTAGAAGATAAAGCTTAAAGATGTCTGGAAACCGTGAAGAACATGCTGCTGAGAGAAGCGATGCTACATCAGTTGATGGAGAAAGAGTGTAGGCACATGAAGATCGGGTGCCTGAGGTCCCCAACTTGACCCAGCCATTCTCAAAAACCCTACCTACCAACATCTTATGGGGTAGTTGATGGCTATGATGAATCACATGGTGGAAAGAGTGCCAGTGCCTCAGCCGAGAGCACAGGCTCCCCATGGTGAAATATCGGGTATTGGGAAGACCTTTGAGTGGCTTCGCTGAGTCAAAGCTTTAGATTATGCTGGAATGGCTGATCTAGCGGATATAGATCTGTGACTGACAAATCTCGAGAAGGCCTTCTGGATCCTTGACATCCCTGAAGTAGACAAAGTCAAGCACACTGTCTACCTTCTGAAGGGTAGTGCTGGCCACTGGTGGGCCATCGTGGAGGAGACACGGCCCAGTGAGAAGATCGGTTGGGAGGTTTTCCGGTGAGATTTCATCAGTAGATACTTTCTGAGGACGTATTTGGATGAGAAGACCAACCAATTTGAGCATCTATGCCAAGGATCAATGAGCATCACCGAGTACAAAGCCAAGTTCATGGACTTGCTGAGGTTTTGTTCTCACATGGCATCGACAGATGATGAGCAGATCAGGTGGTTTGAGAAAGGTTTGAGTGCTGAGCTGTCGACACCTACTACTGCTTTGGAAAATCGGGAGCAGTTTTCCACGTTCGTAGTGTCCATCCACATGATTGAACAATCTGTAAGGGAGAAAAGGGAGTCCATGACCAGGAAAAGGCATGCTCAATTCTAGGGACAAATATCTGGTGGCTTCTAGAAGCCAAGGTTTTCAGCACCTTCCACAATGCAGAGTTCTCGTGTACCATCACAATGGTCTCTGAGTAAGGGAAGAGGTTATGTTTCTTCACCGTCAAAGGCACATAGTACAACTTCTGTGGCAGTGACAGGGCCATCTAGGCCATAGATAGAAGGCAGGTCATGTTATCACTGTGGACATACTGGGCATTTAAGGTCAAATTGCCCAAGAAAAGATGTTGAAGTAACACAACAACTGGGTTAGAATCAACAAGGGTCAGACAGATAGTAGCCCATTGGTAGAAGAGGGCAAGGACACAGTCAAGTGTCAAAAGCGGGATCATCTGCTCAAGGAAGTAGAGGACGTGGACAACAAGCAATGACTCAATTCTATGCTATGACTCAGCCAGAGGCGATAGTCAACCCGCGAGTGGTGACAGGCCAGATGGAGTTATTTCATTCTAATTTGTCTTCTTCTTGCTTTATATCTGTTCTGGTTGACCCGGGTGCTACACACTCTTTTATCGCACATAGTCTTCTTAATAGTTGTCCTTTACTTATTAGTTGTAAGAAAGATGGCCTGTTGTTAGAAACCCCGCTCGATGGTTCCTCGATGCTTCGAGAGGAGTGTCCGTCTTTTGTTCTATCTTTCTCGGGACACAGTATACAAGTGGATCTTATACCACTTGATATGCATGGATTCGATGTGATCCTTGGGATGGATACCTTAGAGAAGTATAAGGTTGTGTTGGATTATGGTTCCAAGTAGGCAGTGTTTGATGATGACGGGGAAAAGTGGATCTTCCAAGGAGATAGGAAGATTCTCCTGACATGTTTAGTGTCAGCGATGGTGGTAGCAAGGTTGTAAGGCATTCTTAGCTCACATTGTGGATACCAAGGCAAAAGGTCCTACCCTTGAGGAGGTGACAGTTGTCTGAGAGTTTGCGGATGTGTTTCCTGATGAGTTCCCCGGTGTTCCCCCACCCCGAGAGATTGATTTTGAGATCAATTTGGTACCAAGAATGTAGCCAGTTGTACAGACACCATATAGGATGGCTCCAGTACAGAGATGACAGAGTTGAAGAAGCAGTTACAGGAGTTGTTGGAGAAAGGTTTCATCTGACCGAGCACGTCGCCTTGGGGTTCTCCAGTGCTATTTGTTAAGAATAAGGATGGATCGATGCAGCTATGTATATATTACCAATAGTTGAACAAAGTCACGATCAAGAATAAGTACGTGTTGCCGAGGATAGACGATCTGTTTGATCAGTTGTGTGGTGCTACATTGTTCTCAAAGATCGATCTATGGTCTGGATATCATCAGTTGAGGATTAAGATAGATGACATACCAAAGTCAATGTTTCGGACGAGGTATGGTCACTTTGAGTTTGTGGTTATGTCGTTTGGGATAACCAATGCACCTACTGCTTTCATGGATCTGATGAACTGAGTGTTCTATCCGTTTCTAGATCAGTTTGTTGTAGTCTGCATAGATGACATCTTGATTTATAGTCAGGACAAGCAAGAGAATGAACAACATCTTCGACAAGCGTTGACTCTTCTTCGCCAACATCAGTTGTATGCCAAGTTCAGCAAATGTGAGTTCTGGTTGAAGGAAGTGACATTCTTGGGTCACGTGATATCTGCAGAAGGAGTCAGAGTGGACCCTAAGAAGGTAGAGTTAGTGGCAGATTGGGAGCAACCAAAGACGTCGACCGAAGTTCATAGTTTTCTGGGTTTGGCAGGATACTATTGGAGGTTTATCAAGGACTTTAGTGTGATCGCATTGTCAATGACAAAGTTGACCAGGAAGGATGTACCTTTTGTCTGGGATGATCATTATTAGCAAGATTTCCAAAGTTTGAAGGAGAAGCTGACTAGTTCTCCAGTGCTAGTGCTGCTAGAGCCTGGGAAAGGCTATGTTGTTTTCTGCGATGCTTCCAAGAAGGGCCTAGGATGTGTGTTGATGTGGGAGGATCATGTTGTTTCTTTTGCTTCGCGACAGCTTAAGAAACATGAGGAGAACTATCTGACACATGATTTGGAGTTGGTAGCGGTGGTCCATGCGTTAAAGATTTAGAGGCACTATCTTTATGGGGAAGTATGTCAGATCTTTACAGATCATAAGAACTTGAAGTACATCTTTTCATAGAATGAGATGAACATGCGACAACGTTTTTGGATGGAGCTAATCAATGATTCTGATTGCACCATTGAGTATCATCCTGGTAAGACAAACGTGGTAGCTGATGCACTTAGTAGAAAGTCTTCTTCTCTCCCTACAAAGAAGGCACAGTTGAGTTCCTTGGTATGCCATAGGCGGGATATGTTTGTCTCCTTGCGACAGATGAATGTGTAGTTGGAAGTTTCCTTATTGGCAGGACTGTTGCCACAGATGCAAGTCAAGCCTATGCTAAGACAACAGATCAAAGATGAACAGTAGGAGGATGATACGGTGTAGTTGATCAGGTCAGAGCTCAACAACAAAAAGCGTGAGGGGTTCCATGAGTCCGAGGATGGACTAGTTTGCTATCATGGTAGGATGGTGGTCCCCGATGTTGATAATCTAAGAAAGCTAGTGCTTGAGGAAGCACATACATCAATGTATGCTATACATCTAGGAGTCACCAAAATGTATCATAATCTGAAGGACTTCTATTGGTGGTCTGGCTTGAAGAAGGATGTAGCCGAGTTTGTGGCTAAGTGTGCAGTATGTCATCAAGTTCAAGCTGAGCATCAGAAGCCGGCAGGTACATTGCAACCCATGTCGATACCGTAGTGGAAATGAGATCATATAACCATGGATTTTGTAGTTGGTCTACTAAAGATAGCTAGGAATCATGATTCCATTTGGGTAATAGTGGACAGGCTGACAAAATCTACTCACTTCATACCGGTGAAGACAACATATACTATAGAGAAACTCGCTCAGGTGTATGTGGATGAGATAGTGCATTTGCATGGAGTACCAACAACAATAGTTTCTGACAGAGGTCCCCAGTTCATGAGTCGTTTCTGGGAACAACTGCACAAAGCTTTGGGAATGTAGTTCAGGTTCAGCACTGCCTTCCACCTACAGATAGATGGATAGTCTAAAAGGACTATTCAAACTTTGGAGGATCTTCTCTGAGCATGTGTTTTGCAGTTCCTAGGCAGTTGGGATGTGCATCTCAGTTTGATAGAGTTCGCTTACAATTATAGTTACCAACAGAGCATTGACATGGCTCCTTATGAGGCTCTATATGGAAGGAAGTGCAGATCCCCTTTATGCTGGTATGAGTCTGGTGAGTATCAGCTTTTGGGTCCTGAGTTAGTGCAGCAGACAATAGAAAAGTTCAAAGTGCTACAACAACAATTGAAAGCAGCACAGGATAGATAGATGTCTTATGCAGACAATCACCGATGACCTTTAGAGTTCTAGGTGGGAGACAAAGTGTATCTCAAGGTCTCACCTTGGAAAGGCGTGCTGAGGTTTGGCCAGAAAGGCAAACTGGCACCCAGGTATATGGGGCCATACCCAGTAATAGCACATGTTGGCAAGGTAGCTTACAAGTTAGAGCTGCCGCCAGAGTTGCACATGTTACATTCGGTGTTCCATGTCAGCATGTTGAAGAAAAGTCATCCAGACATAGGAATAGTGATACAACTAGTTGAGGTTGAGCTTGATGAAGATGTGAACTATGAGGAAGGTCTAGTGACGATCCTTGATAGGAGGGTAAAGAGATTGAAGAGGAAAGATCTGGTTCTTATGAAAGTTCTTTGGCACCATCGTGGCATTCAGGAAGCCATGTGGGAGCTTGAGGAAGAGATGAGGTAGAAGTATCCCTTGCTTTTCTCTTCAGATTTGGGGGATGAAATCCCTTTGTAGAGGTTTATGGCTTGTAAGGACTCTGACCTCCATTTTGGGCTTACCCTGTTTGTTTTGCCTAAACCTTGTGCTCAGTTTCTTGCCATTCACCTTTAGTGGTGATTAGGGTTTTATTGTATTTGTTTTGAGAGTTGGAGGTGCTACTTGCAAAATAACCTAAGTTAGGGTTGAAGAGAAAGTATGTCACCTTCAGATATTTTCTTCTCTCTCTTTTCTTCCTCTAAGATGAAGAGGAAGGTTTGGGCTCGTGCTTTGAGTTGTCTTGAGCTTGGTTGAGCTCTGTTGCACCTTGTTTTCCCTTGTTTGGGCCTTGCGTTTCCTTGTTGAGCCTTGTTTTAGGGAAGGAGCACCTTGTGTCGGCCATGGGGGTGTTGCCCATGGGTGTGTCGTCCAAGGTGGTGGTGGTTTGAAGTGTGTCAGCCTTTGACCTTGTTGACCCTCTTGCTTTGGTTGTGTCACCCTAGCTTGGACATGTGGTCGATCCTTGGATCAGTGGGTGGCATGGATTGTGCATGTGTTTTGCAAGGTGGAAAACATGTGTACATGTGTCCCTTAGTAAGGTGACACCTTGCCATGGTTTCCCTTTGATCCTCATCTATATATTCCTTGCCTTTCACTTCCTTAGGAACCTTTTAGCTCTTTGTTTCTCCTCTCTTCCTTAGTGTGTGATACACCTCTCCCTTGCAACCTTGGTGGACGATACCCTTAGAGGAGCTAAGGTTGGTGGCCGATCCCTTTGAAGGAGTTCTCTTCTTCTTCCTCTAGCTTGGTGTCCGAACCCTAGGTGGACCTTATTTCCTTGGTAAGCATCTTCCCTCTCTCCTTAGAATCTTCTTCTCCATCTTGCCTACTCTTCGGCCATGGTGGTTATGATTCTTGTTCCTTTTCTTGAGGTGTCCGAAAGTGGTGTGCTTGGAGCTAGAAGATATAAGCTTGGAGCTTTGGAGCTTGAGGAGTTTTCTTAAGGCGGGTTTCATAACTTCTAACCATAGCTATACTACCTTCTTTATTTTGCATGATTCATATATGTTGATGATCGGCCATTGCATGTTATGTTTATTTCTCTAGTACATGTTGTTGATCTTATGGATATAGTGAGCATGATGTTGTTCATGGTTTATATGCCTTTAGATCTAGTTGGTCGAACCATAGTTTTTCATTTTCTTTTTGGGCAATACCCCTTTCTCTCCTTGGTTTTTGAGAAGTGAGTTTGAGATCTAGTTATGTGGGCAATACCCCTCCCTCGTTTAAAGTTGAGAGGTGAGTCTACATTCTAGTTGCTTGGGCAACACCCTCCTCTCACCATGGATTTGAGAGGTGAGCTCTTGGATATGTGATGACCTAAGTTGAGGTTGATCCTTGTGGTTTCCCAATTTGTGATAGAGGTTGTGCAAAACCCCTCTCTCCTGGGTGTTGAGAGGTGAGCCGATCTTCTTGATCATTTAGGGTTTGGTGCCCTTGTGCTTGAGGTTGAAGACGACCTTGTAGAGTTGTGTTTTGCATGTTATGACCTTGGAGTAGTGTTGCCCGATAGCCTCTTGTCTAGGGTTTTTCCCTTGACCGATACACCTAGTTGAGATGATTGGTTTGGTGCTTGATATGGTGGTATAGAGAAACCCTAGTAGATGCCTTAAGTGGTGGCCGATATGAGAAGTTTGACTTAGTTGGATGATATGGCCTTCTTGACCTAAGTGGTGTTGTCCCCTTGGTCGATATGATGCTTAGAAAACATCTCTATTTGGTTCCTTGGGAGACACAAGTTGGCTGAGTTTGAGCTTCCCAATATGGGTTGAGTGGAAACCCTAGTTGTTACTTTGATAAAGGCTGATATGGAGTGCTGCACTATTGACTGATAGGCTTCCTTGAGGTGCTTTTGTGTCACCTATGTCATGAACATGCCGGGTGACAAAGTGTTGGCTTGGGGCGCCATGATCTCGACTGACATAGTGGTGAGAATGGGTGCCCAATACAACCCTAACCCTAGCTAGCCGGTAGGGTTCTAGCCGATACATTAGTTACACGATATGCCTCTTGGGCACTAGCTGCACGATATACCTTGTGCACCTGGTATGCACGACAAGGTTGCATGATAACACCACGTTCTTTAGTTTCACAATACATAGCACTAGCCCTGGTTTCATGACGCAGTATCGCTCGCCTAAGGATGTTGGACGTCACGGGTTGTGTGTTGCCCGGGTAGGTGTTGCCCGACGCAACATTGTGCTGGGGCGTTACAGGTGGTAAGGTTGCCTGTTGTGCTTGGCCGACAGGCTTGGGTGAGGGTAGTTACCCTACCCGATACTACCTATAGTGAGGGTTGCAGGAGCTTTAGTGAGGGTTCTGGTAACCCAGAATGTATATAGCTGATAGTTCTCTGTTAATAATGATAATACAAGTGATATGGTGTAATCACCTTGAATCCTGCAACTATGATAATGAGATAAGATGATAGGTTGTAAACCAGGAAGTTTGAAAGGATATGATGTTGCTACACATGATAATATGACACATGTATATGATCACAAGTATGGGGCATGATATATGCTTATGATTAATAATACAACTATGATTTCTACAACTTATGTGTAATATACTCAAGGATGTTGCTTTATACTTGATAGCATGATAATCCTATTAATCCATTATGGCTTCAGTATCTCTATGGATGTGGATACTAACCATGAAGGTATTTTATGTGGATTCATAGCCTGGTAAGAGATATGTGATGTGTGTGCTTGAGTAGCACCATGTGGTAATGAGATAACAAGTTGATAGGTCTGAGGACATGATTTAAGGTTGAGTGCCTAGTTGAGGTGTTATCCTATGATGATGAGATAAATGGTACTTTATCTCTCTCCTTCCTAATGAAAGGTGATTACATCACTCTAGATAGGGTTGGTTTAAGTCCTTGTTGATTAACATAAACCAATTCACCACTATCATGTCATTAGAATTTACATAAAACAAGGTATCCTTTAATTGAACCCCTTTTAGGTTGAAACGAGTGTGACCCATTTGGGTTGAAACGAGTGTAACCCATTTGGATTGAAACGAGTGTGACCCATTTCAGTTGAAACGAGTGTGAACCCGTTTGGATTGAAATGAGTGTGACCCATTTCAGTTGAAACGAGTGTGACCCATTTGAATTGAAACGAGTGTGAACCCATTTGGATTGAAACGAGTGTGACCCATTAGAGGTGAAACGAGTTGAACCCATTTGAGGTGAAACGAGTTGAACCCATTTGAGGTGAAACGAGTTGAACCCATTTGAGGTGAAACGAGTTGAACCCATTTGAGGTGAAACGAGTTGAACCCATTTAAGGTGAAACGAGTTAAACCCATTTAATAAAGTTGGATAAGGACCAACATAGGTATTAACGCCCTTCATCTTCAACCTTGAAACCAAGGTCTATTCTTCACGAAAAGGCTTGCAAGAGTGCAAAGAAAGATGGGGAAGAAGAAAAACTAACTATTATTTGCATGAATAAAAGTATGTATAACAAAGCAAGGTGTAGAGTTATAAAACCCGCCTCAAACATTGTTCCTAGAGCTCCAAGCTTCCAAGCTTCGAAACTTTAATGGTGGCTTGAGCTCCACAGGTCATCCAAGGTTGTTTCTTCAAGAAAGGTTGGGAAGGATCGTCTAGGAAGAGAAAGCTAAGCGAATTAACCATGAAACCAACCTTATACAAGGATTTCCTCCATGAATCCAAGCTAGAAGATGGTGCTCTCTTACCTTAGAACAGGTTGGTAATTTCCCTGAGCTCCAGAGCTTTGCCTTGGTCGGTTGAGAAAGATGAGAAGTGAGGAAGTGAAGGGAATACGTTTGGTTGTTTTACAAGGAACTAGGCTTATATACTTTAGGTTGTTTTCCACCATAAGGACCTCTAAAACATAGATTTCTCATCTAAGTCCCTTATTCTTTCTAAGGCACGTCCAAGCATGATAATCTTATGCAAAACTCATCAAAATTCAAGATCTAAGGGTAGATAAAACCAACATGCATACTAAGGTATATATATGAAGGGTCTTCTTACTCATACTAGGTGTTTTCACTACAAAGGTCATCCTTCTTATCCAATTATTTAATAGAAGTGCCCCTCTCATCCTTTCTTCTCTAAATGATGTCAAGAGTCATAAAAGATATTCTAGAAAGTGTATAGAACAAGTTGCACCCCACATTTTGGGTAAATTGCACTTTACACCAAAATTAGGGTTTAAGCACAAGGATTGCTCCACAAGCTGCACCTTGGTGCCCAAACTTGGGAAATCCATCATACCCCATCATATTCCTTCATATGATGTCTCTTTATTAGAGGAACATCTTAACCTGTGTAATTTGCAAGTTAACCCCTCTAATTGGGTAATTTGGACATAGGTCCCTATATTACCAAACAATACTACAATCATTGTTTAAAAAGGACATAAATGAAAATGTATGTTCCTTAGGAACTTAATTACATGCCAAAAGATAATCACAAGGATTTAATTACATATCTTAGGCAAAATACCTAGGGTTAATTCATAACCCAGGTCAGGGATGTTACAAATTAACCACCCCTTACAAGGATTTCGTCCTCGAAATCGATAAAACATATGAAGAGAAAAGAGTAAGATATTTCCTTCTCATCTCTTCCTCTAGTTCCCAAGTGGCTTCTTCAACACCACGGTGATTCCAGAGAACTTTTACAAGACTTATCTCTTTCTTCTTTAGCTTTTTAATTCTGTTATCAAGGATTGACACCGGTCCTTCCTCATAAGTTATATCTTCATTCAATTCTACTTCCATAGGTTGTAGAACTGACTTGGTATCAGGATGAAATTTCCTTAGCATAGAAATGTGAAACATAGGGTGTAGTTTTTGTAATTCTGGTGGTAACTCTAGTCTATAGGCTACCTTTCCAACCCGTTCAATGATTGGATAAGGCCCTATAAATCTAGGAGCTAACTTCCCTTTCCTTCCAAAGCGAAGGACTCCTTTCCAAGGCGAGACCTTGAGATACACTTTGTCTCCAACCTGGAACTCCAACGGTCTATGACGCTTGTCACATAAGATTTTTGCCTATCTTGTGCAGTCTTAATCTATTGTTGTATTACTTTAATCTTTTCTGTAGTCTGCTGCACAAGATCAGGACCTAACAATTGATGTTCACCAGTCTCATACCAGCATAAGGGTGATCTACAACGTCTTCCATACAAGGCTTCATAAGGTGCCATATCAATACTATGTTGATAGCTATTGTTATAGGCAAACTCTATCAAGCTTAGGTGCAGATCCCAACTTCCTGTGAACTGGAGAACACATGCTCTCAACAGATCTTCTAAGGTCTGTATAGTCCTTTCTGACTGTCCATCCGTCCGTGGATGAAAGGCTGTACTAAACCTTAACTGGGTGCCTAGTGCCCTATGTAGCTGTTACCAAAAACGACTTGTGAACTGAGGACCTCTATCAGAAACTATGGTGACAGGAACTCCGTGCAAATGCACTATCTCTTGAACATATAACTGGGATAACCTTTCAGCAGAATAGGTTGTTTTGACAGGTAAGAAATGCACTGTCTTAGTCAACCTATCAACAATTACCCAAATGGAATCATGTCCTTTGTTTGTTCTAGGTAGACTAACAACAAAGTCCATGGTTACATGATCCCACTTCCACTGTGGTATGGGTAAAGGTTGCATTGTTCCTGTAGGCTTCTGGTGTTCAGCTTTAACTTGCTGACACACTGGACACCTCAGAACAAACTCAGCTACGTCCTTCTTCATCCCAGGCCACCAATACACATCTTTCAAGTTTCGATACATCTTGGTTCTTCCTGGATGCATAGCATACATTGAAGAATGAGCTTCTTCCAGGACTAACTTCCTCAGGTTATCTACATCTGGTACTATCATTCTCCCATGATAGCATGCTACTTGATCATCTGATTCATGAAAACCTTCTCACTTCTCATCACCATACTCAGATATGATCTGCTGAACTGCAACATCAACTTGCTGTGCCTCCCTAATCTGCTCTCTTAGGGTGGGTTTGATATGCATCTCAGCCAACAACCCGACAATCCATGACTCCTTCATCTGTACATTGTCTTGCCTTAAGGAGATAAGCATATCTCTCCTAGGGTATACTAAAGAGTTTAATTGTGCCCTATCAGAGGATGATGTTGCTGATTTCCTACTCAAGGCATCTGCAACTACATTGGCCTTTCCTGGATGGTAATCTATTGTACAATCATAATCTTTGATTAACTCCATCCAGCAACGTTGCCTCATGTTAAGGTCATGTTGAGAGAAGATATACTTAAGGTTCTTATGGTCTGTGAAAATCTGGAAGGTTTCTCCGTAAAGATAATGTCTCCAGATTTTCAAGGCATGAACCACAACAGCTAACTCTAAATCATGTGTCGGATAATTCTCCTTGTGTTTCTTAAGCTGTCGGGAAGCAAAAGAAATCACTTGTTTATCCTGCATCAACACACATCCAAGTCCATTCTTGGAGGCATCGAAAAAGACTACATATCCTTTTCCTTGCTCAGGTAGCACAAGCACAGGTGCACTTGTCAACCTCTCCTTCAACAGTTGAAAAGACTGTTGACACTTATCACTCCAGGCAAAAGGAACATCTTTCCGGGTCAACTTTGACAAGGGTAGGGCTATAGAACTGAAGTTTTTAATGAACCTTCGATAATAGCCAACCAACCCTAAGAAACTACGAATCTCCGTCGGTGTTTTCGGTTGTTCCCACTATAGAACAGATTCTACCTTTTTAGGGTCAACACGAATTCCCGAGGCAGATATCACATGTCCAAGAAAAGATACCTCCGGCATCCAGAACTCACACTTGCTAAACTTAGCGTATAGCTTATGTTGTCTTAGCAAAGTTAGAGCCTGACGAAGATGTTGTTCATGCTACTGAGTATCTCTACTATAGATCAGGACGTCATCTATAAAGACAACAACACACTGATCGAGGAAAGGTCGGAAAATTCTATTCATGAGTTCCATAAAAGCAGCTGGTGCATTAGTTAGTCCGAACGACATAATTGTGAACTCATAGTGACCATACCTTGTCCTGAAAGCAGACTTGGGTATGTCATTGTCCTTAATACGAAGTTGATGATATCCTGACCTCAAGTCTATCTTCGAGAAGACGGTTGCACCACACAACTGGTCAAAAAGATCATCAATTCTAGGCAGAGGGTACTTATTCTTTATCGTTACTTTATTTAGTTGTCTGTAATCGATGCACAACCGCATTGATCCATCCTTCTTTTTAACAAACAAGACTGGAGCACCCCAAGGTGAAGTACTTGGTCGAATAAAACCTTTCTCAAGCAACTCTTGAAGCTGTTTCTTGAGTTCTGCCATCTCAGCAGGTGCCATCCTATACGGTGTTTGTGCTATAGGTTGGGTATATGGGATCAAATTGATTTCAAAATAAATTTCCTGAGGCGGTGGCATACCTGGAAGTTCTTCAAGAAATACATCTTCAAATTCCCTGACTATAGGAACTTCAGCAAGGTTAGGACTCTTCATGGTGGTATCTATCACATGGGCCAAGAATGCATAACATCCTTGCCTCATCAGCTTATCAGCAACCATAGCAGACACAAGACAGGTGGGTAGAATCTTTCTCTCTCCTTGAAAAATCCATGTGTTGCTCTCATCACCAAACACAGCCTGCTTGGATTCACAACCCAAGACAACTCTATACCTTTCCAAGGTATCCATCCCCAGGATTATATCAAATCCTTGCATATCAAGTGGTATAAGATCCACTTGAATGAGATGATCAGAAAAGAAGAGGATGCAGGGAGAGCATACCTCTTGCAAAACAGCAGATCCTCTCAATGGAGTTTCAAGCAACAAGCTATCTGCCCTATGTCTAACTGTCATATTGCAGTTACGAATCACTCTTCGAGTGACAAAGGAGTGCGTAGCACCCGGGTCAATCAAAACAGATACCACATAGGATTTAGACATATCAGAATATAAAAGTTCCATTTGACCTGCCACAACCCGTGGATTGACTACTGCTTCTGGTGGGTTCATAGCATAGAACTTCACTGTCGCCTGAGGTTGAGTTGGTGCTGACGATCCAGCCTGAGACGCTTGCCCACATCCTCTAGCTGCTCCTTGAGACTGCCTTCTCTGTGATCCCTGTTGATCTTGCCTCGGAGGCTGTGTCACACTAACAGGCCTAGACCTACAGTCCTTCATCAGATGTCCCACCTTCCCACAGTTATAGTAACTTCTCTCCAGTTGTTGTGGTCTTGGCGGTCCTGTGACCGATATTGATGCTGAACTGTGAGTCTCTCGTGGCGGTAAACCTCGTCCTCTACCTCTACTTGGGGACCACTGAGTCTGAGAACTCGATCTGGGTGGTGGAGGTGTAGGTGCAGAGAACCTAGGCTTCTTAAAGTCTCTAGATGAAGATCCCTGGAACTGTGGATATATCTTTTGGGTTTGTCTTTTCTCGACTACGGATCTCTCTATCCTTTAGACTGACTCAACAAAGGTAGAGAATCTCTCCCAGTTTTCTAGTACAGACACGGGAGTAGTCATGTCGGCATTCAAACCCTTCTCAAACCTCCTAATCCTTTCTTCATCTGTGGTAGCCATATGCGGACAGAATCGCAACAACTCCATGAACTTAGCCTCATACTCGCTAATGTTCATCATACCCTGTCTCAGTCTCTCAAACTGAGAGATCTTCTCGTCCAGGAAGGTCTTTGGAAAATATCTGCGGACAAATTCCCGACGAAAGTCTTCCCACGAGATCTCTATTCCAGGCCTCTTCTGCTCTTCCATGGTCCACCAGTGACCATCACTACCTTTGAGAAGATAGACAACATGTCTAACCTTCTCACCTTTGGGGATGTTAAGGATTCTAAAAGCTTTCTCCAACTCAGTTAACCACAGATCAGCATCAACAGGGTCAGCTGTTCCAAAATATTCAGTTGCTCCGACCCGACGAAGTCGCTCGAACGTTTTACCAATACCTTGACCCTCAGACTGGACAGGTGCCCTAGGTGCAGGCATGGGCATCCTGTCGGTGATATGTGTCATGGCAGTCATAAACTGCCCAAACATAGTTTGAACAACTGGGTTTCCCATGTCAGCTGGGTCAAACCGAGGTGGCTTCATAGGTGGCTCAGGTACAGGTTGCTCTATTTCTAGGTTCCTTGCACCTTCTCGAGGCGCAACAACACTACTTTCGGCCTCATACTCCTCCTGTGGTCCAGACATCCTTAATTATCTTCTTCTCCTGAGGAGCAGAAGACTCTATTAGATAAGAAAGAAGTACTAAGGATAGACTTGACACTCTAAGTCCTATGTCTCTGTAGACTCAGTGAACCTAGAGCTCTGATACCACTAATTGTGGGCTATGATCTCCAAAACACAAGATAAACATAGCGGAAGCGATTCGATTAACAGCGGAATATGAAAATCACGAGAAATTAAAACTTTTCGAAAACAAGATCTTAAAAACCTGAAACCCCTTTTATAAAAGTAAGATGAACTGTTTACATCTCTGATAAATCACTTCTCGAGTGATTATATACGTCATGATAAAAAATCTCAAGATTTCAAAATTCTCAGATCAACAAACTCCTAGGACCTGAGTGTACAGAGACGACATAAGACTATTCTGACTACAAGACTAGACAGCACAGTGTTTCCACCTGAAGTCACTGTTGCTCCTGAATTTGCTGCTGTTGCTGCTGTCCACCTGCAGATCGGTTCCTTCGACCTCGACGTCCACCTAAAGGTAGAAATCTACGGGGTGAGACAATTTTAAATAATTGGCCCAGCGAGAGTTATAACTCTCCGCCAGAAACTTTGTTAAAAGCAATCAAAGGAATGTCATGAGCAGGTAATTTAGGTTACTCACAGCAGGCTTGATAACAAATACTCATCTTTATTTAAGGAATAAGAAGAACACGTATACTAATGCTTGAACAGGATATTAAAAACAAGCAATGTAATATCAATCAATGTTCCTCGTAGTTCAACCCAAGCAGTTATGCTACGCGGTTGATTATGTTTTACAAACATCATTATGCCCTGCGGAGATGAGGTATACTGCTCATACTCCAACCGATCACTAGTAAGTCGCATCGGTATCATACTAGGTCATCGAAAGAGCCGGATTCTCATGACCTTCAACTACCTCAGTCAGAATGAGGATAAACATGCAGGACATCTAGTGTCCCTACTAAAATAGCTCACTAGGGTATTCTGGTACTTCGCTATTAGAGTCGTAGTGGCATTCTGCACTCTCTTCGCCATCGAAAGATTTCATGTTTATCTCTCATCGATGCGGTATAAAAGATTCCCTTGGAAGAATAGTGTTACATCATCCCGGTATAAACATATAGTGAAGGGTTGATGGATTAAGATACATCAACATCAACTCCTACACTAGGATGTAAGGATATACACATCCATATTCCCCCACATACTCTAAAGTATGTGATCCAGGAGTTCCCTTAGGAAAACCTGTTTCACCATCATTTAAACTCTGACAATGATGGATCTATGAACAGGGCTCTACATGATATGATTAAACTTGGTTATTAGGTACATTTCAGTATTCTTTTAGCATCATACATGTTTCCAAACATTCAAGTACTAAACATGGCTATAACAGAAGAATACTAAATGTAACAGGTATTACTCATATCAGTTATCAGATGGATGTCAGTTCTTAATCATCTTATCACTATAATTCAGGAACATAGGTGTTCACACCCTTATATTATCATAACACTTGCTATCAAATGTCATGTCAGCATCAAGTCATCTATTAGCATGACCTCGATGTCATTCATGGCCCTTAAGGCATATCAGTTTCATATGATAGTACTTGCATTTAGGCAACATAATTATTTCTGTTCATAAGATATTGACATGCTTTCAATGAACATGATGTCATCATCCTTACCTGGATATGATTATTTTCTTATAGGAACCTGTATGATTAAATCAATTGATAATAATCAAAATTCATAATCAGATCAGCAGTCAATAAGACAGAATTAACCCTTCAATTCAAATGTTATACTTTTATGTCCTTACAAAGGGTAAGATTCCCTTGTTTACATCATTTAGGGTTATTCACCCCTTTCATTATGATTGGGAATAATAATTCCTCATCTCATATCTTTGATAATACAATTCATGCTTAAAGGAATAACATGAGTTTAGGTTTTATTGTTCATTTCTAGATATTACCATGAACTAGGGTTTACTATTCACATTACTCATGATTACCCTAAAATTAGGGTTTACTATTCACATTACTCATGATTACCCTAAAATTAGGGTTTACTATTCACATTACTCAGGATTACCCTAGAATTAGGGTTTACTATTCTCATTACTCATGATTACCCTAGAATTAGGGTTTACTATTCACATTACTCATGATTACCCTAGAATTAGGGTTTACTATTCCCATTACTCAAAGCATCATCATGAATGAGAAACATCATCATTATTGATACTTTCAAATTAGGTTAAGACTCATCAGTTATCTTAATTAGGGTTTTCATGATCTCTCATAAGTGGATCATACCCTAATCTTGCATATTCATATACATTGAAGGTACTTTATTTGAGTTTTAACCATAAATGGTACTTTATCTCTCTCCTTCCTAATGAAAGGTGATTACATCACTCTAGATAGGGTTGGTTTA
The DNA here is from genome assembly GCA_963693085.1 of Alisma plantago-aquatica. Lineage (NCBI taxonomy): Eukaryota > Viridiplantae > Streptophyta > Magnoliopsida > Alismatales > Alismataceae > Alisma > Alisma plantago-aquatica. The sequence goes on from OY856412.1 coordinate 1,149,095,375, forward strand.
AGTCCTTGTTGATTAACATAAACCAATTCACCACTATCATGTCATTAGAATTTACATAAAATAAGGTATCCTTTAATTGAACCCCTTTTAGGTTGAAACGAGTGTGACCCATTTGGGTTGAAATGAGTGTAACCCATTTGGATTGAAACGAGTGTGACCCATTTCAGTTGAAACGAGTGTGAACCCATTTGGATTGAAACGAGTGTGACCCATTTCAGTTGAAACGAGTGTGACCCATTTGAATTGAAACGAGTGTGAACCCGTTTGGATTGAAACGAGTGTGACCCATTTCAGTTGAAACGAGTGTGAACCCATTTGGATTGAAACGAGTGTGACCCATTTCAGTTGAAATGAGTGTGACCCATTTGAATTGAAACGAGTGTGAACCCATTTGGATTGAAACAAGTGTGACCCATTAGAGGTGAAACGAGTTGAACCCATTTGAGGTGAAACGAGTTGAACCCATTTGAGGTGAAACGAGTTGAACCCATTTGAGGTGAAACGAGTTGAACCCATTTGAGGTGAAATGAGTTGAACCCATTTAAGGTGAAACGAGTTGAACCCATTTGAGGTGAAATGAGTTAAACCCATTTGAGGTGAAACGAGTTGAACCCATTTGAGGTGAAACGAGTTGAACCCATTTAAGGTGAAACGAGTTGAACCCATTTAATAAAGTTGGATAAGGACCAACATAGGTATTAATGCCCTTCATCTTCAACCTTGAAACCAAGGTCTATTGTTCACGAAAAGGCTTGCAAGAGTGCAAAGAAAGATGGAGAAGAAGAAAAACTAACTATTATTTGCAAGAATAAAAGTATGTATAACAAAGCAAGGTGTAGATTTATAAAAACCACCTCAAACGTTGTTCCTAGAGCTCCAAGCTTCCAAGATTCGAAACTTTAATGGTGGCTTGAGCTTCACAGGTCATCCAAGGTTGTTTCTTCAAGAAAGGTTGGGAAGGATCGGCTAGGAAGAGAAAGCTAAGCAAATTAACCATGAAACCAACCTTATACAAGGATTTCCTCCATGAATCCAAGCTAGAAGATGGTGCTCTCTTACCTTAGAATAGGTTGGTCATTTCCCTGAGCTCCAGAGCTTTTCCTTGGTCGGTTGAGAAAGATGAGAAGTGAGGAAGTGAAGGGAATATGTTTGGTTGTTTTACAAGGAACTAGGCTTATATACTTTAGGTTGTTTTCCACCATAAGGACCTCTAAAACATAGATTTCTCATCTAAGTCCCTTCTTCTTTCTAAGGCACGTCCAAGAATGATAATCTTATGCAAAACTCATCAAAATTCAAGATCTAAGGGTAGATAAAACCAACATGCATACTAAGGTATATATATGAAGGGTCTTCTTACTCATACTAGGTGTTTTCACCACAAAGGTCATCCTTCTTATCCAATTATTTAATAGAAGTGCCCCTCTCATCCTTTCTTCTCTAAATGATGTCAAGAGTCATAAAAGATATTCTAGAAAGTGTATAGCAAAAGTTGCACCCCACATTTTGGGTAAATTGCACTTTACACCAAAATTAGGGTTTAAGCACAAGGATTGCTCCACAAGCCGCACCTTGGTGCCCAAACTTGGGAAATCCATCATACCTCATCATATTCCTTCATATGATGTCTCTTTATTAGAGGAACATCTTAACCTATGTAATTTGCAAGTTAACCCCTCTAATTGGGTAATTTGCACATAGGTCCCTGTATTACCAAACAATACTACAATCATTGTTTAAAAAGGACATAAATGAAAATGTATGTTCCTTAGGAACTTAATTACATGCCAAAAGATAATCACAAGGATTTAATTACATATCTTAGGCAAAATACCTAGGGTTAATTCATAACCCGGGTCAGGGGTGTTACAGTAATAGTCACATATGTTAACCCGTTGTAATAGACCATCATTACACAACATACTATAACCCGTTGTAGTATACTATAATTACACAACATGCCTTCACCTATTGTAATAGTTACCCGTTGTAATAGACCACAATCACACAACAAGTTTGCACGTCATTTGTTATATATGTACAACAAAGAATATATGTGTTGCATAAAATGAAACTGGTTCAGCGGTTTGAGATGTGCCTTACTTTCAAGTGGTCTCAAGTTTGAAACCTTGTGTCTAGATGTATTTACTTTTGTCTCAACATGTTATATAGAACACCCCTATTACAACAGGTGTGTTCAATGATCTACAACATGTATTAACTATTGTATAAAATACATATATTACAACATGTGCAACACCTGTTGTATAAAGAACCCCCCCATAAGACCACGTGATCTAATACAACAGTTGACACCCATTGTAAAATGGAAAAATGAATTGTTGTAAAAACCATTTTTTGTAGTAGTGTATACTAATTAATTATAGATGAACATATCATGCAGTTTGCCCTGGCCATAGATCCATCATCGTCAGTATTTGGTGATGGTGAAACAGGTTTATCCTGCAGGATTACCTGGAGCACATATTGTTGAATATGCGAGGTTTCCCCTAGCCTAAAATAGGAGGATTTGAGTGCAACTATGGTTGCAGACTCGTGATATATAGAGCATGGTGAAAAAACTCATGGCTTAGGATATGTGATGAGGAGCATGATGTGTTTGTGGCTCGGATGTATGTACTAGCACCCGTGACAAGGTGAGATAGAGATATGGGTAGCTTGCGGAGCTGACCTAGAGGATGAGGCCCTATAAGAATAAGACTACGGTCTTGCGTGATGATCTGTGTACTGACCACGAGAAGGTGAGGTCATGGAGTCTGGATCTCCTTAGACCTTGTATGGCACCGGATTGGGCTTCACATCCAATGGTTGGATTTGAGCAGGGAAGGCTCACTTCCTCAGGGCATGATAAAATGTAATACAACCGGATAGTATATGATACACAGAATAAACACAGAACATTGTTTGAGGCCTTGCTTATATAGCTGATCTAGTTATACCTTGCAGATATGTGTATGATCCTTATATTTTGTGATAAGTTCTTATAAAGCTTATCTTGTCAATCACGTTCCATAAAGAAATACTTGGTTATATGCCTCCTGGATATCTTGGTAAGATTGATGGTAATAATAGCCTTGCTCAGTATGCTGCTCTTGTTATATGCTTTATCAGTTATCTGCTGTTATTGCTTTAACCTTCAAAGGTTTTATAGTGTTGGTGGGGAGTTATGTTTCTCGCTGAGACTGTGTGTCTCACCCCGCCGATTTACAACCTTTTTATGTGAGCGCTCTAGACGTGGTGGTGATCGTGAGGTTGCAGCCGAGCAGTAAGAAGAGTAGTAGAAGGAAAGAGATGGACATGCTGCTGTTTTGGTGGTTTTGTATTAGAGTCCTAGAGTAATCTCTATACTCTCAGGTCCTCGGAGGTGTTTGACGACGTTTCATGATGTCTAGCTGTTGTAGTTTTGTATATCCTGTTGCTGGCTGTACGTGGCCCGTTATGTATGTATAAACAGGTGTTGAACTCTGGTGCTGACAGTACAACTGGTTCTGATAAGCTGTGAACCTATAACAAGGCTTGTGAAAGTTTATATAATATGTTTTCTCTGCAAGATCTGTATGAAAAAGTTCTCTTCTATATGCTTTCTGAAATCAGTTTTAATTAACCCGTGTTTTCAGTAATTTGTGGTTCCACACATTTTCGCATGTCATCTCGCTGTCTGTGTGATGGCGGAGTGTCACAATTTAATACTCCATCTTTCAACACATTCTCTTGGTCATGACAAGCTAGTATCTTTGAGGGATATCATTTTTAGAGCATCTAACATATCAGCCTAACAACAACATATCATTTTAGAGTATCACAAGCCATGTCGACCATCCATGTGATGGTGCAAGTATGTGTATCGACTTGGCTATCTTCTAGATATCGGCCTGCCCTATTCTCAATCTTAGATGACATGTTAGACAACTAAAAGGAAAGTAGCCCTACTCATGTAACAAACGAAAAGGGGTAGGAGTTCATGTGTATCGGTTTCCATGCCAATACCCTCATATCGAGTTAGGGTTTTTCATAAACTAATATCGATTTTTTCATAATGGTTTCATCATCTTCAAGCTCAAACTCTTCGTCCATTACTACTATAGTTCATGGAAAATTTCCCCATATATCCATTAGGGCTGATAGAACCATCATTCAAATAAGAAAAGTTGAAGTAGAAAAGGAATCACCAAGTTTTCATGATAGAAGGTGAATAATAATAAAGTTGAGTTCAAATTATATAACCCATCTCAAGATCAACAAAAGAGCTTCAAGCTGCAAAGCTCCATATTCCCTAGGTTGAAGATGACTTATCAAAAGTCCAAGACTCGATCACAACACTTTAATAAGAAAGAAGATATCATAGTAAGGAACTTGATGAAGAAAGAAGAGAAGGAAAGAATTAGGATCCAAGAAGCATAGTCTTTCCAAGGTTGAAGATTATCTTGTCTTTACCTTGGACAAGTTTATCGACCTTGCCCTTGTCCCTTGAGATCCTAGGGTTGTCCACCAAGCAAGAGATGGTAAAGGAGTCAAAAGGTTTACTAGGAGGTGAAAAGAGAGGTATATATAGTTAAGGTTCAAGAGAGAGAGTATGTGTAAGGTGTCATCACCATATGTACATGGGTGACACATGTCCATGCATGGTGGCTTCATGCCTCCATAATTATCTTTTCATGCAATACTCTTGAGAATAATCCATAGATAAGATATCGGCCATTGGGTATCTTGCTTAACAAGATATCACAACCTAATATCACATTATGTGCAAACCAATACTACATTTGGAAGGAACATCTAAACCGACATGTTTTACCTACTTGAGGTGCTTAGCCCATTATGAACACTTTCAATAGTTATCAAACTGATATGGGATATCCTCTATGGCTTCCAAGCTGATAGGCACTCCCATATACACTCCATAGCTCGACACAACCTCATCTAGGGTTCAAAAATACTCAACACTTCTTTGGTTCTTTCACCACAAAGCGTGTTATCCTTCAACCAAGACTCAAACAAGGCACCCCCTTCTTTATCTTTCCTCTAGTTGATGCTAAGAGAGAGAAGGAACATCCGAGAGGTGATAATTTTCATATAAACCCCTTATTTGGGTAAATTGCAATTTCTTACCAAAGTTATCATATAAGGCACAAAAAAATTGCAAATAAGTTCACATTTGAGAAATAAACTCTCACAAAGTATTAATTACTTTTCAAAAGATTAAGACAAGGTTATAAACAACTTACTTAGGAAAAGCTTCTAGGGTTATCCCAAAACCCAGGTCAGGAGTGTTACAAGTTATCAACCCCTAAGAAGGATTTTGTCCCCAAAATCTCAAGAGAAAGAGAAGGGTACTTCCTCCTCATCTCTTCCTCTAGCTCCCATGTGGCTTCTTCAACACCACAATGATGCCAAAGAAATTTCAAAAGCACTATGTATTTCGTTTTAAACTTCTTGATTCTTCTATTAAGAATCAACACTAGACCTTCCACATAGGATATATCCACATCCAATTCTACCTCTATAGGTTATAACACAAGTTCAGTATCAGGGTGACATTTTCTTAACATAGATATATAAAATATTGGATGCAGTCTATGCACTCAGGTGGTAGTTCCAACTTATAGGCTACCTTTCCAACACATGCTATCACTTGATAGGATCCCATAAATCTAGGAGCCAACTTACCCTTCTTCCCAAATTTGAGAACACATTTCCAAGGAGAGACCTTGAGATACACTTTGTATCTGACTTGGAATTCTAAAGGTCTACGACAATTATCAACATATGACTTCTGTCTATCTTGTGCTACCTTTAACTGTTGTTGTATCACTTTAATCTTTTCTGTTGTCTATAGCACAAGTTCAGGACCAAGAAGTTGGTATTCTCCTATTTCATACCAACATAACAGAGATATATAATGCCTACCATACAATGCTTCATATGGTGTAACTATAATTGTAGGAAAACTCTATCAAACTCAAATGTATATCCCAGCTACCTACAAACTGAAGAACGCGTGCTCTAAGAAAGTCTTCCAAGGTTTGTATAGTCCTTTCATATTGTTCATCTATCTGAGGATGAAAAGTAGTACTAACTACGTACCCTAAGATGTGTGTAATCATTCCCAAAAGTAACTTATACACTAAAGACCTCTGTTAGACAAAACTGTTGTTGGGACTCCGTGCAACTACACTATCTCATCTACATAAACATGTGCAAGTTTCTCAGTAGTGTATGTTGTCTTAATAGGAAGAAAATGTGCCAACTTTGGCAACCTATCAACAATCACCCAAATGGAATCACGACCCTTGGCTGTTATAGGCATACCAACTACAAAATCCATTATCACATGATCCCACTTCCACTATGGTATTGGTAATGGTTGTAACATTCATCTCAGCTTTTGGAGCTCAACTTTAACTTGCTGACACACTGGACATCACATAACAAAGTCAACTACATCTTTCTTCAAACCAGGCCACCAATACATATGTTTTAGATTGTGATACATCTTTGTATTTCCTGTATGCATAGCATACATATATGAGTGAGCTTCTTCCATAACTATCTTCCTTAAGTCATTAACATCAGGTACCACAATTCTACCATGCTAACAAACTGTTCCATCTTCTGAATGATGATAACCATCCCGATTATCACTACCATATTCTAATCTGATCTGCTGCATCACATTATCAGCCTATTGTTCTTCTTTAATTTGTTGTTTCAACATGGGTTTTACTTGCATCTATGCCAACAATCCAACTAGCAAATATACTTCTAGCTGTACATTCATCTCTTGTAAGGAAACTAGCATATCCTACTTATGACACACCAAAGAATTCAACTGTGCTTTATATGTGAATGCAGATGATGACTTTCTACTTAGCGCATCTGTGATCACATTAGCCTTTCCTGAATGATAATCAATTGTGCAATCATAGTCTTTGATTGGTTCCATCTAGCGATGTTGTTTCATGTTAAATTCTTGCTATGAAAAGATGTAGCTCAGATTCTTATGGTCTGTGAAAATCTGATACTTCTCCCTATATAGGTAATGTCTCCAGATTTTCAAGACATGAATCACTGCAACCAATTATAGACTATGTGTAGGATAATTCTCCTCATGTTTCTTAATCTGTCAAGAGGCAAAAGAAATCACTCATTTATCATGCATCAACACACATCCTAAACCATTCTTTGAAGCACCACAAAAGACAATGTGTCCTTTCCCTTGCTCAGGTAAATCTAATACATGTGTACTGGTCAACTTTTCTTTCAACAAATGGAAAGAGCATTGACACTTATCATTCAAGACAAAAGGAACGTCCTTTGTGGTTAACCTAGTTAGGGGTAATGCTACATAACTGAAGTCTTTGATGAACCTCCTTTAGTAACCTACCAAACCTAGGAAACTACAAATCTCTGTTGGTGTCTTAGGTTGTTCCCATTCTAGAACAAACTCCACCTTTTTAGGATCAACACAAATACCTTTAGCAGATATGATATGTCCTAGACAAGATACTTCTGACAACCAAAACTCACACTTGCTAAACTTAGCATATAGCTTGTGTTGTCTTAACAAAGTCAATGCTTGATGAAGATGTTGTTCATGTTGTTGATTGTCTCAAGTGTCTATTAGAATGTCATCTATAAAGACCACTATAAACTGATCAAGGAATGGCCAAAACCTTCTATTCATAAAATCTATGAATGTTGCTGGTGCATTAGTTAGTCCAAACGACATAACTATAAACTCATAATGACCATACCTTGTCCTAAAAGCTGATTTGGGTATGTCATCCTCCTTAATTCATAACTGATGATAGCTATCTTAGAGAACATTGTTGCACTTCGCAACTAGTCAAACAAATCATCAATCCTTGGTAGAGGATACTTGTTCTTTATTATCACCTTGTTCAACTGTCTGTAGTCTATACACAACCTCATAGATCCATCCTTTTTCTTTACAGAAAGTACTAGAGCACCCCCACGATGATGTACTTGGCTGGATAAAACCTTTATCAAGTAACTCTTGCAACTGTTTCTTTAATTCTTCCACCTCGTCTGGTGCTATCCTATAAGGTTTTTGGGCTATTGGTTGTGTACTAGGAACAAGATTTATCTCAAAATCAATCTCTTGAGGTGGAGGAACATCAAGAAATTCCTCTAGAAACACATCCTTAAACTCCCTGACAACTGGAACTACTGGAATACTAGGACTTTCTACCTTGGTATCCACCACGTGTGCTAACAATGCCTCACACCCATGTTACAACAATCTTTCAACTATCATTATTGATACTAGACATGTTGGAAGAATCTTCCTATCTCCCTGAAAGATCCATGTCTCACCACCATATGTAAATATAGATTTCTTGGAACCACAATCCAAGACTACCTTTTACTTTTCCAAGGTGTCCATCCCAAGGATTACATCAAATGCATGCATCTCAAGTGGTGTAAGATCCACTTGAATGTCATGTTTCGAGAAAGAAAGAACACATGGGGAACATACCTCTTGTAATACTACAGAACCAACTAATAGAGTTTCTAACATCAAGTTATCTATTATGTGACTAACATGCAAAAGACAATTATGAATCACTTCACAAGTGATAAAGGAATGTGTAGCGCCTGGTTCAATCAAAATAGCTATGAAGCAAGATGAATACATATCAGAATGAAATAACTCCATCTGACATGTCATGACTCATGGGTTGACTACTGCTTCTGACTGACTCATAGCATAGAATCTCAACGTTGCCTGCTGCCAACCACGTCCTCTATTACCTTGTGCAGATGAAACTACTTGAAACTCCTGTCCACATCCTTATCCTCTTGCACCACTACTGAACTATTGCCTCAGAGAGCCTTATTGACTTTGCCTTGGTCGTTGGGTTGCCTCAGTATCTCTTACTGGACAATCCATCATCAGATGTCCTGTTTTCTCACACTTGCGGTAGGTTATGGTCTCTTGTTGTGGCCTAGACGGCCCTATCACCGACATGGATGATGCACTATGGGCTCCAGTAGGTGGAAAATGATGGCCTCTACCCTTACTTGACATCCACTGTGTCTGAGCACTGAACCTTTGTGGTGCTTACGACACAGAAAGCCTTAGTTTCTTGTAGCTCCCAGACCTCTATCCTTGGAAATGTGTAGGTCCTTTCCTAAAATTGGCCTCACATTTCTCGATTACTAACCTTTCTATCCTCCTAACTGATTCCACAAACGTAGCAAATCTCTCCCTATTCTCCAGAGTAGCTGTAGGAGTGGTTAACTCTATGTTTAGACCCTTTTCGAAACACCAAATCCTCTCTTGGTCTGTAGTAGCCATGTGCGGACATAACCACATAAGTTACATGAACTTGGCTTTATACTCATTAATCTTCATAGGCCCTTGCTTAATTCATTCAAACCATGAGATTTTCTCATCCAAGTACGTCCAAGGAAAGTACCTATTGGTGAAATCACGTTGGAATTCCTCCCATCCGACCTCAACATTAGGCCTTTTCTCCTCTTCGATGGCCCACTAATGGCAAACACTTCCCTTTAGCAGGTACACAACATGCCTAACTTTGTCAGTTTATAGGATGTTAAGGATCTTAAAAGCATTTTCTAGCTCAATGAGCCACAAATCTTCATCTACTGGGTTAGTTGTTCCAACATATTCTTAGCTCTCACACGGCGTAGCCATTCAAAAGTCTGACTAGAACCTGAGATTCTACATTGGGAACTGGTGCCCTAGGGGGTGGTGCTGGTATCCTATCTGCCATATGTGTTACTGTCGTCATGAACTGCCCAAGAAGAGCATGGAAAGTAGGGTTCTCCAGCATAGTGTGATCCACTCGGGGATTCTCATGCACTTATTCTTCTATCTCCTATTCCCTTGCACCTCTTCCTGGTGCTTCAATGTTTCTCTCAACAATATGTTATTCATGTTCTCCAGACATCTTTGAGGTTTACTTCTTCTTTTATATAAATAGAAGTTAATATAAGATAATCTAGAGGACACTACAATAAACTCAACAACCTTAATCCTATGTCCTTATAGACTCAGCAAACCTAAGGCTCTGATACCAAAAATTATGACGACCGCTATCAAACCAACAACATTATCACACAAAACTACGTGGAAATAATCATTAATAGTGGATTACCAAAAATCAATAAAAATTAAAACCTTTTTGCCAAGAGATCCATTACCAGGAAATTATTTTTAGAAAGAACCAAACCATATATACATCATGGTTCACTTTATATATACATTTTTCCATCACCTTGTAAAGATATGATATAACAATTGCTTTACCAAAAAATACACAAAAGCAACATTATGCATCGAGGCGTACTAGCCAAAATCTCATATCAATCATAAAATTGTTTTACACACTATCTCCCAAAGAACCTGAGAGTACATGGACGACACACAGGAATCTATATCTATAAGACACATAACAACACACTCAACCTGAGCTATTACTGATGATGCCCACTTTCTGTTGCATGATCTCTACCTCCTCGTGCATGTCCACCTAAAAAGTTGTGGAACCCATGGGGTGTGACAAAAACTCCCAGCGAGAGATATAACTCTCCGCCAATAGTATTATTATCACAGATAAAGCTTATGAGAGAGAGAATAATAAACCTTTATTGAATTAAATAGGTATAACTACTTGTTATATGCAGAGTAGAACAATCTTTATCATTTAAATAGTTCCCATAAATATGACTAAGCAATAGATTGTCTAATCATTTTTAAAAGGAATATGAAGAGAATGCATAATATTGATCAACTAAGACATGCAAAAGTGATTGCATCTTCATTCAATGTTTCCATATTTGATTCTTAAGAAAATATGCTACACAGCTGATTACATATTTAAACAATCCATCTTATGCCCTGCGGAGATGGGAATATACCTTCCATGCTCCAACTGACCACTATGAAGTAAGCATAAATGCCATAAAGGTCTTATGGAAGAGCCAGAATCCACGACCTCTCCTATCTCAGTCAGTACGAAATTATTGGCAGACACATATGAATCAATATATATTACAGCTAGCCTGGTGTATAGAGGATCTTCTCTATAGAGATACAACATGTAGTGTGTTTCTTATCAGAATATGACCCAAAATCAATCTTGATTATATCAGGGTGTGGTCCGTAACCAATCCCGATGGTTTATTAAGTCACGGTACAACCACACTCTTGTTAGGGTATTACTTGAAGTCAATCCTAATAATCAAGGTATGGTTTGTAGCCAATCATGTTAATTAAGGATACAAGGATTTGACTTGCACTCCACATATTCAATAATATGCACTCCGAGTAAAACTCATTTCACCATTCAACAAATCCTGACACTGAATGGATCTATGTCCAGGGCAACTATATTTTTAGTTCACTTGATAGGTTAAGTACATTACATCATCTTTTAGCATCAATCAAGTTACAAGTGTGAATTATAGATATATGCTACATAGAAAGGTGTAACATATCTTTCAAGAAATCTTGTACCAATTGGAACATATCTTGTTACACTCATCTTGGGATCTCAATCCCCTAAACACTTTATTGGGAATCTCATCCCTTCGGCATTATCATTATCATGATCACATGTTTGGGTATTGAACCCTCAGTTCATTATTAAACAGTGTCACCTTTTACCAGGGCCTGGATAGGACATTTGGTTCATGTCGCTATTCCCTCATCTAGGGGGGAGTACATTAGATGGAATAATTTCTTAGATGTATTATCGTATTCTCAAGGGTTGGGTCCACTTTTTACAGGTCAGTGGAATCTTTATGCACAAAACCCGAATTCTAGTAGTCATTTATTTGGCACCTCTCATTCTAGGTCACCGGACCCACATATATATATCATACTTGTTGTACAAGTATATCACATGGCTTAGAAGGCCTTATATAATATGTATTATGCTTAATAATCATAGCTCATACCTGGCTATGCTAATCATTTCATAACACCTACATGGTTAGGATTTCATAGCAAGTGCAATATCAAGTAAATATCATGACCATGCCATAAAGAGAATCATTCAAATCGCAACCCTCTCATAATTAAGGTTAGGGTTTTCCCTTGTAACTGATTTAGGGTTTTCAAAGGCATTTTTATCAATCAAACTCTAATTCACATCATAAGAACTATATTATTTCCATGAGTTTTTCCAACATACTTCATCAAATATCATCAACTTATTATCAACACAAAGTATTACCTTTCTCATGTGAGTAGTACAAGTTTCTCTCTCATCCTTTCTATGATATTGACTCCAACATGCTTATTACATTGATTTACCCTTCTTTAGGGTTTATCATTCTACACTTATGAAAGTACATCCATCTCATTACTTCATTATGTATCCATTGATTGTATTCAAGGTGTATCAGCCTACACTCATCAAGGTGTATCGACCTATTAAACAAGGTGTATTGGCCTTTACTCATCAAAGTGTATCGACCATCACTCTAATCTTTGTGTCATCCTAGACACATCTAATTGTGTCAGCCAAGGTACCATTATTTGTATCGGCCAAGGCATGTCAAATGGTATCATTTTAGGGGTGCTTGAGAAGGTATATCATCTTTAGTGTACTTTTAGGGTATCAACCAACCTATCTCTTTGTATATCGTCCACATCAACCCATTGTATATTATCCATCCTATAACTAGGATATCAGCCACTCAACCAACTAGTGTGTCAGCCACATCATCAACTAGGGTATCGACCACTCTATCTCTTTGTGTATTGGCCATTGCTCACTATGGGATATTGGCCTCTAGGGTTTTTAGATTGTATCAGGTGAACCCTTATTCAACACCTTAGTTTATTTCACCTATTAGCCTGACCACTACTTGGTGTATCGGAGAAGGATTCAAAGAGTGTAATGTCCCCTTCTTCACATGATGTGTTAGGCTAAAGGGGTGTCAGACTCTGAGTGTATCATATTAGAGTTTGTGTTAACCATATCAACATGTATACTCAACTAAGGCAACATGAATTAATGCTCCATCATTCAACACATTCTCTTGGTCATGACAAGCTAGTATCTTTGAGGCAAATCATTTTTAGAGCATCTAACATATCATCCTAACATCAACATATCATTTTAGGGTATCACAAGTCATGTCGGCCATCCGTGTGATGGTGCAAGTATGTGTATCGACTTGTCTATCTTTTAGATATTGGCCTTCCCTATTCTCAATCTAATATGACATGTTAGACAATTAAAAGGATAGTAGTCCTACTCATGTAACAAACCAAAAGGGGTAGAAGTTCATGTGCATATGTTTCCATGCCCATACCCTTGTATCGGGTTAGGGTTTTTCACAAACCAATATCGGTTTGTGCATATCAATTTCATCATCTTCAAGCTCAAACTCTTTGTCCATTACTACTCTAGTTCATGGACAACAAACCCATATATACATTAGGGCTCATAGAACCATCATTCAAACAAGAAAAGTCTAAGTAGAAAAGGAATCACCAAGTATTGCATGATAGAAGGTGAATAATAACAAAATTGAGTTCAAGTTATATAACCTACCTCAAGATCAACACAAGAGCTTCAAGATCCAAAGCAACACGTTCCCAAGGTTGAATATGACTTATCAAAAGTCCAAGACTCGATCACAAATTTTCTATATTAAATAAGATATCATAGTAAGGAACTTGGTGAAGAAAGAAGAGAAGGAAAAAATAAGGATCCAAGAAGCATAGTCTTTTCAATGTTGAAGATGATCTTGGCTTTACCTTGGACAAGTTTCTCTTCCTTCCCCTTTCTCCTTGAGCTCCTAGGATCATCCACCAAGCAAGAGATGGTGAAGGATTCGAAAGGTTTACTAGGAGGTCAAAAGAGGGGTATATATAGTTGAGGTTCAAGAGAGAGAGTATGTGTAAGGTGTCAGCACCATATGTACATGGGTGACACGTGTCCATGCATGGTGGCTTCATGAATCCATAATTATATTTTCATGCAAAAATCTTGAGGATAATACATAGATAAGATATAAGCCATTGGGTATCTTGGTTGACAAGATATCACAACCCAATATCACATTATGTGCAAACCGATACTACTTTTGGAAGGAACATGTAAACTGAAATGTTTTACCTACTTGAGGTGCTTAGCCCATTATGAACACTTTCAAAGGTTACCAAACCGATATGAGACCTCCTCTACAGCTTCCAAGCTGATAGGCACACCCATATACACTCCATAGCTTGACACAACCTCATCTAGGGTTCAAAAACACTCAACACTTCTTTGGTTCCTTCACCACAAAGAGTGTTATCATTCAACCAAGACTCAAAAAAGGCACCCCCTTCTTTATCTTTCCTCTAGTAGATGCTAAGAGAGAGAAGGAGCATTATAGAGGTGATAATTTGCACATAAACTCCTTATTTGGGTAAATTGCAATTTCTTACCAAAGTTATCATATAAGGCATGAACAATTTGCAAATACGTTCAAAATTGAGAAATAAACTCTCACCAAGTCTTAATTACTTTTAAAAGGATAAAGACAAGGTTCTAAACAACTTACTTAGGCAAATATTCTAGGATTATCCCAAAACCAAGGTCAGGGGTGTTCTAGCAACAATCTAGCGAGTTTAAGGAGAACCATTGCTAGGAAAATGCAGATGAACTAGGTAGATGACTTAGGCAAACACCTGGACATCCCTATCATTCACAAAAGGAACTGCAAAGAAAAGTACTTGGATCTAATGAATAGATTCCATGGTAAGATTAACAACTGGGCTAATAGAGAATTGTCTTTGGTCAGAATAATTACCATGGCTAAATCTGCATTAACAACAACGACATCACATATCATGCAATCATCTAAATTATTGGTGTCTATATGTGATAAAATAGACTAGATCACACAAATTTAATATGGAGAGGCTAATCACAAGGTACGGGGGTACACCTAATTGATTGGGAGAGCTTCTTTCCCAGCCATCAAAAGGGGGTATGGGGATCAGTGCTATAAAGGAGATGAACGAGGCTATGCTGATGAAGACAACCTATAAATTCTTGTGCCTAAAGGTTGCGATTTGGCAACTCCTTATCTAAGAAAAATAAAAGTCAACTGAGAAAAGTGGGAATGTGTGTTCCTTAATCTTGAGAAGCACCAAATCTGAATACACGTTTGTGAAAGGTAGACAGGCGATTGTTGTGGGAAACAACATAGACACACAAGCCCTATATGGAAGATGGTTGGGGGAGGCACTGCACCAGTGTTGAAATCCCACAGACAAGTTCCATACGAGCTCAAAGACCTCAAGGTCTCCAATATGGTGACATATGATGACGTATGGGACACTAAGTTTTTTAGTATCTACAAAATATGTAACTCAGGAGTTGAAACATTCATACATGTGTTAAGGGATAGTCTGAGATCTAGCCACATTTGAAAGTCCTTTAACCCAATGTTGGCTGCTGAATTTTTCCCAAATAATAATGTTAGATTGTGGGTAAAGCTTAATATGAATCACAAGATTGACCCCAATAGAGTACTATGTTCTCTATCATCTTTTAGAAACTCTAGAAGTTTAGAATCCTATAAATCTTCAACCAAGCTACACTACATGTAAGAGAAGTGTTCCACACTATCAAGACAACTAAGATATATGTCAAGAAGGCCTTCAGTACAGATGTGGCATGAAGGATTCATTAAATCCATATGGCTCCTATTCACTGGAGGTCACCCTTGGGGAATGCAGTTCGGATCTTGGTGGACATTGCTAAGAACACATATGCAGAGTACTAGTTACTTTGTTAGAAACTCAAGCAGAGAATGGGTGGTTGGAGAAGTTGTCAAACACCTAGGATAAGACCCTCTCGAAGGGGAACTCCTCACAATCCTTAGAGGCATCCAGGAAGCAAGCATATGAGATTGGGATTCTTATGAACTTTTCTTGGATACAGAATTATCAGTTAAGTTTCTGGCTAATGAAAATAACTACCCTCCCTAATACCAACCTTTGGTGCAAATGATTGACAATATGAAAAGCAAGGTCCAATCACTGTCTATTTTGAAGATCAGGAAGATGGCCAATAGATTAGTGGACAAGTTGGCTAAATATTATCTCAAGATACTAGATTGAAGCTATGGACAAGAATTCTTGTCCAGTGGAGATGATGCACTTTTTAAACCAAGATAAACCTAAGTTTAATTTCCTACTGTATGTACGCAAAACAAAGTTAAAAGTCAGATAAGTGTACAATATGCTCATCTTAATAGCAGTGGTTTGATGCCTTGATTTTTTTAAAGTATTTGATGGATTATCTATATTTTTCAATAACATCTCTAGTTTATGTAGGCTAGATGGTAGAAAGTAGATCTGCTTCTTAAAATATTGAACCCAGAGATCATCCATCCCTTGTGGTTTGAATAATGATATAGAGCACACCTCTTTCACTAGAATTTACATTCGAACCTCGATCGACGTAAATATAGAATATGAAGCGACCATCAAATATTGTACAAAGAAAAATTTAATACAATGCTAGAAGTCGACAAATTTTAGGATGAATAAGAGGATAAAAAATATACAAGTTGTTGTTGTTAGTGATAAAAGTCATGACGAATACTACCCACTTTAAGTTAAAATCATACCGATATAACTATTAATCACTATTGGATAAAAATATAATTATTTTTTTTATAAGTTACATTTATACTTTTATATAATATTTATGTTTACATATTTATACATCTTGTTGTGAGCATTTTTAAATCAAAAAATGCTTATAAAAAGTACTATAAATATAATAAATATTTTTAGATTAAACAATGTTAGTTAATACATATTACATACATATATTATATGTGCACAATGCTAATCATGCATGTATGAATTATTATGTCGCCCTCTCTTTATCCACTACTTCTCTCTTTGTATTTAATATACATTCTCTCTCCATCCACTACTTCTCTCTTTGTATTTAATACATCCTATCTCTCCATTCACTTCTCATGCTTTTTATTTATTACAATTTCTCTCTCCATCCTTGTTGCACGACATCCTTTTGGGTAGAGTTAGGGTTAACCATATCAACCTGTATACTCAACTAACGAAACATGATTTAGTGCTCCACCATTTAACACATTTTCTTTGTCATGACAACCTAGTATCTTTGAGTCATATCATTTTTAGAGCATCTAACATATCCGCCTAACAACAACATATCATTTTAGGGTATCACAAGTCATGTCGGCCATCTGTGTGATGGTGCAAGTATGTGTATCGACTTGTCTATCTTTTAGATATTGGACTTCCCTATTCTCAGTCTTAGATGACAGGTTAGACAATTGAAAGGATTGTAGTCCTACTCATGTAACAACCAAAAGGGGTAGGAGTTCATGTGCATCGGTTTCCATGCCTATACCCTTGTATCGGGTTAGGGTTTTTCACAAACAAATATCGGTTTGTGCATATCGATTTCATCATCTTCAAGCTCAAACTATTTGTCCATTACTACTCTAGTTCATGGAAAAAAACCCCATATATCCATTAAGGCTCATAGAACCATCATTCAAATAAGAAAAGTCAAAGTAGAAAAGGAATCACCAAGTATTGCATGATAGAAGGTGAATAATAACAAAGTTGAGTTCAAGTTATATAACCTGCCTCAAGATCAACACAAGAGCTTCAAGCTCTAAAGCACCACGTTCCCAAGGTTGAAGATGACTTATCAAAATTCCAAGACTTGATCACAAATTTTCTATATTAAAGAAGATATCATAGTAAGGAACTTGGCGAAGAAAGAAGAGAAGGAAAAATTAGGATCTAAGAAGCATAGTATTTTCAATGTTGAAGATGATCTTGTCTTTACCTGAGACAAGTTTCTCTGCCTTCCCCTTGCTCCTTGAGCTCCTAGGATCATCCACCAATCAAGAGATGGTGAAGGAGTCAAAAGGTTTACTAGGAGGTGAAAAGAGGGATATATATAGTTGAGGTTTAAGAGAGAGAGTATGTGTAAGGTGTCATCACCATATGTACATGGGTGACACGTGCCCATGCATGGTGTCTTCATGCATCCATAATTATATTTTCATGAAAAAATATTGAGGATAATCCATAGATAAGATATAAGCCATAGGGTATCTTAGTTGACAAGATATCACAACCCAATATCACATTATGTGCAAACTGATACTACTTTTGCAAGGAACATGTAAACTAAAATGTTTTACCTACTTGAGGTACTTAGCCCATTATGAACACTTTCAAAGGTTACCAAACCTATATGAGACCTCCTCTATGGCTTCCAAGCCGATACACACTCCCATATACACTCCATAGCTCGATACAACCTCATCTAGGGTTCAAAAACACTCAACACTTCTTTGGTTCTTTTCACCACAAAGAGTGTTATCATTCAACCAAGAGTCAAAAAAGGTGCCCCCTTCTTTCTCTTTCCTCTAGTTTATGCTAAGAGAGAGAAGGAGCATTATAGAGGTGATAATTTGCACATAAACCCCTTATTTGGGTAAATTGCAAATTCTTACCAAAGTTATCATATAAGGCACGAACAATTTGCAAATAAGTTCAAAATTGAGAAATAAACTCTCACCAAGTCTTAATTACTTTTAAAAGGATAAAGACAAGGTTCTAAACAACTTAATTAGGCAAATATTCTAGGGTTATCCCAAAACCAAGGTCAGGGATGTTCTAGGAACACTCTAGCGAGTTTAAGGAGAACCATTGCTAGGAAAATGCAGATGAACTAGGTAGATGAATTAGGCAAACACCTAGACATCCCTATCATTCACAAAAGGAACTCCAAAGAAAAGTACTTGGATCTCATGAATAGATTCCATGGTAAGATTTACAACTGGGCTAATAGAGAATTGTCTTTGGTCAGAATAATTACCATGGCTAAATCTGCATTAACAACAACCACTACTACAGAAACAGCATTCAGTGTCGCTTTTCTGGGCGTCGGTTCTTTAGGAAAACTGACGCCTACACTATTAGACGTCAGTTATTTAGGCAAACCGATGTCTATATTCGAAGACCAGCCAGACACGGGTACCGCTTTGAATACCGCGTCGGTTGTTAATAACAAACCGACGCCTAAAGTCGCCCACGAAATCCAATTTTCGAGCAAAGAAAATAGTGTCACTTTCAGCGTCGGTTATGTAGATAGAAACCGACGCCTATGCACGATGAAAATTTGTGCGAAAAGTGTCACTTTCAGCGTCGGTTAACCTTTTATAACCGACGCTGAAAGTGGTTCCCGCCAAATAATTTCGTGAAAATATCATCCAATTGGACGTCGGTTGGTTCAAACAACCGACGCTAAAGAGGTTTAGGTGTCGGTTGTTTGAAACAACCGACGCTATTTTGGAACTTAATATCCCACGATCGCCTGACTCTTCCCCTTTCTTCTGTTTCATTGCGAGCCGATTTCCCTTTTCTTCTCTGCTGTCGCCTGACCACGCCGCCGATTTCTCCTCCACGAAAGCTCCTTCTTCCTCCACGACAGCGCCGCCGCACCGCCGGCGCACCCCCTTCTCCGCCGCCACTGTTGCTGCCTTCTTCCCCTTCTCCGCACCCCCTTCTCCGCCGCGCCCCCTTCTCCGTAGCCACTGCTGCTCCTTGGTCTGCCTTCCCTGCCACCTGGAGCTCGCCGCCGCGCCACCTTCCTCCTTGCCGCCGCCTGCCGATGCCGCTGCTCCTTGCCGCCGACGCCGCTGCTCCTGGTCTGTCTGCCCTACCACCTGGAGCTCGCCGGCCACACTTGCACCTGCCTGCCCTGCCGCCTGGAGCTCGCCGGTCACCGCCACCACTGCTGGGAGATCAGTTGTTGTTGCTCACCTAATATTGCATCTAAATCTTGGTTTCACCACTTCTTTCACTGAGAACTGAGAAGAATGGCCTACCACGGCCGTGCTGCCCAGCACGGCCATGGTAGGCCAACACAGCCACGGCCGTGTTTGATTTGATTTAAACCCTAATTTGATTTAAATCCATTCTAGCATCCTAATTTGATTTGATTAAACCCTAACATTGATGAAACCCTAACATCAATTGTGATGAAACCCTAACATGTACATATCTATTATTGTGTTTGTTGGCCTAGAAACCCGTCCAAGATTGACTCATTAGGAGTAAATCTTGGATAGTCCTCGGTTTGGGACTGTTCTTGAACACCTAATCTCACTTAGGATGTAAGTGTATAATGTGTATTGGGTTTTCGAGTAAATTTCGGCAACATTTCCCCGTTTGTTCTCTAAGTACATATGTACTTAGAGAACAGTGGGGAAATGCTGCCGAAATTTTCTTGAAAACCCAATACACATTATACACTTACTAGTGAGATTAGGTGTTCAAGGATGGGATAGGTGGTACACATTTATTATATATAAGAATGACATCACATTATACACTTAGGATGTAAG
Source organism: Alisma plantago-aquatica (assembly GCA_963693085.1). Taxonomy (NCBI): domain Eukaryota; kingdom Viridiplantae; phylum Streptophyta; class Magnoliopsida; order Alismatales; family Alismataceae; genus Alisma; species Alisma plantago-aquatica. The sequence goes on from OY856412.1 coordinate 1,149,115,820, forward strand.
TGTATACCCTAATCTTTTCATAATATATACTTGTTTCCTAATATATACTTGTTTTCTCTGATCATAGAATGGATAGATCATGGATGTCCATTCGTAATCGTTGCACCCCAGAGTTTATATCTGGTCTGGATCAGTTTATTAGATTTGCTGAGGAACATAGGAAAAAACCTACAGATAGGTTCTACTGTCCATGTAGGCATTGCGGTAACAACTTGAAAGTCAACACTGGTGAGGAAATCAAAAGTCATGTCATGTGCAACGGGATTGTACAAGGCTATACAGAATGGAACTGGCATGGAGAGATTTCAAAATCGAAACCAGTAGATGTCGATAGCAGTGCTTGGGTGGAAGAAGAAATTGCCTCCGATGACGTAAATGTGAACGAACCAGTTCCAGCAGACATCGTTGATGCGATGCTGGATAGTTGTAGGGTAGAGCACACCGATCCACCTCCTATCTTTAGAAACATTGTGCATGATGCTGAGATACCGTTATACATAGGTTGTGCTAAGTTTACGAAGCTTAGCGCTGCGTTGAGATTGTATAAGTTGAAAGCTAACAATAGATGGAGGGACAAAAGCTTCACTTCATTGTTGACTTTGTTGAAAGAAATGCTTCCTGAAGGAAACGAGCTGCCAATCTCAACATACCAGGTAAAGAAAATGTTGTGCCCAATGGGAATGGAGGCCAAGAAGAAACACGCATGCCCGAATGATTGTGTATTATTTCAAAAGGACTATGTAGATTTGAAAGATTGTCCAAAATGTGGTGCGTCAAGGTATAAATTGACGACTTCGGGGGAGTCCAAAACTGGTTCTCCTGCCAAGGTGTTGTGGTATCTACCTATAATATCACGGTTTCAACGCTTGTTTGCAAATCCGAAAGATGCGAACAATTTGAGGTGGCATGCAGATGTTAAGAAAAATAATGATGGGATCCTACGACATGCGTCTGATTCCCCACAGTGGAAGAAGATTGATCTATTGTACCCCAAATTTGGTGAAGAAGATAGGAATCTAAGACTTGGGCTTTGTACATATGGGATGAATCCGTACGAGACATTGAGCAGCCAACATAGCACTTGGCCAGTCATGCTTGTTATATACAATCTTCCCCCTGGATGTGTATGAAAAATAAGTACGTTATGTTGTCATTGTTGATATCGGGCCCTAAACAACCCGGAAATGATATCGATGTTTATCTTGAACCTTTGATTGATGACTTAAAGAAACTTTGGGATGAAGGTGTGATGACCTATGATGCTTCAGCAAGAGAGACTTTTCGTTTGCATGCTATGTTGTTTTGCACTGTTAATGACTTTCCAGCATATGGGAATTTGTCTGGATATAGTGTCAAAGGAGCTAAAGAGTGTCCTATATGTGAAGAAAACACTGATTCAATAAGACTAAAACATGGCGGCAAGACTGTATATCTTGGTCATCGAAGGTTTCTTTCAAAATTCCATCCGTATCGTAGGAAGCGAAAAGCATTCAATGGATGGAATGATGAACGGAGTGCACCTAAACCTATACCAGGGGATGTTGTTTATGCAAGAGTAAAAGACATTGTCAATGAATTTGGTAAGAAATCACAATGTAGTATGGCCACACGGAGTGACAATTCTTCATTCAAGAAGAAGTCAATATTTTGGGATCTTCCTTATTGGAGTTCTTTGACAGTTAGGCATTGTATCGATGTAATGCACGTTGAGAAAAATGTCTGTGATAGTATCATTGGTACTCTGTTAAATATACCAGGTAAGACTAAAGATGGGATAAAATCTAGACTGGACCTACGTGAAATGGGAATAAGGTCAGAATTAACAGAATTACGTGAAATGGGTAATAAAAGAACATACTTACCTCCCGCTTGTTACACGTTGTCTAGAAAGGAGAAGAAAACTTTTTGTGAATGCTTGGTAAATGTTAAGGTGCCACATGGTTACTTATCCAACATCCGTAGATTGGTATCAATGAAAGATCTGAAGTTGATAGGTCTTAAATCTCATGATTGTCACACTCTAATGCAACGAATATTGCTCGTGGAAATTCGATCTATATTGCCAAAGCATGTAAGGTTTGCAATTACCAGACTTTATTTCTTTTTCAACAGTCTATGCAGCAAAGTTTTTGACCCTGATACTCTCGATAATTTGCAAAGAGAAGTGGTTGTTACCCTATGTCAGCTTGAGATGTATTTCCCTCCTTCATTCTTTGATATCATGGTACATCTTGTTGTCCACTTGACTAGGGAGGTGAAAATGTTGGGACCAATTTTCTTGCATTGGATGTATCCCTTTGAACGATACATGAGCGTTTTTAAAGGTGGTGTTCGAAACCGTTATCGGCCTGAAGGGAGTATTATTGAAGGTTATGTGGCGAGAGAGGTTATGGATTTTTGCAATGAATTTCTCAGTGGTAATGAAACTCCTGATAATGACAAGAATATTGAGGAGGGCAAAGGAATTTTGGGATCACGGGTGAAAGTAATCAGCCGTGAGCAGTTGGAACAAGCTCACTTATATATTTTACACAATATGGACGAAGTGAGTGTTTATATCGAGGAACATACCAATTTCATAAAGAGACAACATCCTCGAGCAAGTTCAATGTGGCTTGCTAGAGAGCATAATAAGACTTTTACTAAGTGGTTTGAAGATAAAGTCTTACATCAACTATCTCAAACACCAAATGATATTACAGAAACTATCAAATGCCTCGCCTTTAAACCAAAACCAAATGTTATGTCTTATGAAGGGTTTGACATTAATGGATTCACATATTACACAAAGCGCCAAGATGATAAGAGTGTCGTCCAAAATAGTGGGGTCACTCTTCAAGCATCGACTATGTACTTTGCAAGTGCAAAGGATAAGAGTCCACGTGAAGCTAAAATGTCATATTACGGTGTCATTGAAGACATTTGGGAGTTTGACTACATAGATTTCAAAATTCCTCTCTTTAAATGTATTGGGTTGATAACACCAAAGGAGTTATTGTAACATCCCTGACCTTGGTTATGAGCTAACCCTAGATGTTTTGCTTAAATATGTAATTAAATCCTTGTGAATAACCTTGGGCATGTAATTAAGTTTCTCAGAAACATATATTTTAGTTTTTGCTCCTTTTTATATAAAGTTGTAGCATTGTTTTGTATTACAGGGACCTATGTGCAATTTACCCATTTAGAAGGGTTAACTTGCAATTTGCACATGTTGAGATGTTCCTCTGATGTTGAGACATCATGAGAATCTTTTTGATAAATTTTGAGGGGTTTCCCAAGCTTGGGCACCAAGGTGCAGCTGTGGAAGCAATCCCGGTACTTGAAACCCTAATTTGGGGTAAAATGCAATTTACCCAATTTGAGGGATGCAAATTGTAAAATACATCATCTAATGTATCTTTTAAGACTCTCATCATCATTTAGAGAAGAAATGATGAAAAGATCACTTCAATTGATTAATCAAGCAATGAAAACACCTTTGTGATTGAATAATCAGGGTATATGTACAATAGCCCTTTTATGTATGTACCTTAAGTTATAGGTTGATCTTCTTTGCTCTCATTTCTTGACCTTAAAAGAGGGTTGTCCTTAGAAATAAGAGGAAGGGACGAGCAAGAAAAGGTGGAAGGACTTAGTTGGAAATATAGAAAACTTATGGGCCTTTAATGAAATCTCACTCAAGTATATATACACTTTACCTCTCAAGCAAAGGAACCTTTCCTTCGTGCAATTCACTGTTTCCCCTTGCTTGACCGACTAAGGAACAGCTTGGAGCTCAGGAGGACGACCCAAGGTGTGCAAGGTAGGTTTGGATTCCTTTTCTTGCCTAATTTCATGGTTAGAACTCGAATTCAAGGTCAAATTGATGACTAGCTCACAAAGCTCCACCTTTCTAGCCATCTCTTCTTGACTTTCCCTGGAGTTTTCACCTTGGCCGACCTGTGGAAGCTCAAGGACGCCATTAAAGCTTAGAGCTCGAAAGCTTGGAGCTCAAGGAGCAAGCTTTAGGCAGGTTTTATAACTCTAAACCAATGCTTAGTTATATACATCTTGTTTATGCATGTAGATGATAGTTCTTCTTCTTCTCTACTTTCCTTTGCTACTTTGCAAGCAAATCCGTGGGAAATCCTTGCTGTTCTTGAGCTAGGAGATGAAGGCATTATTTCCAAGGTTAATCCACCGCTTTTCACTTTACCAAACGGTCTCTACCTTTGGCTCTCTCGGTCTCAAGACCGTGTGGTGAGCAAATGGTCTCAAGACCGAGTGAGGGAAAACGGTCTTCAAGACCGTTTAACCCCATTGACCGAGCGTGGACCGTATAAGATTTCTGTACAAAATTATGTAGGCTAATCACCCTCAAAATTTGAGAAGATAGCTCCAAAGTAATCGAGAGATATGACCTTTTTACTCAACAATTTTAATTGAATTTAGTCCTGATCTCCAATCGGTTGAAATCGCCCTTTTTGGGCAAACGGTCTCAAGACCGTGTAAGGACGTTGACCATGCATTGATCATATGAGATTACTGTTCAAAATAATGTTGATTAACAACTCACCAAATTTTATGGACTAATTCCAAACGAGCTAAGTGTTGAAGGGTGATTACTAGGGCTAACCCTAATTGAAATCAGTACTAAAATCTCAATGAGTTAATTAAGTGTTTTTGGGTTGATTGACCCAAACGGTCTCAAGACCGTTTGGGGATCAACCAAATGGTCTCAAGACCGTGTGGAGGATCGCCCAAGACCATATGGAGGTCTGGAGTCAAATATAGTTGACCAATTGAAGGTACAAACATACCAAATTACATTGCAATTAAGTTTGGATATGATCATCAACTCAATGGATCCAACCTTGAAGCATTTTCACTAGAATCCAAAAGTTGGATGGGAAAACGGTCTCAAGACCATTTGGAACCCATCCAAATGGTATCAAGACTGTGTGATGACAACCCAAGACCGTTTGGAGGTCTAGGGTTAAGTTAATTTGATCAATTGAGGGCCCAATTGCAATAGATTATCGAATTAATTAAAATACTGATTTGTGACTCAATCAAGGTTCAACCCCTATCAAATCATATTAGATTTTGATGAAATCTTGGGCAAACGATCTCGAGACCGTGTGGAGTTCATCCACATGATCTCAAGACCGTTTGGGCCAAGTTTGGGCCCAATTGGAACTCAATTGAAGGGTTCAACCTTGTGTTGAATTACATTGTTGAGTGTTGATGGTTGAACATTGATAGACCTTAATTGAACCGACTTCAACCCTAATTGGATAACTATTGAGGGACGATTGAGTGACCAATTGGTTAAGGATAACCCTAATTGACTCAATCCATAAGTGGTTACCATGTCTTTGACCATTTGGGGGCTTCAACATTGATAATCATCAACTATTGGAACTTTTGAACCATGTTGAAGGACCAAACGGTTTGAGACCAAGTGGACCAAACGGTCTCAAGACCGTGTGAGGCCTCACAGTCTCAAGACCGTTTGAGACCTCACGGTCTCAATAATGTTTGAGGTCACACGGTCTCAAGACCGTGTGAGGTCTCACGGTCTCAAGACCGTTTGGGGCCAAACGGTCTCAAGACCGTTTGGACTCAAACGGTCTCAAGATCGAGAGACACCAAACGGTCTCAAACCATGTGAGCTCTCTCGGTCTTGAAGTCAAAGTTGCCAAACGGTCTTCACCCTCTCTCGACCTTGAAGGTCACATGGTCTTGGAGTCAACCCTAGCAAACGGTCAACCCATCCAAACGGTCTCAAACCGTTTGGAGGATGAAGGTTGAAACCGTTTGAGGTTTTCAAAGGCTGAATTCACTTAACCACTTGAAGGTGTAAATGGTGCTATGATGATCAAATCTAAACCCTAATGATAACCTAGGACATTAGGGGATTAAGTGACTAATGAATTGAACCATGATGTGATCAATGGGGTAAATTACCAAAATACCCCTGAAGGGTTCAATTGAGTAAAACCTTGTTCAAATCAAACCCTAATCACATGATAGTGATGTGTTGGCTTATGTTAACCAAAGAGGACTTAACCCAACCTGATCTAGAGTGGTGTTATCACCATCTACTAGTACTTTAGAGAGAGAAGGTACTTTAGAGAGAGAAAGTACTTTAGAGAGAGAAAGTACTTTAAGAGAGAGAAAGTACCCCTTTTTGGGTGGAAACTTAAGTAAAGAACCTTCAACACACATAGATGTGAATGTTTAGGGTATGATCCACCTATGTGAGATCATGGAAACCCTAATTATGATATATGATAAATCTTAAGCCAATCTGAGAGCATCAATGATGATGTTCCTCATACAAGATGATGATATGAGTTCAATTCACCTTAATGTGAATAGTAAACCCTAATTTAAGGGTGATGTCATGTAATGTGAATAGTAAACCCTAATTCAAGGGTAATGACATGCATTATGAGTATTAAACTCTAATTTATGAGAATCAGAGGACTTAACTCTTATGACAAGAATGGGAAGTGTATTTCTTGTTTTGAATTACCTTTATCAGTTGAACTAACCATGCAGGTCCTGATATGAAGGTGATCATATCCAGGTATGGATGATGATATTGTATTCATTAAAAGCATGTTAAAAGCTTTATGAATAAGTAAGATATCTTGATGCCTCGTCAGTGGCAACCTATGACTTAATGGGCTGTGGGAGCCATGAATACCATCAAGGTCATGCTTTAGAGATGACTTGTGATGAATATAATGAGAAATGATGATTGATGTGAGTTAGGTTTGTTACATTTAGTATTCTCCTTTCATAGCTGTTATGCTACTGTTATTGTTTGAAAAACAATGTATGATGTTAAAAGAATACTGAATCTACCTAACTAATCAAGTATAATGTAGAGCCCTGATCATAGATCCATCATTGTCAGAGATCAAATGATGGTGAAACAGGTTTTCCTAAGGGAACTCCTGGATCACATACTATTGAGTATGTGGGGTACTTGGATGTGTAGAACCTTACATCCTAGTGTAGGTGATTGATGTAGATGTGTAATCCATCAACCCTTTCACTACAAAACCCTACCGTATCAATGGATGGTAAACATGAAACCTCCTGATGATGAAGAAAACATAGATATCCGTATCAGTGGAAATAAACATGAAATCTCCTGATGACGAAGAGAGTACAGAACGCCACTGTAACTCTAAAATAGCGAAGGACCAATTTACCCTGGTGAGCTATAATAGTAGAGACATAAGATGTTCTACAAGTAATCCTCTTACTGATTGAGGAAGGTGAAGGTCATGAGAATCCGGCTCTCTTAATGACCTATGTATGATACTGACGTGACTTCTTAGCGATCAGTTGGAGTATGAGTGGTATGCCTCATCTCCACAGGGCATAATGTTGTTTGTAAAACATAATCAACCACGTAATATATCTGTCAGAGATAACTACGAGTTAGTGGATTGATGATACACTGTGATAGTGCTTATATTTCTTCATATCTCATAAATGTTAAGCTCTTGTTATTGCTGCAGCTGCTATTGAATACTTTGAAAGCTTTACTTCTTAAGTTATTCTTTGATGATACAATAAAGCTTCTGGCGGAGAGTTATAACTCTCACTGGGACAATTATGTAAAATTGTCTCACCCCGTAGACTTCAACTTTTTAGGTGGACGTCGGAGATGGAGGAACCGGTCTACAGGTGATCAGTCTCAGCAGAAGTAGCACCAAGAGCAGTAGTGAAATCTCAGGTGGAGATCTAGCCTGCCATGTGGTGTAGTTAGAGTCAGTCCTATGTGTCCTCTGTACTCTCAGGTCTTGGAGTGTTTTGTTATGTGCTCTTGAGATTTTGTATCTTGATGTATATAATTACTCAATAAGTAATTATCATGAGATGTAAACAGTTTATCTCTTGTTAGGAAAGAAGCTTTTAAGGATTCAATCTCTTGTCACGAAAAGTTTTAATTTCCCGTGATTTTTGTCTTCCGTTGTTTATCAAATCGCTTCCGCTAAGTTTAAATCGTGATTATATCGTGGTTTGGAGATCAGAGCCCACAATTAGTGGTATCAGAGCTCTAGGTCAGTTGAGTCTACAGAGGCATAGGACTTAGGATGTCAAGTCTATCTTTAGTACTCTTTCCCTATCTAATAGAATCTTCTACTCCTCAGGAGAAGAAGATACATAAGGATGGCTGAGCCACATGATGAGTACGTGGCAGAGAGTAGTGCTAGTGCACCTCGAGGCGGTGCAAGGGTTCCAAAAATAGAACAGCCTGCACCAGAGTCCCCAAGAGAGCCACCCCAGTTTGACCCAGCCGACATGGGTAACCCAGCTGTACAGACAATGTTCGGGCAGTTCATGACTGCCATGACACACATAACCGACAGGATGCCCATGCCTGCACCGAGGGCACCTATCCATCCTGAAGGACAAGGTATCGGTAAGACGTTCGAGTGACTTCGTCGTGTCGGAGCTACCGAGTACTTTGGGACTGCCGACCCCACAGATGCTGACCTATGGTTGACAGAGTTGGAGAAGGCTTTCAGGATTCTTATTATCCCGGAGGCTGAGAAGGTTAGACATGCTGTCTATCTTCTCAAAGGTAGTGCTGGTCACTGGTGGAACATGGAAGAGAAGAAGAGACCTGGAATAGAGTTCTCGTGGGAAGAGTTTCGTCGGGAATTTATCAATAGATATTTTACAAAGACCTTCCTAGATGAGAAGATCTCTCAGTTTGAGAGATTGAGGCAGGGAATGATGAACATTAGCGAGTATGAAGCTAAGTTCCTGGAATTGCTGCGGTTCTGTCCGCACATGGCTTCCACAGATGAGGAAAGAATCAGGAGATTCGAGAAGGGTTTAAATGCTGATATGTCAACCCCTGTATCTGCCTTAGAAAACCGAGAGAGATTCTCTACCTTCGTTGAGTCAGTCCGAAGGATAGAGAGATCTGTGGTTGAGAAGAGGCAAACCCAGAAAAGATATCCACAGTTCCAGGGTTCTTCATCTAGGGATTTCAAGAAACCTAGATTCTCTGCACCTAACCCTCCACCACCCAGATCGAGTTCTCAAACTCAGTGGTCACCAAGCAGAGGTAGAGGATGGAGTCAACCGCTTCAAGGAACTCACAGTTCTGCATCGATGTCAGTTACTGGACCACCCCGACCACAACAACAGGAGAGGAGATTCTACAACTGTGGTAAGATGGGACACTTGATGAAGGATTGCCGTTCTAGGCCTGTCAGTGTGACACAGCCTCCGAGACAGAATCAACAAGGATCTCAGAGAATGCAATCTCAAGGAGCAGCTCGAGGACGTCGATAAGCGTCTCAAGATGGATCATCAACACCACCTCAACACCAGGCGAAAGCGAGGTTCTATGCTATGAACCCACCAGATGTAGTGGTCAATCCATGGGTAGTGGCAGGTCAGATGAAACTTTTATACCCTGATATGTATACATCCTGTGTTGTATCTGTTCTGATTGACCCGGGTGCTACACACTCTTTCATCACTCATAGAGTGATTCGTAACTGCAATGTGACTGTTAGTCATAGGGTAGATAGTTTGTTGTTGGAGACTCCATTGAGTGGGTCTGCCGTTTTGCAGGAGGTATGCTCTCCTTGCATCCTCTTCTTTTCTGACCATCGCATTCAAGTGGATCTTATACCGCTTGATATGCAAGGATTTGATATAATCCTTGGGATGGATACCTTAGAGAGGTATAGAGTTGTCTTGGATTGTGAGTCCAAGTTGGCTGTGTTTGCTGATGAAAACAACACATGGATCTTTCAAGGAGAAAGAAAGATTCTGCCCACCTGTCTTGTGTCAGCTATGGTTGCTGATAAGTTGTTGAGGCAAGGATGTTATGCATTCTTTGCCCATGTGGTAGATGTTACCAAGCAAAAGTCCAATCCTACTAAAGTTCCCATAGTCAGGGAATTCGAGGATGTGTTTCCTGAAGAACTTCCTGGCATACCACCACCTCGGGAGATTGATTTTGAAATCAATCTGATTCCAGATACGAAACCCATAGCCCAGACTCCGTATAGGATGGCGCCTGCCGAGATGGCAGAACTCAAGAAACAACTTCAAGAGTTACTTGAGAAGGGTTTTATCCGACCGAGCACTTCACCTTGGGGTGCTCCGGTCTTGTTTGTTAAAAAGAAAGATGGGTCAATGCGGTTGTGTATCGACTACAGACAACTCAATAAAGTAACAATAAAGAATAAGTACCCTCTGCCGAGGATTGATGATCTCTTTGATCAGTTGCGTGGTGCAACAGTCTTTTCAAAGATAGACTTGAGGTCTGGATATCATCAACTCCGTATTAAGGATAGTGACATATCCAAGTCTGCCTTTAGGACAAGGTATGGTCACTATGAGTTCACGGTTATGTCGTTCGGACTAACCAATGCACCAACTGCATTTATGGAACTCATGAATAGAGTTTTTCGACCTTTCCTTGATCAATGTGTTGTCGTCTTCATAGATGACATTCTGATCTATAGTAAGGATGCTCAGCAGCATGAGCAGCATCTTCGCCAAGCTTTGGCCTTGCTAAGAGAACACAAGCTGTATGCTAAATTTAGCAAGTGTGAGTTTTGGCTACCAGAGGTATCCTTTCTTGGACATGTAATATCTGCCTCGGGAATTCGTGTTGACCCTACAAAGGTAGAACTTGTTCTACAATGGGAACAACCGAAGACACCGACGGAGATTCGAAGTTTCTTGGGGTTAGCTGGCTATTATCAAAGGTTCATTAAGAACTTTAGTTCTATAGCCTTACCTTTGACCAAGTTGACCCGGAAAGATGTTCCTTTTTCTTGGAGTGATAAGTGTCAACAATCTTTCCAGTTGTTGAAAGAGAGGTTGACAAGTGCACCTGTTCTTGTGCTACCTGAACAAGGAAAAGGATATGTAGTCTTCTGTGATGCTTCCAAGAATGGACTTGGATGTGTGTTGATGCAGGATAAACAAGTGATTTCTTTTGCTTCTCGAAAGCTTAAGAAACACGAGGAGAATTATCCGACACACGATCTGGAGTTAGCTGCTGTGGTTCATGCCTTGAAAATCTGGAGACATTATCTCTACGGAGAAACATTCCAGATTTTCACAGACCACAAGAACCTTAAGTATATCTTCTCTCAGCATGAGCTTAACATGCGGCAACGTCGCTGGATGGAGTTAATCAAGGACTACGATTGTAGAATTGATTACCATCCAGGCAAGGCCAATGTTGTTGCAGATGCCTTGAGTAGGAAATCAGCAACATCAACCATGAATAGAGCACAACTAAACTCTTTAGTATGCTCTAAGAGAGATATGCTTATCTCTTTATGTAACATCCCTGACCTGGATTATGAGTTAACCCTAGGTGTTTTGCCTAAATATGTGAATAAATCTTTGTGATTAACTCTGAGCATGTAATTAAGTTTCTCAGAAACATATATTTCAGTATTTGCTCCTTTTTATTTAAAGTTGTAGCATTGTTTTGATATACAGGGACCTATGTGTAATTTACCCAGTTAAAAGGGTTAGCTTGCAATTTTCACATGTTGAGATGTTCCTCTGATGTTGAGACATCATGAGAATCTTTTTGGTAAAGTTTGAGGGATTTCCCAAGCTAGGGCACCAAGGTGCAGCTGTGGAAGCAATCCCGGTGCTTGAAACCCTAATTTGGGGTAAAATGCAATTTACCCAAATTAAGGAATCCAAATTGTAAAATATGTCATCTAAAGTATCTTTTTATACTCTTTCCATCATTTAGAGAAGAAATGATGAGGAAGTCACCTCAATTGAATTATCAAGTTATGAGATATGCCTTGTGATTGAATAATCCGGGTATATGTGCAATATCTCTTCATGTATGTACCTCATTATTAGCTTGCTCTCCTTTACCTTCTTTTCCTAAGCCCTTAAGAGAAGGTTTGTCCTTAGAATAAAGAGGAAGGGACGATCAAGTAAAGAAGGAGGGACCTAGTTGGAATTATGGACAACTTATGAACTAATGTTGAAAATCCTACCCCATGTATATAAGCTCTCCTTCCCTTAGTTGCAAGGGAACTTACCCTTCGTTCCCTTACTATTTCATTTCACCAAAGACGACCATGGACTGCCTTGGAGCTAAGGAGGACGACCAAGGGGTGCAAGGTAGGTTTAAACCCCTCTTATTGCCTAATTCCATGGTTAGAACTCGAATTCAAGGTCATCTTCATGGCTAACTCTTGAAACCCTACCTTTCTAGCCGTCTCTTTTCATCCTTCCTTGGAGTTTTCACCTTGGACAACCTGTAAGAACTCAAGGATGCCATTAGAGCTTGGATCTTGAAAGCTTGGAGCTCAAGAAGCAAGCTTTAGGCGGGTTTTATAACTCTAAACCCATGCTTTACTATGTGCATCTTTATATGCGGTTGGATGATAGCTCTTAGTGTTTCCCTACTTTTCCCTGCTATTTTGCAAGCAAATCCATGGGATATTCGTACTGTTCTTGATCTAGGAGATGAAGGCGTGATTTCCAAGAAAAACCCACCGCTTTTCACTTCCTTAAACGGTCTCAAAAGTTTGCTCTCTCGGTCTCAAGACCGCGAGGTGAGCAAACGGTCTCGAGACCGCGACAGGGAAAACGGTCTCCAAGACCGTTTAGCCCCGTTTACCGAGCGTGGACCGTATAAGAAATCTGTTCCTAATTATATAGGCTAATTACCCTCAAAATATGGGAGGCTAACTCCAAGGGAATCGGGAGATATGACCTTTTTAAGTAACAACTTTATTTGAATTTATTCCTGATTCTCAAACGGTCTGAAATTGCCTTTTTGAGCAAACGGTCTCAAGACCGTGTAAGGTCGTTGAACAGCCGTTGACCGTATGAGATTACTGTTCAAAATAATGTTAATTAACAACTCACCAAGTTTGATGGTCTAATTCCAAACGGGCTAAGAGTTGAAGGGTGAATACTAGGGCTAACCCTAGATGAAATCAGTACTGAAATTATGGTGACCTAATTAGGGTTTTTAGGGTTGATTGACCTAAACGGTCTCAAGACCGTTTAGGGGTTACCCAAACGGTCTCAAGACCGAGAGGACAATCACCCAAGACCGTTTGAAGGTCTAGGGTTAAGTAATGTGACCAATTGAGGACCTAATTGCAAATAAGTTATCAATTGATTAAAATACTGATTTGGTGACCCAATCATGATTCAACCTCTATCAAATCACCTTAGAATTTGATGAAATCTTGGGCAAACGGTCTCAAGACCATGTGGGGCCCACCCACATGACCTCAAGACCGTTTGGGCCAAGTTTGGGCCCAATTGGAGCTCAATTGAAGGGTTCAACCTTGTGTTAGTGCACATTGTTGAGTGTTGATGGGTGAACATTGATAGACCCTAATTGAATCGAATTCAACCCTAATGGGTCAACCATTGAGGGTCAATTGAATGACCAAGTGGTCAAGCATAATCTAAATTGACCCAATCCATAAGTGGTCAACATGGCTCTGACCTTTTGAGGGCTTCAACATGAGTTGACATTATTGGTTGTATCTTTGGAATCTTGTTGATGGTCCAAGTGGTTGAGACCATGTGAGCTCGCGGTCTCAAGGTCGAGAGGGGGCTCGCGGTCTCAAGGTCATGAAGAGGCTCGTGGTCTCAAGACCGAGAGGAGGCTCGCGGTCTCAAGACCGTGAGGGGCCTCGCGGTCTTGAAGTCAAAGAAGGGCAAACGGTCTTCATGATCTTCGCGGTCTTAACCTCAATTAGAGTCTTCGCGATCTTGAATCAATGGAGGGCTCACGGTCTTGGAGGAGGAAGAGGCCTCGCGGTCCTAAGGTCAAAGATGACCAAACAGTCTACACATCCTCGCGGTCCTGATGTCAATTGGTCAAAAGGTCAACTCAACCAATGGGTCTCAAATCGATTGAAGGTTGATGGTTGAGATCAATCGAGATAATTCAAAGTTGACTTCTTTCGATTAACTGATGATGTAAATAGTTCCATGTTGCCCTAATCAAACCTTAATGTTAATCTAGGGTATTAAGGGGTTAATTGACTAAGGTTTTGACCATGATGATGATCAATGGGGTGAATTACCAAAATACCCCTAAAGGGTAAATTAAGTAATACCTTGATCAAATCAAACCCTAATCACATGATGGTGATGTTTTGGGCTATGTTAGCCTATGGTGACTCAATCCAACCTGATCTAGAGTGATGTTGACATCACCTAATAGTATGAAGAGAGATAAAGTACTTCTAGAGAGAGAAAGTACTTCTAGAGAGAGAAAATACCCTTTTTAAGTGGAAACCCAATTTAAGCATCTCCAATGCTTATGAGAAAGCATAATTGGGGTATGATCCACCTGTGTGAGATCATAGAAACCCTAATTATGATAAATGATGAACCTTTAACTAATCTAAGATCATCAATGAAGATGTTACTCATACATGATAATGATATGGGTGCAATTCACCTTAAAGTGAATAGTAAACCCTAATTCAAGGGTGATGACATGTAATGTGAATAGTAAACCCTAATTCAAGGGAAATGGCATGCTTTTGAGTATTAAACCCTATTTGATGTGAATTAGAGATTTAACTCTTATGACAAGAGTAGGAAGTACATTCCTTATTGTTGTATTACCTTTATCAGATGTATTAACCATGCAGGTTCTGATATGAAGATAATCATATCCAGGTATGGATATTGATGTTATATTCATTAAAGGCATGTTTTTAGCCTTATGAATAAGTAAAGTAATCTGATGTCTTGTCAGTGGCATCCTATGCTGATAATGAGCTGTGAGAGCCATGAATACCATCAAGGTCATGCCTTAGAGATGACTTGTGATGAGGATAATGAGAAATGATGATTGATATGAGTTAGGCCTGTTACATTTAGTATTCTTCTTTTTATAGCTGCTATGCTACTGTTATTGTTTGGAGAACAATGTATGTTGTTAAAGAATACTGAATGTACCTAACTAATCAAGTATAATGTAGAGCCCTGATCATAGATCCATCATTGTCAAAAATTAAGTGATGGTGAAATAGGTTTTCCTCAGGGAACTCCTGGAGCACATACTTTTGAGTATGTGGGGTACATGGATGTGTAGAACCTTACATCCTAGTGTAGGAAAGTGATGTAGATGTGTAATCCATCCATCCTTCACTATATTTCCATATCGTATCAGTGGTAGGTAAACATGAAACCTCCTGATGACGAAGAAAGCACAGATATCCGTATCAGTGGTAGGTAAACATGAAACCTCCTGATGACGAAGAGAGTACAAAACGCCACTGTGACTCTAAAATAGCGAAGGACCAGTTTACCCTGGTGAGCTATAGTAGTAGAGACACAAGATGTCCTACAAGTGATCCTCTTACTGACTGAGGAAGGTGAAGGTCATGAGAATCCGGCTCTCTTAATGACCTATGTATGATACTGATGTGACTTCTCAGCGATCAGTTGGAGTATGAGTGGTAAGCCTCATCTCCACAGGGCATAATGTTGTTTGTAAAACATAATCAACCACATGGTATAACTTGTTAGAGATGACTCCAAGTTAGTTGATTGATGTTACATTGCAATAATGTTTATATTCTCCATATCTCCTAAATCGTAGAGATCTTGTTATACCTGCAACAGTTATAGAATACTTTGAAGGCTTTACTACTTAAGATATTCTTTGATGTTATAATAAAGCTTCTGGAGAAGAGTTATAACTCTTGCTCGGACAATTATGTATAATTGTCTCACCCCGTAGGCTTCAACTTTTTAGGTGGACGTCGGAGACGAAGGAACCAGCCTACAGGTGATCAGTCTCAGCAGCATCATCAGGGGCAATAGTAATCTCAGGTGGAGATTGTCCTGCCATATGGTGTAGTTAGAGTCAGTTCTATGTGTCCTCTGTACTCTCAGGTCTTGGAGTCTTTTATATAGTGATCTTGAGATTTTGTATCTTGATGTATATAATTACTCAAGAAGTAATTATCCTGAGATGTAAACAGTTTATCTCACTTTATGAAAGAAGCTTTTATGGATTCAAGCTCTTGTCACGAAAAGTTTTAATTTCCCATGATTTTTGTCTTCCGCTGATTACCGATTCGCTTCCGCTAAGTTTTAATCGTGTTTATGTCATGGTTTGGAGATCAGAGCCCACAACTAGTGGTATCAGAGCTCTAGGTTCAGTTGAGTCTCCATAGGCATAGGACTTAGGATGTCGAGTCTACCTTTAGTACTCCTTCCTCATCTAATAGAATCTTCTGCTCCTCAGGAGAAGAAGATACATAAGAATGTCAGAACATCGTGATGAGCACGTGGCAGAGAGTAGTGCTAGTGCACCTCGAGGCAGTGCAAGAGTTCCGAGAATAGAACAACCTGCACCTGATTCGCCAAGAGAGCCACCCCAGTTCGACCCAGCTGACATGAGTGACCCAGCTGTACAGACGATGTTCGGGTAGTTCATGACTGCCATGACACATATAACTGATAGGATGCCCATTCCTACACCTAGGGCACCTGTCCAGCCTGAAGCACAAGGTATCGGTAAGACATTCGAACGACTTCGTCGTGTCGGAGCTACCGAGTACTTCGGAACTGCCGACCCTGCAGATGCTGACTTATGGTTGACAGAGTTGGAGAAGGCTTTCAGGATTCTTATGATTCCGGAAGCTGAGAAGGTTAGACATGCTGTCTATCTTCTCAAAGGCAGTGCTGGTCACTGGTGGAACATGGAAGAGCAGAAGAGACCTGGAGTAGAGTTCTCATGGGAAGAGTTTCGTCAGG
Organism: Alisma plantago-aquatica; assembly: GCA_963693085.1. NCBI lineage: Eukaryota > Viridiplantae > Streptophyta > Magnoliopsida > Alismatales > Alismataceae > Alisma > Alisma plantago-aquatica. Next base: position 1,149,132,593 of record OY856412.1, read on the forward strand.
AATTTATCAATAGATATTTTCCAAAGACCTTCCTAGATGAGAAGATCTCTCAGTTTGAGAAACTAAGGCAGGGTATGATGAACATTAGTGAGTATGAAGCTAAGTTCATGGATTTGTTGCAGTTTTGTCCGCACATGGCTGCTACGGATGAGGAAAGAATCAGAAGATTCGAAAAGGGTTTGAATTCTGATATGTCAACCCATGTGTCTGCCTTAGAAAACAGAGAGAGATTCTCTACCTTCGTTGAGTCAGTCCGAAGGATAGAGAGATCTGTGGTTGAGAAAAGACAAACCCATAAAAGATATCCACAGTTCCAGGGTTCTTCATCTAGGGATTCCAAGAAACCTAGATTCTCTGCACCTAACCCTCCACCACCCAGATCGAGTTGTCAAACTCAATGGACACCAAGCAGAGGTAGAGGACGGAGTCAACCGCTTCAAGGGACACACAGTTCTGCGTCTGAGTCAGTCACTGAACCATCCAGACCACAACAACAGGAGAGGAGTTGCTACAACTATGGTAAGGTGGGACACTTGATGAAGGATTGCCGTTCTAGGCCTGTCGGTGTGACACAAAAAACCCCGAGACAGAATCAACAGGGATCTCAGAATAGACAACATCAAGGAGAAGCTCGAGGACGTGGACAAGCGTCTCAAGCTGGATCATCAGCACCACCTCAACACCAGGCGACTGCGAGATTCTATGCTATGAACCCACCTGAGGCAGTGGTCAATCCACGGGTAGTGGCAGGTCAGATGAAACTTTTATATTCTGATATGTCTACATCATGTGTTGTATCCATTTTGATTGATCCGGGTGCTACGCACTCTTTCATCACTCATGAAGTGATTCGTAACTACAATGTGACTGTTAGTCATAGAGCAGATAGTTTGTTGTTAGAGACTCCGTTGAGTGCGTCTGCCATTTTGTAAGAGGTATGTTCTCCCTGCATCCTCTTCTTTTCTGACCATCGCATTCAAGTGGATCTTATACCACTTGATATGCAGGGATTTGATATAATCCTTGGGATGGATACCTTAGAAAGGTATAGAGTTGTCTTGGATTGTGAGTCCAAGTTGGCTGTGTTTGCTGATGAAAGCAACACATGGATCTTTCAAGGTGAAAGAAAGATTCTGCCCACCTGTCTTGTATCAGCTATGGTTGCTGATAAGCTGTTGAGGCAAGGATGTCATGCATTCTTAGCCCATGTGGTAGATGTTACCAAGGAAAGGACCAATCCTGCTGAAGTTCCCATAGTCAGGGAATTCGAGGATGTGTTTCCTGAAGAACTTCCTGGTATACCACCACCTCGGGAGATTGATTTTGAAATCAATCTGATCCCAGATACGAAACCCATAGCTCAAACTCCGTATAGGATGGCGCCTGTCGAGATGGCAGAACTCAAGAAACAGCTTCAAGAGTTACTTGAGAAAGGTTTTATCCGACCAACTACTTCACCTTGGGGTGCTCCGGTCTTGTTTGTTAAAAAGAAAGATGGGTCAATGCGGTTATGCATCGACTACAGACAACTCAATAAAGTGACAATAAAGAATAAGTACCCTCTGCCGAGGATTGATGATCTCTTTGACCAGTTGCGTGGTGCAACAGTCTTTTCAAAAATAGACTTGAGGTCTGGATATCATCAACTCCGTATTATGGATAGTGACATATCCAAGTCTGCCTTTAGGACAAGATATGGTCACTATGAGTTCACGGTTATGTCGTTTGGACTAACCAATGCACCAGCTGCATTTATGGAACTCATGAATAGAGTTTTTCGACCTTTCCTTGATCAGTGTGTTGTCGTCTTCATAGATGACATTCTGATCTATAGTAAGGATGCTCAGCAACATGAACAACATCTTCGCCAAGCTTTGACCTTGCTAAGAGAACATAAGCTGTATGCTAAGTTTAGCAAGTGTGAGTTCTGGCTGCCGGAGGTATCTTTTCTTGGACATGTAATATCCGCCTCGGGAATTCGTGTTGACCCTACAAAAGTAGAATCTGTTCTACAATGGGAACAACCGAAAACACCGACGGAGATTCGAAGTTTCTTGGGATTAGCTGGCTATTATCGAAGGTTCATTAAGAACTTTAGTTCTATAGCTTTACCTTTGACCAAGTTAACCCGGAAAGATGTTCCTTTTTCTTGGAGTGATAAGTGTCAACAATCTTTCCAGTTGTTGAAGGAGAGGTTGACAAGTGCACCTGTGCTAGTGCTACCTGAACAAGGAAAAGGATATGTAGTCTTCTGTGATGCTTCCAAGAACGGACTAGGATGTGTGTTGATGCAGGATAAACAAGTGATTTCTTTTGCTTCCCGACAGCTTAAGAAACACGAGGAGAATTATCCAACACACGATCTGGAGTTAGCTGCTGTGGTTCATGCTTTGAAGATATGGAGGCATTATCTTTACGGAGAGACATTCCAGATTTTCACAGACCACAAAAACCTTAAGTATATCTTCTCTCAGCATGAGATCAACATGAGGCAACGTCGCTGGATGGAGTTAATCAAGGACTACGATTGTACAATTGATTACCATCCAGGCAAGGCCAATGTTGTTGCAGATGCCTTGAGTAGGAAATCAGCAACATCAACCATGAATAGAGCACAACTAAACTCTTTAGTATGCTCTAGGAGAGATATGCTTATCTCTTTAAGGCAAGACAATGTGCAGTTGAAAGTGTCATTGTTAGCCGGTTTGTTAGCTGAGATGCATATTAAACCTACCCTAAGGGGGCAGATTAAAGAGGAACAGCTAGGTGATGATGCAGTTCAGTAGATTAGATCTGAGTATGGAAAGGAGAAGCAAGATGGTTTCCATGACTCAGAGGATCAAGTAGCTTGTTATAGTGGAAGAATGATAGTGCCGGATGTGGACAACTTGAGGAAGTTAGTCCTGGAAGAAGCCCATTCTTCCATGTATGCTATGCATCCAGGGAGCACCAAGATGTATCGGAATTTGAAGGATCTGTATTGGTGGCCTGGGATGAAGAAGGACTTTGCAGAGTTTGTTCTGAGGTGTCCCGTGTGTCAGCAAGTTAAAGCTGAACACCAGAAACCTGCAGGAACAATGCAACCTTTACCCATACCACAGTGGAAGTGAGACCATGTGACCATGGACTTTGTTGTTGGCCTACCCAGGACAAGCAAAGGACATGATTCCATTTGGGTAATTGTTGATAGGTTGACTAAGACAGCACATTTCTTACCTGTCAAAACAACCTATTCTGCTGAAAGGTTATCAGAGTTGTATGTTAAAGAGATAGTGCGTTTGCACGGAGTTCCTGTCACAATAGTTTCTGACAAAGGTCCTCAGTTTACAAGTCATTTTTGGGAACAGTTGCACAGAGCCTTAGGCACCAAGCTAAGGTTTAGTACGACCTTTCATCCACAGACCGATGGACAGTCGGAAAGGACCATACAAACCTTAGAAGACCTGTTGCGAGCATGTGTTCTCCAGTTCACCGGAAGTTGGGATCTACACCTAAGCTTGATAGAGTTTGCCTATAACAATATCTATCAGCATAGTATTGATATGGCACCTTATGAAGCCTTATATGGTAGACGTTGTAGATCACCCTTGTGTTGGTTTGAGGCTGGTGAGCACCAATTGTTAGGTCCTGACCTGGTGCAGCAAACCACATAAAAGATTAAAGTAATACAACATAAGATTAAGACTGCTCAGGATAGGCAGAAATCTTATGCTGACAAACGTCGTAGACCCCTAGAGTTCCAGGTTGGAGACAGAGTGTATCTCAAGGTCTCACCTTGGAAAGGGGTCCTTCATTTTGGAAGGAAAGGAAAGTTAGCTCCTAGATATATGGGGCCTTATCCAATCATTGAACGGATTGGAAAGCTAGCATATAAACTAGAGCTGCCCCCAGAGTTACAGAGGTTACACCCTGTGTTTCACATTTCTATGTTGAAGAAATGTCACCCAGACACCGAGTCAGTTCTACAACCTATGGAGGTAGAATTGAATGATGACATATCCTATGAGGAGGGACCAGTGTCAATTCTTGATAAACGAATTAAAAAGCTAAAGAAGAAAGATATAAGTCTTGTGAAAGTCCTCTGGAACCATCGTGGTGTTGAAGAAGCCACTTGGGAGTTAGAGGATGAGATGAGAAGGAAGTATCCTGCCCTTTTCTCTTAGTATGTTTTATCGATTTCGGGGACGAAATCCTTGTAAGGGGTGGATAATTTGTAACATCCCTGACCTGGATTATGAGTTAACCCTAGGTGTTTTGCCTAAATATGTGAATAAATCTTTGTGATTAACTCTGAGCATGTAATTAAGTTTCTCAGAACATATATTTCAGTATTTGCTCCTTTTTATTTAAAGTTGTAGCATTGTTTTGATATACAAGGACCTATGTGTAATTTACCCAGTTAAAAGGGTTAGCTTGCAATTTGCACATGTTGAGATGTTCCTCTGATGTTGAGACATCATGAGAATCTTTTTGGTAAAGTTTGAGGGATTTCCCAAGCTAGGGCACCAAGGTGCAGCTGTGGAAGCAATCCCGGTGCTTGAAACCCTAATTTGGGGTAAAATGCAATTTACCCAAATTAAGGAATCCAAATTGTAAAATATGTCATCTAAAGTATCTTTTTAGACTCTTGCCATCATTTAGAGAAGAAATGATGAGGAAGTCACCTCAATTGAATTATCAAGTTATGAGATATGCCTTGTGATTGAATAATCCGGGTATATGTGCAATATCTCTTCATGTATGTACCTCATTATTTGCTTGCTCTCCTTTACCTTCTTTTCCTAAGACCTTAAGAGAAGGTTTGTCCTTAGAATAAAGAGGAAGGGACGATCAAGTAAAGAAGGAGGGACCTAGTTGGAATTATGGACAACTTATGAACTAATGTTGAAAATCCTACCCCATGTATATAAGCTCTCCTTCCCTTAGTTGCAAGGGAACTTACCCTTCGTTCCCTTACTGTTTCATTTCACCAAAGATGACCAAGTACTGCCTTGGATCTAAGGAGGACGACCAAGGGGTGCAAGGTAGGTTTAAACCCCTCTTCTTGCCTAATTCCATGGTTAGAACTCGAATTCAAGGTCATCTTCATGGCTAACTCTTGAAACCCTACCTTTCTAGCCGTCTCTTTTCATCCTTCCTTGGAGTTTTCACCTTGGCCAACCTGTAATAACTCAAGGACGCCATTAGAGCTTGGAGCGTGAAAGCTTGGATCTCAAGAAGCAAACTTTAGGCGGGTTTTATAACTCTAAACCCATGCTTTACTATGTGCATCTTTATATGCGGTTGGATGATAGCTCTTAGTGTTTCCCTACTTTTCCCTGCTATTTTGCAAGAAAAGCCATGGGATATTCATACTGTTCTTGAGCTAGGAGATGAAGGCGTGATTTCCAAGAAAAACCCACCGCTTTTCACTTCCTTAAACGGTCTCAAAAGTTTTCTCTCTCGGTCTCAAGACCGCGAGGTGAGCAAACGGTCTCGAGACCGCGACAGGGAAAACGGTCTCCAAGACCGTTTGGCCCCGTTGACCGAGCGTGTACCGTATATGAAATCTGTTCCTAATTATATAGGCTAATTACCCTCAAAATGTGGGAGGCTAACTCCAAGGGAATCGGGAGATATGACCTTTTTAAGTAACAACTTTATTTGAATTTATTCCTGATTCTCAAACGGTCTGAAATTGCCTTTTTGGGCAAACGGTCTCAAGACCGTGTAAGGTCGTTGACCAGGCGTTGACCGTATGATATTACTGTTCAAAATAATGTTAATTAACAACTCACCAAGTTTGATGGTCTAATTCCAAACGGGCTAAGAGTTGAAGGGTGAATACTAGGGCTAACCCTAGATTAAATCAGTACTGAAATTATGGTGACCTAATTAGGGTTTTTAGGGTTGATTGACCTAAACGGTCTCAAGACCATTTAGGGGTTACCCAAACGGTCTCAAGACCGAGAGGACAATCACAAAAGACCGTTTGAAGGTCTAGGGTTAAGTAATGTGACCAATTGAGGACCTAATTGCAAATAAGTTATCAATTGATTAAAATACTGATTTGGTGACCCAATCATGGTTCAACCTCTATCAAATCACCTTAGACTTTGATGAAATCTTGTGCAAACGGTCTCAAGACCATGTGGGGCCCACCCACATGACCTCAAGACCGTTTGGGACAAGTTTGCGCCCAATTGGAGCTCAATTGAAGGGTTCAACCTTGTGTTAGTGCACATTGTTGAGTGTTGATGGGTGAACATTGATAGACCCTAATTGAATCGACTTCAACCCTAATGGGTCAACCATTGAGGGTCAATTGAATGACCAAGTGGTCAAGCATAATCTAAATTGACCCAATCCATAAGTGGTCAACATGGCTCTGACCTTTTGAGGGCTTCAACATGAGTTGACATTATTGGTTGTATCTTTGGAATCTTGTTGATGGTCCAAGTGGTTGAGACCATGTGAGCTCGCGGTCTCAAGGTCGAGAGGGGGCTCGCGGTCTCAAGGTCGTGAAGAGGCTCGCGGTCTCAAGACCAAGAGGAGTCTCGCGGTCTTGGGGTCAAAGAAGGGCAAACGGTCTTCATGATCTTCGCGGTCTTAACCTCAATTGGAGTCTTCACGATCTTGAATCAATGGAGGGCTCGCGGTCTTGGAGGAGGAAGAGGCCTCGCGGTCCTAAGGTCAAAGATGACCAAACGGTCTACACATCCTTGCGGTCCTGATGTCAATTGGTCAAAAGGTCAACTCAACCAATGGGTCTCAAATCGATTGACGGTTGATGGTTGAGATCAATCGAGATAATTCAAAGTTGACTTCTTTCGATTAACTGATGATGTAAATAGTTCAATGTTGCCCTAATCAAACCTTAATGTTAATCTAGGGTATTAAGGGGTTAATTGACTAAGGTTTTGACCATGATGATGATCAATGGGGTGAATTACCAAAATACCCCTAAAGGGTAAATTAAGTATACCTTGATCAAATCAAACCCTAATCACATGATGGTGATGTTTTGGGCTATGTTAGCCTATGATGACTCAATCCAACCTGATCTAGAGTGATGTTGACATCACCTAATAGTATGAAGAGAGAGAAAGTACTTCTAGAGAGAGAAAGTACTTCTAGAGAGAGAAAATACCCTTTTTAAGTGGAAACCCAATTTAAGCATCTCCAATGCTTATGAGAAAGCATAATTTGGGTATGATCCACCTGTGTGAGATCATAGAAACCCTAATTATGATAAATGATGAACCTTTAACTAATCTAAGAGCATCAATGAAGATGTTACTCATACATGATGATGATATGGGTGCAATTCACCTTAAAGTGAATAGTAAACCCTAATTCAAGGGTGATGACATGTAATGTGAATAGTAAACCCTAATTCAAGGGTGATGACATGTAATGTGAATAGTAAACCCTAATTCAAGGGAAATGGCATGCTTTTGAGTATTAAACCCTATTTGATGTGAATTAGAGATTTAACTCTTATGACAAGAGTAGGAAGTACATTCCTTATTGTTGTATTACCTTTATCAGATGTATTAACCATGCAGGTTCTGATATGAAGATAATCATATCCAGGTATGGATATTGATGTTATATTCATTAAAGGCATGTTGTTAGCCTTATGAATAAGTAAAGTAATCTGATGCCTTGTCAGTGGCATCCTATGCTGATAATGAGCTGTGAGAGCCATGAATACCATCAAGGTCATGCCTCAGAGATGACTTGTGATGAGGATAATGAGAAATGATGATTGATATGAGTTAGGCCTGTTACATTTAGTATTCTTCTTTTTATAGCTGCTATGCTACTGTTATTGTTTGGAGAACAATGTATGTTGTTAAAGAATACTGAATGTACCTAACTAATCAAGTATAATGTAGAGCCCTGATCATAGATCCATCATTGTCAGAAATTAAGTGATGGTGAAACAGGTTTTTCTCAGGGAACTCCTAGAGCACATACTTTTGAGTATGTGGGGTACATGGATGTGTAGAACCTTACATCCTAGTGTAGGAAAGTGATGTAGATGTGTAATCCATCCATCCTTCACTATATTTCCATATCGTATCAGTGGTAGGTAAACATGAAACCTCCTGATGATGAAGAAAGCACAGATATCCGTATCAGTGGTAGGTAAACATGAAACCTCCTGATGACGAAGAGAGTACAGAACGCCACTGTGACTCTAAAATAGCGAAGGACCAGTTTACCCTGGTGAGCTATAGTAGTAGAGACACAAGATGTCCTACAAGTGATCCTCTTACTGACTGAGGAAGGTGAAGGTCATGAGAATCCGGCTCTCTTAATGACCTATGTATGATACTGATGTGACTTCTCAGCGATCAGTTGGAGTATGAGTGGTAAGCCTCATCTCCACAGGGCATAATGTTGTTTGTAAAACATAATCAACCACGTGGTATAACTTGTTAGAGATGACTCCAAGTTAGTTGATTGATGTTACATTGCAATAATGTTTATATTCTCCATATCTCCTAAATCGTAGAGATCTTGTTATACCTGCAACGGTTATAGAATACTTTGAAGGCTTTACTGCTTAAGATATTCTTTGATGTTATAATAAAGCTTCTGGCAAAGAGTTATAACTCTCGCTGGGACAATTATGTATAATTGTCTCACCCCATAGGCTTCAACTTTTTAGGTGGACGTCGGAGACGAAGGAACCAACCTACAGGTGATCAGTCTCACCAGCAGCATCAGGGGCAACAGTAATCTCAGGTGGAGATTGTCCTGCCATATGGTGTAGTTAGAGTCAGTTCTATGTGTCCTCTGTACTCTCAGGTCTTGGAGTCTTTTGTATAGTGATCTTGAGATTTTGTATCTTGATGTATATAATTACTCAAGAAGTAATTATCCTGAGATGTAAACAATTTATCTCACTTTATGAAAGAAGCTTTTATGGATTCAAGCTCTTGTCACGAAAAGTTTTAATTTCCCGTGATTTTTGTCTTCCGCTGATTACCGATTCGCTTCCGCTAAGTTTTAATCGTGTTTATGTCATGGTTTGGAGATCAGAGCCCACACTTTAAGGCAAGACAATGTACAGTTGAAGGTGTCATTGTTAGCTAGATTGTTGGCTGAGATGCATATTAAACCTACCCTAAGAGAGCAGATTAAGGAAGCACAGCTAGGTGATGTTGCAGTTCAGCAGATTAAATCTGAGTATGGAAATGAGAAGCGAGATGCTTTCCATGACTCAGATGATCATATAGCTTGTTATAGTGGAAGAATGACAGTGTCGGATGTGGATAACGTGAGGAAGTTAGTCCTGGAAGAAGCTCATTCTTCCATGTATGCTATGCATCCTGGGAGCACCAAGATGTATCGAAATTTGAAAGATCACTATTGGTGGCCTGGAATGAAGAAAGATGTTGCAGAGTTTGTTCTGAGGTGTCCTGTGTGTCAGCAAGTTAAAGCTGAACACCAGAAGCCTGCAGGGACAATACAACCTTTACCCATACCACAGTGGAAGTGGGACCATGTGACCATGGACTTTGTTGTTGGTCTACCCAGGACAAGCAAAGGACATGATTCCATTTGGGGAGTTGTTGATAGGTTGACTAAGACAGTACATTTCTTACCTGTCAAAACAACCTATTCTGCTGAAAGGTTATCAGAATTAATTGTGCAAGAGATAGTGTGTTTGCATGGAGTTCCTGTCACTATAGTTTCTGACAGAGGTCCCCATTTTACAAGTCGTTTTTGGGAACAGTTACACAGAGCCCTAGGCACCAAGCTAAGGTTTAGTACGGCCTTTCATCCACAGACTGATGGACAGTCAGAAAGGACCATACAAACCTTAGAAGACCTGTTGAGAGCATGTGCTCTCCAGTTTACCGGGAGTTGGGATCTACACCTAAGCTTGATAGAATTTTCCTATAACAATAGCTATCAGCATAGCATTGATATGGCACCTTATGAAGCCTTGTATGGTAGACGTTGTAGATCACCTCTTTGTTGGTTCAAGACTGGTGAACATCAGTTGTTAGGTCCTGATCTTGTGCAGCAGACTACAGAGAAGATTAAAGTAATACAACAACAGATTAAGACTGCACAGGATAGACAAAAATCTTATGCTGACAAACGTCGTAGACCTTAGAGTTCCAGGTTGGAGACAGAGTGTATCTCAAAGTCTCGCCTTGGAAAGGAGTCCTTCGTTTTGGAAGAAAAGGGAAGTTAGCTCCTAGATTTATGGGGCCTTATCCAATCATTGAACGGATTGGAAAGGTAGCATATAGACTAGAGCTACCACCAGAGTTACAGAGGTTACACCCTGTGTTTCACATTTCTATGTTGAAGAAATGTCACCCAGACACCAAGTCAGTTCTACAACCTATGGAGGTAGAATTGAATGATGATATATCTTATGAGGAAGGACCCGTGTCGATCCTTGATAACAGGATTAAAAAGTTAAAGAAGAAAGATATAAGTCTTGTGAAAGTCCTCTGGAACCACCGTGGTGTTGAAGAAGCCACTTGGGAACTAGAGGATGAGATGAGAAGGAAGTATCCTACCCTTTTCTCTTAAATATGTCTTATCGATTTCGGGGACGAAATCCTTGTAAGGGGTGGATAATTTGTAACATCCCTGACCTTGGTTATGAGCTAACCCTAGATGTTTTGCCTAAATATGTAATTAAATCCTTGTGAATAACCTTGGGCATGTAATTAAGTTTCTCAGAAACATATATTTCAGTTTTTGCTCCTTTTTATATAAAGTTGTAGCATTGTTTTGTATTACAGGGACCTATGTGCAATTTACCCATTTAGAAGGGTTAACTTGCAATTTGCACATGTTGAGATGTTCCTCTGATGTTGAGACATCATGAGAATCTTTTTGATAAATTTTGAGGGGTTTCCCAAGCTTGGGCACCAAGGTGCAGCTGTGGAAGCAATCCCGGTACTTGAAACCCTAATTTGGGGTAAAATGCAATTTACCCAATTTGAGGGATGCAAATTGTAAAATACATCATCTAATGTATCTTTTAAGACTCTCATCATCATTTAGAGAAGAAATGATGAAAAGATCACTTCAATTGATTAATCAAGCAATGAAAACACCTTTGTGATTGAATAATCAGGATATATGTACAATAGCCCTTTTATGTATGTACCTTAAGTTATAGGTTGATCTTCTTTGCTCTCATTTCTTGACCTTAAAAGAGGGTTGTCCTTAGAAATAAGAGGAAGGGACGAGAAAGAAAAGGTGGAAGGACTTAGTTGGAAATATAGAAAACTTATGGGCCTTTAATGAAATCTCACTCAAGTATATATACACTTTACCTCTCAAGCAAAGGAACCTTTCCTTCGTGCAATTCACTGTTTCCCCTTGCTTGACCGACTAAGGAACAGCTTGGAGCTCAGGAGGACGACCCAAGGTGTGCAAGGTAGGTTTGGATTCCTTTTCTTGCCTAATTTCATGGTTAGAACTCGAATTCAAGGTCAAATTGATGACTAGCTCACAAAGCTCCACCTTTCTAGCCATCTCTTCTTGACTTTCCCTGGAGTTTTCACCTTGGCCGACCTGTGAAAGCTCAAGGACGCCATTAAAGCTTAGAGCTCGAAAGCTTGGAGCTCAAGGAGCAAGCTTTAGGCGGGTTTTATAACTCTAAACCCATGCTTTGTTATATACATCTTGTTTATGCATGTAGATGATAGTTCTTCTTCTTCTCTACTTTCCTTTGCTACTTTGCAAGCAAATCCGTGGGAAATCCTTGCTTTTCTTGAGCTAGGAGATGAAGGCATTATTTCCAAGGTTAATCCACCGCTTTTCACTTTACCAAACGGTCTCTACCTTTGGCTCTCTTGGTCTCAAGACCGTGTGGTGAGCAAATGGTCTCAAGACCGAGTGAGGGCAAACGGTCTTCAAGACCGTTTAACCCCGTTGAACGAGCGTGGACCGTATAAGATTTCTGTACACAATTATGTAGGATAATCACCCTCAAAATGTGAGAAGATAGCTCCAAAGGAATCGAGAGATATGACCTTTTTACTCAACAATTTTAATTGAATTTAGTCCTGATCTCCAATCGGTTGAAATCGCCCTTTTTGGGAAAACGGTCTCAAGACCGTGTAAGAACGTTGACCATGCGTTGACCGTATGAGATTACTGTTCAAAATAATGTTGATTAACAACTCACCAAATTTGATGGACTAATTCCAAACGAGCTAAGAGTTGAAGGGTGATTACTAGGGCTAACCCTAATTGAAATCAGTACTGAAATCTCAATGAGTTAATTAAGTGTTTTTGGGTTGATTGACCCAAACGGTCTCAAGACCGTTTGGGGATCAACCAAACGGTCTCAAGACTGTGTGGGGGATCACCCAAGACCGTATGGAGGTCTGGAGTCAAATATAGTTGACCAATTGAAGGTACAAACATACCAAATTACATTGCAATTAAGTTTGGATATGATCATCAACTCAATGGATCCAACCTTGAAGAATTTTCACTAGAATCCAAAAGTTGGATGGGAAAACGGTCTCAAGACCATTTGGAACCCATCCAAACGGTCTCAAGACCGTGTGATGACAACCCAAGACCGTTTGGAGGTCTAGGGTTAAGTTAATTTGATCAATTGAGGGCCCAATTGCAATAGATTATCGACTTAATTAAAATACTGATTTGTGACTCAATCAAGGTTCAACCCCTATCAAATCACATTAGATTTTGATGAAATCTTGGGCAAACGGTCTCAAGACCGTGTGGAGTTCATCCACACGATCTCAAGACCGTTTGGGCCAAGTTTGGGCCCAATTGGAACTCAATTGAAGGGTTCAACCTTGTGTTGAATTACATTGTTGAGTGTTGATGGTTGAACATTGATAGACCTTAATTGAACCGACTTCAACCCTAATTGGATAACTATTGAGGGACAATTGAGTGACCAATTGGTTAAGGATAACCCTAATTGACTCAATCCATAAGTGGTTACCATGTATTTGACCATTTGGGGGCTTCAACATTGATAATCATCAACAATTGGAACTTTTGAACCATGTTGAAGGACCAAACGGTTTGAGACCAAGTGGACCAAACGGTCTCAAGACCGTGTGAGGCCTCATGGTCTCAAGACCGTTTGAGACCTCACGGTCTCAATAACGTTTGAGGTCACACGGTCTCAAGACCGTGTGAGGTCTCACGGTCTCAAGACCGTTTGGGGTCAAACGGTCTCAAGACCGTTTGGACTCAAACGGTCTCAAGATCGAGAGACACCAAACGGTCTCAAACCATGTGAGCTCTCTCGGTCTTGAAGTCAAAGTTGCCAAATGGTCTTCACCCTCTCTTGACCTTGAAGGTCACATGGTCTTGGAGTCAACCCTAGCAAACGGTCAACCCATCCAAACGGTCTCAAACTGTTTGGAGGATGAAGGTTGAAACCGTTTGAGGTTTTCAAAGGCTGAATTCACTTAACCACTTGAAGGTGTAAATGGTGCTATGATGATCAAATCTAAACCCTAATGATAACCTAGGACATTAGGGGATTAAGTGACTAATGAATTGAACCATGATGTGATCAATGGGGTAAATTACCAAAATACCCCTGAAGGGTTCAATTGAGTAAAACCTTGTTCAAATCAAACCCTAATCACATGATAGTGATGTGTTGGCTTATGTTAACCAAAGAGGACTTAACCCAACCTGATCTAGAGTGGTGTTATCACCATCTACTAGTACTTTAGAGAGAGAAGGTACTTTAGAGAGAGAAAGTACTTTAGAGAGAGAAAGTACTTTAAGAGAGAGAAAGTACCCCTTTTTGGGTGGAAACTTAAGTAAAGAACCTTCAATACACATAGATGTGCATGTTTAGGGTATGATCCACCTATGTGAGATCATGGAAACCCTAATTATGATATATAATGAATCTTAAGCCAATCTGAGAGCATCAATGATGATGTTCCTCATACAAGATGATGATATGAGTTCAATTCACCTTAATGTGAATAGTAAACCCTAATTTAAGGGTGATGTCATGTAATGTGAATAGTAAACCCTAATTCAAGGGTAATGACATGCATTATGAGTATTAAACTCTAATTTATGAGAATCAGAGGACTTAACTCTTATGACAAGAATGGGAAGTGTATTTCTTGTTTTGAATTACCTTTATCAGTTGAACTAACCATGCAGGTCCTGATATGAAGCTGATCATATCCAGGTATGGATGATGATATTGTATTCATTAAAAGCATGTTAAAAGCTTTATGAATAAGTAAGATATCTTGATGCCTCGTCAGTGGCAACCTATGACTTAATGGGCTGTGGGAGCCATGAATACCATCAAGGTCATGCTTTAGAGATGACTTGTGATGAATATAATGAGAAATGATGATTGATGTGAGTTAGGTTTGTTACATTTAGTATTCTCCTTTCATAGATGTTATGCTACTGTTATTGTTTGAAAAACAATGTATGATGTTAAAAGAATACTGAATGTACCTAACTAATCAAGTATAATGTAGAGCCATGATCATAGATCCATCATTGTCAGAGATCAAATGATGGTGAAACAGGTTTTCCTAAGGGAACTCCTGGATCACATACTATTGAGTATGTGGGGTACATGGATGTGTAGAACCTTACATCCTAGTGTAGGTGATTGATGTAGATGTGTAATCCGTAAACACTTTCACTACAAAACCCTACCGTATCAGTGGATGGTAAACATGAAACCTCCTGATGACGAAGAAAACATAGATATCCGTATCAGTGGAGATAAACATGAAATCTCCTGATGACGAAGAGAGTACAGAATGCCACTGTAAGTCTAAAATAGCGAAGGACCAGTTTACCCTGGTGAGCTATAATAGTAGAGACACAAGATGTTCTACAAGTAATCCTCTTACTGACTGAGGAAGGTGAAGGTCATGAGAATCCGGCTCTCTTAATGACCTATGTATGATACTGACGTGACTTCTTAGCGATCAGTTGGAGTATGAGTGGTATGCCTCATCTCCACAGGGCATAATGTTGTTTGTAAAACATAATCAACCACGTAATATATCTGTCAGAGATAACTACGAGTTAGTGGATTGATGATACACTGTGATAGTGCTTATATTTCTTCATATCTCATAAATGTTAAGCTCTTGTTATTGCTGCAACTGCTATTGAATACTTTGAAAGCTTTACTGCTTAAGTTATTCTTTGATGATACAATAAAGCTTCTGGCGGAGAGTTATAACTCTCGCTGGGACAATTATGTAAAATTGTCTCACCCCGTAGACTTCAACTTTTTAGGTGGACGTCGGAGACGGAGGAACCGGTCTACAGGTGATCAGTCTCAGCAGCAGTAGCACCAGGAGCAGCAGTGAAATCTCAGGTGGAGATCTAGCCTGCCATGTGGTGTAGTTAGAGTCAGTCCTATGTGTCCTCTGTACTCTCAGGTCTTGGAGTCTTTTGTTATGTGTTCTTGAGATTTTGTATCTTGATGTATATAATTACTCAAGAAGTAATTATCATGAGATGTAAACAATTTATCTCTTGTTAGGAAAGAAGCTTTTAAGGATTCAAGCTCTTGTCTCGAAAAGTTTTAATTTCCCGTGATTTTTGTCTTCCGCTGTTTATCAAATCGCTTCCGCTAAGTTTAAATCATGATTATATCGTGGTTTGGAGATCAGAGCCTACAGTTATAGTGGATGAATTGGGTTTCACTTTGGTGAACTTTGAAAAGATTGGCGAGAAGGGTGAACCATTCATATTGGCATCAGAGGCAAAACAAATATTCTATATCAATGATCCTGCAAATGATAAATGGTCGGTTGTTCTTCATGGTAAAAGATAGTTCATTGAAGATCCTATAGATGAAGAAGAGTACTATGATAAGTATGATGATTCCAGTCCATTCTCAGTTGGGTTGCCAACTCCATAAAATATTGAAGCTAATGATGACTTATATGTGCGCGGAGATCACAATGAAGGATTGTTAATTGATAAAAGATCACAATTTTAGAGACATGTATGTTTATACAAATGCTAAATGTTTGCCTTTTTCTAGTTAATACAAATGCTAAATGTTTGCCTTCTCTAGTTAATACAAATGCTAAATGTTTTCCTTTTTAATGACATTTTCAGATGGCTGACCATGATGAGCATGATGTCCATGATGAGCATGAAGTCCATGATGAGCATGCTGTCCATGACAAGCATGGCGAGGATACCAATGTAAGTTCTAAAAACATATCCTGTATTTCTATAAAATTCATTATCTTCTAGTTATGTCATATATCTTATATTTCTATATTGGGCTAATTCAGTGTGTTTATTTTTGTCAAATTTTAGGTTGATGATGCACATGTACCCACTGAAGCACTGGAGCAACTTGATGCGCAGCACCAAACACTTAACAAGAAAAGGGGCATCACTCTGTTGAAGAAGTTAATAGCGCTTAGTGGCAGTGGATCCAAATTGGTTGTGGAGTTTGATAATGGAGGAAATGCAATTGGAGTGAACCACAATAATTTTGTATACTATCTTGGGTGTACCACTCAGAGCCATTGTGGTGTTAAGTATGATAATTGGCATAAAGTTCCTCAGGGGAAAAAAGACTTGATATGGAAGGATTTATGCGTGAGTTATTATTATTTGCAATTCTATTTTGTAGATTACAAATTTTATTATTTGCAATTCTATTTTGGATACTAGTTAATAACATTTCTATTTTACAGTATCTGTTTGCATTGGATGAGAAGTTGCATCGTAAAAGTGTGATGCAACGCGCTGGAAAGATGCTTAGGAATTATAGGACAAATCTGAACAGAGAATACATAAAAGAGGGTGATAAGAAAAAGAAGTCAGCCCTTGAACAATGGAACTTCTTGGACAAAGAAGATTGGGACAATTTTGTTGCTTCAAGAAAATCTGAAGAATTCAAGGTATTAGGTGTCACTCTCAATTTAATTAATATACATTGTATTCAACTATTCAAGATTAACATTTAGTGATACTAACCAAATCATTAATGTGCATACTAACTAGGCCCTTAGTGACGCACAAAAAGCAAGGCGTGCACTGAATGTGCATGACCACACTATGGGTCCAAAAGGCTATGCAAGCATTCGCCAAAGACTACATGTGGAGTCTGTGGCTACTCAGGAGTCTGCTCCTACTCAGGAGTCTGCCACACCCATGCCTCGCCATGATATCTGGATAGTTGGGAGGCAAAACAAGAAGGGTGAAATAAAGAAGCCCGTAACTGCTGAGGCGGCTGCGAAAATGGTAAAATACAACAATTAGATAAATCATTTGAATATTGATTATTTGTGGTGTTAACTTACCAATTTCTGTTGATGGTGATTAGCGGGAGCTACACGAGCAGAGGAAACAAGGCACGTTCATCCATCAGGGCACAAGGGATGAATTGACAGTTGCTCTGGGTAACCCAGAGCATCCTGGATGTGTTAGGGGTGCACGCGCTGGTGTGGGCATCAAAACATTCTTTGGGCCATCCCAGCGCAAACCCAGAGTGGGACTTTCTCAAGAAGAGGTAACCTATTCTTTTTTTAGAATGTTACTGCAAAAGGAAATTCAATAATAAGAAGCTAATGTTTCATTTATCCATATATAGGAGAATAAGAGAGTCGAGGATATAGTTGCTAAGAAAGTCAACGATGTAGTTGCTGAGAAGGTCAAGGAAGAGTTGCTGTGGTGGCAGGCATCTCAGGCTTCCAATCAGCCTATGGCGACCCACTCTTCTCCTGATGCACATACTGCGAGTAATCCTGGAGACCCATCGCCTAACACGTCTGCTGTAAGTATTGTTTATGACATTGTAGCTAGTCTTTTCAAGATGATATGTTTTCAAGATGATATGTATATATGTATAACATTCTTTACGTAAATTTGTAGGCATTGAAGCCATGCCGCTTAAGAATACAAGACTATGTTGTTGCAGAGGCGCAGGCTTACCCGTCCCTTCCTGGGGAAAGGTTTCACGGGACTCCAATGCCACAGGGCTACATTCGTGTGGGCCCATTACGTGTGTTACCTGATTGGAGGGAAGCTACATTACCATATCCCCACCCAGATATTGATACACTTGCTGAGGCAGAAGGCGGGGTCATATTGTGGTCCAAAGCAGATGTCGTCTACACTACTGAAATTGTAAGATAAATTTACATTGATTTAGACTGTTAATGTGTATATATGATGTCAACTGATATGAAATTATATATACATGTTAAAAAGAAGACACCAGGAGCACCTAGGCCTCCACCTCCACTTCCCGCATTACCAACTTGGGTTCCAACTGACCTAACATACCCGTTAGGTCCTGCTTGTAGGGGAATGGCATGTTGGCTACGGGAACTTAATATACATTGCCCGATAATTGTTTCTTTAGATGCAGATTATGCAGGTCAATCATACGATAGCTCTTTATTTATACAAGATATTATTGAGTTGTTTATATATGATTGGCTGAATACATCAATGATAGAGACATGGATAAGGTGAGATCTTGTTTATACATCCATATACCTTGTGTAAGATCCGGTGATCTGGTTTCTTATATATTAATGCATACGTAATACATGTTTTGCAGCTACTTAGTCGAAGATCATTGCAAACAATTTGCATTTGATCATGTGGGATTTTTGATTCCATCATTGATTAGTATGGTAGCTAAAGACCCTGATAATGTTCAACAATACTGTATAGATGCTTTTACAATTTTTGGTCAGCAAAAGAAGATGATAATAATAGCTCCATTCAATGTCAAGTAAGTTTACTTTATTTATAATTTGGACTTAAGAAAATTCCATTTTTATTGTGCATTTTGAGTTATTAATTGTTAACTTTTTACCTCTAGCGGTAAACATTGGGAGTTACTAGTTATTGTCCCCGGGACGTTCACTGTTTATTATCTAGATCCCGCGGGAAGTACATTAAACACTAAAATTGGACACGTAATGAGAATGCCATTATTCTGGTGAGAAATATTTCATTTTTGTATCTGTTAACATATGTTATTACATTACTATTTACTTATGTAATTTACTGTGTTATATTAACATGTAGGAGTTTAGATGCATTCAAAAAGGCTGGAGGAATGGTCCCAAGGAAAAAGAACCAGCCAATAAATTGGCAGAATGTACAAGTAAGTTCCCGACTCCAATGTATATATTATTGATGTGAATTGTGCTTAGTTGTATTATTTTGTATGTTTCAATTTATAGTGCGCTACACAAGACAATGGCTGGGCATGCGCATACTATGTGATGCGATTTATGCAGATGATTATCAAACATGCCGCATTGGACATCGATACCATACGTGAGGTATTATATATAGTCTCATTAGTTAGTATGAAATATATCAATCTTATTTTTATATTATTACTTATATATATACATCATTCTCTTTGCAGGTGTTTAAAACTGACAACACTATAGGTAAACGCTTAAAAAATATACATGCTCCATATACGATGGAAGCATTAAATGAAATAAGAGAAGAATGGGCAAAAGCCATACAAGCAGTGGCAACTGTAAGATATAATTGGGATGTTGATAGCGATAATGAATGATACTTTGTAAATGAATATTTCTGAATGTTAATACATGTATTTGAATGTTTCTATATGTGTGAATGTGAGAATTGAATTGATGTCTGAATGTATCTACTTGTGTGAAATTTTTCTTGGGACTTTTACAGGTTTGTGGCCTGTTTGTAGGCTGATATCAATGGATGTCGTAAACCTGTAGTTCAGAAAACTGAACTGCATGTTCTCATCCTGCTGACCAGCCACAGCATGCCTGCAAACTGATATGAAAAAAAATAGATATAGGCGTCGGTTATTTACAGAAAACCGTCAGCAAAGACCTACAGCGTCAGTTATTGGATAAAAACCGACGCCTAATAGTACAAACAACCCGACCGTGCAGGAAAGCACGGCCGTGGTGGAAAAGGCGTAGGTTATTCATATAAAACCGACGCCTATAGTACTAAACACGGTCGTGCAGGGAAGCACGGCCGTGTCGTCTTGAAGTATGGTGTCGGTTTTTTATAGAAAACCGACGCCAAAAAGGTTCGCGCCACAGAAAACAACGTCATCTAGGACTCTTTCTGCGTCGGTTACCAAGTAAACACCGACGCTATAGTCCATATAGGCGTCGGTCTTTTAGTAGATAACCGACGCAGAATGTGTCCTAGATGACGTCGTTTTCTGTGGCGCGAACCCTTTTGGCGTCGGTTATCTACTAAAAGACTTACGCCTATATGTTAAATAGGCGTCGGTTAAAAAACCGACGCCGAAGTGTTCGACCTTTAGCGGCGCCCACATAGGCGTCGCTCAGAAACCGACGCCAAAGGGGGTTAAACAACCGACGCCAAAGGCTGTTTCTGTAGTAGTGAACGTCATCAGATATCATGCAATCGTCTAAATTATTGGTGTCTATATGTGATAAAATAGACTAGATCACACAAATTTCATATGGAGAGGATAATTACAAGGTACGGGGG
The DNA here is from genome assembly GCA_963693085.1 of Alisma plantago-aquatica. Lineage (NCBI taxonomy): Eukaryota > Viridiplantae > Streptophyta > Magnoliopsida > Alismatales > Alismataceae > Alisma > Alisma plantago-aquatica. Next base: position 1,149,153,071 of record OY856412.1, read on the forward strand.
TACACCTAATTTATAGGGGGAGCTTCTATCCCAACCATCGAAAGGGGGTTATGGGGATCAGTTCTATAAAGGAGCTGAACAAGGCTATGCTGATGAAGACAATCTATAAATTCTTGAGCCTAAAGGTTGTGATTTGGAAACCCCGTATCTAAGAAAAATACAAGTCAGCTGAGAGGAGTGGGAATGTGTGTTCCTTTATCTAGAGAAGAACCAAATCTCAATACACGTTTGTGAAAGGTAGACAGGCAATTGTTGTGGGAAACGACGTAGACACACGAGCCCTATATGGAAGATGGTTGGGGGAGGCACTGCACCAGTGTTGAAATCCCACATACAAGTCCCAGACAAGCTCAAAGACCTCAAGGTCTCCAATATGGTGACAGATGATGACATATGGGATACTGAGTTTTTTAATATCTACAAAATATGTAACTCAGGAGTTGAAACATTCATACATGTGTTAAGGGATTGTCTAAGATCTAGCCACATGTGAAAGTCCATTAACCCAATGCTGGTTGCTAAATTTTTCCCAACTAATAATGTTAGATTGTGGGTAAAGCTTAATATGAATCACAAGATTGGCCCCAACTAGAGTACTATGTTCTCTGTCATCTTTCAAAAACTCTGGAAGTTTAGAATCCTACAAATCTTCAAGAAAGTTACACTACATGTAAGAGAAGTGTTACAGACTATCAAGACAACTAAGATATATGTCAAGAAGGCCTTCGGTACATATGTGGCATGAAGGATTCATTAAATCCATATGGCTCCTATTCACTAGAGGCCACCCTTGGGATATGCAGTTCAGATCTTGGTGGACATTGCTAAGAACACATATGCAGAGTACTAGGTACTTTTTCAGAAACTCAAGCAGAGAATGGGTGGTTGGAGAAGTTGTCAAACACCTAGGATAAGACCCTCTGGAAGGGGAACTCCTCACAATCCTTAGAGGCATCCAGGAAGCCTGCACAGGAGATTGGGGTTCTTACGAACTTTTGTTGGACACATAATTATCAGTTAAGTTTATGGCTAATCAACATAACTGCCCTTCCAAATACCAACCTTTGGTGCAAAGGATTGAAAATATGAAAAGCAAGGTCCAATCAATGTCTATTGTGAAGATTAGGAAGACGGCCAACAAATTAGTGGACAAGTTGGCTAAATATTATCTCAAGATACTAGATTGAAGCTATGGACAAGAATTCTTGTCCAGTGGAGCTGATGCACTTTTTAAACCAAGACAAACCTAAGTTTAATTTCCTACTTTATGTACGCAAAACAAAGTTAAAAGTCAGATAAGTGTACAATATGCTCATCTTAATAGCAGTGGTTTGATGCCTTGATTTTTTTAAAGTATTTGATGGATTATCTATATTTTTCAATAACATCTCTAGTTTATGTAGGCTAGACGGTAGAAGGTAGATCTGCTTCTTAAAATACTGAACCTGGAGATCATCCATCCCTTGTGGTTTGAATAATGATATAGAGCACACCACTTTTACTAGAATTTACACTCGGACCTCGATCGACGTAAATATAGAATATGAAGTGACCATCTAGTATTGTACAAAGAAAAATTTAGTACAATACCAGAAGTAGGGGTCAAGCAAACCAATCACAATCAGGCCATTGCATTATTATTAAGGTGCTGGTAGTAGCGTTGGAATCGCTCAAACGGGGCGAACAAGATCGGAAGATCTTCTGTAGTATCACTGTACCACTACAGCACCAAACTTGCCCTGGTTCGTGGAACACCTTGCCACCGTCGTCCACGCAGCTAAAACAAGGGGGTGTACGTGGACGTGCCCCCATCAGTCCGGTCCCTCCATCTGCTGTTGCCTCACACCAGATGCAGTCCCCCCAAGTAAAACGGCCAACCCACCATCGTCAGATACTCGTCTGTTCAATGCACCTGCCCCGCGCGTGACTCACACGGCCAAGAAGCACCACGTTAGAACACCCCCCTGAGAGCTGGGGCCTCCCCCCCCCCCCCCCCCCCCCCAACATCTTTTTTCTTCTTCTTACCGCCATGCTTGTTCCCATCTTGTTTCATGTAGAAGTGGACCACCACCACGCAGCCCACACGGAGTTAGCATAGTCCGTTGGTCACGCATGCGCGTTTATTATGTTTCTAGCTGCCATACGCTACCTTTCCCCTCCCCTTGGTTGGTTCAATGAATGCTATCTCGCTGGCCACATCACGCCAAAAGGGGTCGTCGTGGGATAATACAATTATAATGTGGCAAATACAACACAAATAACCTCAAATTGCAAATATAAGCCCAAATTCGTGTTCCTCCTATTCTAATTAGCTAACATACAAATATTGGTCGTAATTGGATATTAAATGCACCCCCAATGGTGGTTTAGAATGTAGAATATACATTTAATTGATTTAATCCATTTCAAATAATATAAATCGTTGTTTTGACCTAGATCTCCGACTATTTGCTATTATGCGCATCACGCGGACATCGACTAGGTCTGGTATTCAGGTGTTCGGGCTGGAAGACCTCGTCTTCTAGCTCCATCCTTCTCGGGGCTGCATGAGACGTGGTCTGCTGCGTTAGCTTCTGGCCGCTTTTCCTCACCATACTCGCTCGTCTCTTTGTCATTTTACTGCCAAATTCTCTTTCTCCCCTCTAAACCGAACGAGCCCACACTTGCATTATGAGACAACCAGAGCTTAAAACCCCAAACTCAGCCCTAAGGGTGCCACTACTGCACAAACTTGCAAACCCGAATTACCCTTCTTCTATAACAACTACCCCCTATGGATCCAAATACATTCTCCATTCTCCATTCTTCTATTACCTTCACTTTATCACAGATGGGTGATCACAAAGCGTTGGGTTGGAGTCAATCTTCTTCTCAAACGAGCTGCTCAGATTGGTGTCGGTTGTGATCACCTCTAGTCAATTCAACACTATGTAATCATCTACAAACCTTCCCCTTTGATTGCATATTGTTCCTTCCTATTTGAACTCGTCATTGAGGGGACTTCGAAGGTCCCTGACCCTGGAAACCCATCCTACCCCGTCGAGGGTATTTGATGAAGTCTTGGGATCAAACGATGCTAATGTATGTGCCAATACACTGTCGATTCCGAGTTTCTCTCCTTGACATCATAGTACTTACTAGACTGTCGGCTGGACAATCCCTGCTGGTCTACACACGCCTCTAAGTCTGTCTTATGTTGTCTTTGTCTATCTTGACATCTAGAGATCGTTGCAGACTCGAAGCTAGCTCTGGATTTCTGTCGAATCCTAATCCATCTCGTGATCCTAGTATCCCTGTTGCTCAGCCATGGTGTAACACCTGAGCCCACTCCCCAAGGCTCTAATAGAGTTTCAAGAATGACGACTAGCCCCACAGACCACCACTAGCCTTAACTGTGCGGTTTATTCTCACTCATACGCAAGCCATGATCAACTTTCCGACTGGTCAACCATCCTAGTACTACTCCAAGCTGAGCACGCTTAACTATGGAGTTCTGAAGGGCTCCCTAAAAAAGAGGTGCACCTTGGTGATATGGACAGTCTAATCAATCCTTTTAAGATCATATGTTATCCGAGACCTGAAATCCCGGGACGTTACAATCTCCCCCACTTGGATTATTGACGTAATCGTCAAGACTCAACTATATGGCCTCATAATATTTCCCCATTTCAATGCAAATCCAACATGGCCCATGGACACCCAGCTCCTGATCACAGAATACCAGTGCAAGGGTGGCTACATCACCATGGATATCCCTTTCCTACATGCATGGACCATACGACTCAAGACTGGAATGCCACATGCCAATGTGGGCCCCACCAATTGGAGGGTAATTGGTTCTGATACCATTTGTAACACCTGGGCCCACTGCCCAAGGCTCTAGTAGAGTTTCAAGAATGACGACTGGCCCCACAGACCACCACTAGCCTTAACTACGCAGCTTATCCTCACTCATACGCAAGTCATGATCAACTTCCTGACTGGTCACCCATCCTAGTACTACTCCAAGCTGAGCACACTTCACTATGGCATTCTTTAGTGATGGGCTCTCTAAAAAGGAGGTGCACCTTAGTGATATGGGTAGTCCAATCATTCCTTTTAAGATCATGTTATCCGAGGCCTGAAATCCTGGGACGTTACACATGGCATGTGGGTTGTGTGCAAGCAGGTGTTGTGATGGTGTCGTCTTAGGAGCTAACTAGACTGGTAGTCCCCAAAGTAGCCACCACGATGGACTCCTAGAGAGGGGAGGGGAGTGATCATTGACACTGACCTCATGTCTCGAGGTCCAGAGCTCCAAGCTCTTATAGGTGACTGATGTGTTTTCACACACTTGGATGTTTTAATATTTTTAATGACCTAGTCTAACACACTCACTTATACCAGTCGCACTTCACCTTCAAGCACATGGGGTCATGTTGTAGTAATGGCAAGTGGCAAGATAAGGGTCGATTTATAGGGAGAGAGGAGGCACTAGAAATAGGTTGGTGTGGCTATGTTCCTAAAGAAACGATTAGGGTTTTTACAGTTTAATCTTGGTTTTGGTTGATTATACTACAATGCAAGCAATTGGACAAGAAAGGAAATAAGATAGGCAAAAACCCTAGTTTAACGCTAATCAAGCAATTCTAATTAACAAAGAAAGCAACTACTTAAGCAAAGAGCACAAAACTATACTAGACTAACAATTAAGGAACTAGAGAAACTAAAGACCTAAACTACCACTACCTAGATTAAGCAAGCATAAAGATGAACTAAATACCCTAGGAAGGACTAACTAACAAGAACTAAGTAATTTGACTAAATAACAATTAAAGCAAGCAACTAACTAGCATAAGCAAGTGAAGAGAGCAAATGAGTTTTAAGCAAGTTATGGGAAGAGTGGGCTGTTTGGGGAATGGTACTGAGATATTAGTTGGGGGAAACATCTCATGCAAAACCCATCCATTCATCCTAAATTTCTAAACCAAACTAGTAGTCAAATGCAAGGAAATCACCCTAGACTATTGGTTGTCCATGGATAGAATTGAGTGTGGGAAGGGGAACTACACCCTTGAACCCTCTATCTAGCCTTACGAGGCTCAATTGGACCAAGGTTAGGTGGGTTTTCAATTGAATTTGACCAATCTAGGTTTCTAGGATAGAAATGTTTAGTGTAATTGGGAGCCGAAGGTAGGAATGGGGAGTAAAGGTAAGGGTATTTCACCTCACATTACTCACCATCTAGCTTTTAGCAAACTCCTAGGCAATTACACTAAGCATGTAACATCCCTGACCTGGGTTATGCCATAAACCTAGAAGTTTTGCTTAAGTAAGTTATTCATAAACTTATTTTAATCTTTTGAAAAAGTAATTAAGACTCTCCTTGAGTTTAATTTTCAAGTTTGAGCTTATTTGCAAGTTGTTTGTGCATTATATGATAATTTGGGTGTAATATGCAATTTACCCAAGATTAGGGGTTATATTGCAATATGTCACATTTTGAACATTCTTCAAGTGTTTTAGCATCATAAGATAGATAATGATGCTAAGGGGTGGCTTGTGGAAAGCCTAAGTGCCAAGTTAGAGCTTGTTTGAATAATGCTTGTGCTTTGTGTACCAATTTTGGTGCAATTTACAGTTTACCCAAAATGTAGGGTTGATATGAAAAATAAAACCTCTAGAGTATCCCTACTCTCTCTTAGCATCATATAGAGGAGATAGAAATAAGAGGCACCATGTTTGAATCATATTTGAGTGATGGTATTCTTGATGATGAAAAGACCAAGAAGAGTTGTATAGTTGAAACCCTAATTGAGTTGTATCGAGTTGTAGAGCTTATATGGGAGTGCCTATCGGACAAGGAGCCATAGAGGAGGTCCCATATCATTTTTTCAACTCTTGGAATTTTCCATGATGTGTTAATCACCTCAAGGAGGTGATGGATATCGGATTACAACTTTCCTTAGAAAAAGTGTATCAGTTTGTGAATAAAGTGATGTTGAGTTGAAATATCTTGCTCAACAAGATAACTAAGGGCCAGAATCTTATACCTAGATTATCCTCAAGAGTTTTTCATTTCAAGATATATATGTGTGCATGCATGTACGTGTGTCAACTATGCATGTACACATTGCACCTAGTAGTGTAAGTTGATGACACCTCTTATAGACTCTCTCTCATGAACCTCAATTATATATACCACTCCTTTCACCTACTAGTGAAACTTTTCAAACCTGAAAACCCTATTTCTCTTAGATATAATACATAGTAGTGAGAATCAAGGAGGATCTCAATCCTTAAGCTTAAGGTGAAGACATGGTCATCTTCAACCTTGGTTGAAGCATGAATCTCGAGTTGTGATTCTTCCTTTCTTTTCTTCTTCACCAAGTTCTTATCTATGGATTCTTTGCACATGAAGGAGTTGTGAATGAGTCTTGGACTCTTGATAAGTTCATTTTCAACTTTGGGAATGTGAAGCTTTAGAACTTGTATCTTTGAAGTTGTTCTTGAGGCGGGTTATATAACTTGAACCCAATCATGTTATTATTCACCTTCAATCTTGCTATACTTGATGATCTACTTACAATTTCGAGTATTCTTGAATAATTGATGAATCCATGAGTTCTAATAGTGGCATAGGACTATTATCCATGAACTATATCAGTAAGGAACAAAAGTCTAGAGCTTGATGATGATAATATCATCATGGCAAAAATTGATATCAGGTTGAAGCACCTCTAACCCGATATGGTGATGAAGCCCAATATGGTGATATGCAACCCGATATACCTTGGAACCCCACACCCCTTTCATTTTTTGCGCTAGGGTTGGTTGAAAAAGGACCAACTATTTGTCTATCCTATCACTCAAATCATGGTGGGTTGATACTTTGAAGGTTTGAAGAGGTATGATCATAAGGGTCTAACCTGACATGCAAAACCCTAATTTTGAGCAACCCAATATGAGTGACACACACACACACCTCTTACACGATATGGTGATGAACCTACACCTAATGCACGATATGGTAATCAAGTATACATCTCTAGAATGATATGGTGATCAAGGATACACCTCATGCATGATATGGTGATCAAGCATACACCTCATACACGATATGGTGATCAAGAATACACCTCATGCACGATATGGTGATCAAGCATACATCTCATGCATGATATGGTGATGAGTATAAACCTCATGCATGATATGGTGACACACACACACCTCTTTCCCGATATGGGAGCAAGCACACACCTCTAGGGTGACATATCATGCCCACTCCCAAGGCTCTAATAGAGTTTTAGGAATCATGACTGGCCCAACAAACCACCACTAGCCTTAATTGTGCAGTTTATTTTCACTCATGCGCAAGCCATGATCAACTTTCTGACTGGTCCACCATCCTAGTACTACTCCAAGCTAAGCGTGCTTAACTATGGAGTTCTTTAACGTCCCCGGATTTTTTTACCTTCTCAAAACCCCATGGAGATGAGAAGACAAAATCCGAAAATGTTAGACAATTGTATCAAAGTGCGTTGCGGAAGAATAATTCGCATACATGAACATACAAACATAACATTTCTCAGCATTCAACATGTATATTATTACAACATGATTTACAATTATATATTGAAAGAGAATTTTTACACAAGTCTAAACATGTATGCTAACTAGGATCTACAAAATAGGTACAACCTGGACAACTTCTCACTTCCCGTCTTTTATTCCATGCTAGCTTTGAACCTAAAACATACGTGAAACAACGAATCAACACACAAGGTGTTGTGTATGTGGGTAGAAAGATACACACTAATATGTTTGCATAATTGAAATAACTTGAGAAAGAAAGAGTAAAAGAAAACACTGTTTAAAGCGATAATCAGGTAAACACATATTTTTAGATGTCTTTTGATGCGTTTGTACTACTAATTGGTGTCACACTTCATTTTTCCCCGCCCCTTGGGCTATGGGGACCGAGTGCTGACCTTATATTTAGAGGGGAGAGAGAGAGATGTCGCACTTCATTTTTCCCCGCCCCTTGGGCTATGGGGACCGAGTGACGACCTTATATTGAGAGGAAGAGAGAGGATTGAGAGAGAGAGAGAGCATATATCCACTTAGTAGTTACAAACCATCTATACTCTTTGTTGTTCTTATTGACATGGCGAAGATACTACAATCATAGTACATCCAAGCAATATTCTCAAATAAAGACAAGCAATACATCATAGCTATTGCACACAAGAAACTAGTCATATACTTAGATAAAGCCCACATACCTGAGTTCAGAGATTTCTAATCATTCTTGCTCATCTAGATATCTGGTCATCACTTGGTTAATAACAAATTAATCATCATTAATACATGGTCCATTATGTCATTGGTATTTTAGGTTTAAGTTAGGGTTTAGGCCAAACCTAGGTTTAAACTGACCTAATCTTGCCTCTAATATTTTTATACTGGTCTAAAGGTCATAACTATGGTCTAGTTCAAATTTCATAATTTTCTGATGCTTAATCTATTTTCTAGCATTAATATGAGATTGAAAGCATCTAATTATGCATTAATGGGAAAAGACCTAATATTAGGAAATACAATTGAATTCAGGGCCCACAAATGGATTAAAATCGTAATTAGGGATCTATAAGAATTTTCTGAGAATTTATGTCAGCTGTATACAATTTATTTCATTTAATAAAACCTAAACGGGGTATTATCATCTAAACTATATAAGATCAGTAAATGTGCATCAAAAGACAAATCTAGGGATTTCATAATAAAGAGAGCATTTTTCTGAGTCTGTGGATATTTTGTTTGTATTTTTCTGCCAACGTATGTATTTTCTACGATTTAAAGAAGATTTACACATTTGCTGAGGTAATTTACCTTAATCCGTCAATCCAAGGCCGTCACGTGTCCTGTGGGACTCTTTGCTGGTCTGTGGTGGGGACTCGCCCTAGCTCAGTGGAGAGTCGGCCGATTCTATGATCTAAACCTGGTTCATCTGTGTGAGCCGGTCCCTCTGTTGACCTATGAACTGCTCGCCTCCGTCTTGTGTTTCCGCTTGAAGCATCAGCGTCTGCGGGAGTCTGTAGCTGAGCCGCCACCACCCGAGCGTGACGCCTACACCTCCGTACGATCAAAGCCGCCGCCATCGGTGGATCTCCAGTGAGGGACAGAATAGCAGAGCCCCTCGTCTCCAGGTCCTCCTTCTCCCTCGCCTTAAGCGTTCTCAGGCCTGATTGCCGCCTCTCTTCCTTGCACAGGCCGCTGTCGTCGGTCCTGTTGTGCATCGTCGGCCTAGCACCTTCCTCCCATCTTGACGCCTCCAAGCCATCTCTTCGTGATCTGCCCAATCTGGGCATCAATCTGCTACCACCGCCGTGAGGCTCCTCTCAGATGAGTGCAAGCAAAGGTTAGGGATCCACAGAAAGTAGGTGCACTGTGGCTCCTTCAAAAGCATCGCCGAGCAGGGAACTCAGACAACGCCCGATGTTCGGCCCAGTTGTCTCCATGCCACACAAGAAGCGATTTGACTTTCAAGAAGGCCTAGACTGCTCCGATGTATGCTTCCTGCACCTACAGGTACTCTGTACCTCGATGTGGCTCCCAACAATGGAGAATGTGTTTCAAGGAATGGGACTTCATATAACATCTTCAGGAGCTTCAAGGCATCTCCGCAAGATCACAGATTCCCCTGGATTATGGTACCTCGGCGAGTATTCTCCAAAAGCCATGCATCCTAACCAATCGAAATCAGATATGGGGACTCCTTTATGACTCCCTCAAGGTCACGACTTCCTTCCAGCTCTTCCGACCCTCCAACGTCGCTACATTGGCTCCATATTTGTGACCTCACCGCCACAAAGAATAAGGAAAGGGTGGAAATAGGTACCCGGTCACCCCTGTCTCAGATTAGTTATCCTCTGCTGCTCCGTCTTCTGAAAGCATGGTGCCGCTGAGGCATGGTGCTGCATACGACAGTGGTGAGGTGAGTGAAATAGGGTGTTGGTATCTCTCTTCTCCCTACCCTAAGAGGCTTGTGAGGGTTTGTTTAGATCCAAGGAGTGCGGCAGAGTGAGCGTACTTATCTAGTCCCCTAGATTCGTCGTCATGACTACTTCTTTAAGTGTCTAGATTGCGGCCACCTACTCCTCAGATTTCGGAACTGGCAGATGATGGGAACAAGTGCTCCGTGACCGGTTAATAAAATTGTCGAGTATATTTCTCATTCCTATGTAATTAAATAATCTAGTATCATAAATCTCCCATCACTAAATCAAAATCTCAATTTGAATTGAAATTCCAAACATATACTCATCTTGACATACTAAATATTTATTCCAAATAACATCATATCTAGGATTATCACGATTAAAGATAATTATCATTTTATCTATAACTATAGCTGAACAACTTCAACTTAGTACAATCGTGATGGAAATTTCAGAATCGCTCTTCAACCATTCAGATTTATGTATATCACTACAACATGTTTAATCTCATAAATACTTAAATTAACTTACAAAAGCCACCATCCTAGTTGAACTTAATTAGATGTCACAATCATATGTCGCATCTCTAATCAACCCTTATAAATGTAAAAGAGTCCCTACTCGAATACTTGATTCCTCAATTTAAATTTTCCCTAAAATTCTAGGTTATCACATTCACCCCACCATATATGGAATTTCGTCCTCGAAATTCAACTAGTTTCACAATCAAGGTGATATTAAAAAATTCAACTTCATATACATCTTCATTGCTTAGGTTCTAAGACCACCATAGTTGCATCGCACTCTAAGTTGTCAGCTTAGGGTCTAGAGATTCTTGGGTGTGTCCACCCCACCTTATATATGTGGAAGAATCACTTAATGTCTTAGCCATAACATGACTTTATGATATCTTAGGATTACATCACCCCTAAGGATACAGATTTTGTTAATACTTTTAAAGTTCAAGAGGACTTCATTTATATGCCATGGTATTCAGATCATTCAAATCTAACATCATTAACATCTTACAATGATTTCATCATTAGAGGAGATTTATCTTCATCCTTGATATTAGAATTTTTTTTTTCTACTTAAGAAGGGCTTACGTAACATGTTTGACCATTAGGGTTTCACCCTATGGTGTGATATTCATACTCAACTTAGAAGCATACATTAGGAAGGATCAAAGTTACGAACTATATTTTTGATCATATATCCTATGATCCAAAAATATCTTTATATCAAGTTCATGAGTTCTATTTTTTTGCATGTATTATGTGAAGGGAAAAAAAAGAGAATATACTAAGTTTATCCCATGATCTCAGCATCATATCTTTCATGTTTCATATGAAGGGGGAGAGAATATTTTAAAGTCAAACTTATCATGATTTCAATCTTGGGTGCTACATGTATGATATAGGGGGGGAAAAATATAGAATAGGTCAAGCTTATACGAGTGACTCCTCATATATAAATCATCTATATAGCTCAAGTGAGGTTTCTATCATTATATATTAAGAAAGAGAAGAAGAAGGGAGAACATGTATTTTGAGTATCTTTTGCACAAAGCCTCATACTCTCATAACTAGAGTTCATATATTACCTCACTTGCAACTAATGATGAGATTCACAAAATATGTCACTCCAGCTAGGACCTAACTCAGCCAAAGGATTGACTTTATCATATGGGTCATCTACCCATCCTTTTATTTTACCCAATTCTCACATATATATTTGAATCATGCATAAGGACTCAACTCAACACTCGAGAGTAATCAAGTGTAGGATTTATTTATTTTTAACACATATCTCATATATTGGAGGCTAGGTCCTATGAACTTCTCCCTGTGGGTCTTACTCTCTCTAGAGTTCACCACATATCTCATCCTACCACTAGATATCCTCCTTGTATAAGAGCTTGAGGCTCATGCACACTCATCTCTATCTTGACTTACCTTATCTTAAGTAGGAAAAGGGAATGTACTTTCATCATTATGGCTCATATACAACTCAAATCTTAAAAATTAAACTTATACCATCATAGATCAAAGTTAGATAAGATTCTATATGCTTATTTCCTTCATCTTTCTTTTATCTATCTATCTATCACATAACCTTATGAGGCTCTAGACATCTAATCTAGATCTATTCTCTCTTCTAGACTGATGTCACTCCCTTTCACTTAGATTGCATGAACACCCACTACTCTCCTGTGTGAGGGACACATTTTTATATTTACATATATATAATTAAATATTATATAGTTTTTCTCCGAGAAAGAAGACGTCAGAGAAAACTGTCGAGGCTCGAGCCGTTTGGAAAACAAAACCAAATCAGCAAAATCAAGTGTCCAACACACAGTAGATAGTCTGGTGCCATGTAACCTAATGAAATGGTGAGAACATGGTGTAGACTAGAGTAGCTACCCAATACATATGAGCTCTATATGCAAAGGGTTTCAGACACTAGCCTAAACCTAGTTCTCGAACATCTAGGTTCTAACTTAGAGGCTAAGTCAAACCTTATTCCTATAGAACAACTTACTAAGTTTCTAGGGTTTAATCTTGAAGGCGAAATTTAGTTTTTATGTTTCATGGTGAGCAATTGTTAGGTGTAGCTATTGTTCATGCTCTGATACCAACTGTAACGTGCCCAAATTTTTTTACCTTCTCAAAACCCCATGGAGATGAGAAGATAAAATCCGAAAATGTTAGACAATTGTATCAAAGTGTGTTGCGGAAGAATAATTCACATACATGAACATACAACCATAACATTTCTCAGCATTCAACATGTATATTATTACAACACGATTTACAATTATATATTGAAAGAGAATTTTTACACAAGTCTAAACATGTATGCTAACTAGGATCTACACAATAGGTACAACCTGGACAACTTCTCACTTCCCGTCTTTTATTCAACGCTAGCTCTGAACCTAAAACATACGTGAAACAACGAATCAACACACAAGGTGTTGTGTACGTGGGTAGAAAGATACATACTAATATGTTTGCATAATTGAAATTAATTGAGAAAGAAAGAGTAAAAGAAAACACTGTTTAAAGCGATAATCAGGTAAACACATATTTTTAGATGTCTTTTGATGCGTTTGTACTACTAAGTGGTGTCACGCTTCATTTTTCCCGCCCCTTGGGCTATGGGGACCGAGTGCCGACCTTATATTTAGAGGGGAGAGAGACAGATGTCGCACTTCATTTTTCCCCGCCCCTTGGGCTATGGGGACCGAGTGCCAACCTTATATTGAGAGGAAGAGAAAGGATTGAGAGAGAGAGAGAGAGCATATATCCACTTAGTAGCTACAAACCATCTATACTCTTTTTTGTTCTTATTGACATGGCGAAGATACTACAATCATAGTACATCCAAGCAATATTCTCAAATAAAGACAAGCAATACATCATAGCTATTGCACACAAGAAACTAGTCATATACTTAGATAAAGCCCACGTACCTGAGTTCAGAGATTTCTAATCATTCTTGCTCATCTAGATATCTGGTCATCACCTGGTTAATAACAAATTAATCATCATTAATACATGGTCCATTATGTCATTGGTATTTTAGGTTTAAGTTAGGGTTTAGGCCAAACCTAGGTTTAAACTGACCTAAGCTTGCCACTAATATTTTTATACTGGTCTAAAGGTCATAACTATGGTCTAGTTCAAATTTCATAATTTTCTGATGCTTAATCTATTTTCTAGCATTAATATGAGATTGAAAGCATCTAATTATGCATTAATGGGAAAAGACCTAATATTAGGAAATACAATTGAATTCAGGGCCCACAAATGGATTAAAATCGTAATTAGGGATCTATAAGAATTTTCTAAGAATTTATGTCAGTTGTATACAATTTATTTCATTTAATAAAACCTAAACGGGGTATTATCATCTAAACTATATAAGATCAGTAAATTTGCATCAAAAGACAAATATAGGGATTTCATAATAAAGAGAGCATTTTTCTGAGTCTGTGGATATTTTGTTTGTATTTTTCTGCCAACGTATGTATTTTCTACGATTTAAAGAAGATTTGCACATTTGCTGAGGTAATTTACCTTAATCTGCCAATCCAAGGCCGTCACATGTCCTTTGGGACTCTTTGCTGGTCTGTGGTGGGGACCCGCCCTGGCTCAGTGGAGAGTCAGACGATTCTCTAATCTAAACTTGGTTCATCTGTGTGAGCCAGTCCCTCTATTGACCTATGAACTGCTCACCTCCCTCTTGTGCTTCTGCTTGAAGCATCAGCGTCTGCGGGAGTCTGTAGCTGAGCCGCCACCACCCGAGCATGACGCCTACGTCCCCTCTGTACGATCAATGCCGCCGCCGTCGGTGGATCTCCAGTGAGGGAAAGAATAGCAGATCCCCTCGTCTCCAGGTCCTCCTTCTCCCTCGCCTTGAGCGTTCTCAGGCCTGATTGCCGCCTCTCTTCCTTGCACAGGCCGCTGTCATCGGTCCTGTTGTGCACCGTCGGCCTAACACCTTCCTCCCATCTTGACGCCTCCAAGCCATCTCATCGTGATCTACCCGATCTGGGCATCAATCTGCTACCACCGCCGTGAGGCTCCTCTCAGATGAGTGCAAGCAAAGGTTAGGGATCCATAGAAAGTAAGTGCACTATGGCTCCTTCAGAAGCATCGCCGAACAGGGAACTCAGACGACACCCGATGTTCGGCCCAGTTGTCTCCACGCCACACAAGAAGTGATTTGACTTTCAAGAAGGCCTGGACTGCTCCGATGTATGCTTCCTGCACCTACAGGTACTATGTACCTCGATGTGGCTCCCAACAATGGAGAATGTGTTTCAAGGAATGGGACTTCATGTAACATCTTCAGGAGCTTCAGGGCATCTCTGCAAGATCACAGATTCCCCTGGATTATGGTACCTCGACGAGTCTGCTCCAAAAGACATGCGTCCTAACCAATCGAAATCAGATATGGGGACTCCTTTATGACTCCCTCAAGGTCACGACTTCCTTCCAGCTCTTCCGGCCCTCCAACGTCGCTACATTGGCTCCATATTTGTGACCTCACCGCCACAAAGTACAAGGAAAGGGTGGAAATATGTACCCGGTCACCCCTGCCTCAGATTAGTTATCCTCTGCTGCTCCATCTTCTGAAAGCTTGGTACCACTGAGGCATGGTGCTGCATACGACAGTGGTGAGGTGAGTGAAATAGGGTGTTGGTATCTCTCTTCTCCCTACCCTAAGAGGCTTGTGAGGGTTTGTTTAGATCCAAGGAGTGCGGTAGAGTGAGCGTACTTAGCTAGTCCCCTAGATTCGTCGTCATGACTACTTCTTTAAGTGTCTAGATTGCGGCCACCTACTCCTCAGATTTCAGAACTGGCAGATGATGGGAACAAGTGCTCCATGACCGGTTAATAAAATTGTCGAGTATATTTCTCATTCCTATGTAATTAAATAATCTAGTATCATAAATCTCCCATCACTAAATCAAAATCTCAATTTGAATTGAAATTCCAAACATATACTCATCTTGACCTACTAAATATTTATTCCAAATAACATAATATCTAGGATTATCACGATTAAATATAATTATCATTTGATCTATAACTATAGGTGAGCAACTTCAACTTAGTACAATCGTGATGGAAATTTCAGAATCGCTCTTCAACCATTCAGATTTATGTATATCACTACAACATGTTTAATCTCATAAATACTTAAATTAACTTACAAAAGCCACCATCCTAGTTGAACTCAATTAGATGTCACAATCATATGTCGCATCTCTGATCAACCCTTATAAATGTAAAAGAGTCCCTACTCGAATACTTGATTCCTCAATTTAAATTTTCCCTAAAATTCTAGGTTATCACAACTCCAAGCTGAGCGTGCTTAACTATAGAGTTCTTTAGTGATGAGCTCCATGAAAAAGAGGTGCACCTTGGTGATATGGATAGTCCAATCATTCCTTTTAAGATCATATGTTATCGGAGACCTGAAATCCTGGGACGTTACAATCTCCCCCACATGGACTGTTGACGTCCTCATAAAAACTCAACAATATGGCCTCATAATATTTCCCCATTTCAATGCAAACCCAACATGGCCCATGGACACCCAACTCCTGATCATAGAATACCAGCGCAAGGGTGGCTACATCACCATGGATAGCCGTTTCCTACATGCCTGGACCGCAGCCCATGTGGGCCCCACCTACGGGAGGGTAATTGGTTCACATACCATTTGTAACACCTGGGCCCACTACCCAAGGCTCTAGTAGAGTTTCAGGAATGACGACTGGACCCACATACCACCATATGGCCTCATAATATTTTCCCATTTCAATGCAAACCCAACATGGCCCATGGACACCCAGCTCCTGATCACGGAATACCAGCGCAAGGGTGGCTACATCACCATGGATAGCCCTTTACTACATGCATGGACGGTACGACTCAAGAATGGAATGCCACATGCCCATGTGGCCCCCACCTACTGGAGGGTAATTGGCTCTGATACCATTTGTAACACCTGGGCCCACTACCCAAGGCTCTAGTAGAGTTTTAGGAATGACGACTGGCCCCACAAACCATAACTAGCCTTAACTACGCGGTTTATCCTCACTCATATGCAAGCCAAGATCAACTTCCTGACTGGTCACCCATCCTAGTACTACTACAAGCTAAGCACACTTAACTATGGAGTTCTTTAGTGATGGACTCCCTAAAAAGGAGGTGCACCTTGGTGATATGGGTAGTCCAATAATTCCTTTTAAGATCATGTTATCTGAGGCCTGAAATCCTAGGACATTACTCATGGCATGTGGGTTGTGTGCAAGTAGGTGTTGTGATGGTGTCGTCTCAGGAGCTAAATGGACTGGTAGTCCCCAATGTAGCCACCACGATTGACTCCTACAGCGGGGAGGGGAGTGATCATTGACACTGACCTCATGTCTCGAGGTCCAGAGCTCCAAGCTCTTATAGGTGACTGATGTGTTTTCACACACTTGGATCTTTTAATATTTTTAATGACCCAGTCTAACACACTCACTTATACTAGTCACACTTCACCCGCAAGCACACAAGGTCATGTTGTAGTATAGGCAAGTGGCAAGATAAGGGTCGATTTATAGGGAGAGAGGAGGCACTAGACCTAGGTTGGTGTGGCTATGTTCCTAAAGAAATGATTAGGGTTTTTATGGTTTAATCTTGGTTTTGGTTGATTATACTACAATGCAAGCAATTGAACAAGAAAGGACATAAGATAAGAAAAAACCCTAGTTTAACCCTAATCAAGAAATTCTAATTAACAAAGAAAGCAACTACTTAAGCAAGAGCACAAAACTATACTAGACTAAAAATTAAGGAACTAGAGAAACTAAAGACCTAAACTACCACTACCTAGATTAAGCAAGCATAAAGATGAACTAACTACCATAGCAAGGACTAACTAACAAGAACTAAGTAATTTGACTAAAGAACATTTAAAGCGAGCAACTAAACTAGCATAAGCAAGCTAAGAGAGCAAATGCGTTTTAAGCAAGTTATGGGAAGAGTGGGTTGTTTGGGGAATGGTACTAAGATATTAGTTGGGGGAAACATCTCATGCAAAACCCAACCATTCATCCTAAATTGCTAAACCAAACTAGTAGTCAAATGGAAGGAAATCACCCTAGACTATTGGTTGTCCATGGATAGAATTGAGTGTGGGAAGGGGAACTACACCCTTGCACCCTCTATCTTGCCTTATGAGGCTCAATTGGACCAAGGTTAGGTGGGTTTTCAATTGAATTTGACCAGTCTAGGTTTCTAGGATAGGATGTTTAGTGTAATTGGGAGCCAAAGGTAGGAATGGGGAGTAAAGGTTAGGGTATTTCACCTCACATTGCTCACCATCTAGCTTTTAGCAAACTCCAAGGAAATTACACTAAGCATGTAACATCCCTGACCTAGGTTATGCCATAAACCTGGAAGTTTTGCTTAAGTAAGTTATTCATAAACTTATTTTAATCTTTTGAAAAAGTAATTAAGACTCTCCTTGAGTTTAACACTACTACAGAAAATGTTTTTTACAACAGTTCATTTTTCCATTTTATAATGGGTGTTAACCGTTGTATTAGATTGTGTGGTCTTATGGGGGTGCTTTATACAACATGTGATGTGCATGTTGTAATATGTGTATTTTATACAACAGTTGAAACATATTGTCTTTCAATGTTTGGCCCATTGTAATATGGGTGTTTTATACAACATGTGGTGCACCTATTGTAATATATATTATACAACAGTTGAATCATATTGTCTTTTACTAAACACACCCATTGTAATAGGGGTGTTATTTAGAACATGTGGTGCATCTGTTGTAATATATATATATATATATATATATATATATATATATATATATATATATATATATATATATATATACAATGATTGAAGCATGTTTTCTTTCACTAAACACACCTGATGTAATAGGAGTGCTTTTTACAACATGCAATGCACTTGTTGTAATATTTATGTTTGTACAACAGTTGAAGCATCTTGTCTTTTGATAATACACCCATTGTAATAGGGGTATTCATACAACATGTGGTGTGCATGTTGTAATATATGCATTTTATACAACATGTGGTGTATGTTGTAGTTCATTAGATACAGATGTTGTAATAGGGTCCATTTTCCAGACACACCCATTGTAATAGGTATATAACACAACATGTGTTGTTTGTTGTAGTATCACACCTTTTACAGTATATCATTAACTATTTTATTTGATTAGAGTTTGATCGGTCATATAGAACCAATTTTATTGATCAAATAATCATATTTTAAAAAATTATAATATATATGAAATTATACTTTTTTTCATTTCACAAACAAGCACATAATTGAACAAAACTTCCATCAAACCTTGAAAAAAAAATTGCACTTAATAAATAATCAATCATCCATACAACAATTTAATAATGCAAAGTAATGAGAATACATTCTAGAATCAAATTGAAAATTAACTACAAACATTTCACACATTGGTCTATGCTAAAGAACAAATGTCTCCCCCTCATGTCACATAATCAGTTGTGTGCTCAAGAACACATGTCACCCACTCATTTTGAACCTCGTTGATCTCTTCATGGTTGAAGAAACAACCAATACACTTCAAATAATACTACAATCATATGTCAAATATATCTGCACATTGTCATTTATTCAATGATTTAGAAATTTAAATAAACTAAAAGAAATCATGATAACTATCTTACACATTCATGAATATTTCTAATTCTTGCATCAATGATGTATTTCATGTACTTCAAAACATAATACCTACAATATATATTGTTATGTTGCTTTGGACACTGGTTAAAATAAATATGAGATAAATCAAAATAACATTTTGACGTGGTAATGGTTCAAGAGCATTCTAACATATTTTCTCTTTAATCATTAGGTTTATTCAACCAAAAGGGATAAAATGTGACATCAACCTTACATCTAGAACATTGCACATATATTTAACATTTTTAAATGTTTCCTTAGGTATGTTGACCTATAGGACGGTCTACATGTAATATATTTAAGAGGACAACCCAATTCCACTTTGAGTCAATTTTATCAGCATCAAAATAATGTCCTTATTCAAAATTAATTACCAAGTAGTGCATCAAATGCATAATGAATAGACGATGAGAGTGGGTAATAAATGGTAGTGTAATTATCATTAAATAACTGACAACAATCTTGTCTTACCTTGGAAAAGAAATAGACCAATAAAACATTCCATTGTTAGTATTTTACAACAAGCAAAATATACAAATTCAACAAAAAGAATTGTGAACTTTTTATATAAGGGAAACTATGAAAGAAACAAAAAACATAATAGGATAGATCGTAGTATCCAAAAGAAAAGTGAAAACTATGAAAGAAATAACAAACAAAATAGTAGAGATCGTAGTACCCAATACACCGTATACTGTGTATGCAATAGAATTGGGTCCTTTCTTTGGATTTAGAGTAGTAGGAGCGTCAAAATGCGACCTCATTCAGAGAGAAATTTTGATTTAGTTGGTAACTCGCTGAGGATGGTGATGTCAACAATGTCTTACCTTCAAAAGATAGTTATTTCTTCATCTAAATTGACGGCCTACCAGATTGGCCCTCATTTAAGGGGGTGGAGAAGAGAACCATGGCCCTCTTGGGGCCTATGCTTTGCTTGCACTTAAGCGATCTCACCAACAATGGGATGCCTCCAAACAACTTCATGGAAACACATGCATCTACAGAAGTACTTGTTTCATTAGTTCTACAAGATCTTGGTAAAATACAAGTTAGCCCAGGTTGAAAATAAAAGGAAGAAAAGTGGCTCTATCATTTTAACGTACCAATCTAGACCATGTTCCAATCCCACACCTTCACCTGACTATATCTCAAGATCCATATGTCCTTGCACTGGTATTTCTGCATAACACACCATTGCAGTCGGGTTGGCATGGAGATATGAAGAACGTAGGAGAGGTGTTGGACATTGGTTGGAAGTAGAAATAATGAAAGTAAGACAAATAGAGGAGACAAAATAATAGGAAGAGAAAAGGGTAGAGATAGGAAGTGATAATAGGGAAGTTGTTGGGGGGTGGAAAGAGAGACATGAGGAGTGGGGAGTTATGGAGAGGAGAAGAGAGAGAGACAATTTTTTTGAAAGTGAGAATCTACAGTGAGTAGGGTAATTATGAAAAGAGTAATGGAGATTAAGTGGATTTCTAAATAGAGTGGGAAAATGGTTGTAGAGAGAGTGATAGAAACAAATCATTTAGGAAAGATAATTCAGATGCAGTTAAAGAATAACAATTAATAAGACATGGTAAATGATAATAAAAAACATTTGAAATGTGCATTGTATTAATTTGTAGAATGTGTGTATATGGTAAAAAAATAGTAAACTATTTATTACATTATGTGAAGTTTAACAATTTTGATTTTTTATGAATTTATGTTGTTTACTAAAAAAAATATTGAAAAGTAAAAGACAATGACATATTTTAGTGACACGGGCCCCTCTCTCTCTAGGGTTTGGCTCCGCCATCTCTCTACCCTCTCCGGTGGCTGCCACTGGGGGTAGGGAACGGCTCCCCGACGTTCTCCTCCCCCTGGCCCCTCAGCTATGGTGTGTGGTGGCCGGTTGTCTGTGGCTTTCTCTGGAGTGAAGGGAGCAGGTGCGAGGGCAATCGCATGGGCTCTGGTGGAGTGGCGAGCGACTCCATGGTCGAGTCAATGATTGCGATTTGGGCATGAAGTCAAGGAGGTGTTGGCGGGGGGGGGGTTCGCCGCTCAGCTTGTTCAGTTGTAGAAAAGAGGTGGAGTGAGAGGTCAGAAGCATGGGACTGGAAGCTCACAAGCCGGATCTGGACCTGGTGGCCGGGCGGCTGAGTCGACTCAGATCGGCACCCACCTAGTTGAATGGAGGTTAGGGGGAGTGAGCCGTCTTCATCCAACTTCAGCGACCCGTGCTTCTCTTTCAGGCCGCTGCTTAGCAGGGTCGTCCTCGTCCCTCGCTGCCTCTCACCTTTCTTCTTCCCTCCCCGTTTCAGTCCTCCTTGGCCGATGTGTTTTAGGTGGATAGTTCTCTTCACAGGGGACTTGAAGCAGTTGCAGGAACCTTCAGTTTCATTGCTGATCCCCTCGAGGTCTGGTCGGCGATTAGGTGTCCTGGGTCCGACCCCAGGTTACCTGGCGGCAACCCCTATTAGCTGTTGTGCTCCTGGCCTCGCCCTGAAGCTTCTGCCTTGGGTGGAGGCTTTGGTCGTTACAGGCTTCTCCTCTTGACGGTTTGGGTGCTCCTTCTCCGTCCAGCAGGCAAGGCAGTCGACGGTCGTCCTCAAGCAGCTCGATGATTTGCTTAGTAGGAGTCAGGGGCCCCTGCTCTCAGTGGCGTCTCTGCTTCAGCTGGCTCGGAGCACCTTCGTGGTGGTTCTTCTGGTCGACATGAAGGAAGCCATCTCGGCCTACGGTTCTCCCTGCTAGCCCGAGGACTGGCTTCCTGTGGCAGTAAGAAGTCTTACAGCTTGGTTTCTGGGTTTGCTTAAAGAACTATCCAGGTATTCTGGACTCTGTATTCAGTAGTTCAGGATGCTCCTTTGTTGGCAGATTAGTCCACACAATTTCAGAAGGATGGGGATAACGTTCAGTGTGTGAATGATCAGCTAGCCGAGTCAACCTGCTCTAAAGGATCCATTGGTTTGCAGGCTCTCTTGATGGTCTCTTCTGCTTGCCAGAAATTCGAGGATCTGGATGATAGTAGTAGTGGATTTTCCTACAGTATTGCTCTTGAGATCTCCAGGCCGCTGAAGTGATGATTCGGCTGCCCATATTGCCACGCTTTCAGAGGATGAGACTATTGCCAGTGTCGGCATGTGTAGATTAGGATGGTCTCTTCAGTTTCTCTGTTATCTATTTGAGTTAGTATTGCAGGGTTCTTTACTCCGTTTATCTAGGTAGATGGCTAATGTAAGTAGCTTATTGTTTAGCTTGCTTTCTTTAGTTATTCGGATGTTCTTCATCCATGCTTGTAATGGGGGCGCAAACTTTTTGTACCCAAAGTTTTGGGCATCAATTTTTTTAGTAACAGGACTTTTTACCGACCAAAAAAAATGACACATTTTAAAAACCATGATATAATAGACAAAACAAAGAATAAAGTGGGGATGTAACTGATGACATTGTAAACCTATTCATCAAGAATTATTTAGATGACAAATGTAGATTGCTAGTTCATTGGTAACGTGATTTATTATGAAAGGAGGAATGAACTAAAATAGGAGAGACATTTGTGGTGTGTAGTTACGGTTAGAGGGAGAAGAGGAAAAGAAGGGAAGGGGGACTAAAGAGGTGTTGAATGTGGTTTCTAATTAATTACTCTACTATGATATCACATTGGGGAAGTGGCAGTTCTGGCAGAGCCAGTACCTGATGAAGGGGGTACATATAAAAATAATGTTAAGTATTTATGTGACATAGATATTATGTTTACTTTACATAATAAGTAAATATGACTTTAATTATCATCATGAGAAAAAAGAAGTGTCAACATGTTATTTACCTATTTATTTGGATCCAGAGATGAAAATAAATAAACCTTAGATAAATAAAAAAGAGGTTAAAGACATAGCTCACCATGTTTTGGAGTACTTAATTTTAGATGTGATAAAAATAATCTTCTATGTATATCTATTACTGCATATGATTATGTATAACATTTTACATTTGTTTAGGACTTGTTAAATTTAAGATGAGTTTAAAATGACAACAAGTGACATTGAAAAGATTTAATTTTTTGTGTAACACCAATCATATCCTTAAATTTATTCCCCATAAATATAGGACGTTTCAGAACAACCACATAAATTTAATGTTCAATATTGAGTTTGTGGATTATTATTTATTTTTTAAGATCACACAAGTAATTTCCTACTTGATGAGTTTGACAAGTCAAGAAATTAAAAAGTAACATAAGGTTAAGGAAATTGAATATATAAATAGTATTATGTGGAAATTATTATTATTATATATAATCAAGAAAACAATTCTACAAGAATTTAAAGTTAAATCAAGATACTTATGATGGTATTAAACTTATTCAATAATTTTACCTAATAAACTAATTAATATAATGAGAATTTATTGTTCACTAAGTTATAAATATAGTTATAGACTTATTTCTATATTGTGTTGGAGATTTAGAAAATATCAAAGTATGTTATCTTTGACATTACAATGAAATAATTCTCATAATTTAGAAGTACAAATTGTGAATAGAAGTATAATTTTAAGTGTTAACTCAATAATGATAAACATTTTACATTAATTTTTAACAAACATTATTAATGAATAAAAATTCCAAAATTATACATATTGTAAAAATATTATTAACAAATTTATCTTGACACCATGTACTACTAATAAAGTATCATATTTCATTGTACCTTACCTTTCCTATCAATCATTACACCATAATAGAAAAGAATCCATATAAATCATTTGCACAACTAAAATATACACCCATAAAATGATTTACTTGTTATATTTTTTAGCAAAATTTGATATCTCATGGTGTATATCATTAATTACTTATATTAGATTTTTTTGTTTACTAATTACATATGTGCTTCCTATATTTGTTACAGACTAAATTATTTATATATTATACAGAGTATTCAGTACTTCATTATATATACAATTAATTATGGATATCAATTTTTGTTTCCTCATTATCCATACAACTATGTATTTATTGTATTTGTTACATTTATTATTTTATTTCTAAAATATTTATTATTTCATAAAGCATATTATTAATTATAGAGATCAATTTTTGATTTAATCATTACAAAAATTGGTGTAATGTAATAGTTAACAAGTTGACATTAATGTGTGTTTTTGATATAGTTGTTGATATGTTTAATAAAAAATTAAAATTTGTTAATATACTATATTGAGATGTATTTATAAAAAAAATAATTATTGTTTTGAAATTTATCCTAATTTAATGTATTTTTATTTGTGACCCTTTACTTAAAATTATTTTGGTAATGGCTTTATTTATGAAAGAAAGTTACATACTTTGCAAATAGATTAAGGGTGTGTGAAGCAGACAACACATAAAAATAAATATTAACTTTCATACCATGCTAAATATACACAACATATATATGTTCAAAACAATTCAAAATTGAAGGGGGGGACGTGCCCCTACTTGACCTCCTTTGGCGCCCCCACTGCATAAGGGTGTTAAAAAATTCAAGGACTTAATTACATGATCATGGTTACTCGGTGTTAGGTTGACCAAACATATGTTGAAATTGACAATGGTGTGAGATACAACTGATAACGGGACCAATTGAGTGCTAGAGTGAGGCATAGGAAGGATGAATGAGAGGGGAAGAGAGGACATATTCATTGCACTAATTTAAAAAAGAAGTCAAGGCCATCAGAATATTTTGTATTTTTGTATTAAGGTTAACACATGTGATTATACAATAGGTTGGAGTCTGTTGTCTAATTATGGTATATAACAATAAGTTGGAGTTTGTTTTATGACCTTCATATTTAATAGTAGGTGACATCCTGTTGTGGGATTGTGGTCTATTATAACATGTAGTTATTACAACAGGTAAACTCATGTTGTGTGATTATGATATATTACAACGGGTTAGTAACACATGTGATTATACAATAGGTTGGAGTGTGTTGTCTAATTATGGTATATAACAATAAGTCAGAGTCTATTGTATGACCTTCATATTTAACAGCAGGTTACATCCTGTTGTGTGATTGTGGTCTATTACAACATGTAGCTATTACAACAGGTAAACTCATGTTGTGTGATTATGATATATTACAACGGGTTAGTCTACGTTGTGTAATGGTGGTCTATTACAATGATTTATCTTGTGTGTCTATTACAACGGGTCACAACATGTTGAGTAATTATCATATATAACAATAGGTCAAAGTATGTTGTGTGATCAGGGTATATAACAACACGTTTCAACATGTTGTGTTATTATGGTCTATTACAACATGTACCTATTACAACATGTGAGCGCATGTTGTGTGATTATGATATATTACAATGTGTTATTCTATGTTGTGTAATGATGGTCTATTACAACATGTTATCATGTGTGATTATTACAATGGGTCACATTATGTTGTGTAGTTAAGGTATTTTACAACAGGTTTGAGTATGTTGTCATACTACAGTCTATTACAATAATTTAGCACCTGTTGTAGTTTCACATATACTACAACGGGTTTGGCATGTTGTAAATAACACATGTTGTATACAATATACAATATACAATATACAATATACAACACACAAATAGACTTGTTGTGATAAGTATGCTAACTAAAACACAACCACCAGAACTGTTGTGTTTCTCCCATTGTAAAAAGCATTTCCTGTAGTAGTGTAATTTTCAAGTGTGAGCTTATTTGCAAGTTGTTTGTGCATTATATGATAGTTTGGGTGTAATATGCAATTTACCCAAGATGACAGATTATATTGCAATATGTCACATTTTGAACATTCTTCAAGTGCTTTAGAATCATAAGACAGAGAATGATGCTAAGGGGTGGCTTGTGGAAAGCCTAAGTTCCAAGTTAGAGCTTGTTTGAATAATGCTTGTGCTTTGTGTACCAGTTTTGGTGCAATTTACAGTTTACCCAAAATGTAGGGTTGATATGAAAAATACCACCTCTAGAGTGTCCCTGCTCTCTCTTATCATCATATATAGGAGAGACAAATAAGAGGAACCATGTTTGAATCATATTTGAGTGATGGTATTCTTGGTGATGAAAAGACCAAGAAGAGTTATATAGTTGAAACCCTAATTGAGTTGTATCGAGTTGTAGAGCTTGTATGGTAGTGCCTATCGGCCAAGGAGCCATATAGGAGGTCCCATATCATTTTTTCAACTCTTGTCCTTTTCCATGATGTGTTAATCACCTCAAGGAGTTGATGGATATCAGATTACAACTTTCCTTAGAAAAAGTGTATCGGTTTGTGAATAAAGTGATGTTGAGTTCAAATATCTTACTCAATAAGATAACTAAGGGACGAAATATTATCCCTAGATTATCCTCAAGAGTTTTTCATGTCAATATAAATGTGTGTATGCAAGGACATGTGTCTACTATGCATTGACATGTGGCACCTAGTAGTGTAAGGTGATGACACCTCTTATACACTCTCTCTCATAAACCTCAATTATATATACCACTCCTTTCACCTACTAGTGAAACTTTTCAAACCCGACAACCCTCTTTCTTTTAGATATCATGCATAGTAGTGAGGAGCAAGGAGGATCTCAAGCCTTAAGCTCAAGGTGAAGCCATGGACATCTTCAACCTTGGTTGAAGCATGAATCTCAGGTTGTGATTCTTCCTTTCTTTTCTTCTTCACCAAGTTCTTATCTATGGATTCTTTGCACATGAAGGAGTTGTGAACGAGTCTTGGACTCTTTATAAGTTCATCTTCAACTTTGGGAATGTGAAGCTATGGAACTTGGAGCTTTGAAGTTGTTCTTGAGGAGGTTTATATAAGTTGAACCCAATCATGTTATTATTCACGTTCAATCTTGCTATACTTGATGATCTACTTACAATTTCGAGTTTTCTTGAATAATTGATGAATCCATGAGTTCTAATAGTGACATAGAACTATTGTCAATGAACTAGATCAGTAAGGAAAAAAAGTGTAGAGCTTGATGATGATAATATCATCATGGCACAAATTGATATTGGGTTGAAGCACCTCTAACCTGATATGGTGATGAAACCCAATATGGTGATATGCAACCCGATATACCTTGGAACCCCACACCCCTTTCGTTTTGTGCTCTTGGGTTGGTTGAAAAAGGACCAACTAGTTGTATAGCCTATCACTCAATACATGGTGGGTTGATACTTTGAAGGTTTGAAGAGGTATGAGCATAAGGGTCTAACCCGACATGCAAAACCCTAATTTTTTGCAACCCGATATGAGTGACACACACACAACTCTTACACGATATGGTGATGAACCTACACCTAATGCATGATATATGGTAATCAAGTATACATCTCTAGAATGATATGGTGATCAAGGATATACCTCATGTACGATACGGTGATCAAGCATACACCTCATGCATGATATGGTGATCAAGATACACCTCATGCATGATATGGTGATGAGTATAAACCTCATGCATGATATGGTGACACACACACATACACACACCTCTAGGGTGACATGGAAAGCAAGCATACACCTCTTTCCTGACATGGTAATCAAGCATACACCTCTTGCACGATATGGTAAGCATACATACACCTCTTACCCGATATGGTAAGAAAGCATGCACCTATTGCTCAATATGGTAAGAAAGCATACACATCTTGCCCAATATGGTAAGCATACATACACCTCTTGCCCGATATGGTAAGAATACATACACCTCTTGCCCAATATGGTAAGTAAGCATACACCTCTTACCCGATATGGTGGAAACACCTCAAAGCCAATATGGAGGTAAACACCTCCAATCCGATATACTTGATTCAGTAACACATGAAGTGTGTTATGTCATATGATACATTAAGATATAAAGAGTTTAATGCATTTTGATAAGTGTAGGCTAATGTACCATGAGGAAAGGGCTGAGACAACTTATTAAAGTATGATGTAATCAATATCTTAGTGAGGATAAGAGAGAAACTCATACTTGTGAGATAATCATTTAATGAGCATACATCGATACTCGTAATATGTGTGGAGCTATGAATTGGGGTTTTGATTCTTGATAATAGGAACTTGAACCCTAATTGGCTTGAAACCCTAATCGACTTGTAAGGGAAACCCTAACCCTAATAATGGGAAGATTGTATTTCTCTTGTATTACATGGTGATGTTATATACTTGATATTGTTTTTATCATGAAATACTAACCATACAGGTATCATGAGATGATGAGCATAGCCAGGTATGAGCTATGATGTTTCATATGATACAGATTAAATGGACCTTGTGAGACATGTGAAATACTTGTGTAATAAGTATAATGTATACCTGGTCTAAGGACCTAGAGGTAATAGTTACCCGATAAGAGGTGACAATGTTCAGTGATGAACAAAGGATTTGAATACCCAGATCTAGTAATCATGATGATGGTAATGTTAAGGGATGAGACTTCCTAGTAATGTGATAAGGGACTGAGATGCCGAGTGTTATGCATTCATTGTGTCCCAAAGATTATGAAAGTACTTGATAAATGTATAACACCTTTCTTTGTAGAATATGTTATAATTCATGCTTGTAACTTGATTGATGCTAAAAGATATTGTAATGCACCTAATTAATCAAGTAGAACATTATCATGTAGTTCCTAGGCCATAGATCCATTCGGTGTCTGGATTTGCTGAATAGTGAAATGGGTTCAACTCAGAGTGCATATTTTTGAATATGTGGGGGTGAAAGATGTACATATACTTACATCCAGATAGGAATTTCTATGAGATCTCCCTGATGAATACCAGGGTTTCCATGTGATTACCCTGATGAAAATGTATTGGGGATTGATGTGTGATCTCCCCAAAGAGAGTGCATGTTGTGACTGTAGCTCTATAGAGAAGATGCCTCTATACCCCGACAAGCTAGTTGTAGTTTGACATGATGTCACTTTTAGTGGTCTCGAACTGACCGAGACGGGTGAGGTCTTGGCATCCGACTCGTCCATTGACCTTGTATGGTACTGATTTTGAATAAGAGGTGGTCGGTTGGAGCATCAGTTGTATACCTCATCTCCTCTGGGTATAAGTGTGATTGTAAATATGTAATCTGTCGTGTAGCATATTTTCTTAAGGATTGAATACAGAAACATTGGTTGATGTTACATTACTTTTATACATGTTAAAAATAGATGTTATATGTGTTCTTCATATTCCTTATAAAGTGAATAGATGATTTATTGCTCTATCATAGATAGCTACATTGCTTTAAAAGATTATATTTCTATATTCTGTCTATAAACAATGATTAATCTTGATTATTAATATAAAAGAACCTCAGCTCAGTTTTATATTATTTACCTATGATAATAACATTGTTGGCAGAGAGTTACATCTCTCACTGGAACTTGTGTCTCACCTCATTGATCCCAACATTTTTAGGTGGATGCGGATGAGGAGGTAGAGACCATACTGCAGAGGAATGACAACAACAACAGGGACAATAGTAACAACTTAGGTTGAGTGTGCTGACTATCGTGTCTTGTAGATAGAAGTCCTATGTGTCGTCTCTATACTCATAGGTCCTTGGGAGTTAGTTCATAATGGTTTTATAAATGATCTAAGATTTTGGCTTGTATGCCTTGAGGTTTTAAGTTAGTTAATTATGTGTTTTGGTAAAGCAACTGGAATATGTTATCCTCGAGATGAGATGGTACAATGTATGTACAATGTGAACCATGATGTTTATATTACTTTGGTTCTTTTTATAAAGATCTTCCTGGTAGTGGGTCTCTTTGCAAAATCATTTTAATTTTTAGTAATCCGTTGCTAACAGTTATTCTGCATAAACACCAGTGACGGCTCGGCTGTCAGGTCATCACAAAGTTTTGGTATCAGAGCCTAAGGTTTGCTGAGTCTACCGAGACATAGGATTAAGGTTATTGAGTTTGTTATAGTATCCTCCAATTTATCTTATAGTGACTTCTTCTCATATAGGAGAAGAAGTAAAGCTGAAATATGGTTGAAGCACATGAAGAACATGCTACTGAGAGCAGTGTTGCTGTACCAGGAGGAGTTGCAAGGGAACATGCTAGAGAGGAATCAGTGCCTGAGAATCCCCAGCTTGATCAAGCCATGCTAGAGAACCTAGCCTTTCATGCTCTTTTCGTGCAACTCATGACCACAATGACGCAATTGGATGATCAGATGCCAACACCAACACCTAGGGCACCAGTTCCCAATGAAGGACATGGATCTGGTAAGACCTTTGAGTGATTATGCCAGGTAGGAGCCACTAAATATGTCAGTACGGCTGACCCAACAGATGTAGGTTCATGGGTCACTGAGCTGGAAAAAGCCTTTAGAATCCTTATCATCCTAGAAAGTGATAAATTTAGGCATGCAGTATACCTTTTAAAAGGAAGCGCTAGCCATTGGTGGGCCATTGAAGAAGAGAAAAGACCTAGTGTTGAGTTCGGATGGTAGGAATTGTGATGTGAGTTTGTCAGTAGATACTTTCCCAAGACTTATCTGGATGAGAAAATCTTACAGTTTGAGCATATTAAAAAAGGACCGATGAAGATTAGTGAGTATGAAGCTAAGTTCATGGAGCTTTTTTGGTTTTATCCACGCATGGCTACTACACATGAGGAGAGGATTTGACATTTTGAGAAGGGTCTGAACGCTGAGTTAACCATACATGTAGCTGCTCTAGAGAATAGAAAGAGGTTTTCTACCTTTGTGGAGTCAGTTAGGCGGATAGAGAGGTCCATGATTGAGAAACTTGAGGCTAACAGTAGGATAAGACTTGCCCAGTTCCAGGGGTAGAGGTCTGGAAGTTTTAAGAAACCGAGATTTTCCACACTAGTAGCACCACAGAGGTTCAGTGCTCTGACGCAGTGGACGTCAAGAAAGGGTAGAGGCCATAGTTTTCTACCAAGTGGAGCCCATAGTACAGAATCAATGTTAGTAACATGACCATCTAGATCACAGTGGGACATAAACTACTTCAAGTGTAGGCAGACATGACATATGATGATAGAATGTCCAGTTAGAGACATGGAGGTAACCCAACCACTGAGGAAGAGTCAACAAGGCTCTTAGACACAACAGTTCAGTAGTGGCACACTAGGACGTGGACAGACATCCCAAGCAGGTTCATATGTACCAAACAACAGAGCACAAAGTCACAACAAGCAACGACAAGATTCTATGCTATGAATTAGCCGAAGGTAGTAGTTTATCCATGAGTCGTGATAGGTTAGATGGAATTATTTCATTCTGATATGTCTTCATCCTGCTTCATATTTGTTTTGATTGATCTGGGTGCCACACATTCCTTAGTCACTCGAGAAGTAATTCATAACTACAATATGACTGTCAGCCGTAGAGCAGATAATCTATTATTGGAAACTCTATTAGTCAGATATGCAGTGTTACAGGAGGTATGTTCTCACAACATTTAGGTTGATCTTATACCACTTGAGATGCATGGGTTTGATGTAATTCTCGGGACGAATACCCTAGAAAAGTATAAGGTTATCTTGTATTGTGGTTCCAAGCAAGCTATGTTCACAGACAGTATTGAGACATGGGTCTTTCAGGGGGACATATAGATTCTTCCAACCTGTCTAGTGTCAATAATGGTAGTTGAGAGATTGATGTGACAAGGATGCGAAGCATTCTTGGTACATGTGGTAGACACCAAAGAAGAGAGTCCTAGTCTTTCTGAAGTTCCTATTGTCAAGGAATTCAATGATGTGTTTCCTAAAGAATTTCTAGATATTCCTCCACCTCAAGAGATTGATTTTGAGATTAATCTAATTCCAACTATGCAACCCATAGCCCAAACACCTTATAGGATGGCCCCTGTTGAGATGGAAAAACTCAAGAAACAATTACAGGAGTTGCTTGAGAAAGGTTTCATTCGATCGAGTATTTCTCCATGGGGTGCTCCAGTTCTTTTTGTTAAAAAGAAGGATGGGTCTATGAGATTATGCACAGACTATAGACAGCTTAACAAGGTGACTATAAAGAACAAATATCCTCTGCCAAGTATAGATGATCTATTTGACCAATTATGTGGTGTAACAATGTTCTTTAAGATAGATCTAAGCTCAAGATATCATCAATTACGTATCAAGGAGGATTACATACCTAAGTCAGCCTTTAGGATAAGGTATGGTCATGCACCAACTGCATTCATGGAGCTGATGAATATAATCTTTTGGTCATTCCTTAATCAGTTCATAGTGGTCTTCATAGACGACATCCTAATATACAGTAGAGATGGTCAACAACATCAACAACACCTTCGTCAAGCCTTGACTTTGTTGAGACAACACAATATATATGTTGAGTTTAGCAAGTGCGAGTTCTAGTTGTCATAAGTGTCTTTCCTAGGACACGTTATATCTGCTTCAGGTATTCATGTTGATTCTAAGAAAGTGGAGTCTGTTGTAGAGTAGGAACAACCCAAGACACCAATTGAGATTTGGGGTTTCCTAGGTCTGCCAGGTTACTACAGAAGGTTTATTAAAGACTTCATTTTAGTAGCATTACCCCTAACTAGGTTAACCAGGACGGAGGTTCCTTTTGTTTGGAATGACAAGTGTCAGTATTCTTTCCAGTTGTTGAAAGAAAGGTTGACTAGTGCACTTATGTTGTCTTTACCTGAGTAGGGAAAGGGATACATTATTTTTTGTAACACCTCTAAGAATGGTCTAGGATGTGTGCTGATGCAGAGTGATCATGTAGTTTCTTTTGCTTCCCGACAACTTAAGAAACACGAGGAGAATTATCCAACACATGATCTAGAATTAGCTGTAGTGGTCCATGCATTGAAGATTTGGAGACATTGCCTTTATGGAAAAACATGTCAGATTTTCATAGACCATAAAAACTTAAAGTACATCATCTCATAGAACGAGTTGAATATGAGACAACACCGATGGATGGAATTAATCAACGACTATGATTGTACAATTTATTATCATCCAGGAAAAGCTAATGTAGTGGTAGATGCACTAAGTAGAAAATCTTCATCTCCACCTATAGACAAAGCACAATTGAATTCTTTAATGTGTTTTAAACGGGACATGTTTGTCTCTTTGAGACAAATAAATGTATAGTTAAAAGTATCTTTGTTAGCCAGATTGCTGGTCGAGATGCATGTGAAGCCTATTTTGAGACAACATATTAAATAGGCACAACATGCTGATACTGTGATTGTGATGACCCGATAACAAATCAAGCCATCACCAGTGATAATCGAGGAATAACCATAAGTAGCAGAATTAAAAAAAATCACTAAGAACTAAAACCATTATGCACATAGATCCTTTTCCAAGAAACTTCTTAAAGAAAGAACCAAAACTTTATATACATGTGGTTCATATCGTACATACATTGTATAGTTTCATATCGAGGATGACAAGTACCCGTTACTTTACTTAAAAATATACAACAACAACATAAAATGTCGAGGTAATCAAACCAAAATCTCAAGTTGTTCATAAAAACTACTAAGAACCATCTCCCAAGGACCTGAGAGTACAGTGGCGACATGTAGGACTTCTATCTACAGGACATGATAGAAAGTATACTCAACCTGAGCTACTATCGTTGTCCCTACTGATGTGGTCCTTCCTCTGCAGTCTGGTTTCTATTTCCTCATACACGTCCACCTAAAAATTATGGATCCCATGGGGTGAGACTACTGTCCCAGTGAGAGATATAACTCTCAGCCAACAATATTATTATCACAGGAAATAACATAAAATTGAGCAGAGGATATTTTATGCAAGTAAGCAGGTTTATTTTCAGTATAAAGCATTAACATTGATAACAGAATTATAAGTCATCTATTTTATTTATAAGGAATATGAAGAACATGTATAATATCTATCTACTAAGATGTATAAAAGTAATGAGGCATCAACCAATGTTTTTCGTATTCGATCCTTAAGCAAATACACTACACGGTTGATTACTTGTTCATATTCACACTTATGCCTAGAGAAAATGAGGTATACCACTCACACTCCAACCGACCACCACTAAGTCAAAATCGGTACCATACAAGGTCAGTGGCAGTGTTGCCTGTCAAGACCTCACCTAGTCTCAGTCAGTACAAGATAACTGGCAGGACATCTTACGCCAACTGCAAATATCTTTGTGGGGGTATAGCGGCATCTTCGCTATAGAGTTACACCCGCATCATGTACTCTCTCCGGGAGAAGACCATTGAGCTTTCTCGGATTATTTGTCATTAGGAATACCACTGAGCGATCTTGGTTTAGTTTCATTAGGAAGTCCACTGAGCAACCTAGTGTAGTTGGGGAGTCCACTGAGTACCCTTGTTTAGTTGGGGAGTCCACTGAGCACCCCGGTATAATGTTTACATATTCAAAAATATGTATACCGAGTTAAACTCGTTTCACCATTAAGAAAATCCTGACACTGAATGGATCTATGGTCTGGGCAACTACATGATAACATTTAACTTGATTAATTAAGTATATTACAATATCTTTTTGCATCAATCAAGTTGCAAGCAATAATTATATCAGATGCTACAAAGGAAGATACATTTCATTTATCAAGTACTTTCATGATCTTTGGAATACATATATCACTTAGGATCTCAATCATCATGCTTGGGTATTCAGACCCTTAGTTCATCACTGAATACTGTCACCTCTTAGTAGGTAACCATTACTTCTAGGTCATCAGACCAAGGTATTAATTCACATAGTTCACAAAGTTCATTAAATTTGTATCATATAAATATCATAACTCTTACTTAGCTATGCTCATTTCCTCATGATACCTGCATGGTTAGAATATCAAATACATGCCATTACCATGCAATACAAAAGAAACACATTCTTCCCATTAAATTAGGGTTAGGGTTTCCCCTTCATCAACTGATTATGGTTCAAATCATCTCGTCACCCGTCATATAAGTTTTACCTTCAATATCTACTTAGGGTTTTCAAGGTCACATCATAAGGGATTAAACCCTAATTCAAACTCCATTCATACTAGGATTATCACATATGCTCGTTAAATGTATAATATTCAAATATTAGTTTCTCTCTCGTGCTCACTAGGATGTTGATTCCACCATACTTTTACTAAGTTAACTCCATTCTCGTTTTCAAGTACGTTAGCTTATAATTATGAAATTGCATTAAACTCATTACCTTTTAATGTTGCATTTAACATAACACACGACATATATCACTTACTCAAATACATTGTATTGAAGCATACCTACCATATCGAGCATCACAGTGTATATATGGTATCATATTGTGTTTGAGATACAACCTTCACATCATATCGTGTAGCTATATCGGGCATGTGGTATAACTGTAACATCCCTGACCTGGGTTATGAGTTAACCCTAGGTGTTTTGCCTAAATATGTAATTAAATCCTTGTGATTAACTTTGGGCATGTAATTAATTTTCTCAGAAACATATATTTCAGTTTTTGGCTCCTTTTTATATAAAGTTGTAGCATTGTTTTGTATTACAGGGACTTATGTGCAAATTACCCAGCTAGAAGGGTTAACTTGCAATTTGCATATGTTGAGATGTTCCTCTGATGTTGAGACATCATGAGAATGATGATGGTAAGGTTTGAGGGATTTCCCAAGCTTGGGCACCAAGGTGCAGCTGTGGAAGCAATCCGTGTGCTTGAAAACCCTAAATTGGAGTAAAGTGCAATTTACCCAATTTGAGGGGTGCAACTTGTAATTTACATCATCAAAAGTATCTATTAAGACTCTTGTTATCATTTAGAGAAGAAATGATGAAGAGGTCACTTTAATTGAATAATAATATAATGAAAAACACCTTTGTGATTGAATAATCAAGGTGTATGTGTTATAGCCTTTTATGTGTATGCTTAAGTTATAGGTTGATCTTCTTTGCCTTTATTTCTTGACCTTAAAAGATGGTTGTCCTTAGAAATAAGAAGGAAGGACGAGCAAAGAAAGATAGAGGGACTTAGTTGAAAATATGAAGAACTTATGAGTTTATGTTAAAACCTCACCCCAAGTATATATACTCTCCACCTCTCTAAGCAAGGGAACTTTCCCTTCGTTTCCTTCACTGTTCTATTTACCCAAACCGACTAAAGAGGAGCTGTGGAGCTCAGGAGGACGACCAAGGAGGGCAAGGTAGGTTTGAATCCTCCCTTTTGCTTAAGTTCATGGTTAGAACTCGAATTCAAGGTCAAATTGATGGCTAGCTCACATAGCTCTACCTTTCTAGCCATCTCTTCTCGACTTTCCCTGGAGGTTTCACCTTGGCCGATCTGTGGAAGCTCAAGGACGCCATTAAAAGCTTGGAGTTCGAAGGCTTGGAGCTCAAGGAGCAAGCTTTAGGTGGGTTTTATAACTCTAAACCCATGCTTTGTTATATACATCTTGTCTATGCTTTTAGATGATAGTTCTTCTTCTTCTCTACCTTCCTTTGCTACTTTGCAAGAAAAGCCGTGAGAAATCCTTGCTGTTCTTGAGCTAGGAGATGAAGACGTTATTTCCAAAGTTAATCCATTACTTTTCACTTTACCAAACGGTCCTCACAAATTTCTCTCTCGGTTTGCAAAACCGTGTAGTGAGCAAACGGTCTCAAGACCGTGTAAGCGCAAACGGTCTTGAAGACCATTTAGCCGCGTTGACCAAGCGTGGACCGTATAAGATTTCTGTTCATAATTATGTAGGATAATGACCCACAAAATTCGAGAGGATAACTCCAAAGGAATCGTGAGATATGGCCTTTTTAATCAACAACTTTAATTGAATTTACTCCTGATTTCCAATCTGTTGAAATCGCCCTTTTTGGGAAAACGGTCTCAAGACCGTGTAAGAACGTTGACCAAGCATTGACCGTATGAGATTATTGTTAAAAATAATGTTGATTAACAACTCAACAAATTTGATGGACTAATTCCAAACGAGCTAAGAGTTGAAGGGTGATTACTAGGGCAAACCCTAATTGAAATCAGTACTGAAATCTCAATGAATTGATTAAGTGTTTTTGGGTTGATTAACCCAAACGGTCTCAAGACCATTTGGGGATCCACCAAACGGTCTCAAGACCGTGTGGGGAATCACCCAAGACCATGTGGAGGTCTGGGGTCAAGTATAGTTGACCAATTGAAGGTATAAAGATACCAAATTATATTGCAATTAAGTATTGATATGATAATCAACTCAATAGATCCAACCTTGAAGAATTTTCACTAAACTCCAAAAGTTGGATGGGCAAACGGTCTCAAGACCGTTTGGAACTCATCCAAACGGTCTCAAGACCGTGTGGTGACAACCCAAGACCGTTTGGAGGTCTAGGGTTAAGTTAATTCGATCAATTGAGGGCCCAATTGCAATAGGTTATTGAATTAATCAAAATACTGATTTGAGACTCAATCAAGGTTCAACTCCTATCAAATCACATTAGTTTTTGATGAAATCTTGGGAAAACGGTCTCAAGACCGTGTGGAGTTCATCCACACGATCTCAAGACCGTTTGGGCCAAGTTTGGGCCCAATTGGAGCTCAATTGAAGGGTTCAACCTTGTGTTGATTCACATTGTTGAGTGTTGATGGTTGAACGTTGATGGACCTTAATTGAACCAACTTCAACCCTAATTGGATAACAATTGAGGGTCAATTGAGTGACCAATTGGTTAATCATAACCCTAATTAACTCAATCTATAAGTGGTTACCATGGCTTTGACCATTTGGAGGCTTCAACATTGATAATCATAAACGATTGAAATCATTGAACCATGTTGGAGGACCAAACAGTTTGAGACCAAGTGGACCAAACGGTCTCAAGACCGTTTGAGGTCACACGGTCTCAAGACCGTGTGAGACCACACAGTCTCAAGACCGTTTGAGGTCACACGGTCTCAAGACCGTGTGAGGCCTCACGGTCTCAAGACCGTTTGAGGTCAAACGGTCTCAAGACCATGTGGACTCAAACAATCTCAAGATCGAGAGACATCAAATGGTCTCAAACCGTGTAAGCCCTCTCGGTCTTGAAGTCAAACTTGTTAAACGGTCTACACCCTCACACGGTTTGGGAAAACGACCTTGAAGGTCACACGGTCTTGGAGTCAACTCTAGCAAACAATCAACTCATCCAAACGGACTCAAACCGTTTGGAGGTTGAAGGTTGAAACCGTTTGAGGTTTTCAAAGGTTGATTTCACTTAATCAATTGAAGGTGTAAATGGTTCAATGATGCTCTAATCTAAACCCTAATGATAACCTAGGATATTAAGGGATTAAGTAACTAATGAATTGAACCATGATGGTGATCAATGGATTGAATTACCAAAATACCCTTGAGGGGTTCAATTGAGTAAAACCTTGTTCAAATTAAACCCTAATCACATGATAGTGATGTTTTGGCTTATGTTAGCCCATGAGGACTTAACCCAACCTGACCTAGAGTGGTGTTATCACCATCTACTAGTATGAGGAGATAGAAAGTATCTTAAGAGAGAGAAAGTACCCTTTTAGGGTGGAAACTCAAGTAAAGAA
This sequence comes from Alisma plantago-aquatica, assembly GCA_963693085.1. Classification (NCBI taxonomy): domain Eukaryota; kingdom Viridiplantae; phylum Streptophyta; class Magnoliopsida; order Alismatales; family Alismataceae; genus Alisma; species Alisma plantago-aquatica. The sequence continues at coordinate 1,149,191,876 of OY856412.1, forward strand.
CGTTCAATACACATGAATGTGCATGGTTAGAGTATGATCCACCTATGTGAGATCATGGAAACCCTAATTATGATATATGATGAATCTTAAGCTAATTTGAGAGCATCAATGATGATGTTCCTCATACATGATGATGTTATGAGTTCAATTCACAATATAATGTGAATAGTAAACCCTAATTCAAGGGTAATGACATGTGATGTGAATAGTAAACCCTAATTCAAGGGTAATGACATGTGATGTGAATAGCAAACCCTAATTCAAGGGTAATGACATGTGATGTGAATAGTAAACCCTAATTCAAGGGTAATGACATGTGATGTGAATAGTAAACCCTAATTCAAGGATAATGACATATGATGTGAATAGTAAACCCTAATTCAACGGTAATGACATGTGATGTGAATAGTAAACCCTAAATTCAAAGGTGATGACATGTTATATGAGTATTAAACTCTATTTGATAAGAATCAAAGAACTTAGCTCTTATGACAAGAGTGGAAAGTATAATCATTGTTTTGAATTACCTTTATTAGTTGAATTAACCATGCAGGTTCGGATATGGAGGTGATCATATCCATGTATGGATGATGATACTATATTCATTAAAGGCATATTGATAGCTTTATGAATAAGTAAAGTATCTTGATACCTTGTCAGTGGCATTCTATGATAATAATGGGCTGTGAGAGCCATGAATACCATCAAGGTCATGCTTTAGAGATGACTTGTGATGAGTATAGTGAGAAATGATGATTGATGTGAGTTAGGCTTGTTGCATTTAGTATTCTCCTTTTATAGCTGTTATGCTACTGTTATTGTTTGAAGAACAACGTGTGATGTTAAATGAATACTGAATGTACCTAACTAATCAAGTATAATGTAGAGCCCTGATCATAGACCCATCATTGTCAGAGATCAAATGATGGTGAAACAGGGTTTCCTAAGGGAACTCCTGGATCACATACTATTGAGTATGTGGGGTATATGGATGTGTAGAACCTTACATCCTAGTGTAGGAATTTGATGTAGATATGTAATCTGTCAATCCTTCACTACAATCCCATACCGTATCAGTAGTAGGTAAACATGAAACCTCCTGATGACGAAGAAAACATAGATATCCATATCAGTGGAGATAAACATGAAATCTCCTGATGACGAAGAGAGTACAGAATGCCACTGTAACTCTAAAATAGCGAAGGACCAGTTTACCCTGGTGAGCTATAATAGTAGAGACACAAGATGTCCTACAAGTGATCCTCTTACTGACTGAGGAAGGTGAAGGTCATGAGAATCCGACTCTCTTAATGACCTATGTATGATACGGATGCGACTTCTTAGCGATCAGTTGGAGTATGAGTGGTATGCCTCATCTCCACAGGGCATAATATTGTTTGTAAAACATAATCAACCGCGTAGTATACCTGTTAGAGATAACTACGAGTTAGTTGATTGATAATACACTGTAATAGTGCTTATATTCTTCATGTCTCATAAATGTTGAGCTCTTGTTTATAGCTGCAACTACTATTGAATACTTTGAAAGCTTTACAGCTTAAGATATTCTTTGATGTTATAATAAAGCTTCTGGCGGAGAGTTATAACTCTCGCTGGGACAATTACGTAAAATTATCTCACCCCGTAGACTTCAACTTTTAGGTGGACGTCGAAGACGGAGGAACCGGTCTACAGGTGACCAGTCCCAGCAGCAGCAGCAGCACCAGGAGCAACAGTAAATCTCAGGTGGAGATTTAGCCTGCCATGTGGTGTAGTTAGAGTCAGTCCTATGTGTCCTCTGTACTCTCAGGTCTTGGAGTCTTTTGTTATGAGTTCTTGAGATTTTGTATCTTGATGTATATAATTACTCAAGAAATAATTATCATGAGATGTAAACAGTTTATCTCTTGTTATGAAAGAAGCTTTTAAGGATTCAAGCTCTTATCTCGAAAAGTTTTAATTTCCCGTGATTTTTGTCTTCCGCTGTTTATCGAATCACTTCCGCTAAGTTTAAATCTTGATTATATCATGGTTTGGAGATCAGAGCCCACAATTAGTGGTATCAGAGCTCTAGGTTAGTTGAGTCTACAGAGGCATAGGACTTAGGATGTCGAGTCTATCTTTAGTACTCTTTCCCTATCTAATAGAATCTTCTACTCCTCAGGAGAAGAAGATACATAAGGATGACTGAGCCTCATGATGAGTACGTGGAAGAGAGTAGTGCTACTGCACCTCAAGGCGGTGCAAGGGTTCCAAGAATAGAACAGCCTGCACCAGAGTCACCAAGAGAGCCACCCCAGTTTGACCCAGCCGACATGGGTAACCCAGCTGTACAAACAATGTTCGGGCAGTTCATGACTGCCATGACACACATAACCGACAGGATGCCCATGCCTACACCTAGGGCGCCTGTCCAACCTGAAGGACAAGGTATCGGTAAGACATTTGAATGACTTCGTCGTGTCGGAGCTACCGAGTACTTTGGGACTGCCAACCCCACAGATACTGACCTATGGTTGACAGAGTTGGAGAAGGCTTTCAGGATTCTTATTATCCCGGAAGCTGAGAAGGTTAGACATGCTGTCTATCTTCTCAAAGGCAGTGCTGGTCACTGGTAGAACATGGAAGAGCAGAAGAGACCTGGAGTAGAGTTCTCATGGGAAGAGTTTCTTCGGGAATTTATCAATAGATATTTTCCAAAGACCTTCCTAGATGAGAAGATCTCTCAGTTTGAGAGGTTAAGGCAGGGTATGATGAACATTAGCGAGTATGAAGCTAAGTTCATGGAGTTGCTGCGGTTCTGTCCGCACATGGCTGCCACAGAAGAGGAAAGAATTAGGAGATTCGAGAAGGGTTTGAATGCTGATATATCAACCCCTGTGTCTGCCTTAGAAAATCGAGAGAGATTCTCTACCTTCGTTGAGTCAGTCCGAAGGATAGAGAGATCTGTGGTTGAGAAGAGGCAAACTCAGAAAAGATATCCACAATTCCAGGGTTCCTCATCTAGGGATTCCAAGAAACCTAGATTCTCTGCACCTAACCCTCCACCACCCAGATTGAGTTTTCAAACTCAATGGTCACCAAGCAGAGGTAGAGGACGGAGTCAACCGCCTCAAAGGACACACAGTTCTGAATCAATGTCAGTAACTGGACCACCCAGACCACAACAACAGGAGAGGAGTTGCTACAACTGTGGTAAGGTGGGACACTTGATGAATGATTGTCGTTCTAGGCCTGTCAGTGTGACACAACCTCCGAGACAGAATCAACAAGGATCTCAGAATAGACAACATCAAGGAGCAGCTCGAGGACGTGGACAAGCGTCTCAAGCTGGATCATCAGCACCACCTCAACACCAGGCAACAACGAGGTTCTATGCTATGAACCCACCTGAAGCAGTGGTCAATCCACGGGTAGTGGCAGGTCAGATGAAACTTTTATATTCTGATAAGTCTACATCCTGTGTTGTATCTGTTCTGATTGACCCGGGTGCTACACACTCTTTCATCACTCGAAGAGTGATTCGTAACTGCAATATGACTGTTAGTCATAGGGCAGATAGTTTGTTGTTGGAGACTCCGTTGAGTGGGTCTGCCGTTTTGCAGGAGGTATGCTCTCCCTGCATCCTTTTCTTTTCCGACCATTGCATTCAAGTGGATCTTATACCACTTAATATTCAAGGATTTGATATAATCCTCGGGATGGATACCTTAGAAAGGTATAGAGTTGTCTTGGATTGTGAATCCAAGTTGGCTGTGTTTGCTGATGAAAGCAACACATGGATCTTTCAAGGAGAAAGAAAGATTCTGCCCACCTGTCTTGTGTCAGCTATGGTTGCTGATAAGTTGTTGAGGCAAGGATGTTATGCATTCTTAGCCCATGTGGTAGATGTTACCAAGGAAAGTTCCAATCCTGCTGAAGTTCCCATAGTCAGGGAATTCGAGGATGTGTTTCCTGAAGAACTTTCTGGTATACCACTACCTCGGGAGATTGATTTTGAAATCAATCTGATCCCAGATACGAAACCCATAGCCCAGACTCCGTATAGGATGGCGCCTGCCTAGATGGCAGAACTCAAGAAACAGCTTCAAGAGTTACTTGAGAAGGGTTTTATCCGACCGAGCACTTCACCTTGGGGTGCTCCGGTCTTGTTGGTTAAAAAGAAAGATGGGTCAATGCGGTTGTTCATTGACTACAGACAACTCAATAAAGTAACAATAAAGAATAAGTACCCTCTGCCGAGGATTGATGATCTCTTTGACCGGTTGCGTGGTGCAACCGTCTTTTCCAAGATAGACTTGAGGTCTGGATATCATCAACTTCGTATTAAGGATAGTGACATATCCAAGTCTGCCTTTAGGACAAGGTATGGTAACTATGAGTTCACGGTTATGTCGTTTGGACTAACGAATGCACCAGCTGCATTTATGGAACTCATGAATAGAGTTTTTCGACCTTTCCTTGATCAGTGTGCTGTCGTCTTCATAGATGACATTCTGATCTATAGTAAAGATGCTCAGCAACATGAGCAGCATCTTCGCTAAGCTTTGACCTTGCTAAGAGAACACAAGTTGTATGCTAAGTTTAGCAAGTGTGAGTTCTGGCTGCTGGAGGTATCTTTTCTTGGACATGTGATATCTGCCTCAGGAATTCGTGTTGACCCTACAAAGGTAGAATCTGTTCTACAGTGGGAACAACCGAAGACACCGACGGAGATTCAAAGTTTCTTGGGGTTAGCTGGCTATTATCGAAGGTTCATTAAGAACTTTAGTTCTATAGCCTTACCTTTGACCAAGTTTACCCGGAAAGATGTTCCTTTTTCTTGGAGTGATAAGTGTCAACAGTCTTTCCAGTTGTTGAAGGAGAGGTTGACAAGTGCACCTGTGCTTGTACTACCTGAACAAGGAAAAGGATATGTAGTTTTCTGTGATGCTTCCAAAAATGGACTAGGATGTGTGTTGATGCAGGATAAACAGGTGATTTGTTTTGCTTCCCGACAGCTTAAGAAACACGAGGAGAATTATCCGACACATGATCTGGAGTTAGCTGTCGTGGTTCATGCCTTGAAGATCTGGAGGCATTATCTCTACAGAGAGACATTCCAGATTTTCACAGACCACAAGAACCTTAAGTATATCTTCTCTCAGCATGAGCTTAACATGAGGCAACGTCACTGGATGGTGTTAATCAAGGACTACGACTGTACAATTGATTATCATCCAGGCAAAGCCAATATTGTTGCAGATGCCTTGAGTAGGAAATCAGCAACATCAACCATGAATAGAGCACAACTAAACTCTTTAGTATGCTCTAGGAGAGATATGCTTATTTCTTTAAGGCAAGACAATGTACAGTTGAAGGTGTCATTGTTAGCCGGGTTGTTAGATGAGATGCATATTAAACCTACCTTAAGAGAGCAGATTAAGGAAGCACAACAAGGTGATGATGCAGTTCAGCAGATTAGATCTGAGTATGGAAATGAGAAGCGAGATGGTTTCCATGACTCAGATGATCATGTAGCTTGTTATCATGGAAGGATGATAGTGCCGGATGTGGACAACTTGAGGAAGTTAGTCCTGGAAGAAGCTCATTCTTCCATGTATGCTATGCATCCAGGGAGCACCAAGATGTACCGGAATTTGAAAGATCTGTATTGGTGGCCTAGAATGAAGAAGGATGTTGCAGAATTTGTTCTGAGGTGTCCTGTGTGTCAGCAAGTTAAAGATGAACACCAGAAACCTACAGGAACAATGCAACCTTTACCCATACCACAGTGGAAGTGGGATCATGTGACCATGGACTTTGTTGTTGGCCTACCCAGGACAAGCAAAGGACATGATTCCATTTGGGTAGTTGTTGATAGGTTGACTAAGATAGCGCATTTCTTACCTATGAAAACAACCTATTCTGCTGAAAGGTTATCAGAGTTATATGTTAAAGAGATAGTGCGTTTGCACGGAGTTCCTGTCACAATAGTTTCTGGACGAGGTCCTCAGTTTACAAGTCGTTTTTGGGAACAGTTACACAGAGCCTTAGGCACCAAGCTAAGGTTTAGTACGACCTTTCATCCACAGACTGATGGACAGTCGGAAATGACCATACAAACCTTAGAAGACCTGTTGAGTGCATGTGCTCTCCAGTTTACCGGAAGCTGGGATCTACACCTAAGCTTGATAGAGTTTGCCTATAACAATAGCTATCAGCATAGCATTGATATGGCACCTTATGAAGCCTTGTATGGTAGACGTTGTAGATCACCTTTGTGTTGGTTTGAGACTGGTGAGCGTCAGTTGTTAGGTCCTGATCTTGTGCAGCAGACCACGGAGAAGATTAAAGTAATACAACAAAAGATTAAAACTGCACAGGATAGGTAGAAATCTTATGCTGACAAACGTCGTAGACCCTTAGAGTTCCAGGTTGGAGACAGAGTGTATCTCAAAGTCTCACCTTGGAAAGGAGTCCTTCGTTTTGGAAAGAAAGGGAAGTTAGCTCCTAGATTTATGGGGCCTTATCCAATCATTGAATGGATTGGAAAGGTAGCATATAGACTAGAGCTACCACCAGAGTTACAGAGGTTACATCCTGTGTTCAACATTTCTATGCTAAAGAAATGTCACCCAGACACCGAGTCAGTTCTACAACCTATGGAAGTAGAATTGAATGATGATATATCTTATGAGGAAGGACCAGTGTCAATCCTTGATAATAGAATTAAAAAGTTAAAAAAGAAAGATATAAGTCTTGTGAAAGTCCTATGGAATCACCGTGGTGTTGGAGAAGCCACTTGGGAACTAGAGGATGAGATGAGAAGGAAGTATCCTGCCCTTTTCTCTTAGTATGTTTTATCGATTTCGGGGACGAAATCCTTGTAAGGAGTGGATAATTTGTAACATCCCTGACCTGGGTTATGAGTTAACCCTAGGTTTTTTGCCTAAATATGTAATTAAATCCTTGTGATTAACTTTGGGCATGTAATTAAGTTTCTCAGAAACATATATTTCAGTTTTTGGCTCCTTTTTATATAAAGTTGTAGCATTGTTTTGTATTACAGGGACCTATGTGCAAATTACCCAGTTAGAAGGGTTAACTTGCAATTTTCATATGTTTAGATGTTCCTCTGATGTTGAGACATCATGAGAATGATGATGGTAAGGTTTGAGGGATTTCCCAAGCTTGGGCACCAAGGTGCAGCTGTGGAAGCAATCTGTGTGCTTGAAAACCCTAAATTGGAGTAAAGTGCAATTTACCCAATTTGAGGGGTGCAACTTGTAATTTACATAATCAAAAGTATCTATTAAGACTCTTGTTATCATTTAGAGAAGAAATGATGAAGAGGTCACTTTAATTGAATAATCATATAATGAAAAACACCTTTGTGATTGAATAATCAAGGTGTATGTGTTATAGCCTTTTATGTGTATGCTTAAGTTATAGGTTGATCTTCTTTGCCTTTATTTCTTGACCTTAAAAGAAGGTTGTCCTTATAAATAAGAAGGAAGGACGAGCAAAGAAAGATATAGGGACTTAGTTGAAAATATGAAGAACTTATGAGTTTATGTTAAAACCTCACCCCAAGTATATATACTCTCCACCTCTTTAAGCAAGGGAACTTTCCCTTCATTTCCTTCACTGTTCTATTTACCCAAACTGACTAAAGAGGAGCTGTGGAGCTCAGGAGGACGACCAAGGAGGGCAAGGTAGGTTTGAATCCTCCCTTTTGCTTAAGTTCATGGTTAGAACTCGAATTCAAGGTCAAATTGATGGCTAGCTCACATAGCTCTACCTTTCTAGCCATCTCTTCTCGACTTTCCCTGGAGGTTTCACCTTGTCCGATCTATGGAAGCTCAAGGACTCCATTAAAATCTTGGAGCTCGAAGGCTTGGAGCTCAAGGATCAAGCTTTAGGCGGGTTTTATAACTCTAAACCCATGCTTTGTTATATACATCTTGTCTATGCTTTTAGATGATAGTTCTTCTTCTTCTCTACCTTCCTTTGCTACTTTGCAAGCAAATCCGTGAGAAATCCTTGCTGTTCTTGAGCTAGGAGATTAAGACGTTATTTCCAAAGTTAATCCATTACTTTTCACTTTACCAAACGGTCCTCACAAATTGCTCTCTCGGTTTGCAAAACCGTGTAGTGAGCAAACGGTCTCATGACCGTGTAAGGGAAAACGGTCTTCAAGACTTTTTATCCGCGTTGACCAAGCATGGACCGTATAAGATTTCTGTTCATAATTATGTAGGCTAATCACCCACAAAATTTGAGAGGATAACTCCTAAGGAATCGTGAGATATGGCCTTTTTAATCAACAACTTTAATTGAATTTACTCCTGATTTCCAATCTGTTGAAATCGCCCTTTTTGGGTAAACGGTCTCAAGACCGTGTAAGAACGTTGACCAAGCGTTGACCATATGCGATTATTGTTAAAATTAATGTTGATTAGCAACTCACCAAATTTGATGGACTAATTCTAAACGAGCTAAGAGTTGAAGGGTGATTACTAGGGCAAACCCTAATTGAAATCAGTACTGAAATCTCAATGAATTGATTAAGTGTTTTTGGGTTGATAAACCCAAACGGTCTCAAGACCATTTGGGGATCCACCAAACAGTCTCAAGACCGTGTGGGGAATCACCCAAGACCGTGTGGAGGTCTGGGGTCAAGTATAGTTGACCAATTGAAGGTATAAAGATACCACATTATATTGCAATTAAGTATTGATATGCTAATCAACTCAATAGATCCAACCTTGAAGAATTTTCACTAAAATCCAAAAGTTGGATGGGCAAACGGTCTCAAGACCATTTGGAACTCATCCAAATGGTTTCAAGACCGTGTGGTGACAACCCAAGACCGTTTGGAGGTCTAGGGTTAAGTTAATTCGATCAATTGAGGGCCCAATTGCAATAGGTTATTGAATTAATCAAAATACTTATTTGAGACTCAATCAAGGTTCAACTCCTATCAAATCACATTAGTTTTTGATGAAATCTTGGGAAAACGGTCTCAAGACCGTGTGGAGTTCATCCACACGATGTCAAGACCGTTTGGGCCAAGTTTGGGCCCAATTGGAGCTCAATTGAAGGGTTCAACCTTGTGTTGATTCACATTGTTGAGTGTTGATGGTTGAACGTTGATGGACCTTAATTGAACCAACTTCAACCCTAATTGGATAACAATTGAGGGTCAATTGAGTGACCAATTGGTTAATCATAACCCTAATTAACTCAATCTATAAGTCGTTACCATGGCTTTTACCATTTGGAGGCTTCAACATTGATAATCATAAACGATTGAAATCATTGAACCATGTTGGAGGACCAAACGGTTTGAGACCAAGTGGACCAAACGGTCTCAAGACCGTTTGAGGTCACACGGTCTCAAGACCGTGTGAGACCACACGGTCTCAAGACCGTTTGAGGTCACACGGTCTCAAGACCGTGTGAGGCCTCACGGTCTCAAGACCGTTTGAGGTCAAACGGTCTCAAGACCATGTGGACTCAAACGATCTCAAGATCGAGAGACATCAAACGGTCTCAAACCGTGTAAGCCCTCTCGGTCATGAAGTAAACTTGTTAAACGGTCTACACCCTCACACAGTTTGGGCAAATGACCTTGAAGGTCACACGGTCTTGGAGTCAACTCTAGCAAACGGTCAACTCATCCAAACGGTCTCAAACCATTTGGAGGTTGAAGGTTGAAACCGTTTGAGGTTTTCAAAGGTTGATTTCACTTAATCAATTGAAGGTGTAAATGGTTCAATGATGCTCTAATCTAAACCCTAATGATAACCTAGGGTATTAAGGGATTAAGTAACTAATGAATTGAACCATGATGGTGATCAATGGGGTGAATTACCAAAATACCCTTGAGGGGTTCAATTGAGTAAAACCTTGTTCAAATTAAACCCTAATCACATGATAGTGATGTTTTGGCTTATGTTAGCCCATGAGGACTTAACCCAACCTGACCTAGAGTGGTGTTATCACCATCTACTAGTATGAGGAGAGAGAAAGTATCTTAAGAGAGAGAAAGTACCCTTTTAGGGTGGAAACTCAAGTAAAGAACCTTCAATACACATGAATGTGCATGGTTAGAGTATGATCCACCTATGTGAGATCATGGAAACCCTAATTATGATATATGATGAATCTTAAGCTAATTTGAGAGCATCAATGATGATGTTCCTCATACATGATGATGTTATGAGTTCAATTCACAATATAATGTGAATAGTAAACCCTAATTCAAGGGTAATGACATGTGATGTGAATAGTAAACCCTAATTCAAGGGTAATGACATGTGATGTGAATAGTAAACCCTAATTCAAGGGTAATGACATGTGATGTGAATAGTAAACCCTAATTCAAGGGTAATGACATGTGATGTGAATAGTAAACCCTAATTCAAGGATAATGACATATGATGTGAATAGTAAACCCTAATTCAAGAGTAATGACATGTGATGTGAATAGTAAACCCTAAATTCAAAGGTGATGACATGTTATATGAGTATTAAACTCTATTTGATAAGAATCAAAGAACTTAGCTCTTATGACAAGAGTGGAAAGTATAATCATTGTTTTGAATTACCTTTATTAGTTGAATTAACCATGCAGGTTCGGATATGGAGGTGATCATATCCAGGTATGGATGATGATACTATATTCATTAAAGGCATATTGATAGCTTTATGAATAAGTAAAGTATCTTGATACCTTGTCAGTGGCATTCTATGATAATAATGGGCTGTGAGAGCCATGAATACCATCAAGGTCATGCTTTAGAGATGACTTGTGATGAGTATAATGAGAAATGATGATTGATGTGAGTTAGGCTTGTTACATTTAGTATTCTCCTTTTATAGCTGTTATGCTACTGTTATTGTTTGAAGAACAATGTGTGATGTTAAATGAATACTGAATGTACCTAACTAATCAAGTATAATGTAGAGCCCAGATCATAGACCCATCATTATCAGAGATCAAATGATGGTGAAACAGGGTTTCCTAAGGGAACTCCTGGATCACATACTATTGAGTATGTGGGGTATATGGATGTGTAGAACCTTACATCCTAGTGTAGGAATTTGATGTAGATATGTAATCCGTCAATCCTTCACTACAATCCCATACCGTATCAGTAGTAGGTAAACATGAAACCTCCTGATGACGAAGAAAACATAGATATCCGTATCAGTGGAGATAAACATGAAATCTCCTGATGACGAAGAGAGTACAGAATGCCACTGTAACTCTAAAATAGCGAAGGACCAGTTTACCCTGGTGAGCTATAATAGTAGAGACACAAGATGTCCTACAAGTGATCCTCTTACTGACTAAGGAAGGTGAAGGTCATGAGAATCCGGCTCTCTTAATGATCTATGTATGATATTGATGCGACTTCTTAGCGATCAGTTGGAGTATGAGTGGTATGCCTCATCTCCACATGGCATAATATTGTTTGTAAAACATAATCAACCGCGTAGTATACCTGTTAGAGATAACTACGAGTTAGTTGATTGATAATACACTGTAATAGTGCTTATATTCTTCATGTCTCATAAATGTTGAGCTCTTGTTTATAGCTGCAACTGCTATTGAATACTTTGAAAGCTTTACTGCTTAAGATATTCTTTGATGTTATAATAAAGCTTCTGGCGGAGATTTATAACTCTCGCTGGGACAATTACGTAAAATTGTCTCACCCCGTAGACTTCAACTTTTAGGTGGACGTCGAAGACGGAGGAACTGGTCTACAGGTGACCAGTCCCAGCAGCAGCAGCAGCACCAGGAGCAGCAGTAAATCTTAGGTGGAGATTTAGCCTGCCATGTGGTGTAGTTAGAGTCAGTCCTATGTGTCCTCTGTACTCTCAGGTCTTGGAGTCTTTTGTTATGAGTTCTTGAGATTTTGTATCTTGATGTATATAATTACTCAAGAAGTAATTATCATGAGATGTAAACAGTTAATCTCTTGTTATGAAAGAAGCTTTTAAGGATTCAAGCTCTTGTCTCGAAAAGTTTTAATTTCCCGTGATTTTTGTCTTCCGGTGTTTATTGAATCACTTCCGCTAAGTTTAAATCGTGATTATATCGTGGTTTGGAGATCAGAGCCCACAATAACCACATCATCATATCATGTTTTAGGGTGTATCCCTTAATACCATAACGTGTATCCATCTCGGGTTAGCTATCACTTAGTTCTTACCATCTCAAGTTAACATCATATTGTGTATGGGCTAGATACTTGACCTCATATCGGGCATATGGGTATATTTGGTTCCATATCATGCACAAGGTGTGCACCATATCGTGCATATAGTATATGTCTCATCATGGTATCATTTTAGTAGCCATATCGAGTTCCCATATTGGGTTGGTATATTAGGTTGACATATTGGGTAACATATCGGGTTGCCATGTTGGGTAGACTATTAGGCTCATATCCTTTTATGCTTTCAAGGATCGACTCTATCATATATTTGCACAACAAGCTAGATATTTGGTTGAATACTTTCACAACAATCCATTACATAAAGGATAGGGATATATCGAGTTTCAATCTATCATCTAGGGTTTTGACTCTATATGAGTTAGAGTGTTCAATTGGCACTATATCATGAATGAGGTATAATGTTAACCTTATATCATGTACATGGTGTAAGTAGGTACCTCTGATATCATTCATAAGACATGCCTTACATCGTTCATGAGGTATCACCCATCTCCATATCGGGTTAACCTTCATCTTGGGTTCCATATCGGGTTTAAGGTACTTCAATCTATGTCGGGTTGTACCATAGTGATGTCACCATCATATACCTCTATACTATTATCCTTACTTCTCTAAGACTTGGATAACAGTCCTAACATATGTTTGGAACTCAAAGTAACATCAATTAATCATAAGAACTCGAAATTGAAAGTAGTTCAACAAGTTCAACAATATTGAAAATGAATAATAACATAGTTGGGTTCAAGTTATATAACCCTCCTCTAAAGCAACTTCAAAGCTTCAAAATCCAACTCTTCACATTTACCAAAGTTGAAGATGAGATTATCCAAGTACAAGGCTTGATTGCCTTAGCACTTGCACAATATCTTCACTCCTTGTGGCTGATATCACCTTGCTAGGTTGATATCACCTTTCTTGGCCGATATCCTTTCTCTTTGGACGATACCAAGCTCTAAAACTTGACACTAATCTCTCATGCACGAAACTAGGGTAGTATGCATGATATCTAAGGGAAAGAAGGTAAAAAGATCTGAAAATTCTACTAATAGGTGAAGAGAAGGGTATTTATACTTGTGGTTTATGAAAAAGAATGTAAGAGGTATCATACCTTAAGCTACTAAGTGCCACATGGACATGAATGGATTGACATATATATTTTCATGTATCCCATCTTTATCTTGCCATACAAAAATAAAACTTAAGATTAATTCAAAGGATAAGGGTCGTCCCTTTATTTATCTTCTAGGGCAAGTTACTTCCATTCACATTATTATTATATTCAACACAGCCTTTTCCAATGAAAAGTTGTAAACCAATACATATGACTTCCTTGAGTGTCTATCCCATCAAATCCAAGAGTCAAAAAACTGATAGGAGACTTATTCTATGGCTCCATGGCCGATAGGGACTCCTATATTCAAGTTTTCAACTTGAAATAGCTCATATAAAGCTTTCAACTATACATCTTCCTTGGTCTTTCCATCACCAAGAGTGCTACCACTCTAGGATGATTCAAACATAGTGTATACTTCTTTCTCTCTCCTCTAGATGATATTAGGAAGGAGTAAAGACACTCTAGAAGTAGTAATTTACACATCAACCTTACATTTTAGATAATTTACAATTTGTACCATAATTGATGCATACATCACTTAACATTATTCAAACAAGTTCTTACTTAGATTTTAGGTTTTTCACAAGCCACCACTTAGAATCATTCTCTCTCTTATGATGTTAGAACACTTAGGGTAGATTCAACATATGACATTTTACAATATAACCCCTCATCTTGGGTAAATTGCTCTTTACACTCAGATTATCATATAATGCACAAATAGTTTGCAAATAAGCTCAATCTTTAAAATAAACTTCACAAAGAGTCTTAATTACTTTTCAAATGGTTAGAACAATTTTTTAAGTAACTTAATTAAGCAAAACTTCAAGGGTTAATCCATAACCCAGGTCATGGATGTTATAGTGATTCAGCAGATCAGGCCAGAGTATGGTAGTGAGAAATGGGACGGTTTCCATGAGTCAGAGGATTAGGTACTCTATTACCATGGTAGGATGGTAGTCCCTGATGCCAATAAATTAAGAAAGATAGTTATGGAGGAATCTCATTCATCTATATATGTAATGCATCCAGGGAGTACTAAAATGTATCATAACTTAAAAGATATGTATTGGTGACCTAATTTGAAGAAGGATGTAGATGAATTTGTTATGCGGTGTCTAGTGTGTCAGCAAGTTAAAGCAGAGCACCAGAAGCCTGCAGGAACATTGCGACCCTTGCCTATACCACAGTGGAAATGGGATCACGTGACAATGGACTTTGTATTTGGTCTACCCACAATAGCCAAAAGTCATGATTCCATTTGGGTGATAGTTGATAGGTTGACTATGTCAACAAATTTTCTTCCTGTTAAAACAACCTATACTAATAAAAAACTTGCACAGATCTACATAGATGAGATAGTGCGGTTACACAATGTTCCAGCTATAATTGTGTCTGATAGAGGTCCCCAATTTACAAGTCATTTTAGGGAACGACTACATAAAGCCTTAGGTACATAGTCAAAGCTTAGCACAACTTTTCACCCTCAGACAGATGGACAATCTAAAAGGACTATATAGACTTTGGAGGACTTGATTAGGGCATGTATTCTTCAGTTTGTAGGAAGTTGGGACTTACACTTGAGCTTAATAGAGTTTGCCTACAACAATAGTTATCAGACTAGTATTGATATGGAACCATATGAAGCATTATATGGTAGATATTGTAGATATTTGTTATGCTGGTATGAGACAGGAGAATACCAACTTCTGGGTCCTAAATCAGTGCAATAGACAACTGAAAAGATTAAAGTAATACAACAACCGTTGAAAGCTGCATAGGATAGACAAAAGTCATATGCTGATAAACGTTGTAGACATCTAGAATTACAAGTTGAGATAGAGTGTATCTCAAGGTCTCTCCTTAGAATAGTGATCTCATATTTGGGAAGAAGGGTAAGTTAGCTCCTAGATTTATGGAACCTTACCCAGTAACAACATGGATTGGAAAAGTAGCCTATAGATTGGAGTTGCCACCTGAACTACATAGACTACATCCAGTGTTTCATATATCTATACTAAGAAAGTATCATCCTAATACAGAGTTGGTGTTGTTGCAACCTGTAGAGGTAGAATTGAATGAAGATATATCTTATGTGGAAGGTCCAATGATGATTCTTGATAGAAGAATCAAGAAGTTGGAAAAGAAAGACATAGTTCTTGTGAAAGTTCTCTGGCATCACTGTGATGTTGAAGAAGCCACATGGGATCTAGAGGAAGAAATGACGAGGAAGTACCCTTCTCTTTTCTCTTGAGATTTTGGGACAAAATCCCTATTAGGGGTTGATAATTGTAACATCCCTGACCTGGGTTATGCCATAAACCTGGAAGTTTTTCTTAAGTAAATTATTCATAAACTTGTTTCTCTTTTGAAAAAGTAATTTAGACTCTCCTTGAGCTTATCTGCAAGCTGTTCGTACATTATATGATAGTTTGGGTGTAATATGCAATTCACCCAAGATGAGGGGTTATATTATAATATGTCACATTTTGAACATGCTTCAAGTTCTTTAGAATCATAAGAGAGAGTGTTATGCTAAGAGGTGGCTTGTGGAAAGACTAAGTTCCAAGTTAGAGCTTGTTTGAATAATGCGTGTGCCTTGTGTACTAGTTTTGGTACAATTTGCAATTTACCCAAAATGTAGGGTTGATATGAAAATTACCACCTCTAGAGTGTCCCTACTCTCTCTTAGAAACATCTAGAGGAGATAGAAAGAAGAGGCACCATGCTTGAATCATATTTGAGTGATTGTATTCTTGGTGATGAAAAGACCAAGAAACGTTGTATAGTTGAAACCCTAAATGAGTTGTATCGAGTTGTAGAGCTTATATGGGAGTGCCTATCAGCCAAAGAGCCATAGAGGAGGTCCCATATCATTTTTTCAACTCTTGGACTTTGCCATGACGAGTTAAGCACCTCAAGGAGGTGATGGATATGAACTTACAACTTTCCTTAGAAAAAGTGTATTGGTTTGTGAATAAAGTGATGTTGAGTTGAAATATCTTGCACAACAAGATAACTAAGGGCCAAAATCTTATCCCTAGATTATCCTCAAGATTTTTTCATGTCAAGATAAATATGCGTGCATGCATGGACATGTTTCAACCATGTAGGGACACATGGCACCTAGTAGTATAAGGTGATGACACCTCTTATACACACTCTCTCATGAACCTCAATTATATAAACCACTCCTTTCACCTACTAGTGAAAATATTCGAACCCTACAACCCTCTTTCTCTTATATATCATGCATAGTATTGAGGAGAAAGGAGGAGCTCGAGCCTTAAGCTTAAGGTGAAGCCATGGTCATCTTCAACCTTGGTTGAAGCATGAATGTAACATGCCTGACCTGGGTTTAGGGATAACCGTATTTGTTTGGCTTAAATAAGTTTCTTAGAACTTTAACATAATTCTCTAAAGTATTTTTTTATCCAGTAACCAACTTATGTTTCAAGTTTGATCTTGTTTAAATGACGTTTGAGCACTGTTTTCTTATTTTGGACTAAAATGCAATTTATCCAAAATAAGGGATTATATTGCAATATGTCACATGTTGAATGTACCTCATATGTTTTAGCATCATAAGAGAGAGAATTCTGCTGAGTGGTTGCATGTGAAAAGCCTAAATGCCAAGTTTGAACTTGTTTGAATAATGATAGTGCCTTGTGTACCAATTTTGGTATAAGTCATAATTTGCCCAAAATGTAGGGTTGATATGAAAATTACCACCTCTAGAGTGTCCCCACTTCCTCCTAGTATCATATAGAGGAGATAGAAATAAGGAGACACCATGTTTTAATCATATTTGAGTGATAGTATTCTTGGTGATGAAAAGACCAAGAAAGGGTTGAATGTGAAACCCTAACTTGAGTTGTATCGAGTTGTAGAGTTCTTATGAGAGTGCCTACCAGCAAAGGAGCCATAGGGGGAGTCTCATATAGGTTTGTGAACTATTATCCTAGTCCACGACGGGAAAAGCACCTCAAGGAGGTGAAGTGTATCGGTTTACAAATTCCTTGGAAAAGTTGTATCAGGTTGTGTATAAAGTGGTGATTGGGTTGAGATATCTTATCCAAAAAAGATAAGTGATGGCCGAAATATCATCTCTAGATTATCCTCTAATATTTTGCATGCCAAGATAAATGTAAGTTCATGCAAGTACACGTGTCAACCATGCATGGACATGTGTCACCTAGTAGCTTTAAAATGATGACACCTCATATACACTCTCATGAGATTCAACTACATATACCATTCCTTTCACCATGAGGCAACGTCGCTGGATGGAGTTAATCAAGGACTACGACTGTACAATTGATTACCATCCAGGTAAGTCCAATGTTGTTGCAGATGCCTTGAGTAGGAAATCAGCAACATCAACCATGAATAGAGCACAACTAAACTCTTTAGTATGCTCTAGGAGAGATATGCTTATCTCTTTAAGGCAAGACAATGTACAGTTGAAGGTGTCATTGCTAGCCGGTTTGTTAGCTGAGATGCATATTAAACCTACCCTAAGAGAGAAGATTAAAGAAGCACAGCTAGGTGATGCTGCAGTTCAACATATAAGATCTGAGTATGGGAATGAGAAGCAAGATGGGTGTCATGACTCAAAAGATCAAGTAGCTTGTTATAATGGAAGAATGATAGTGCCGGATGTGGACAACTTAAGGAAGTTAGTCCTGGAAGAAGCCCATTCTTCCATGTATTCTATGCATCCAGGGAGCACCAAGATGTATCGGAATTTGAAGGATCTGTATTGGTGGCCTGGGATGAAGAAGGACGTTGCAGAGTTTGTTCTGAGGTGTCCTGTGTGTCAGCAAGTTAAAGCTGAACACCAGAAGCCTGCAGGAACAATGCAACCTTTACCCATATCACAGTGGAAGTGGGACCATGTGACCATGGACTTTGTTGTTGGCCTACCCAGGACAAGCAAAGGACATGATTCCATTTGGGTAATTGTTGATAGGTTGACTAAGACAGCACATTTCTTACCTGTCAAAACAACCTATTATGCTGAAAGGTTATCAAAGTTGTATGTTCAAGAGATAGTGCGTTTGCACGGAGTTCCTGTCACAATAGTTTCTGACAGAGGTCCTCAGTTTACCAGTCGTTTTTGGGAATAGTTACACAGAGCCTTAGGCACTAAGCTGAGGTTTAGTACGGCCTTTCATCCACAGACTGATGGACAGTCGGAAAGGACCATACAAACCATAGAAGACCTGTTGCGAGCATGTGTTCTCCAGTTCACCGGAAGTTGGGATCTACACCTAAGCTTGATAGAGTTTGCCTATAACAATAGCTATCAGCATAGTATTGATATGGCACCTTATGAAGCCTTATATGGTAGACGTTGTAGATCACCCTTGTGTTGGTTTGAGACTGGTGAGCACCAGTTGTTAGGTCCTGACCTGGTGCAGCAAACCACAGAAAAGATTAAAGTTATACAACATAAGATTAAGACTGCTCAGGATAGGCAGAAATCTTATGCTGACAAACGTCGTAGACCCTTAGAGTTCCAGGTTGGAGACAGAGTGTATCTTAAGGTCTCACCTTGGAAAGGGGTCCTTCGTTTTGGAAGGAAGGGGAAGTTAGCTCCTAGATATATGGGGCCTCATCCAATCATTGAACGGATTGGAAAGGTAGCATATAAACTAGAGCTTCCCCCAGAATTACAGAGGTTACATCCTGTGTTTCACATTTCTATGTTGAAGAAATGTCACCCAGACACCGAGTCAGTTCTACAACCTATGGAGGTAGAATTGAATGATGACATATCCTATGAGGAGGGACCAGTGTCAATCCTTGATAAACGAATTAAAAAGTTAAAGAAGAAAGATATAAGTCTTGTGAAAGTCCTCTGGAACCATCGTGGTATTGAAGAAGCCACTTGGGAGTTAGAGGATGAGATGAGAAGGAAGTATCCTGCCCTTTTCTCTTAGTATGTTTTATCGATTTCGGGGACGAAATCCTTGTAAGGGGTGGATAATTTGTAACATCCCTGACCTGGGTTATGAGTTAACCCTAGGTGTTTTGCCTAAATATGTAATTAAATCTTTGTGATTAACTCTGAGCATGTAATTAAGTTTCTCAGAAACGTATATTTCAGTATTTGCTCCTTTTTATTTAAAGTTGTAGCATTGTTTTGATATACAGGGACCTATGTGCAATTTACCCAGTTAAAAGGGTTAGCTTGCAATTTGCACATGATGAGATGTTCCTCTGATGTTGAGACATCATGAGAATCTATTTGGCAAAGTTTGAGGGATTTCCCAAGCTAGAGCACCAAGGTGCAGCTGTGGAAGCAATCCCGGTGCTTAAAACCCTAATTTGGGGTAAAATGCAATTTACCCAAATTAAGGGATGCAATTGTGAAATATGTCATCAAATGTATCTTTTTAGACTCTTGCCATCATTAAGAGAAGAAATGATGAGGAAGTCACCTCAATTGAATTATCAAGTTATGAGATATGCCTTGTGATTGAATAATCAGGGTATATGTGCAATATCCCTTTAAGTATGAACTTTATTATTAGATTGTTCTTCCTTGCCTTCTTTTCTATAACTTAAGATAAGGTTTGTCCTTAGAATAAAGAGGAAGGGACGAGCAAGTAATAAAGGAAGGACTTAGTTGGAATAAAGGGAAACTTATGAACTAACGTTGAAAATCCTACCCCATGTATATAAGCTCTCCTTCCCTTAGTTGCAAGGGAACTCACCTTCGTTCCCTTACTGTTTCATTTCACCAAAGACGACCAAGGACTGCCTTGGAGCTAAGGAGGACGACCAAGGGGTGCAAGGTAGGTCTAAACCCCTCTTCTTGCCTAATTCCATGGTTAGAACTCGAATTCAAGGTCATCTTCATGGCTAACTCTTGAAACCCTACCTTTCTAGCCATTTCTTTTCATCCTTCCTTGGAGTTTTCACCTTGGCCAACCTGTGGGAACTCAAGGACGCCATTAGAGCTTGGAGCTTGAAAGCTTGGAGCTCAAGAAGCAAGCTTTAGGCGGGTTTTATAACTCTAAACCTATGCTTTACTATATGCATCTTTATATGCGTTTTGATGATAGCTCTTAGTGTTTCCCTACTTTTCCCTGCTATTTTGCAAGAAAACCCGTGGAATATCTGTACTGTTCTTGAGCTAGAAGATGAAGGCGTGATTTCCAAGAAAAAACCCACCGCTTTTCTTTTCCTTAAACGGTCCTAACAGTTGCTCTCTCGGACTCAAGACCGTGAGGTGAGCAAACGGTCTCGAGACCGCGACAGGGCAAACGGTCTCAAGACCGTTTGTCCCCGTTGACCGAGCGTGGACCGTATAAGAAATCTGTTCCTAATTATATATTCTAATTACCCTCAAAATTTGGGAGACTAACTCAAAAGGAATCGGGAGATATGACCTTTTTAAGTCACAACTTTAAATGAATTAATTGCTGATTTTCAAACGGTCTGGAATTGCCTTTTTGGGAAAACGGTCTCAAGACCGTGTAAGGTCGTTGACTAAGCGTTGAACGTATGATATTACTGTTCAAAATTATGTTAATTAACAACTCACCAAGTTTGATGGTCTAATTCCAAACGGGCTAAGAGTTGAAGGGTGAATACTAGGACTAACCCTAGATAAAATCAGTACTGAAATTATGGTGACCTAATTAGGGTTTTTAGGGTTGATTGACCTAAACGGTCTCAAGACCGTTTGGGGGTCACCAAACGGTCTCAAGACCGCGAGGGCAATCAACCAAGACCGTTTGAAGGTCTGGGGTCAAGGATAGTTGACCAATTGAAGGTACTTTTACACCAAATTACATTGCAATTAAATATTGACATGATCATCAACTCAATGGGTCAGACCTTGATGAATTTGCACTAGAATCCAAAAATTGGATGGGCAAACGGTCTCAAGACCGTTTGGAACTCATCCAAACGGTCTCAAGACCGAGAGGACAATCACCCAAGACCGTTTGAAGGTCTAGGGTTGAGTAATTTGACCAATTGAGGACCCAATTGCAAATAAGTTATCAATTTAATCAAAAATTCTGTTTTGTGGTTCAATCATGGTTCAACCCCTATCAAATCACCTTAGACTTTGATGCAATCTTGGGAAAACGGTCTCCATACCATGTGGGGTCCACCCACATGACCTCAAGACCGTTTGGGCCAAGTTTGGGCCCAATTGGAGCTCAATTGAAGGGTTCAACCTTGTGTTGATGCACACTGTTGAGTGTTGATGGGTGAACATTGATAGACCCTAATTGAATCGATTTTAACCATTATGGGTCAATTGAATGACCAAGTGATCAAGCATAATCTTAATTGACTAAATCCATAAGTGCTCAACATAGCTTTGACCATTTGAGGGCTTCAATATGGGTTGACATTATCGGTTGCATCTTTGAGCCTTGTTGAAGGACCAAGCGGCTGAGACCATGAGAGCCTCGCGGTCTCAAGACCGTGAGAGGGCTCGCGGTCTCAAGACCGTGAGGGGGCTCACGGTCTCAAGACCGAGAGGAGGCTCGCGGTCTCAAGACCGCGAAGGGCCTCGCGGTCCTGAGGTCAAAGAAGGGCAAACGGTCTTCATGACCCTCGCGGTCTCAACTCAAATTGGTCTTCGCGGTCTCAACATTAGCTTGAACCAATGGAAGGCTTCGCGGTCTTGAACCCTTGAAGAGGCTCGCGGTCTTGAAGCCTAACGGGGCTCGCGGTCTTGGAGTTAGAAAGAGGCTCGCGGTCTTGGAGGGTCAAAGTGGGCAAACAGTCAACACTTTCAACCAATCTCAACCCAATTGATGATTAATGATTGAAATCAATCAATGTGATTCAAGGTTGACCTCATTCAATCATTTGATGATGTAAATGGTTCAATGTTGCCCAAATCAAACCCTAATGATAATCTAGGATAGTAAGGGGTTATTTGACTAAGGTTTTTGACCATGATGGTGATCATTGGGGTGAATTACCAAAATACCCCTAAAGGGTCAATTAAGTTATACCTTGCTCAATTCAAACCCTAATTACATGAGAATGATGATTTTAGTCATAATGACTCTATCCAACTTGATCTAGTCTAATGTTATCATCAACCATTAGTATGATGAAAGAGAAAGTACTTCTAGAGAGAGAAAGTACCCTAGAGAGAGAAAGTAACTCTAAATCACATGATGATGATGTTTTTGGCTATGTTAGCCTATGATGACTCAATCCAACCTGTTTTAGAGTGATGTTGACATCACCTAACATTATGATGAGAGAGAAAGTACTTATAGAGAGAGAAAGTACTTCTAGAAAGAGAAAGTACCCTTTTTAAGTGGAAACTCGAGTAAAGTATCTCCAATGCACATAAATGAGCATAATTAGGGTATGATCCAACTGTGTGAGATCATAGAAACCCTAATTATGATAAATGATGAACCTTTAACTAATCCAAGAGTATCGATAAAGATGTTACTCATACATGATGATGTTATGAGTTTAATTCACCTTGATGTGAATAGTAAACCCTAATTCAAGGGTGATGACATGTAATGTGAATAGTAGACCCTAATTCAAGGGTAATGGCATG
The DNA here is from genome assembly GCA_963693085.1 of Alisma plantago-aquatica. NCBI lineage: Eukaryota > Viridiplantae > Streptophyta > Magnoliopsida > Alismatales > Alismataceae > Alisma > Alisma plantago-aquatica. The sequence continues at coordinate 1,149,214,785 of OY856412.1, forward strand.
CTTTTGAGCAATAAACTCTATTTGAATTGAATTAGAGAATTAACTCTTATGAAAAGAGTAGGAAGTACATTCCTTATTGTTGCATTACCTTTATCAGATGTATTAACCATGCAGGTTCTGATATGAAGGTAATCATATCCAGGTATGGATATTGATGTTATATTCATTAAAGGCATGTTGTTAGCCTTATGAATAAGTAAAGTAATCTGATGCCTTGCCAGTGGCATCCTATGCTGATAATGGGCTATGAGAGCCATGAATACCATCAAGGTCATGCCTTAGAGATGACTTGTGATGAGGATAATGAGAAATGATGATTGATATGAGTTAGGCCTGTTACATTTAGTATTCTTCTTTTATAGCTGCTATGCTACTGTTATTGTTTGAAGAACAATATATGCTGCTAAAGAATACTGAATGTACCTAACTAATCAAGTATAATGTAGAGCCCTGATCATAGATCCATCATTGTCAGAAATTAAGTGATGGTGAAACAGGTTTTCCTCAGGAAACTCCTGGAGCACATACTTTTGAGTATGTGGGGTACATGGATGTGTAGAACCTTACATCCCAGTGTAGGAAAGTGATGTAGATGTGGAATCCATCCATCCTTCACTATAGTTCCATACCGTATCAGTGGTAGGTAAACATGAAACCTCCTGATGACGAAGAAAGCACAGATATCCGTATCAGTGGTAGGTAAATATGAAACCTCCTGATGACGAAGAGAGTACAGAATGCCACTGTGACTCTAGAATAGCGAAGGACCAGTTTACCCTGGTGAGCTATAGTAGTAGAGACACGAGATGTCCTACAAGTGATCCTCTTACTGACTGAGGAAGGTGAAGGTCATGAGAATCCGGCTCTCTTAATGACCTATGTATGATAATGATGCGGCTTCTCAGCGATCAGTTGTTGTATGAGTGGTAAGCCTCATCTCCACAGGGCATAATGTTGTTTGTAAAACATAATCAACCATATAGTATAACTTGTTAGAGATAACTCCAAGTTAGTTGATTGATGTTACATTGCAATAGTGTTTATATTCTCCATATCTCCTAAATGGTTGAGATCTTGTTATACCTGCAACTGTTACAGAATGCTTTGAAGGCTTTACTATTTAAAATATTCTTTGATGTTATAATAAAGCTTCTGGCGAAGAGTTATAACTCTCGCTGGGACAATTATGTATGATTGTCTCACCCCGTAGGCTTCAACTTTTTAGGTGGACGTCGGAGACGAAGGAACCAGCCTACAGGTGATCAGTCTCAGCAGCAGCATCAGGGGCAGCAGTAATCTCAGGTGGAGATTGTCCTGCCCTATGGTGTAGTTAGAGTCAGTCCTATGTGTCCTCTGTACTCTCAGGTCTTGGAGTCTTTTTGTATAAGTGATCTTGAGATTTTGTATCCTGATGTATATAATGACTCAAGAAGTAATTATCCTGAGATGTAAATAGTTACCTCTCTTTATGAAAGGAGTTTTTATGGATACAAGTTCTTATCTCGAAAAGTTTTAATTTCCCGTGATTTTTGTCTTCCGCTGATTACCGATTCGCTTCCGCTAAGTTTTAATCGTGTTTATGTCATGGTTTGGAGATCAGAGCCCACAAGTAGTGGTATCAGAGCTCCAGGTTCAGTTGAGTCTACAGAGGCATAGGACTTAGGATGTCGAGTCTACCTTTAGTACTCCTTCCTTATCTAATAGAATCTTCTGCTCCTCAGGAGAAGAAGATACATAAGAATGTCGAAACATCGTGATGAGCATGTGGCAGAGAGTAGTGCTAGTGCACCTCGAGGTGGTGCAAGAGTTCCGAGAATAGAACAACCTGCACCTGAGTCGCCAAGAGAGCCACCCCAGTTCGACCCAGCTGACATGAGTGATCCAGCTGTACAGACGATGTTCGGGCAGTTCATGACTGCCATGACACATATAACCGATAGGATGCCCATTCCTGCACCTAGGGCACCTGTCCAGCCTGAAGCACAAGGTATCGATAAGACGTTCGAACGACTTCGTCGTGTCGGAGCTACCGAGTACTTCGGAACTGTCGACCCTGCAGATGCTGACTTATGGTTGACATAGTTGGAGAAGGCTTTCAGGATTCTTATGATTCCGGAAGCTGAGAAGGTTAGACATGCTGTCTATCTTCTCAAAGGCAGTGCTGGTCACTGGTGGAACATGGAAGAGCAGAAGAGACCTGGAGTAGAGTTCTCATGGGAAGAGTTTCGTCGGGAATTTATCAATAGATATTTTCCAAAGACCTTCCTAGATGAGAAGATCTCTCAATTTGAGAAACTAAGGCAGGGTATGATGAACATTAGTGAGTATGAAGCTAAGTTTATGGAGTTGTTGCGGTTCTGTCCGCACATGGCTGCTACGGATGAGGAAAGAATCAGAAGATTCGAGAAGGGTTTGAATTCTGATATGTCAACCCCTGTGTCTGCCTTAGAAAACAGAGAGAGATTCTCTACCTTCGTTGAGTCAGTCCGAAGGATAGAGAGATCTGTGGTTGAGAAAAGACAAACCCATAAAAGATATCCACAGTTCCAGGGTTCTTCATCTAGGGATTCCAAGAAACCTAGATTCTCTGCACCTAACCCTCCACCACCCAGATCGAGTTTTCAAACTCAATGGACACCAAGCAGAGGTAGAGGACGGAGTCAACCGCTTCAAGGGACGCACAGTTCTACATCAGTGTCAATTACTGGACCACCCAGACCACAGCAACAGGAGAAGAGTTGCTACAACTGTGGTAAGGTGGGACACTTGATGAAGGATTGCCGTTCTAGGCCTGTCGGTGTGACACAACAACCCGCGAGACAGAATCAACAGGGATCTCAGAATAGACAACATCAAGGAGCAGCTCGAGGATGTGGACAAGCGTCTCAAGCTGGATCATCAACACCACCTCAACACCAGGCGACTGTGAGGTTCTATGCTATGAACCCACCTGAGGTAGTGGTCAATCCACGGGTAGTGGCAGGTCAAATGAAACTTTTATATTCTGATATGTCTATATCCTATGTTGTATCCGTTCTGATTGATCCGGGTGCTACGCACTCTTTCATCACTCGTGAAGTGATTCGTAACTGTAATGTGACTGTTAGTCATAGAGCAGATAGTTTGTTGTTAGAGACTCCATTGAGTGGGTCTGCCGTTTTGCAGGAGGTATGTTCTCCCTGCATCCTTTTCTTTTCTGACCATCGCATTCAAGTGGATCTTATACCACTTGATATGTAGGGATTTGATATAATACTTGGGATGGATACCTTAGAAAGGTATAGAGTTGTCTTGGATTGTGAGTCCAAGTTGGCTGTGTTTGCTGATGAAAGCAACACATGGATCTTTCAAGGTGAAAGAAAGATTTTGCCCACCTGTCTTGTATCAGCTATGGTTGCTGATAAGCTGTTGAGGCAAGGATGTTATGCCTTCTTAGCCCATGTGGTAGATGTTACCAAGGAAAGTTCCAATCCTGCTGAAGTTCCCATAGTCAGGGAATTCGAGGATGTGTTTCCTGAAGAACTTCCTGGTATACCACCACCTCGGGAGATTGACTTTGAAATTAATCTGATCCCAGATACGAAACCCATAGCTCAAACTCCGTATAGAATGGCTCCTGCCGAGATGGCATAACTCAAGAAACAACTTCAAGAGCTACTTGAGAGAGGTTTTATCCGACCGAGTACTTCACCTTGGGGTGCTCCGGTCTTGTTTGTTAAAAAGAAAGATGGGTCAATGCGGTTGTGCATCGACTATAGACAACTCAATAAAGTAACAATAAAGAATAAGTATCCTCTACCAAGGATTGATGATCTCTTTGACCAGTTGCGTGGTGCAACAGTCTTTTCAAAAATAGACTTGAGGTCTGGATATCATCAACTCCGTATTAAGGATAGTGACATATCCAAGTCCGCCTTTAGGACAAGATATGGTCACTATGAGTTCACGGTTATGTCATTTGGACTAACCAATGCACCAGCTGCATTTATGGAACTCATGAATAGAGTTTTTCGACCTTTCCTTGATCAGTGTGTTGTCGTCTTCATAGATGGCATTCTGATTTATAGTAAGGATGCTCAGCAGCATGAGCAACATCTTCGCCAAGCTTTGACCTTGCTAAGAGAACATAAGCTGTATGCTAAGTTTAGCAAGTGTGAGTTCTGGCTGCCGGAGGTATCTTTTCTTGGACATATAATATCCGCCTCGGGAATTCGTGTTGACCCTGCAAAGGTAGAATCTGTTCTACAATGGGAACAACCGAAGACACCGACGGAGATTCGAAGTTTCTTGGGGTTAGCTGGCTATTACCGAAGGTTCATTAAGAACTTTAGTTCTATAGCTTTACCTTTGACCAAGTTAACCCGGAAAGATGTTCCTTTTTCTTGGAGTAATAAGTGTCAACAATCTTTCCAGTTGCTGAAGGAGAGGTTGACAAGTGCACCTGTATTAGTGCTACCTGAACAAGGAAAAGGATATGTAGTTTTCTGTGATGCTTCCAAAAATGGACTAGGATGTGTGTTGATGCAGGATAAACAAGTGATTTCTTTTGCTTCCCGACAGCTTAAGAAACATGAGGAGAATTATCCAACACACGATCTGGAGTTAGCAGCTGTGGTTCATGCTTTGAAGATCTGGAGACATTATCTCTACGGGGAGACATTCCAGATTTTCACAGACCACAAAAACCTTAAGTATATCTTCTCTCAGCATGAGCTCAACATGAGGCAACTTCGCTGGATGGAGTTAATCAAGGACTACGACTGTACAATTGATTACCATCCAGGTAAGGCCAATGTTGTTGCAGATGCCTTGAGTAGGAAATCAGCAACATCAACCATGAATAGAGCACAACTAAACTCTTTAGTATGCTCTAGGAGAGATATGCTTATCTCTTTAAGGCAAGACAATGTACAGTTGAAGGTGTCATTGCTAGCCGGTTTGTTAGCTGAGATGCATATTAAACCTACCCTAAGAGAGAAGATTAAAGAAGCACAGCTAGGTGATGCTGCAGTTCAACATATAAGATCTGAGTATGGGAATGAGAAGCAAGATGGGTTTCATGACTCAAAAGATCAAGTAGCTTGTTATAATGGAAGAATGATAGTGCCGGATGTGGACAACTTAAGGAAGTTAGTCCTGGAAGAAGCCCATTCTTCCATGTATGCTATGCATCCAGGGAGCACCAAGATGTATCGGAATTTGAAGGATCTGTATTGGTGGCCTGGGATGAAGAAGGACGTTGCAGAGTTTGTTCTGAGGTGTCCTGTGTGTCAGCAAGTTAAAGCTGAACACCAGAAGCCTGCAGGAACAATGCAACCTTTACCCATATCACAGTGGAAGTGGGACCATGTGACCATGGACTTTGTTGTTGGCCTACCCAGGACAAGCAAAGGACATGATTCCATTTGGGTAATTGTTGATAGGTTGACTAAGACAGCACATTTCTTACCTGTCAAAACAACCTATTCTGCTGAAAGGTTATCAGAGTTGTATGTTCAAGAGATAGTGCGTTTGCACGGAGTTCCTGTCACAATAGTTTCTGACAGAGGTCCTCAGTTTACCAGTCGTTTTTGGAAACAGTTACACAGAGCCTTAGGCACTAAGCTGAGGTTTAGTACGGCCTTTCATCCACAGACTGATGGACAGTCGGAAAGGACCATACAAACCTTAGAAGACCTGTTGTGAGCATGTGTTCTCCAGTTCACCGGAAGTTGGGATCTACACCTAAGCTTGATAGAGTTTGCCTATAACAATAGCTATCAGCATAGTATTGATATGGCACCTTATGAAGCCTTATATGGTACACGTTGTAGATCACCCTTGTGTTGGTTTGAGACTGGTGAGCACCAGTTGTTAGGTCCTGGCCTGGTGCAGCAAACCACAGAAAAGATTAAAGTTATACAACATAAGATTAAGACTGCTCAGGATAGGCAGAAATCTTATGCTGACAAACATCGTAGACCCTTAGAGTTCCAGGTTGGAGAAAGAGTGTATCTTAAGGTCTCACCTTGGAAAGGGGTCCTTCGTTTTGGAAGGAAGGGGAAGTTAGCTCCTAGATATATGGGGCCTTATCCAATCATTGAACGGATTGGAAAGGTAGCATATAAACTAGAGCTTCCCCCAGAATTACAGAGGTTACATCCTGTGTTTCACATTTCTATGTTGAAGAAATGTCACCCAGACACTGAGTCAGTTCTACAACCTATGGAGGTAGAATTGAATGATGACATATCCTATGAGGAGGGACCAGTGTCAATCCTTAATAAACGAATTAAAAAGTTAAAGAAGAAAGATATAAGTCTTGTGAAAGTCCTCTAGAACCATCGTGGTATTGAAGAAGCCACTTGGGAGTTAGAGGATGAGATGAGAAGGAAGTATCCTGCCCTTTTCTCTTAGTATGTTTTATCGATTTCGGGGACGAAATCCTTGTAAGGGGTGGATAATTTGTAACATCCCTGACCTGGGTTATGAGTTAACCCTAGGTGTTTTGCCTAAATATGTAATTAAATCTTTGTGATTAACTCTGAGCATGTAATTAAGTTTCTCAGAAACGTATATTTCAGTATTTGCTCCTTTTTATTTAAAGTTGTAGCATTGTTTTGATATACAGGGACCTATGTGCAATTTACCCAGTTAAAAGGGTTAGATTGCAATTTTCACATGATGAGATGTTCCTCTGATGTTGAGACATCATGAGAATCTCTTTGGCAAAGTTTGAGGGATTTCCCAAGCTAGAGCACCAAGGTGCAGCTGTGGAAGCAATCCCGGTGCTTAAAACCCTAATTTGGGGTAAAATGCAATTTACCGAAATTAAGGGATGCAATTGTGAAATATGTCATCAAATGTATCTTTTTAGACTCTTGCCATCATTAAGAGAAGAAATGATGAGGAAGTCACCTCAATTGAATTATCAAGTTATGAGATATGCCTTGTGATTGAATAATCAGGGTATATGTGCAATATCCCTTTAAGTGTGAACTTTATTATTAGATTGTTCTTCCTTGCCTTCTTTTCTATAACTTAAGATAAGGTTTGTCCTTAGAATAAAGAGGAAGGGACGAGCAAATAATAAAGGAAGGACTTAGTTGGAATAAAGGGAAACTTATGAACTAACGTTGAAAATCCTACCCCATGTATATAAGCTCTCCTTCCCTTAGTTGCAAGGGAACTCACCTTCGTTCCCTTACTGTTTCATTTCACCAAAGACGACCAAGGACTGCCTTGGAGCTAAGGAGGACGACCACGGGGTGCAAGGTAGGTCTAAACCCCTCTTCTTGCCTAATTCCATGGTTAGAACTCAAATTCAAGGTCATCTTCATGGCTAACTCTTGAAACCCTACCTTTCTAGCCGTTTCTTTTCATCCTTCCTTGGAGTTTTCACCTTGGACAACCTGTGGGAACTCAAGGACGCCATTAGATCTTGGAGCTTGAAAGCTTGGAGCTCAAGAAGCAAGCTTTAGGCGGGTTTTATAACTCTAAACCTATGCTTTACTATATGCATCTTTATATGCGTTTTGATGATAGCTCTTAGTGTTTCCCTACTTTTCCCTGCTATTTTGCAAGCAAACCCGTGGAATATCTGTACTGTTCTTGAGCTAGAAGATGAAGGCGTGATTTCCAAGAAAAACCCACCGCTTTTCTTTTCCTTAAACGGTCCTAACAGTTGCTCTCTCGGACTCAAGACCGTGAGGTGAGCAAACGGTCTCGAGACCGCGACAGGGAAAACGGTCTCAAGACCGTTTGTCCCCGTTGACCGAGCGTGGAACATATAAGAAATATGTTTCTAATTATATATTCTAATTACCCTCAAAATTTGGGAGACTAACTCCAAAGGAATCGGGAGATATGACCTTTTTAAGTCACAACTTTAAATGAATTAATTGCTGATTTTCAAACGGTCTGGAATTGCCTTTTTGGGCAAACGGTCTCAAGACCGTGTAAGGTCGTTGACTAAGCGTTGACCGTATGATATTACTGTTCAAAATTATGTTAATTAACAACTCACCAAGTTTGATGGTCTAATTCCAAACGGGCTAAGAGTTGAAGGGTGAATACTAGGACTAACCCTAGATAAAATCAGTACTGAAATTATGGTGACCTAATTAGGGTTTTTAGGGTTGATTGACCTAAACGGTCTCAAGACCGTTTGGGGGTCACCAAACGGTCTCAAGACCGCGAGGGCAATCAACCAAGACCGTTTGGAGGTCTGGGGTCAAGGATAGTTGACCAATTGAAGGTACTTTTACACCAAATTACATTGCAATTAAATATTGACATGATCATCAACTCAATGGGTCAGACCTTGATGAATTTGCACTAGAATCCAAATATTGGATGGGCAAACGGTCTCAAGACCGTTTGGAACTCATCCAAACGGTCTCAAGACCGAGAGGACAATCACCCAAGACCGTTTGAAGGTCTAGGGTTGAGTAATTTGACCAATTGAGGACCCAATTGCAAATAAGTTATCAATTTAATCAAAAATTCTGTTTTGTGGTTCAATCATGGTTCAACCCCTATCAAATCACCTTAGACTTTGATGAAATCTTGGGAAAACGGTCTCCATACCATGTGGGGTCTACCCACATGACCTCAAGACCGTTTGGGCCAAGTTTGGGCCCAATTGGAGCTCAATTGAAGGGTTCAACCTTGTGTTGATGCACACTGTTGAGTGTTGATGGGTGAACATTGATAGACCCTAATTGAATCGATTTTAACCATTATGGGTCAATTGAATGACCAAGTGATCAAGCATAATCTTAATTGACTAAATCCATAAGTGGTCAACATAGCTTTGACCATTTGAGGGCTTCAATATGGGTTGACATTATCGGTTGCATCTTTGAGCCTTGTTGAAGGACCAAGCGGCTGAGACCATGAGAGCCTCGCGGTCTCAAGACCGTGAGAGGGCTCGCGGTCTCAAGACCGTGAAGGGGCTCACGGTCTCAAGACCGAGAGGAGGCTCGCGGTCTCAAGACTGCGAAGGGCCTCGCGGTCCTGAGGTCAAAGAAGGGCAAACGGTCTTCATGACCCTCGCGGTCTCAACTCAAATTGGTCTTCGCGGTCTCAACATTAGCTTGAACCAATGGAAGGCTTCGCGGTCTTGAACCCTTGAAGAGGCTCGCGGTCTTGAAGCCTAACGGGGCTCGCGGTCTTGGAGTTAGAAAGAGGCTCGCGGTCTTGAAGGGTCAAAGTGGGCAAACGGTCAACACTTTCAACCAATCTCAACCCAATTGATGATTAATGATTGAAATCAATCAATGTGATTCAAGGTTGACCTCATTCAATCATTTGATGATGTAAATGGTTCAATGTTGCCCAAATCAAACCCTAATGATAATCTAGGATAGTAAGGGGTTATTTGACTAAGGTTTTTGACCATGATGATGATCATTGGGGTGAATTACCAAAATACCCCTAAAGGGTCAATTAAGTTATACCTTGCTCAATTCAAACCCTAATTACATGAGAATGATGTTTTTAGTCATAATGACTCTATCCAACTTGATCTAGTCTAATGTTATCATCAACCATTAGTATGATGAAAGAGAAAGTACTTCTAGAGAGAGAAAGTACCCTAGAGAGAGAAAGTAACTCTAAATCACATGATGATGATGTTTTTGGCTATGTTAGCCTATGATGACTCAATCCAACCTGTTTTAGAGTGATGTTGACATCACCTAACATTATGATGAGAGAGAAAGTACTTATAGAGAGAGAAAGTACTTCTAGAAAGAGAAAGTACCCTTTTTAAGTGGAAACTCGAGTAAAGTATCTCCAATGCACATAAATGAGCATAATTAGGGTATGATCCACCTGTGTGAGATCATAGAAACCCTAATTATGATAAATGATGAACCTTTAACTAATCCAAGAGTATCGATAAAGATGTTACTCATACATGATGATGTTATGAGTTTAATTCACCTTGATGTGAATAGTAAACCCTAATTCAAGGGTGATGACATGTAATGTGAATAGTAGACCCTAATTCAAGGGTAATGGCATGCTTTTGAGAAATAAACTCTATTTGAATTGAATTAGAGAATTAACTCTTATGACAAGAGTAGGAAGTACATTCCTTATTGTTGCATTACCTTTATCAGATGTATTAACCATGCAGGTTCTGATATGAAGGTAATCATATCCAGGTATGGATATTGATGTTATATTCATTAAAGGCATGTTGTTAGCCTTATGAATAAGTAAAGTAATCTGATGCCTTGCTAGTGGCATCCTATGCTGATAATGGGCTATGAGAGCCATGAATACCATCAAGGTCATGCCTTAGAGATGACTTGTGATGAGGATAATGAGAAATGATGATTGATATGAGTTAGGCCTGTTACATTTAGTATTCTTCTTTTATAGCTGCTATGCTACTGTTATTGTTTGAAGAACAATATATGCTGTTAAAGAATAATGAATGTACCTAACTAATCAAGTATAATGTAGAGCCCTGATCATAGATCCATCATTGTCAGAAATTAAGTGATGGTGAAACAGGTTTTCCTCAGGAAACTCCTGGAGCACATACTTTTGAGTATGTGGGGTACATGGATGTGTAGAACCTTACATCCTAGTGTAGGAAAGTGATGTAGATGTGGAATCCATCCATCCTTCACTATAGTTCCATACCGTATCAGTGGTAGGTAAACATGAAACCTCCTGATGACGAAGAAAGCACAGATATCCGTATCAGTGGTAGGTAAATATGAAACCTCCTGATGACGAAGAGAGTACAGAACGCCACTGTGACTCTAGAATAGCGAAGGACCAGTTTACCCTGGTGAGCTATAGTAGTAGAGACACGAGATGTCCTACAAGTGATCCTCTTACTGACTGAGGAAGGTGAAGGTCATGAGAATCCGGCTCTCTTAATGACCTATGTATGATACTGATGCGGCTTCTCAACGATCACTTGTTGTATGAGTGGTAAGCCTCATCTCCACAGGGCATAATGTTGTTTGTAAAACATAATCAACCATATAGTATAACTTGTTAGAGATAACTCCAAGTTAGTTGATTGATGTTACATTGCAATAGTGTTTATATTCTCCATATCTCCTAAATGGTTGAGATCTTGTTATACCTGCAACTGTTACAGAATGCTTTGAAGGCTTTACTGTTTAAAATATTCTTTGATGTTATAATAAAGCTTCTGGCGAAGAGTTATAACTCTCGCTGGGACAATTATGTATGATTGTCTCACCCCGTAGGCTTCAACTTTTTAGGTGGACGTCGGAGACGAAGGAACCAGCCTACAGGTGATCAGTCTCAGCAGCAGCATCAGGGGCAGCAGTAATCTCAGGTGGAGATTGTCCTGCCCTATGGTGTAGTTAGAGTCAGTCCTATGTGTCCTCTGTACTCTCAGGTCTTGGAGTCTTTTTGTATAAGTGATCTTGAGATTTTGTATCCTGATGTATATAATTACTCAAGAAGTAATTATCCTGAGATGTAAACAGTTACCTCTCTTTATGAAAGGAGTTTTTATGGATACAAGTTCTTATCTCGAAAAGTTTTAATTTCCCATGATTTTTGTCTTCCGCTGATTACCGATTCGCTTCCGCTAAGTTTTAATCGTATTTATGTCATGGTTTGGAGATCAGAGCCCACACAAACCATGGCCTAACGGCCGTCACAAGGCAAAGTGGTATTGTGACGCCCGTCACAGAAACTAAGGATATCGCCCATCACCAACACTCCATGTCGTACAAGGGGTTAGGTCAAGAGGGTTGTCGGGCAGCACCTCGCCAAACTCATATCGTCCAAGGTACACTCACAAGATCATCATCTTCCTCAAGCACAAGGACACCCCAAAACCCTAATGGGTCAAGAAGATGGCTCACCTCAATCGACTAAGAAAGCGGGGTCTTGCACATCAACTATCCCCAAACGGAAACACAAGGAAAACCCTAGAAAGAATCACCATGATCACCAAGCTCACCCTTCAAGTCCATGGTGAGAGGAGAGTGTTGCTCAAGCAACTAGAACACAAGCTCACATCAATCGACTAGGAAAGAGGGGTGTTGCTCATGAAACTAGGAGCTCAAGCTCACTCCTCTAGACCAAAGGGAGAAAGGAGTATTGCTCACCATGAAACCCTAAACCACAAGGATCGACCATAATGGATAATTAGGCAAGATACTAATCTAACAATATATAAACATGATCATAGAAAGAGATGGAATAGTTAGGGTTAGGAGTTATGTAACCCGCCTTAAGCAATCTCCAAGCTCCTAGCTCCAAGCACCACCAAGCAAGGAAGAAGGAGACTCCAAGGCTATCAGACACCAGGCTTGCTCCTTCAAGGGGTATCGGCCACCAACTTGCAAAGGAGAAGGGGTGTCGTGCACTAAGGTGGAGAAGAAACTAAGGAACCAAAGGAACTCCTATTAAAGGAAAGGACACACCTATATAGAAGGAAAGGGAGGAGAAAACAAGGTAGAACTAAGTAAGGTGTCATCCACCTAGGGACACTTGTCCTAGTGCACGAGCCACCACTCTAGCAAGCTCTAAACACATGTCCAAGGTCATTGCTACATGCAAGCATCATGCACCAAGTGTCCACTAGTGGTGACACAAACGAGGTCAAAGCTTGGTCAAAGGCTCTAGGGCGACACACCATCAACACCATGGGCAACACACCTGGGAGACACAGCTCCATGGGCGACACACTCCTCTCTTGCCCGATACAAGGCTCAACCAAACCAAAGCAAGGTGCCTCAAGGCCCAACAAGCTCAACCAAGCCCAAAAGAACTCCAAGCAACGAGCCAAAGCCTTCCAATCTACATTAGAGGAAGCAAAGAGAGAGAGGAACACCTCACAAGATGGCAAACTTGCCCACAAAACCCTAGACTTGGGTTATTTGCAAGTAGCACCTCCAACTCTCAGCAAAGCACAATCAAACCCTAATCACCACTATAGGTGATTAACATGCAACTAAGCATCAGGGTTAAGCAAAGCAAATAGGGTAAACCCTAAACGGAGGTCAGGGTTCTTACATGAAGTTTCTCCTGAGATGGGTTATATAACTTGAACTCAATTATGTTATTACTTACCATCAATCTTGCCCTAGTTGATGATTTACTTTCAATTAGAAATCTCTTGCATAATTGATGAATCAATGAGATCTATTAGTGACCTAGGATTGTTGTCCATGAACTAGAACAATAAGAGCAAGAGTCTAGCGGTTGATGATGATGGCATCATCATGGCTCAACCCGATATTGGGTTGAATCACCTCTAACATGATAAGGTGAACATATCACAAACATGATACCATGAGGATGCATACACCTTATACATGATATGATGATGAATTAGATACCTTATGCATGATATGGTGTCAAGCATACACCATGTGCACAATATTAGGTCAAGTATACACCATATGCACAACATGAAGTCAAGCATTTACTCAAACTCAATATGACAAACCCTACATGATGAGTAACCCAATATGGTGATATGAATACAACACTAGCATGATAAAATAATGAATTTATACCACATGGATGATATGAGTGACATATACATACATCTTGTGCCCAATATGGGGTTAAGCACCCACCTTATATACAATATTCTAAGAAGAAGATACCCTAACCCTATATGGTGTTGAAACCCAACATGGGAAAGTGAAACCCGATATGCATTGGAACCCCACACCCCTATAGGTTTGTACACTTGATATAGTAGAGAATAATCAATTGTCTAGCCTATCACTTAACACATGGTGAAGGGGTAGACCGATACCATGAAGGTTTGGATAGATATGAGCATAAGGGTCTAACCCGATATGCAAACCCTAAAGGTTGAGTAACCTGATATGGATGCACGATATAGGTGATGAGGATACACCTCTATACCCGATATGGACCAATGTACCTTGAGAGAAGGATTGATCCAACCTAATGGAGTATGATGTAATCAAAATCCTAGTAAGGGTGAAAGAGAAGATTATATTTGTATAATAATCATGTAATGAGTATACATTGATACTCCTAATATGTGTGGAGTATGAATTAGGGTTTTGATTCTTGATGAATGTACTTGAAAACCCTAATCGGCTTAAAAGAGGAAACCTTAACCCTAACGAAGGGTAATGATATGATTTGAAACCACAATTGGTTATTAAAGGGAAACCCTAAATCTAATTATGGAAAGGTTGTATTTCTCTTGTATTGCATGGTGATGATATGTATTTGATATTGAAACCATGTTGGTATCATGAGATAATGAGCATAGCTAAGTATGAGCTATGATGTTTCTTATAATACAGATTATATGGGTCTTGTAAGTCATGTGAGATGCTTGTACAACAAGTATAATGTTTATATCGATCTTATGACCTAGAGATGGATGTTGCCTAGTGAGAGGTGACAAGATGTTTATAAAAGTCTCATGATCTAGAGATTGATGTAAGAGAGGGCAATGTTCAAAATGAACTAGGAAAATGGAAACCCAGTAATATCATAATAATAATAAACTGTTATAATAATAATAATGAAATCTTGGTCATAAATGCTTTATGATTATAGCCAAATAAGGGTAATAGTGTTTTGAATATGCTTAAATGAGATATGAGGAATACTTGTATCACATAAAGGATGTGAATGGGTATAATGCCTAGTAAAGGTGATGTGGAATTTAGTGATGAGTTTAAGTGATTATATCCCATAATGAAAGTGAAAGGGAAACATAAAGGTATTCCACTACTATGGAATCCTTAGAAATATGACCATGGTATCACAGGATTGGTATAATCCAATACCCAGATAGAATTTCACAGGATTGGTATAATCCAATACCTAGATATAGTTTCACGGGATTGGTATAATCCAATACCTGGATATAATTTTACAGGATTGGGATAACCCAATACCTGGATATAGTTTTACATGATTGGCATAATCCAATACCTGGATATAATCTCACAGGATTGGTATAATCCAATACCTGGATATAACTTCACAGGATTGGCATAATCCAATACCTGGATATAACTTCACATGATTGGTATAATCCAATACGTGGATATAACTTCACTGGATTGGCATAATCCAATACTTGGATATAATCTCACATGATTGGCATAATCCAATACCTAGATATAACTTCATAGGATTGGTATAATCCAATACCTGGATATAATTTCATAGGAATGGTATATTCCAATATATGGATATAACTTCACAGGATTGGTATAATCCAATACCTGGATATAATTTCATAGGATTCGTATAATCCAATACCTGGATAGAACATAATGATGTAGATTTACAGGATTGGTATAAACCAATACCTAGATAGAACATAATGATGTAGATTTACAGGATTGGTATAATCTAATACCTCGCTAGCATATTGGATGAGGCCAACAACTAGAAATAGAATGATTCATGGATAACATACCATGATAATATTATCACAGGATAAGCTTGATATGTTGGTATAGTATGATTGGTAAATGATACACATGTTATTCATATTCCTTATAAAGTGCATAGATGATTTTGTGCTCCATCATAGATAGTTGCAATGCTTTAAAAGATGAGAAAGTTCTAATCTGCTTATCAACATTGATTAATCTTTCTTATTAATATAAAAGAACCTCTGCTCAGTTTTATACTGTTTACCTGTAATAATAACATTTGTTGGCAGAGAGTTATATCTCTCGCTGGGACAATTGGCTCACCCATAGGATCCACAATTTTTAGGTGGACATGCACGAGGAGGTAGAGACCATTATGCAGAGGAAGGACAATAATAGCAGGGACAACAGTAATATCTCAGGTTGAGTCTACTGTCTATCATGTCTTGTAGATAGAAGTCATATGTGTCGTCTCTGTACTCTCAGGTCCTTGGAGTCAGTACATAACAGTTTTATAAATAATCTTAGATTTTGGTTGGTATGCCTCGAGGTTTTATGTTGCTTCAGTACATGATTTAACAAAGCAACTATTATATGATATCCTCAAGATGAGATGGTACAATGTATATACAATGAGAACCATGATGTATATAAAGTTTGGTTCTTTCCGTAAGAGTTTCCAAGAAATGGATCTCTATGCAAAATGATTTTAATTTTTAGTGATTTTGTTAATCCACTGCTTATGGTTATTCTGCAATTATTTACTGGTAATGGCTTGATTTCATGTCAGGTCATCACAATGAATCTCGGGTTGTGATTCTTCCTTTCTTTTCTTCTTCATCAAGTTCTTATCTATGGATTCTTTGCATATGAAGGAGTTGTAAATGAGTCTTGGACTCTTTATAAGTTCATCTTCAACCTTGGGAATGTGAAGATTTGAAGCTTGAAGCTTTTAAGTTGTTCTTGAGGCAGGTTATATAACTTGAACCCAATCATGTTATAATTCACCTTTAATCTTGCTATACTTGATGATCTACTTACAATTTCGACTTTTCTTGAATAATTGATGAATCCATGAGTTCTAATAGTGACATAGGATTGTTGTCCATGAACTAGATTAGTAAGGAATGAAAGTCTAGAGCTTGAAGATGATGACATCATCATGGCACAAACTGATATCGGGTTGAAGAACTGGCGTGGTTTATTATCGCACTAACAAATTCACTCAGGGTTGAAGTCCCTGAGCTTTTACCAAAACCTTATGCAATAATACCACCCGTAAGAGGATGGGTCTTATTGCAGTATAGTTAAGGATTGAATGCCAAGAGACAACACTTTTAAGAATCAGCGTTAGTCGGATCTAGCTCAAGTAAGACTAATATTTTGAACGATTGGTTGATTTGATGTTAATTAAACTAATTGCAAGAAAGTAAAGAGCAGATTTAAATTTGGATCTAGATTAATGATATGGAATCACTAGGATGGTATCAGGTTTCACCACCACTACACATGTAAAGACATTCAAACTCAAACATCTAGGAAATATATAACTATCCAAATAGAGATGTTGCAAAACCCCCCATATGGGCATTAGGTTTTGTGTAAGCATCACCTTAGGCATTAGATATCTCGTCACCATCCAGATCACATACTTACAGCTTCAAAGATACAAAATCCAACTAAGGATGTGGTCCTCACTAAGAGATGTTTAGACCATAGAAATGTCACTGTAGGATAGATGGCTTGTCCCCTCACGGATCACTCACTTACGACCTCAAGGAATCCTATCAGAAGTTCTCGTCAAGGAGTCAACTGCACTAATTGACAAGCAAGCAGGTGGTTAATCTACAAGCAAACATTGACGATTAAAAAAGAAGATACAACATCCAACTAAGGCTGTGGCCCTCCGTAAGGAATGTCTAGGCCAAAGAAGTATCACCGTAGGTTAGATGGCTCGTCCCCTTACAGATCATACACTTATGACCTCAAGGAATCTCATTCTATTTCTAGTTTGAGAGTCAACCTCATTAAATGACATTCTACCCTACATATAGAAGTTCTCACAACATAGGGAAAAACAAGATGAAAGCTTCTAGGTAAACAACTACAACCATAGTTGATTAACCACGAAATGAAAAGTTATATACATTGACATGGAATTCTTAACAAAAGAACATTCTTGCATGGGCAGCGGGGCTAGTCCCCACACCCCAGCAAAAAGGAACTAATCGCTCATGATGCGAGAAACAAGAAGAATAAGAAAGAGAGATGCCATGAGCATGATGCAGAAGGTAGTCTCATCTCGATAAAGATGATGTGGTCTTCTATGTCGTGTCAGAGCAGATCTAGACGAAGAACGAGGGATGCCAAGTGTAACGTCCCAGAAACCAATGACATTGCATATCAACTTGGTTTCTGAGGGTTATAAAATTCGAGTATCAAGACCAATTAAAGATGCAACCCAAAAACAACTATATTGATAACATAGTCATTTACACAAGCATTTCTTGAAAGAAAATTTGTACATATGTTTACATGACCCATAGGTCTAGCAAACCACAAAACAAAACTAGATATGGTCTTGATATTACTTCCAGGATCTTTCAAGATAGTCTAGTACAAGATACATACATACACCTGCATCCACAAAATTAACCTATGGCAAGAATGATTTGCCATAGCCCAAATGGGAGAGAGAGGGTTAGATAATTATCCAAGTATGGCTAAAAATATTGCAGTAAGACACTTATAATATCTCACTAAGCTACACTTAATCATTTATTCGTATGACAACTATATCACAAGAAAATAGACTTGATATCGAACAATATAATGAAACACAATTCATAGACATTGGTATTTGTTTATTTCTTTTCATAATAAGTGGGAGACCTTATTCCATAAACGAGCTTAACTACAACTCTCAGAGAAGGTGTCAATTCACCTTGGGCAACTGTCCTGCAACCACAAAACTTGCTTATCCAAGACTTTAGTCCATTAGGGTCACCAAAACACCTGTGAGTACCCTAGAACACCCCCAGCCACTCGTGCACACTGCATGCTCTATTCAATGAATCAGATTGCCACATGCAGCCACCAGTCGCCTTTCCAAGACCAGAAGAGGGTGCTCCTTGCACAAAATGCCACTTGAATAATCATTAGTTAGCATGCTTAATCTTTGCAGGAGATTATTCCCCATTACTAACTTGATCATGCCTGACTCTACATGACCAACCCAAGTGTGGGCCTGAGTATGGTAGAGCATTATACTCATCCATCCCTGACTCCAAAGGACTTAGATCCGGATCCCAAATGTATCAATCCCCGGCCAAGACATGCGGACTCTGTTACCAACACATCTCCCAATATAAGGTTTAGAATTAAAAGGAAAATCATCAAAGGTATACAACTCAATATGATGGCTAGTCAAAGTTAATGAGGTCAAAAGGTAGCCATGAATCATAAATTAAGTATTTCACTATGACACCTAGAATGTGAACTTGTGGGAGTGTGGAATTGAATCAGACAAATCTATGGCCAGAAGCGTGCAAGAGGTTAGGGAGTCCCCCCGTGCGAACACGGAACCAATTAAATAACCTTTCCTCTTTACTGGCTACAGACATTAGTGAAATAGGCTTCTAGTCACCATAGAAATGTCTGATGGAATTCCACTTTCCAACAATATTACATGACTCAAATAATAGGGAGAATTAATGGAAAGGAAAATAAAAGAGAATCAAACTATTATCCACAAAGTCATGCTTAATTATCATCTAAAATCTTAACTCAATTTTGAATGAGGATAGGAAGTAATATTTGTATGATCTTAGGGTAATGAAAGGAAGTCTATTCTAGCTTATAAATTCAATGTATATAGTATATATTCTATCTATTCTTTAAAGCATCTGCCCAACCATCCATATTATGCTTTTCATTTGGTCATGATCAGAACCATACTAAACAATATTAAACCATGTTAAATCATACTTTTCATAAGTGGTGATACAAGAGTTAAGTCAAGAAGTGAAGACTATATGAAATCATATAATAGATTAATTCACAAAGTGAAGATCATACAAAATCATACTTTTCCTTAATGATTATATGAGAAACTATTACAAGGAGTGAGGACCATACTTTCCCTTGAAGTGTGATGTTGAAATAGATTAAAGATAGAGAGAGAAGGTCAATTTCCAAGAGTATTTTGATAGAATTTCGGCTTACAATGAATAATTATCAAAAGAGAGATAGCCTAAGATCAAGGAGAGAGAGAATTAGCATTTCAAAATGATATTTAGGAATCATATGTAGGGATCAAACCTTAGGAGGGGATAGATTATGCTGCCAAAGTAACTCTCCTATTCAACATCTTCTCTAAGCAGAACTTCTTTATAGTTTTAGAAGAGGGAAAGGTTTATGGTTTCTAAAGAGAGCAAGAGGTTTACTTGTCTTTGAAGAATAGAAACAAGCAAGGGGACGTTTTCTTTCATGGAAGAACTTGAGATTTGGAATGAGAATTAAGTTGAGTGGAGTGGGCTTCTATTTATAGGGATGTGGGAGGGTAGCATGGTCCTAATTGCAAAATGTGTGTGGATGACACTTGGGTATATGTGTGTCATTAAAACAGACATGATGTGTAGGTTTAGTGACACATGGGTGTGTATGTGTCTTCAAAATAGAGAGAATTCGTGGTTATATGACACAATGGTTGCATATGTGTCATTTGAAGATATCTATCAAGGATTTGTTGACACATGGTAGGATATGTGTCAAACATTAGGATGTGCTAGGTGTTTGAAAGAGGAGCATGACACTAAGCCTCTTTCTTTACCAAGTAGTGTGTTTGCTTAAGCTACCTACTTGCTACCCAGCTACATGCTTGCCTCTATAAGCAACTTGCTTGCCACCCAACTACCTGTTTGTGTGCTTACCCACCAATATATTTTTTTCCAAAATTTGGAAAAAGTACCGCAATTATATTTTCAATATATAAAAGCTTTTAAATTAATTAAAATGGATTATTTTAATATTAAAATTGATTTTACAAAATAATTCTCAAAGAAGCTTGTTTTTATGAATAGCTCAAAATAAGGAGTTTTAACTTAATCAGGATATCAGGATGTTACACCAAGACAGACTGGGAAGTCTTTCTCACTCATCCTTCCTTCTCTTCTCGGTCTCCTTGACTGCAGCTCGAGTAGCAGGTGGAATGACAGCTGTGTGATTGGAACTGGTTCAGACCTATGTACAGGAAGCCTATCGGCATCCCGAAACCGATGCCCAAATGAGGACCCTGCTGGTCCTATTTATAGGTTCGAGTCTGGTCTCATGCTTTGGGCCCAGTTGCAATTTTTACAACTTGGTTAAACGGTCTTGAGTTAAGTGACCATACGATTTGGTTGCTTTAAGTTTCCATGAGGTTTTGATTTGTTACTTTTCGAAACGATCATGCATTGCATGCCTTTTCCATACGGTCTCATGCATGCAACTTTTCCAAATGGTATGGTGTTGGTAACATTTCCAAACGGTATGGCATTGCATGCCTTCTCATGCACGTAACTTTTCCAAATGGTTTGGTGTTGCACTTTTTCAAACGGTCTCACAGCCAACAACATCAAATGGTCTCGCGTAGACCTTTTCAAAAGCGGTCTCACGCTCCATCAGCCAAACGGTTTTGGTATGCTCAAAGATCAAATGGTCCTGAGGACCGGTTGCTGCAAACGTTCTTCATTGCTATCGGTTTGGAGTGCTCATCCTTCAAATGGTCCTAGATATATTTCTCTAATGCTCTTGCTGATGAGTCCAAATAGTCTTGGATTGGGCATCATCCAACTGGTCCTGAGTGTCAGCCTCCAAAAGGTTTTGGAGCATCATCATCCAAACAGTCTTAGAACTGATCACAACTAAATGGTCTTGGTGTTCCTTCATTCACACGGTCTTGCAGATCGTTCGTTGGTTCAATCGGTTTGAGGTAAGGTTGCCCATACGGTATTGAGAGTCAGATCACCGCCAAACGATCTCAAACAGGTGCTGCTCACACGGTCTTGAGGGACCGTTAGAAGGAGAACGATAGGGCATACCATTTTACCAAATGAATGGGGGCCGTAGATCCAAGATCTGATGGTGTGGAGAGATAGAAGCCCAAACGGTCTTGAATGACAGTGATCCAAACGGTTTTGAGGTGAGGTTGCCCTTACGGTCTTGAGACCGTATGTATGAAACTGTATGGGTGAGACAATATTGTTATGACCCCACCTCCCGATAACCCCCAATTAAGGGAGACAGAGAGGCTGAAGCCGCACCCATAACTTCCATATCAAAGGTTCGGCAATTAACCAAGAATAATTATCAAATTTTAACCTACTATACTGAAAAGCTGTAAGAAAATAAATTTTTGCATACCTTTTTGAAAACCTGGATATCTAAACTTCTATCCACTTAAGGATTCTACTCTAACTAATCCTCCTTGTATTTAACTTCATGTATTTCACAATATGAAGATTTACTGTTTGTCCTTTTGGCTTGTACCTAAAATGCCGACAAACAAAACGTCGGTCAGCCGAAGCTGGTATGTGGGGGAAACAATAATTATGTAAATACATTAACAATGTAATCATTTAACAACCAAGATTACTTTTTAGATATAACTCCGCGATCCAAGAGTACCTTATCCTCTATGTTGTCCCCATTAAACCCTTCATGATCCACCTATAAGTGAACCAATTTCTAGGGTTGAGTCACATGGCACTACTCGTAAGTAGCCCACTCCTTAACTCATGGGAGGTTAATGAGTCTCATGGTACTACACGTAGGTAGCCCAATTTCTAACTCTCGGTAACCTAGACCTTGCTCTTGGATTACACCTTTTTTCTTAGCCTTTTCAAAGCAATAGAGGTGGACCCGGATCTAGTCAGTTATATACACACATTTATAGTGATAATCTTAGTCACTTTATAGTTGCATGAAATAAATAAACATCCAACAGCTATTTTCAAGCAATCGATTAAAACTTCGGGAATCACCATGAAACTAGAGCAATTATTCATAAGCATAACCACATACCTGATTTGATGAGTCATGCAGATTATTCAACATATACTTCATGTATATACAATCAAGCCAATCAACAGATCCAAGAAAGTAATTCAATCATCACCTAATTCCTGAAAAGAATATGTACTCTATTTATTACACACTTTATCAAGAATCTACTTTATTGACTTGGATTCTCTTTCTAGGGTTTCTAATCCGCATTAAGGTTTCATTAATATTCATTAGGGTTTCTTAGATCAATTCCTCCAACTTTATCCATTTTAGGTCAACAAACCCTAAAATACTCTTTTCCATTTATATGAACCTTTATGGCTCAACTATTCATTTTAATAGTCTTTTATACTCAAATTTTCTTAGGATCATCATATCCCTATTTATTCATGGATTTGAAAAATTAAAACAATTAAAAGACATTCTCCTAAATTAGGGTTTTTAAGCTCATTAATGCATAATTATGCACGAAACCCTAAATTAAGACAATTATATAAAAATATCATCTTTTTTAGATCCTATTTTCACTTTTATTAACAATAGGTTAATCTCAGCTTGAATTACCCAAATAACGTCATTAAGTCCATCTATCATCAAATCTAAGGGTTTTTTCCTTAATTAAATCATTAAAGATGATAACTTTATGTACTTTTCAAATTTCAAGCATATTTATGCACATAAACTCTAAATTAGACTAATCACGTGCAAAGTTCTTCCTTTTTGAACATAATGTACCTTTTTACATTTAACATGTTAACATCAACTCTAATGATCCATTAAACCCTATTAAACACATTAATCATATCAAAATAGGGTTTCTTAATCTTTAATTCATTAAAGATGATAATTTAAACTACTTTTCGAATCACATGCAAAACTAGGCTTCAAGCATAATTTATTTGTGTTCCTCTCATTCTGAGGATCAATTTTCATATATTACTTGTCCTAATCGGAGTTACCAATCATTAGATATGATTTTTGCAATAAATCACTTACCACAGCCAATGAGATTGCGCCACGTCATCTCAGTCCATGTAACGTTGTGGATTTGGAAATATAACAGAATTACAGTTATACCCTCACTTATGTTCCTGCTCGTTCAGCCCGCGGAGGGGTAGGATCGTCCAGCGAACAGTCGATCATCTTCCTCCTCGAATTAGCCGTGACGCGGTTGCCCTAGCTGCCCATGGCACGGCTCCAGCTCCCGTCTTGGACTCTTTCTGTGACCGGCGGCGGTCCCTTTCGATAAGATACCCTCCACCACACCCACTGGTGTCTAGAACCACCACCATGGTGGTGGAAAACAGGCCGAACAGACCTGTCACACGGCCGCCCTAAGCAGTCGTGCTGCTGCCACCACGACCATCTAGAGCGAGGGAATGCTCACCCAGGCATCTTATGTCATTGTGGAAGTGGAAGGCCTTCCTCTCTAACCCTCCCCAACCTCATATAGCTCCATGTTAGGGCTACATTCTAGGTTTAGGGTTTACAAATGAAAGCAAGGAAGAAGAAGATAGGGAAGAGAGAGGAAAACGTGGGTTTTCTTCTTTGAACTCGACCAGGGGTCTACCCCTTTTATAGGGGAGGATATCCTCGCCCTCAGGTACCCACCTAAGAGGAAACAAGTCCTCTCCTTATTAGGAAACCACCTTCCTTCAATAGAAAGAAAACTTTCTCTCTCTTCTTTATCCTTTGGATATTCCTTATTATATGAATATTAGGAAATTCAAAATCCCCCTTCTCTTATTCACTTTATGTTTGCTTTTTAATTATTTTGCATGAATTTCTATCTTCTTTTAATAGAAATCACTTCCTTTTTCATAATGCCACCAAAATCATTAATAATGTATCATATTATCTTTTATTTTGCAAATTTTGGTATTTTCTCTTTCTTTCCTCTTTATTGGGACTCCTTGGATCCCAAGACACTCCATTATTTCGAAATTCCCTTTTCAAGGATAATTATTATCCTTCTAGATGCATCTATATGCATTATTTCTCATTATCTTGTTTATTTCTCATTTAAATATCTCTTTTTGAGGATTTCTTTTTATTTCTCTTTGATTTTCCTCATTGGCATTCCTTTTAATATTAGCAATCTCATGGATATGAAATTTTGCCAAGAAATCTCATTTTTGCCTCTTTCCACTCATTTTATCATTATTTTCAATTTATTTCTTAATAAAGAAATACTTAATTAATCTTTTCTTTTCTTATTGCTTTCTTTTTTCAACCTTGGACTCCTTGGTACCCAAGTAACCCAAGAGGCACGAAATCCTCTTTGGATTTTCCTTCTAGAGGTTTCTACATATTTCTTTTCTTAAAAATTCAATTATCCATTTACTAATTGAATTTCCATGTTATTTGGGCCCAATAGCCAATAAAGCCCACAACACAGACATCAAGGCTAGTGTAAACGAAATCCATTTATTTGAAGAAAATTATATCATTATTTGTTCAAATATCTTTAATATGAGAAATTACATTTCTCACCAAATGAACCAAAAATTTGGGGTTGTAACATCCTTCCCCTCTTATAGAAATTTTGTCCTCAAAATTTTATCAAGCAAACAAACAATCCAGGATAAGACTTTTCCATGTCCATCATTGGCCCCTATGTGGCTTTACCATACTCATGGAGCTTCCACAAAACCTTTATCATCACATACTATTTTTTCTGAGTTCTTTCATCCCGACGTCTATAAACTGCATAGGTGACTCAGGCAATGTCAGCCTCCCTTGGGGCTCGCTAGGTTCATTGCTCAACACATAGTCGGGGTACCTCACATAGTGCTCTAAATTGGACACATGGAACTCATCACACATTACTTTATCCTGAGGGGTAAGGTCAAACTTAACCTTCTCCACCAAACCATGTCAAAAGAACCCAGGCATCGGGGACTCAGCTCTCTTAGTTATAACTTAGAGGGTTGGATTTTCATCACATATTCTCCCATAGTGGACTGCATGTCAGTCTACTTTGCATCTGCTCATGACTTTCGTCATCTCTAGGCTCCTTTCAGCCATTACATGATCAAAGCGACTTCATCTACACACACTGTGGTCCTTTTCTAACCATCATGTGGTCCTTTCACCAACATCACCTTACTGAAGTGGTGACCGACACAACCTCCCTTACAGAGCTTCTTATAAAACCTGATACTGGCTATGGTGGTCATTGTCACATCCTTCATAGGACAAGAATTGTCTCTAGATATCACCCTAAACGAGCACACATGCTCTCATCAGAACCCTTTAGTCTGGATTATACTAACCATTAGTTAGGGGTGATAAACTGTACTATCATCGGGTTCTTCATGTACCTACTTTCACCTGATGGAAGTGAACCTTTAAGTCATACTCATGAATTTTTGAACTTGCATCATGGTGTAGTTGAACCATCTCTCTCATATGTAGTTCAACCCAATCTGTCCCTTGTCAGTACTCTTTCTTTATTATGTCATCTAGGTAAGGCGATCTACCATAACCCATATTGCATCTCGACCTTCCTTGGTCTAGGGGAGACCTATCACAACATCCATAGTGATGAAATCCCATTCCCTCTCAGGGACTCTTTTGTCCTCTATATCGATACACTGGGTTACTGGGGTTCGTCCTTTACCTCCTGGCTTGCATGGCCATAAACCACATGCAACTTCATCTTAAGCATCCAAAGTGCTATTGCCATTTACCACGGTGTATGGTGATCTTCAATCATGATTTTCTGTATGTCATGACTCTTCAAGATCGATTCCTCCGAAACCCTAAACCACTCTAGTCAGGGTTTCATCACCTTCTTTTCCAAAAAAATGCATCTGAGGTTCTACCACCATCCTTTCATTGCATCAAGGACTAGACTGGCTAACCAAACAACCCTTAACTTTTCAACGAATCTTGTTACATCTGAGTGTTATCCAAACACCTCTCCTTTTCAAACTTAGGGTTAGCCAAACAACCTCTTCTAGCTTCTAGTCAAACAAGTCAGATGTATCTCAACCAGAACATCCATTACCACTTCACATCCTTAGGTATTAGGTAACGTTGAAGACATGCACTTCCATGTATTTCACTTATCATCTTAACTCAAACTCTATGTCTATCTTCAATTAAGAACACTCTCTGATTTCATCATCATGGTGATCAAACTCAACCTAGTATAACTTGTAAGTTCTACATAGCTCATGATAAAAAACTTCCTCATAAGGTGACTACCTCATTCCTCTTAGTGCATTCAAACCATCCATGTATCATTCACTTTACCAGGGTAGGTTATCTCCTGTATCCCCATTTCTCGTGGCAACGTTCCAACCTACATCATCTCTTATCCTTGGTGTGTGGCATGCGTAATGTCCTATCTCTCACTCTCATAACAAGAGGAAATAAGCATTTGGCTACAGTCCAAATGCAGAGTTCTTCCAGTTCCAAGAGTAGAGATGGTACATCCCACCTTGCCAGTATACCTTTAAATCTAAGTTGCAATGTGCCACATATGTCTCTACATCACAGACATAATGATATCAAACTAGTCTTGAACCTACTGAGGTTTATATCCTTGGTCATCTCCTCTAGGTCTATAGGGTACTGGCTCTTTTGCGGTCATCCCTCTTCCCTCATGCATCAAGGGAGTGCCCTGCTCATCTGACCTTTGGGTCCCATGAGTTCATGAAGGTGACCAATCTCCTAACCCATGGCCCTCAGACAATGATAGCTGTTACCTCCCAACCCTATGGTCATGTGCAACTAGGGAATTAGGCAACTCCTACTTTCATCGGTCTTATCCCTACCTGACCCTAGGATAGACTTAGGATTCTCCATTATAGTAAATGTTCACTTAGAACCTTACCCAAGTCTTCATCATCTCTCTTTCTGCATTCACGGGCTGGCTTTCATCCTTTCATAGGGATCATGGAAACCTGCCTACCTTTGTCAAGCCCCATACCGGTTACCCCCATGGTAACACATTCATATGCAATTAGAAATGGATATCTATGGGTCTACAAGTTCATTCTCATACCATGTACTTTTCACTTAGCTTCTTAAGATCCTGTGAGACCTCTTCAGGTTACCAACAAAATTGATATACACCCTACCAACATGGTCCCTCTCCCATGATGGGAGGAAAACTATCTCTTGACACCATGGTCACAAAAGCTCTTAGGTCTAGGATTTACATCCACATGAGCCTACTTAACCCTAGCAAGCTATTAAGGCACAAGCAGATCACCTACTGTACCATGCTAGGTCATACTTATCCTCTTTCCTCGATGTTGGATCAAGATCATACTTTCCTTTATCATCAACCTAGTTGTGAGGGGTTCATCACATATACCTTAAACTTAAAGGACTTCCCTTTTCGTCTATACATGAGGAGTACCATGCTCGAAACTATGGCAACTTAATTCTCGTCCTGAGCATTAGGTATACCATTTCCCCTCTTAGGCCTAGGAATCGCTAGGTTCACCTTCAGGTGTCCAACTGCATGCTCTGTCTCTTAACTACGAACCAAGCATGCAAAAGGCATGACATACACTCCTTGTCATCCTTCAACTCGAGCAACACTTAGAGTTGGGTCCTTCTTAAGGACAACCAACAAGGTACAAGGCCTCATAACACGTTACTAAACCTTTCTAGGTCTAAGGAACTCTTCTTCCTACCTCAGAAGGTAAACACGTATACCGTAGGCACATAGGTACCAGAATCTTCATCTTATCTCTCTAGGGTTTGGTCCCTCTAAAGGCAACCAAGATATCATCAACTTTTAGGGATCGATCATGAGGCAATCACTATCATCCATTGTTCCTCATATCTCAGGGTTTTAGGCTTCCAACCTTCTTGCTGGGTTTCCTGCTCTCTCTAGAGATAACCCTACATCCAACCTCACCATTGGAGGTCCTCTCTTCATGAAGGATAAACCTCAAAAGCATGCCCTACATGGGTGACACCCAGGTTCAAACTTACATTTGCTCAAGATCATCCATAACCCTTTATGCTCCATCATGATTCCTTATCCAGGGTTTCATCCTACTGTCAGCACTATGACGTGCCCTAGGTGCCATATATACCCTACGTGCACAAGCCCATATGGTTTCTAAGGTCCTTCAATAACATCAACATCTAAGGAGCTATCCTTTACCCTAACATGCACGACCCTTCCCAGGGTTGGGTTGCCAAAGGTGCTAGGTCACCCATGGATCATATGGCATCCCAAAGGCATGTCTGCTCAAACATGTGGTCCAACTCATCTCTCTCTAACCTTCACTTAGGGTTAGGGTTTGCATCATCCTCAGAGGATGTTCTAGGTCTCTACTTGCAATGGAGATCTCTATCTCCAAGACTAACTTATCCTCCTGACAAGAAGGTCTAGCCTCAGGTCTCTTCTGAGGACATGACAACTTATGTCATATGACCTAAGCATGTATCTATTCTTTAGTTTGCGCTAAATATATTAAGCTTATGTCCATGACATCTTATTTACATGCCTTTCATTAATTTGATGGAGGATTCCTTAGACCTTATTAATCTTACCCATACCTTAATAGGGTGAGGAGAAGAGAGAAAAACCTAATCCTTAAGGTCCTTAACAGAATTTGTGATGAGAAGGGATGAATAAGATGAGAAAGTCCTAAAGGTATCTTATTTCGATTTATACCCTAAGACTTTAGCCAGGTAGTCACACGGATCCGGGAGTCCTCGTATTCCGACTAGCAGTGTGGAGGAAAATATTGCCAGCCCCCGGCCGTGATCCTTTTCTAGACATCTCTGTCTTTTGGATAATCCTCTAATAACTCCCTTGGGTTCTATGGAGTTTGTAAAATTTAATAATTATTAATGGTTAAATGAGGAACCTATGTTCTGATACCAAATGTTACGACCCCACCTCCCGATAACCCCCAATTAAGGGAGACCGAGAGGTCAAAGCTGCACCCATAACTTCCGGATCAATGGTTCGACAATTAACCAAGAATAATTATCAAAATTTAACCTACTATACTGAAAAGCTGTAAGAAAATAAATTTTTGCATACCTTTTTGAAAACTTGGATCTCTAAACTTCTATCCACTTAAGGATTCTACTCTAACTAATCCTCCTTGTATTTAACTTCATGTATTTCACAATATGACAATTTACTATTTGTCCTTTTGGCTTGTACCTAAAATGCTAACAAACAAAACGTCAGTCAGCCGAAGCTGGTATGTGGGGGAAATAATAATTATGTAAATACGTTAACAATGTAATCATTTAACAACCAAGATTACTTTTTAGATATAACTCCATGATCCAAGAGTACCTTATCCTCTATGTTGTCCCCATTAAACCCCTCATGATCCACTTATAAGTGAACCAATTTCTAGGGTTGAGTCACATGGCACTACTTGTTAGTAGCCCACTCCTTAACTCATGGCAGGCTAATGAGTCTCATGGTACTACACGTAGGTAGCAAAGTTTCTAACTCTCGGTAACCTAGACCTTGCTCTAGGATTACCCCTTTTTTCTTAGCCTTTTCAAAGCAATAGAGGTGGACCCGGATCTAGTCAGTTATATACGCACATTTATAGTGATAATCTTAGTCACTTTATAGTTGCATGAAATAAATAAACATCCAATAGTTATTTTCAAGCAACTGATTAAAACTTCGGGAATCACCATGAAACTAGAGCGATTATTCATAAGCGTAACACATACATGATTTGATGAGTCATGCAGATTATTCAACATATACTTCATGTATATACAATCAAGCCAATCAACATATCCAAGAAAGTAATTCAATCATCACCTAATTCCTGAAAAGAATATGTACTCTATTTATTACACACTTTATCAAGAATCTACTTTATTGACTTGGATTCTCTTTCTAGGGTTTCTAATCCGCATTAAGGTTTCATTAATATTCATTAGGGGTTCTTAGATCAATTCCTCCAACTTTATCCATTTTAGGTCAACAAACCCTAAAATACTCTTTTCCATTTATATGAACCTTAATTGCTCAACTATTCATTTTAATAGTCTTTTATACTCAAATTGACTTAGGATCATCATATCCCTATTTATTCATGGATTTGAACAATTAAAACAATTAAAAGACATATTCTCCTAAATTAGGGTTTTTAAGCTCATTAATGCATAATTATGCACGAAACCCTAAATTAAGCCAATTATATAAAAAGATTATCTTTTTTAGATCCTATTTTCACTTTTATTAACAATAGGTTAATCTCAGCTTGAATTACCCAAATAACGTCATTAAGTCCATCTATCATCAAATCTAAGGGTTTTTCCTTAATTAAATCATTAAAGATGATAACTTTATGTACTTTTCAAATTTCAAGCATATTTATGCACATAAACTCTAAATTAGACTAATCACGTGCAAAGTTCTTCCTTTTTGAACATAATGTACCTTTTTACGATTAACAGGTTAACATCAACTCTAATGATCCATTAAACCCTATTGAACACATTAATCATATCAAAATAGGGTTTCTTAATCTTTGATTCATTAAAGATGATAATTTACACTACTTTTCGAATAACATGCAAAATTAGGCTTCAAATATAATTTATTTGTGTTCCTCACGTTCTGAGGATCAATTTTCATATATTACTTGTCCTAATCGGAGTTACCAATCATTAGATATGATTTTTGCAATAAATCACTTACCACAGCCAATGAGATTGTGCCACGTCATCTCAGTCCATGCAATGTTGTGGATTTGGAAATATAATGGAATTACCGTTATACCCTCACTTAAGTTCCTTCTCGTTCAGACCGCGGAGGGGTAGGATCGTCCAACAAATAGTCGATCGTCTTCCTCCTTGGATCAGCTGCAACGCGATTGCCCTAGCTGCCCATGGCACGACTGCAGCTCCCGTCTTGGACTCTTTCAGCGACCAGCGGCGGCCCCTTTCGATCAGATACCCTCCGCCGCACCCACTGGTGTCTAGAACCACCACCATGGTGGTGGAAAATAGGCCGGACAGACCTGTCACACAGCCGCCCTAAGCAGCCGTGTTGCTGCCACCACGACCATCTAGAGAGAGGGAACGCTCACCCAGGCGTCTTATGTCGTTGTGGAAGTGGCAGGCCTTCCTCTCTAACCCTCCCCAACTTCATATAGCTCCAGGTTAGGGCTACGTTCTAGGTTTAGGGTTTACGGATGAAAGCAAGGAAGAAGAAGATAGGGAAGAGAGAGGAAGACATGGGTTTTCTTCTTTGAATTCGACCCCTCTTTTATAGGGGAGGATATCCTCGCCCTCAGGTACCCACCTAAGAGGAAACAAGTCCTCTCCTTATTAGGAAACCACCTTACTTCATTAGAAAGCAAACTTTCTCTCTCTTCTTTATCCTTTGGATATTCCTTATTATATGGATATTAGGAAATTCGAAATTCCCCTTCTCTTATTCACTTTATGTTTGCTTTTTAATTCTTTTGCACGAATTTCTATCTTCTTTTAATAGAAATCACTTCCTTTTTCATAATGCCAATCATTAAAACTGTACCATATTATCTTTTATTTTGCAAATTTTGGTATTTTCTCTTTCTTTCCTCTTTATTGGGACTCCTTGGATCCCAAGACACTCCATTATTTCTAAATTCCCTTTTCAAGGATAATTATTATCCTTCTAGATGCATCTATATGCATTATTTCTCATTATCTTGTTTATTTCTCATTTAAATATCTCTTTTTGAGGAATTCTTTTTATTTCTCTTTGATTTTTCTCATTGGCATTCCTTTTAATATTAGCAACCTCATGGATACGAAATTTCCCCAAGAAATCTCATTTTTGCCTCTTTCCACTCATTTTATCATTATTTTCAATTTATTTCTTAATAAAGAAATACTTAATTAATCTTTTCTTTTCTTATTGCTTTCTTTTTGCAACCTTGGACTCCTTGGTACCCAAGGAACCCAAGAGGCACGAAATCCTCTTTGGATTTGCCTTCTAGAGGTTTCTACATATTTCTTTTCTGAAAAATTCAATTATCCATTTACTAATTGAATTTCCTTATTAGTTGGGCCCAATAGCCAATAAAGCCCACAACACAGACATCATGGCTATTGTAAACGAAATCCATTTATTTAAAGAAAATTATATCATTATTTGTTCAAATATCTTTAATATGAGAAATTACATTTCTCACCAAATGAACCCAAATTTTGGGGTTGTAACAAATATGGTCAAGACCATATGGTTAAGACCAAGGATGAGTGAGGGTAGATTAAGGACAGATAAAACTGGGTCCCACTCATTTGGGTTTGATGTGGATGATGGTTATTGAGATGAAGATCGAATGGTGGTGATTCTTATGGATAAGGGTTGCAAGGAGGTGGGTGCAAGCAGATTGTTCAACCTCATTAAGATCTGCATAAAATCAACATAAACTCAGTTAGAAACCTTGATAATTGAACCAATTAGGAAATTTTGCACATTTTGATATTTAGTAACTGAAATTGGATGTATTGAATCAAAAAGAGCCCAAGAAGGAGACGGAAAATTATGATGAATATGCATTCATCAAAACACCTCGAACTTAAGCGTTGCTCATCCTCAAGTAACCCAAAATCTAGAAATGAGACATGGTGGGCTCTGGCGTCTCTCTCTAGGGTTGCTCCGGCTTCTCTCTACCTGGAGGTGCCGCTGGGGGGAGGGGAACATTCCCCCGGAGCTTCTCTCCCCTGGCCTCATCGACGGTTAGTTAGTCCGACAGCTGCTGTTCTGGAGTTCTTGGAGTCGATGGCCTCAGTCGTTCTGTAGAGAGCCCTCTCCCTCGCCTTGGTTCATTGCAGACGGATGTGCCGCTTGCCCAACAGGATGTTGGTTTGGTGTCGACCTCATCAGATCATCTATGTTCAAGAGTGATGGACAGATAGGAACCAATCATGGTCGTTGGCTCATGTGCCGCTGCTCCATGTGTCCTTCTCGTCCTGAGGCCGAGGTTCCTGGTTCCAGGATGTAGGTGCTCCTTCGGCTTGATTGATCGGCGAATCAGGCTCCTTGGTGGATTGGAGGTGTTGGGGTTTGACCCCATATCCCTGCTGGGCTTGGCGGAGAAGCCTTCCTAGTTTGGTTCTTCCCCAACTGGTGCTAGGTTATTTGGCTGTCTGTGTAGCCTGTCGGCTTGGAGTGTGAAGGAGGCGCGATGGCCCAGGTTATCAGCTGCCGCTCGACCATTTCGTGCCTGCTCTCGTGATGGTTCCTAGCCTAGCCCAGGTGGGGTGATTCTCATTGACGGTGGGTCAGATCTCGACCGTGCTTTGGCGGATGTTTGACTTGTCGGTAGGCTTGAGGTCCATGGCCTCCAGAAGGCGTCGTCTACCCTCTCATCCACGAAACTAGGGCGGCTCAGATTAGAGACCAAGGCTGACTGTTGTCAGCGATGCTGGCTTCATCGACTTTTCGTCAACGACTTTGGGTCATCCTCAAGATGATCGACGTGTTACCTAGTCGATGTCAGGAGTGCTCTCGGTAGCCTTCAGCCGTTAGTTACCGGTGGCATGCTTCCTGCAGACTAGAGATTGCTACACCTTTCAGGTGTTTGGGGGTTTGCCTCTGGGCAACATGCATCTTCCTGTGGTCTTGGTGCTGCAACTGATCCATGGGTAGGGGCTGATGATGTTCGATCTCGGTCACCATCCATGTGGTCAATCACAGCTAGTCCAGGAACACCTTCATGGTGTCCGATGAAGTCAGGCGTGAAGGTTTTGGTTGGGTGCTCATGTACTCATCAGGACTTGCAATGCCTGAGCCGTATGGCTTCTGGAAGGTCGCAGGAGGCTGTCAAAAGGCTCCTGGGTTGGTTGTGATGATGGCTAGCGAAGATGCTTGAAAATGCTCTGGAATCCATTCTTTCAGATAAATGAGCAGAATGCATATGGAGGACAGGGAGCTTCCTTACCATCGACTTTAGTCGTGCTGTCATGACCACTGGTTTGTGTGTTTTGGTGCTATCTTTTCTTTTCAGGTGCATGCCTGGTAGTCTCAGGGTCCTTGATCAGGTGACTGTCGTTTGATGAAGAGGGGCTGGATACCCACCTGGATCCCACACTTTCAGGGAATGATGCAAATGCCAGTGGTGGAAAGTTTGGTGTCTAGATCAAGGACATCTCTTGATGGTCAGCTAACGAAAGGACCCTGCACTACAAATAGCTTTCCCTGCTTCAGCCTGGGTTGGAGCACCTTCAAGGTGCTTGATGGAATGCCTTGCTACATTCAGGTGCTTTATGCAGTTGATGATGGTTCTCTTCATCAATGTTGTTAGTCAGATCTCAGGTGGGTTTCATCATAGGAGCACGAGTATTGATATTAGTTGGTAGTCATCGACCTTCGGTAGAGTCTGCACTTTTTGTGGGTATGCATATTGACAGTGGAGCTCCTCTATTGTGCAGGGTGATGTTCCTACCAGTTTTTTTTCTGTATGAATGCTCCTATTTTTGTCTTCTGTATCTGGGTCTTCTGGCTTCATTTCCGGTCTTCTGCGTAAGACCTTAGCTTTTTCTTCTTGTGTTAGTCTTAGTAATCCTCTTCAGAGGGTTAAGGGGTGAGCATATGATGTACCTAAAGTTTTGGAATCACAATAGCAACAGAGTTTTTTTTCCGACCAAAAAAAAGTAACACAAAATCTAAAACGGTCACCAAATGAATACTTTCTGGCCATGTGATTGCCCCTTCTTCACATCACAATTGTTTCCTCTTTCCTTAGTGTGACTAAGCATCTCAACTTCCTCAGACCACTGAACACATCTTACCATATCTTCGTTCCTGAGTTTGCTTTCCAACTTCACTTCCTCCTCACTTTTTCCAACAATAAGCATGTCGAAGAGGTTTGTAATAGTCCAGAGATATGCACAGAACAACAAGTCTGCATATGATCTGACACTGGTGTATTTCAGGGTGGTGGTGGCATTTATTTGTGCCATTAGGTAGAAAAGGAAGTGAAGGGAGGTATGGAAAGAAGAAATAAATCTCTCCTCTATTCGACTCGAGATTTTTATTATATTATTTGCAATTTCATTTATTGCATTTTTTTGGGTGTGAATCTCTCCTCTATTCGACTCAAGATTGCATTTTTTTGTGTGTGCTTTGGCATCTTTTCTTGGTGGTACGCCCCTATTTTTTTGCGAGGGGTATGGAAGAAGAGGATATAGAGGGAAGTGGCATGCCACCCCGAACTTAGGGTTTGGCACTACTTTGGCTATTTTTGTTTCTTTTTGATGGATGGAGGGGTACGGAGATGATAGAAGAAGTGTAGAAGAGGGTTCAGATCAGAATACAACTTGATTTATAGTTCTGTGCATCAGGTTGTACTCTTTATTGTACTCTGCTCAAATAATGACTTGATGAGGATCCAATGAGGATTCCATGTTGTTGTTCCACTAGTCATTTAGGAAGCATGATGTGTTTGATCCCTATCAGTTCGACAGACACTTGCCAATTTTGCATAAAGATCATGATGTTAGGATTCATAAGCTTCACAAGATGATTTCAATCAAAAGGCTAGTTTTCAGAAGATGGTCCTTTTGAGGGTCTACTTCGAAAAAGGAGGGTATAATGATTCAAAATTCATAGAGAGATAAAAAATGTCAAAACTTCATCCAATATATGTTCATATTTCTTTTGAATACTTTAAAATTTTGAAAATTTTATTTGGAATTTTTTTTTTAAATTTTGGTCAAAATTGCAACGATGAAATCTTAGGTCTGAAACAGATGGGTGAAGGTGGAAAGTAAGATATGTACCACCCACCCTCCACCCCAAACTTAGAAATTTTCTTGTCTCGAGCAAACCCTAAATCCGAGATGGAGGGGAATTTCCATGCCATTTGGACCACCAGATGTGGTTGTGTTCCAATCAACGTGTTTCCTCCATCTGAAAATCTCAAACATAAAGACCATTCAGACCTCAAAATAGAATCTTGCGATGCAATTTTATTTGGTGTAAAATTATCTAAAAAAAAGTAAAAACAAAATTAGGGAAAAATCATAATTCAAAATTAAAAATACAAGTTTATTTATCAGGTTGCCTCCCGACAAATGCTTTTGTTTTACGTCGATGGCTCGACTTGATTCCTTCAACTTTTATGGTGGATATGTTGGATTGGAGAGATCCAACATCATTTCAGATCCTGTATCAGTAGAGGTGAAATATCTCTTCAATCATTGACCATTTGCCACAAATTCACCTGTCTTTTCACTTCATAAAGAGAAAGCACCATGTGGGTAGATGCACCTGACAATGTAAGGTCCTGACTAGCAGGAATGAAGTTTTCCTAGGAATATCCTCAATTTGGAATTGAACAGAAGAACTTGGTCTCCTACTTGTATGTCCTTTCTTTTTAGATGGCTGCCATGCCAAAGTTTTGTACGTTCTTTATATATTTGTGCATTCTCGTAAGTTTTCATCCTGAGTTCATCCAACTCCTGGAGTTGTAGAATCCTGGCTTGGCCTGCTTCCTTCATATTGAAATTGAGTTGTTTGATTTCCCACCATGCTTTGTGTTCCAGTTCGACAGGCAGATGGCATGACTTTCCATAGATCAGCCGAAATGGTGTAGTTCCAAGAGGAGTTTTAAAAGTAGTTCGGTAGGCCCACAATGTGTCATTGATTTTCACTGACCAATCCTTTCTGTTGCAGGCTACTGTCTTTTCCAAGATAGCCTTGAGTTGATGGTTAGAAACCTCTACCTGTCCACTTATTTGTGGATGGTAGGGTGAGGCTACCTTGTGAGTTACACCTTATTTTCTCAGCAATGCTTTAAAGCTTCTTTCAAGAAAATGAGAACCTCCGTCAGATATCACAGTTCGTGGGACTCCGAAATGGGGGAAAATAATATCTTTGAACATTTTGATGACAAGTTTGGAATCACTACTGATGGTTTGTATGACTTCTACCCATTTTGAGACGTAATCCACCACCACTAGGATGTAGGAAAATCCATGAGAAGATGGGAATGGACCCATTTAGTCCACACACCAAACATCAAATATCTCGACTTCTTGCCACAATTTCAGTGGCATCTCATCTCTTTTTGTTATGTTACCCGTACTTTGACATTTGTCACATGATAGAACAAAGTTATAGGAATCTTTGGATATGGTTGGCTAAAAGAATCCACATTGCAAGACTCTTATAGCAGTTTTCTTAGAACTCATATGGCCTCCAACTGGGCCTAATTGTCATTGTTCTAAAGTGAGGTTGGCTTCTTCTTCAGTGATACAATGTCTGTAAAGACCATCGACACAGAGCTTGAAGAGGTATGGCTCATCCCAGTGATATTATTTCACATCATGAAAAAATTTCTTCAGTGCATTTTCGGTGTATTCAGGATGGATAACCCCAGTGGCAAGGTAGTTCACATAGTCTGAGTACCAAGGGGTAGCTTCTAAAATTTTCATTAGTTGGTCATCCGGAAGAGAATCATTAATCAGGATCTTCTCAGTTTCCAAGGTATGGATGCGACTCAAGTGGTCTGCCATAACATTCTCTGTTCCTTTCTTATCTCTTATCTCTAGATCAAATTCTTGCAAGAGGGGAATCCATCTGATTAATCTGGGTTTTGCATATTTCTTTTCTAGGAGATAACGAATAGCGGCATGGTCTGTGTAGACAATGACTTTTGAGACAATGAGATAGGATCTGAACTTGTCAAAAGCATACATGACTGCCAAGAGTTCTTTCTCAGTAGTTGCATAATTCCTCTAAGCCTCATCAAGGGTTTTCGATGCATAGTAGATCACATAATGTTTCTTTTCTATACATTGGCCTAGGATAACACCCACAACATAATCACTGGCATCAGACATAATTTCAAATGGGTGATCCCAATTGAGAGCTCTAATGATGGGTGTTGTTGTCAGGGCTTGTTTCAGATTATTAAAAGTTTTGACACTTTCTTCGTCAAAATGGAACTCAACATCCTTTAATAACAAATTTATCATTGGCTTGGTTATATTAGAGAAATCCTTTATGAATTGTCTGTAAAAGCCTGCATGACCTAGGAATGCACGAACTACTCTTACATTTGTCGGAACAACGAGTTTAGAAATTAATTCGATTTTCGCTCTGTCCACTTCAATTCCTCAATTGTTGACTCTATGACCACGGACAATGCCTTCCTTCACCATAAAGTGACACTTCTCCCAATTCAACACAAGATGTGCTTCTTCACACCGTTTGAGGACAAAGGAGAGGTGCTTCAAGCATGAGTCGTATGAATCTCCGTATATAGAAAAATCGTCCATAAACACTTCCATGATAATTTTAGTGAGACCAGCAAATATGGCTGCCATACAACGTTGGAAAGTGGAAGGAGCATTACAAAGTCCAAATGGAATCCTTCTGAACGCATATGTTCCAAATGGGCAAGTAAATGTTGTTTTCTCTTGGTCATCTGGATGTATAGGTATTTGATAGAGTCCAGAGTAACCATCAAGATAATAGAAATACTCTTGGTGAGCCAATCTTTCTAGGACTTGGTCAAGAAAAGGCATTGGGAAATGATCCTTTCGAGTTGCCTTGTTCAACTTCCTATAATCAATACACATCCTCCACCCTGTGACTGTGCACGTGGGGATGAGTTCATTATCTTCATTTTGAATCACAGTAGTTTCACCCTTCTTGGGGACAACTTGCACATGACTTACCTATGGTGAATCAGAGATCGGATAGATAATACCTGTCTTGAGCAACTTTATAACTTCAAGGCGGACAACATCTTTCATATTTGGATTAAGTTTCCTTTGGTGTTCAACAGTTGGCTTGTGATCTTCCATCATGGGGATTTTGTGCATGCAAAGCGCCTGACTCACCGCGGTGAGATCACTCATCTTGTAACCTATATCTTTTCTTCTTTTCCTTAATTCCGTCAGGAGTTTATCCTCTTGTTCTATCGTAAGATCAGAATTTATGATGACTGGGTAGACCTTGAGGTCATCTAGAAACACATACTTCAATCCCTCATGTAGGGGTTTCATTTTAGGAGCTTGTGGTTTTTCACATGGTTCTTCAGTAACTTCCACAGCTTTGAGTTCCTCAATTTTAATTTTAGGATCTTCTTCGGAAATGTCAAGGTCAAGAACACAACTTTTGACTTGTTTGTCAACTGAACTGGCAGCATTAGGATTAGTTAGAGCCACTCCTAAGGGATCTTCTAGTTCATAATACTCTTGTGTGAGCAGTGACATCTACTCTATGCACTCAATCAGGTAAACTTCTTCTTGAATGCTTGGTTTATACATACTTTCAAAAACTTTGAATTCAAGAGTCTCTTTACCTAATCTGAGCAACAAAGTTCCTACTTCAACATCAATTAGGGATCTTGCAGTGGCAAGGAACGTATGACCAAAAATGAGAGGGTATCTGGAGTCTTCCTTTATATCCATTATGACAAAATCACACGGGACATAGGAATCTTTGCCCACCTTGACCGGCACATCCTCAATGATTCCTAAAGGTAGAGTCACAGTGTTATCTACAAGTTGTATTGTCATGCTGGTTGGGAGCAGTTCAGCAAACCCTAGCCTTTTGCAAAGGCTAAGTGGCATGATGGAAATGCTAGCACCAAGATCTGCCAATCCTTTCTTACATGAAGAATCACTGATATGGCAAGAGATTCTAAAAGATCCTGCATCTTTCTGTTTCTTAGGCATCTTACTCTAGATGATGTCTGAAGTGGTTGTCGCTAACTTTACTATCTCATATTTCTCAGTTATATATTTCCTTGTAAGGAGAGACTTTAAGTACTTTGTCCATGCTGGTATTTCATCCAGCACATCAAGAAAGGGTATATCAACATAGAGTTTCTTCATGGCTTCTTTGAACTTGTTGAATCGAGTGTCAAGCTTTATCTACCTTAAATGAGCTGGGAAAGGTATACAAGGCTTGTACACTGGTACTTTTGGCTCTGGTGTTTCTGGTTTTGCATCAATAGGTTTCTCAGAACTTGGCTCGACTGTCTTATCAACAATCACTAGTTCTTTTGGTTGAGACTTAGCTGTTTTAGAGTCTTGAACAATCATTGGTTCATCCTCATATGTAATAACCATAGGTTTCTTGACATGAGGATTAGAATAGTCTTTTCCAGACCTGGTGGTGACAACCTTCAATTATTCAGGATGCTTAAGGTTGTTTTCTAGTTCCAGTAGGTGGCTTCATTCTAGCTGCAAGTTGAGCTAGTTGAGATTTAATGGCCTTCTGATGGGCTTGCTGGTTAGCTATCATTGTTTGTTGGGACTGCAACATCTTCTCAATTGTCCACAGCTTGTCATCAGGAGAGACGGGGCTGGCTTGTTGCCCTTGTTGTTGGTGGTGGGGGACTTGGTTGGGATTTTGGAACTGAGAATTGTTCTAATAATTATTGTAGTTCCTGTTCTGAAAGTTGCCCCTAAAGTTTCCTTGATTCCAAAAATTTTATTTTTGATTATACTAGAATCTGGTGGGCTACATTTTTGATTATTTGAACCAAGTTGTCGTGAGTTTTTTGCTCATGAAGGATTTCCATATTGAAAACTAGGGTGGTTCCTATTCTGACACGGATTGTAATATCCTTGACCAGGGATGGTGTTGATAGCATTAAGATTTTTCATTTGACAATTATCTCCTTGTCCACATGTGTTTCTTAGAACAACATCGTAGAGAACATTGCATGCTAAAGTGGAACGATCAGTACCCTTACATGCTTCACAGAACACTGAACTGACTTGATCTATTCTTGTGGTTGTGGGAGTGAATGTCTTATTTCAAAAGCAGCAAGGGATGATTCAATATGGTCTTGCTTTGCAATTAAGAGTTTGAGGGTCTCAGCGATAGACTTGTATTCAGGAATAACTTCAGCCATAGCTACCTTCAACACTCCTTTTCCTACTGACCTACCCCAATTAGCTTGATTTTCTGCTCCAAGGGTGACAACCCTCCATGCACTGCCATAACTTTGACGCATGAAGTTTCCCCCAGATGAGGAGTCTAAAAACCTCTTGATATCACCGTCCACATCCCTATAGAAGATTTCAATAAGTTGATTCTTAGAGATTCCATGATGTGGACACTTGCGTAGAAGATCTTTATATCTTTCCCATGCTTCAACAAGGGTTTCTCCAGGGGCTTGAGTGAACATTGTTATTCGACCCCTAATTTCATAGGTGAGAGAAGGAGGGTAAAATTTTTCAAGAAAAACATTTTGAAGTTGTTCCCAAGTTGTGATGGGTTCGCATTACAGAGAGTTGTACCAACTCATAGCTCTATCAGAAAGCGAATACTTGAAGAGACGGATTCGAATGGCATCGTCTGTGACTCCATTTTGTTTAGTCATTGCACATAGATCGATGAAACTTAGAAGATGTTCTTGGCTATCTTCTCCTTGTTTACCATAGAATGGGTTGTTTTGAAGTAGGGTGATCCAATGTGTTTGTATCTCAAAATTTGGAGCATGGATGGGAGGAGGTTGAACTGGGTGATGAACATCGGCAAATTTAGGGATTGAGAACTCCCTAAGATCCTTTTGCAGTTCGGCTTCTTGCGCTGCTACTTGTGCTACTAGGATTTCTTCTTGAACTGCGGCCCTAGCTTCTTACATGAGCCTTTCTCGCTGTGCATTGATGGCTTGAGCCACCCTTCAGGCTATTTCCTCTTCTTGAGCCATTCTTGCTTGGTTCTCTCTATTTTGATGATGAAAGGTTCTGTCTATCTCTAGATCAAAGCTGGCGGTAGTTCAGGACTGTTCAAATGGTGCATACACTAGTCTTGGGGGTACCTGAAATGAAAAGATCTGATGTAAGATTGATGGAGTGGAGTGAAATTCAAGTAGAAGATCAATTTTATCAAAAGAAAAAGGAAATACCTAAATTAGCCTTAAAAGAACTAGAGTTGACTAAACTGATTTCATTGTCCCCGACAATGGTGCCATAATTTGATGTGGTTTATTATCACACTAACAAATTCACCCAGGGTTGAAGTCCCCGAGCTTTTCCCAAAACCTTGAGCAATAATACCACCCGCAAGCAGACGAGTCTTATCACAGTATAGTCAAGGATCGAATCCCAAGAGACAATGTTTTTAAGAATCAGCGTTAGTCGAATCTAGCTCAAGTAAGACTAATATTTAGAACCATTGGTTGATTTGATGTTAATTAAACTAATTGCAAGAAAGTAAAGAGAAGAATTAAATTTGGATCTAGATTAATGATATGGAATTGCTGGGATGGTATCGGGTTTCACCACCACTACACATGCAAACACATTTAAACATCAAACATCCAGGCAAGATATAACTATCCAAATAGAACTGCTACAAAACCCCCCATACGGGCATTAGGTTTTGCGTAAGCATCACCTTAGGCATCAGATATCTCATCACCATCCAGATCACATACTTACGGATCTGAAGATACAAAATCCAACTAAGGTTGTGGTCCTCCCTAAGGGATGTTTAGACCGCAGAAGTGTCACCATAGGATAGATGGCTCGTCCCCTCACAGATCACTCACTTACGACCTCAACTAATTCTATCATAAGTTCTCATCAAGGAGTCAACTGCGCTAATCAAAAAGCAAGTAGGTGGTTAATCTACAAGAAAACATCGACGATTAACAAAGAAGATACAACATCCAACTAAGGTTGTGGCCCTCCATAAGGGATGTTTAGGCCATAGAAGCATCACCGTAGGTTAGATGGCTTGTCCCCTTACGGATCATACACTTACAACCTCAAGGAATCTCATTCTATTTCTAGTTTGAGAGTCAACCTCATTAAACGACATTCTACACTACATATAGAAGTTCTCACAACATAGGGAAAAACAAGATGAAAGCTTGCAGGTAAACAACTACAAACATAGTTGATTAACCACAAAATGAAAAGTTATATACATTGCCATGGAATGCTTAACAAGAGAACATGCTTGCATGGGCAGCAGGGCTAGTCCCCGCCCCCCAGTGAAAAGGAACTACTCACTCATGATGCGAGAAACAAGAAGAATAAGAAAGAGAGAGGATTCCACCATGAGCATGATGCATAAGGTAGTCGTAGCTCGGTGAAGATGATACAATCTTCTACATCGTGTCAGAGCAGATCTAGACTAAGAACGAGGGACGCCAAGACAGACTAGGCAGTCTTTCTCACTCCTCCTTCCTTCTCTTCTCAGTCTCCTTGACTATAGCTTGAGCAGCAGGTAGACTGATAGCAGCGTGATTGGAACTGAATCGGACCTGTGTACAGGCAGCCTGTCGGTGTCCCGGAACTGATGCCCAAATGAGGACCCTACTGGTCCTATTTATAGGCTCGGGTCTGGTCTCATGCTTTGGGCCCAGTTGCAATTTTTACAACTTGCTTAAACGGTCTTGAGTTAAGTGACCATATGGTTTGGTTGCTTTAAGTGTCCATGTGGTTTTGATTTGTTACTTTTCCAAATGGTCCTGCATTGCATGCCTTTTCCATATGGTCTCATGGACATAACTTTTCCAAATAGTTTGGTGTTGGTAACTTTTCCAAACGGTTTGGCATTGCATGCCTTCTCATGCACATAAATTTTCCAAATGGTTTGGTGTTGGACTTTTTCAAATGATCTCACATCCAACAACATAAAATGGTCTCACGCAGACCTTTTCCAAAGTAGTCTCACACTCCATCGGCCAAACAGTTTTGGTATGCTCAAAGATCAAATGGTCCTGAGGACCGGTTGCTGCAAACGATCCTCATTGCTATCGGTTTGGAGTGCTCGACCTTCAAATAGTCCTGGATATATTGCTCTAATGGTCTCGCTGATGAGTCCAAACGGTCTTGGACTGGGCGTCATCCAACCGGTCTTAAGTGTCAGCCTCCAAACGGTTTTGGAGCGTCATCATCCAAACAGTCTTAGAACTGATCACCGCTAAATGGTGTTGGTGTTCCTTCGTTCACACGGTCTTGCAGACCATTCGTTGGTCCAATCGGTTTGAGGTGAGGTTTCCCATACAATCTTGAGATTCAGATCACCACCAAATGGTCTTGAGCAGGTGCT
Source organism: Alisma plantago-aquatica (assembly GCA_963693085.1). Taxonomy (NCBI): domain Eukaryota; kingdom Viridiplantae; phylum Streptophyta; class Magnoliopsida; order Alismatales; family Alismataceae; genus Alisma; species Alisma plantago-aquatica. The sequence goes on from OY856412.1 coordinate 1,149,259,197, forward strand.
GCTCACATGGTCTTGAGGGAATGTTAGAAGGAGAACGATAGGGTAGACTGTTTGCCCAAATGAACGAGGGTTGTAGATCCAAGATCTGATGATGTGGAGAGATAGAAGCCCAAACGGTCTTGAATGATAGTGATCCAAACGGTTTTGAGGTGAGGTTGCCCATACGGTCTTGAGACCGTATGGATGAACTCGTATGGGCGAGACCGTATGGATAAGGCCGTATGGGTGAGACCGTATGGGCGAGACCGTATGATCGAGACCGTATGATCAAGACCAAGGATGAGTGTGGGTAGATCAAGGGTAGATAAAGGTGGGTCCCACTCATTTTGGTTAGATGTGGATGATGGTTGATTGAGATGAAGATCGAATGGTGGTGATTCTTATGGATAAGGGTTGCAAGGAGGTGGGTGCCAGTAGATTGTTCAACCTCATTAAGATCTACATAAAATCAACATAAACTCAGTTAGAAACCTTGATAATTGAACTAATTAGGAAATTTTACACATTTTGATATTTAGTAACTAAATTTGGATGTATTGAATCAAAAAGAGCCCAAGAAGGTGACTGAAAATCATGATGAATATGCATTCATCAAGCACCTCTAACCCGATATGGTGATGAAACCCAATATGGTGATATGCAAACCGATATACCATAGAACCCCACACCCATATCATTTTGTTCTCTTGGGTTGGTTGAAAAAGGACCAACTAGTTGTCTAGCCTATCACGCAACACATGGTGGGTTGATACTTTGAAGGTTTGAAGAGGTATGAGCATAAGGGTCTAACCCGACATGCAAAACCCTAATTTTAAGCAACCCAATATGAGTGACACACACACACCTCTTGCACGATATGGTAATGAACCTACACCTCATGCATGATATGGTAATCAAGTATACATCTCTAGAACGATATGGTGATCAAGGATACACCTCATGCACGATATGGTGATCAAGGATACACCTCATGCACAATATGGTGATCAAGCATATACCTCATGCATGATATGGTGATCAAGCATACATCTCATGCTTGATATGGTAATGAGTATACACCTCATGCATGATATGGTGACACACACACTTCTCTTGCCCGATATGGAAGCAGGCACACACCTCTTGGGCGATATGGTAAGCAAGTATACACCTCTTACCCGACATGGTAAGCAAGCTTACACCTCTTGCATGATATGGTAAGCATACATACACGTCTTGCCTAATAAGGTAAGCATACATACACCTCTTGCCCGATATGGTAAGAAAGCATACACCTCTTGCTGCCTGATATGGTAAGCAAGCATACACCTCTTTCCTGATATGGTAAGCATACATACACCTCTTGCGCGATATGGTAAGCATACATACATCTCATGCCCGATATGGTAAGCAAGCATTGTGATGGAGTGGACTTTTGGAATCCTAAAATGTCCAATGACATAAAGAATTCATGTATGTTGAGTTATATTGAGAGTTCCAAGCTTTTGATAAAGTTGGTGTGTTGATTTTGATGTTGATATCATGTTTTGGATCCCTATATTTAATGTCCTTTGAGGAATTTAGTTGAGTGTCCAAACAGTTGAGTTCTGACATCAAACTTGTATGCAAGGTAGCTTGAGTTGTGAGGAAGCTAAGGTTAAAATTTGGTGGCATTTGGATGTTCCTAGAGGAAGCTATGGAGGTTTGAAATTTGGAAAATAATGTGTATATTTGATGATTTATGGACCTAAGTGATGGTTTTTATCAGTGTCACACGCCCTTAGCTTCTAGGCAAGTCACCTGGCCTATCGCTGGCCATGGATCTCAGATCTAGTGGCTACATTTTCGGTCTTACAGTGAGCCCCAAATCTGGTCTTGTAAGGGCCTTGTACAACCATTAGATGCACTTTGGACGGCATCAAAGTCATCTCCTAGCTCCGGATCTTAAGGAGTCATGGAGCAGTGAGGCGTGTAAGCACCCACTCCACCACGATCTCCGAACGTGCATCAAACAAAATAGGTGACTGAGCAGTTAAGCTTGACTCACTGAGGACTATTGTACTACCCTTTACATGTGCCCATTAGTAAACAGATGAGAGAGAACCATCTCATCCTCTCCACTGCTTCTCCATTGCGGAGAGTAGTTTTGGCATAGGAGAGCTATACAGAGTTAGAGCGGATCTTTGAGCAAGATGAAGAAAGAAAATGAAGTCAGGCTTGGGGAGTTGATTTCACAAGTTTTGTGTTGTCTGATGGCTGCTTCGAGTGTCGCCGAAGCCAAGGATGGAAGCAGACCAGCTCGGAGCTAGGGGCGGTGCTTTAGGCCGTTTCAACACAAGCTATGAGTTCCCTTCAATCTTTGCTAGTCGACTAAAGCTACTCAACTAGGAAAGGGGTCAAGAAAGAGGTCCAGGGGCAAGATCCCCCTTTTTCTCTGCCGTAGAAGAGCTTCATGGCAGAGAGCTTGCAGAAGCAAGGGTCTGGGGATGAAGCATCAAAATCCAGTGGCCGTGGAGATCTCTCCAAGGTGGACGAAGTTGAGGGAAAGATTAATTGTAGACGAGGAGGACCTGGTGGCGAGATATTGCTCGTCGGAGAGCTTCCTTGCAGAAGCGGCTGCATCACAAGAATAAAGTCCTGCTGGGACTCCGTGAACGTGTGAGAAAGATGGGGGAAGAGCCCCGACCCGAGCTAACGGATCCATGGATCTATGGATCCATCTTCAGATCTGGCCGGTCCAAGAAAGGGGCAGCGCCAACCTATGGCCACGTGGCAGTCTCCCATTCGCCAGAAAGGTCAGTAATCCAAATAATGTCCAGTTCTTGTATAATTCATAGCAATTAGCTCGAGCATCAGAAAAATATAAGTAATATATCAAAATTCTTAGAAAAATGAGTAGAACTCAGTAGAATGATAATATCAGGCTTTTAATGCACTAATAATATAGATATCATGTAAGTGGTGAAATGCTCATATAATGAGTAGTAAATATCAAATGATGATATAAAATTATGGAAAAATGTCAGTAGATTCATAATTATGTTTATAATGCATATGATGCCAGTTATGGTCATGTTGATGTATGAAATCATGTAATTTTCTTAATATGGCTAATTAGGGATTTTTTTAACCTTAAATAAAATGCAATAAATACATACATGCTCAATAAATGATGGAATTTACAGAGTAAGCTCATATCAATAATTAGAAGATAATTTGTAACTCTGAGATCAATTTATATATATGGAATTAATGGAAACATGATAATGACTCTTAATGTGATATAAAACCCTAATATGCTAAATGAATATGATAAAGAGTTAATATGTACACATAATCATATGTAATCAAATAATAAGATTATTGATCATAATCTGTAATACAACATCAGTAATGTTAATCCTAGATAACAAGAAGAGATAGACAAGAAGTAATAATGACAATATCCTAATGAGTAGGTAAACCCTAAAATGGATATAAATAGGGTTAAGATGATGGGAATCTAATGCATGGCATATACGATCTTATCTTAACCAGGGTTTGACCAAGACGTAGTTGACACTAGGAATATGTGTGATGATTAGGTTTGTCTCTTGATCAAGCTACGCCATTACCTCTTACTTGGCTTATTATACAATATGCTTTTGTTATATGTGTAGTAAAATACTTGGCATATGATATTGGATGAAATGATTGTTCTTGTATGATATGTTGCATGATTTTCCATACTTATTGCTATGAACACATGAAACATAATATATCTGTTCCATTATATCTAAGCACTTCAACTCTTTGGTAGTAAAGTGTTGGAAAATAAGTACTTCAACTCTTTGGTAGTAAAGTACTTGGAAGTGATCCAACTCTTTGGTAGCAGATCACATTGTGAAATGATCCAACTCTTTGGCAGTAGATCATAAAGGCCTTAATGCATTCAACTCTCAGGTAGTAAATGCATGGATGATATAATGGAAAATATGCCTAAAAGTTATGTGTTCTCTTTTGTTGATAAACATTCTTGTTCAAGTATATGCTTTTTGTTATATTTCTTTATAACTGCCAAGTATTAGTTTTATCTTATTGCCAAGATATGATGAGAGGTATATAAAAGACACATAGGCATACTTAGTACAATATTCTTGAATATTTTGTTGACGTGTACCACATGTAATCTTTTGTTTAGGTTGTGATTATGCTCTTGAAGATCCATGATAGTGAGAGTTGTGTGGAGAGCTAATGTACAGGTGGACCTGTTGTCTTAAGATCCTGTAGTTTAGTTGTAGTACATGTATATGTATAAGTTTTCTGTTCAATATGTAATATCAAATGTTGTAACAATTCATGTTGTAATTATATGTTGAATGGTGAACATGTGTTGTGGTTCATTTATTGTTCATGTGCTATTGATTGTTTCCTTATGACTTCCTCTAATTTTCTTATTCTTAGCCTAGTGTGTGGGGTTAAAATTGGGATTCTCACTGAGGTGAGGGTTTCAATTTGGACATCACACATCAGATTAAGTTTTAGAAAATCTAGGGATGTCACAAGAATACACCTCATGCTCGATATGGTGGAAGCACCTAAAAGCCAATATGGAGGTAAGCACCTCCAATCTGATGTACTTGATTGAGTAACACATGATGTGTGTTATGTCAAATGATACATTAAGAAATAAAGATTTTAATGCATTTTGATAGGTGTAGGCCAATGTACCATGAGGAAAGGGTTTAGCCAACTTCATAAAGTATGATGTAATCAATATCCTTGTGAGGATAAGAGCGAAACTCATACTTGTGTGATAATCATTTAATGAGCATACATTGATACTCCTAACATGTGTGGAGCTATGTAATAGGAACTTGAACCCTAATTAGCTTGAAACCCTAATTGGCTTGAAACCCTAATCGTCTTGAAACCCTAATTGGTTTGAAACCCTAATCAGCTTGAAACCCTAATTGTCTTGAAACCCTAATCGGCTTAAAAGGGAAATCCTTACCCTAATACTGGGAAGGTTGTATTTCTCTTTTATTTCATGGTGATGTTATGTACTTCATATTGTTTTTATCATGAAATACTAACCATACATGTATCATGAGATGATGAGCGTAGCCAGGTATGAGCTATGATGTTTCATATGATCCATATTAAATGGGCCTTGTGAGCCATGTGAAATACTTGTGCAATAACTATAATGTATACCTGGTCTAAGGACCTAGAGGTAATAGTTACGTGATAAGAGGTGACAATGTTCAGTGATGAACTAAGGATTTGAATACCTAGATCTAGTAATCATGATGATGATAATGTTAAGGGATGAGAATTCCCAATAATGTGATAAGGGACTGAGATACCCAGTGTTATGCATTCAATGTGTTCCAAAGATTATGGAAGTACTTGATAAATGTATTACACCTTCTTTGTAGCATCTGTTATAATTCATTCTTTTAACTTGATTGATGCTAAAAGATATTGTAATGCACCTAATTAATCAAGTGGAACATTATCATGTAGTGCCCAGACTGTAGATCCATTCGGTGTCAGGATTTGCTGAATGGTGAAATGAGTTTAACTCAGAGTGCATATTTTTGAATATGTGGGGGTGACGGACGAACATATCCTTACGTCCAGATAGGGATTTCTATGAGATCTCCCTGATGAATACCAGGGTTACCGTGTGATCACCCAGATGAAAATGTACCGAGGATTGATGTGTGATCTCACCATAGAGAGTGCATGTTGCATCTGTAGCACTATAGAGAAGATGTCGCTATACCCCGGAAAGCTAGTTGCAGTTTGACATGATGTCACTGCTAGTGGTCTCATACTGACCGAGACGGGTGAGATCTTGGCATCTGGCTCTTCCATTGACCTTGTATGGTACCAATTTCAACTAAGCGGTGGTTAGTTGGAGCATGAGTGGTATACCTCATCTCCTTTGGGCATAAATGTTATTGTAAATATGTAATTAGTCGTGTAGCATATTTGCTTAAGGATTGAATACAGAAACATTGGTTGATGTTACATTATACATCTTAAATAGATAGATGTTATATGTGTTCTTCATATTCCTTATAAAGTGAATAGATGATTTATTGCTCCATCATAGATAGATGCATTCCTTTAAAAGATGATATTGCTCTATTATTCTTATAAACAGTGAACAGTCTTGATTATTAATATAAAAGATCCTCTACTCAATTTTATACTATTTTCATGTGATAATAACATTACTGGCAGAGAGTTATATCTCTCACTGGGACTTGTGTCTCACACCATTGATCCCAACATTTTTAGGTGGACGCAGATGAGGAGGTAGAGACCATACTATAGAGGAAGGACAACAACAATAGGGACATCAGTTACAACTCAGGCTGAGTGTGCTGACTGTCGTGTCTTGTAGATAGAAGTCCTATGTATTGTCTTTGTACTCTCAGGTCCTTGGGAGTTAGTACGTAATGGTTTTATACATGATCTGAGATTTTGGATTGTATGCCTCGAGATTTTATGTTGCTTCAGTATGTATTTTGGTAAAGCAACTGGAATATATTATTCTCAAGATGAGATGGTACAATGTATGTACAATGTAAATCATGATTTATATATTACTTTGGTTCTTTCTATAAAGAGTTTCTTGGTTGTGGATCTCTTTGCAAAATGGTTTTAATTTTTAGTAATCTGCTACTAATGGTTATTCCGCATAAAAACTGGTGACGGCTCGGCGGTCGAGTCATCACAAAGCAATCCTATACTAGCTACTTAGACCTCACACCTAGGAGTAGGAGAAGGGATATATGTGGGATGATGGGATGCTAGAAAGGGATCCACTAGCTGGACCTAGGAGTAAATCCCAAAATAGCCTCACATATACTATATTCTCCTAGACTTAGGTGGTATCAAGCATAAAAACACAATCAATTCTTATTCTTAGGCACAAACCACAAGTAGAAGCATGAGAAGTAAGATATAAGTAGAAAGAAATTATCATTGGAATAAAAATATAGAGTTTTACAAGATAATTTCTCCCAACATTGTATCAAAATATCATTTTGCCACCAAACACCCCACCAAGGGGCTTAGTTAGACATAAAACAAGAAAAAGAAGGGAAAGAAGGAGTCAAGGTGTGTATGACCACAGAACGCGATGAAGAATCCTCCTTCTTCACCTCCTAGTTGATTTAGCATGAGCTCCTTCCTCTAAGGTGGATGGATGGCATGGAAGTATGGGGTTTTTTGGTTTAAACCCTAGAAAACTAAGAATTTTTGGTAGTGGAAGGTGGAAATAGTTTAGGGGGTGGATGGGAGTAGATAGGAGCGCATTCAATGCAAGGGAGAGTGTAAACGCTAACCTCCATACTATGGACGCAACTATAGTATGTATAGGTGGTGGGGAAAAACTATGGTAGGTGGGGACAAAATAGGGAAAACAATGCAGAAAAAGTAGGTTTTTGGGTGGCATCACGGTTGTGTTGGGCAGCACAACCATGGTAGGTGAGGTGTAGAACGGCTGTGGTGGTAGGGAATGGTCGTGCTGGGAGTGGAAAAATGTTAGGTTGAAGGTGGGAAAATGGAGGCTGGTTGCATGACAACGGTGGGGGCTAGGTAGAACGACTGTGCTGGGTAGCACAATTATGGTGGGCAATTTGGGGACTTGTTGATTCTGCTCCTAGACAATACGACCGTGTTGGTTAAATTGGACATTAGCATACCCTTTTTTTATGATGACAGACATTTCATTCTTGTGGATCTAGCATGCTACTTGAGTATTTCAGGGTTCAAGGAAATAAGGAGATCATATTAAGTGGATAATTGAAGATCAATACAAATTGAAGATCAAAGCGCTTAAATGTTTATATTTTCATGATTGTACTCAATGTAAATATTTGTACGAACATATAATGTGATGAATTTGATTTCTGGATTAATTTTGAGGATGACATTTGTTTTAAGGTATGTAGGATGTAATAAAGCAAACTTTTAGAATCCCTAAATGTCCAATGACATAAGTGAATTCATGAATGTTGAGTTATCTTAAGAGTTACAAGTGCTTTGGTAAGGTTTAGATGGTGATTGATGTTGATATCATGACTAAGATCCTTAAATTTATGTCTTTTTGAGGTATTTAATTGAAAATTCAAATAGTTGAATTTTGGCACCAAAATGGAATGGAATGTACCTAGAGTTGTGATAAAGAAATGGTTAAAATTTCATGAAAATTGGAAGTTCCTAGAGGAAGTTATTTAGGTTTGAAGCTTGTAAAATAATGTGCATATTTGTTGTTTTTTTTGGAGTAAGGTAAATATATTAGACCAAAAAGATGGTATAGTTTGGACAAACTATACAATAAAAAAACAAGGCACCCTAAACCAGGGTCCTACATAAGCTATACGTGGGGATTACATACAAAAACCCCAATAAGTTCGAGTGTTAGCATTCATCCTATACAAAATATCCTTCCTGTTCTTCATATGCCACTTGAGTTCTTTAGCAAAGTTTTTAATGAAAGCACGTTGGTTGGTCTCCTTCTTCTCATGGCTTCTCTTGTTCCTCTCTTTCCACACAAAATAACTGAGACTAGTTATACAAAGGAGGGTGTAGCTCTTCATGTATTTGTCATTTTTGTAAACATCTTCAGCCAACTTGATGGCTTCATACAGATTGTTTGGAACATTCTGTCCCCATCCGTTTCTGAGGCACATTGATGTTTTTGGGTTAATGTTTCATGTTTAGAAACTTAGGCTTTGAGAGAAAGTTATGTCACGTGCCTCTTTGGTTGGGAGGAAGTTGCATGGCTTAAACTAGCCATCCATAACTAATCTAGCGGTTCGGAGAAAGGACTTAAGTGAGCCATGGATGGGCCTAGTGAGGAATGAATATAGACCCTTGGATGATATCTAATGGCCAATACATCATCTTCCACCTTATAGTTAGAAGATGGTCGAGGACAGCCAATTGCCACATAGTGGAATGGCCGAATCGTGGGGTCAAGTGCGGTTTTGACTGTATAGTTGGTTTTATCTAGCCATCAACACTATAATGAGCCTTAATTTGGCAAGTGTAGGCGTGAGAGTAGAGAGAACAAACTGCCACCTCTTTGTCTCCATCGCGGCTAGCTGGCATTTTCTGGAGGTAGGGAATAGAGGTAGAAAGTAGTTTAAAAGGAAATGAAGGGAGGAAAACAATGGTCGAGATCAAGGGAGTCGAAGGAGACAAGTTTTGTGGGCTGTTGTTAAGGTTTCTATGGTCGAGGAGCTTGACCTTGCCAGAGAAGAGGATGGAGGTCGATAAAGACTTGAGGAACTTTCCCACCTCAAATCAAAGGTCAAGGATGTCTTCCGGTGGACCTTACAACACTTGTGAGAAGATTTTGTGGAGATTCTTTGGATGAGGGCATTTCCCCCCTTCTGCCACCAACACAACACTAGGTATGGCCAATAAGCTCGTGGAGATCGAGATCCATAGATGCATCCTAGGACAAGGCTAGCACCATAGAAAATGAGGATGGACTTTGGGGTCAACAAGGAGGCTCCAAATCACTAGGATTGCTTGCCAGAGAGGAATGTCACGACTGATGCTCTGTCCCAGTTTGACGTAGGCATGGGATTCACCAGACATAAGTAAAGGGAGGAATCGTTTGGGCTAACAGATCCATAGATCTGTGGATCTAATCTAGACCTGAACCAGGTGGGTCCCAGTGAGAAAAAGAAGAAGATGAGTCGGGTCTAGGCATTGAAAACCAACTGGCACAACCCAGGACCTGTGCCCCTGAGGAGCCATGTTGCAATATCTTATTGGCCCATGGTAATCAATATGTTAAATACCCATAAATTGCCTAAATCTTGGATAATTCATAATAAATATCTTGGTTGTCAGAACAATACAAATAAACTATAGAAATTCCCAGAAAAATGTGTAGAACAACATGAAAGCATAATATTAGGCCTGTGATGCAGTATTCTTAGTGATATCATGTAGCTTGTGAAATGCTTATTTCATGGATAGAAAATATCAAATTATTGCCTAAAATTATGATAATATGTCATTAAATCCATATTCATGTTTATAATCCTTTTGAGGTCAGTGATTATGATGTTGATGCACGAAATCGTGCAATTTTCTCTATGTAGCTAATTAGGTCTAATAACCCTAATTAATGTGCAATAAATACAAATATGCTCAAGAAACCCTAGAAATTACAGAGTGAGTTCATATCAATATATTGAACCTCTGATTTAATTATGAGATAACAATGATGCACATAATTCCTATTACATGAAATGATCCTTGATACATGTGTTGTAACCCTAATAAGATTAGAGAATGTGACATAATGTTAATATGTTCACCTAGTGATGGAAAACATGATTATCAGTTAATGAGGCAATAATTTGGAATATGACATCAGTAAGATAATTCAAAGAACATAAGATAAGAATGCAAGTAAAAATGGAAACATAGTAATGACAAAGCTAAACCCTAAAATGTACATATTAGGGTTAAGATGATGAGAAACTGACGGTATATGTGATAATTAGGAATGTCTTTATCAAGGTACACCATTACCTCTTACTTGGCTTATTATACAATATGCTTGCATTATATGTGTAGTAACATACTTGCTATATGATATTGGATGAAATGATTGTTCTTGTATGATATCTTGTTTGATTTTACATACTTATGACTATGAACACTTGAAACATAATATATCTGTTTCATTATATGAAAGCACTAATTCTCTTTGGTAGCCGATCACAGTGTATAATGATCTAACTCTTTGGTAGTAGATCATAAGGCCTTACATATCAAACTCTTTGGTAGCTGAGATGATGCATTATTCCCTCAGGTGGCAAATGCATGGATGGTATAATGGAAAATGTGATTAAAATATGTGTTCTCTTTCGCTAATAAATATCTTTGTTCAAGTATATGCCTTTTTGTTATATCTATTTATTACTGCCAAGTACTAGTTTTATCTTACTGCCAAGTCTTAGTAATGGGAGGTATATAAAAGACATGTAGGTTTACTCACTACAATATTCTTGAATGTTGTGCTGACGTGTACCACATGTAATCTTTTTTTAGGTTGTGAACATGTGCTTTTGAAGACTAGGATAGTTGAGAGCTGTGTGGCAAGCAGATGTACATGTGGACATGTTGTCTTAAGATCATGTTGTTTAATGGTAGTACATGCATATGTAGAAGTTCACTGTTCAATCTATAATATCAAATGTTGTAACAATTCATTATGTAACTATATGTTGAATTGTGAACATGCATTTATGGTTTTATTATTGTTCATGTGCATGTGCTACTGTTGCTTCCTTTTGACTTCCTCCAGTTTTCTTCTTCTTAGCCTAGTGTGTGGTGTTTAAATTAGGATACTCATTGAGTAAGGTTTTAATTTTGACGTCACACATTAGATTAAGTTTTAGAAAATCTAGAGACATCACATATAATGTACAAGTACTTAGATATCATGTAAATCAAGTGTTAGATCTTCTCTATCCACTAATAACCCTTAGTTAATATCCCCTAGAGATTAGAGTCATTATCATAGAACATACATTAATAGGTGTTTCAAATACCTAAAATAGTACACATCTCAATTGAGAAACTAGTCAACTAAGACACCCTCAGTTGAAGATATTCACAATCGAGAACCACCTCAGTTGAGCACTTAGAGCACTGTAAAAACTTACATATTTGTGCTCTAAAATGTGTTTCGGTCGAACATATGGTCGACCAACTCAACCTAGGTCCAAAGTATATGACTGTTATACCAAGTAATTGGGAGTTAGAAATTTATGTTGGCTCATATTTGCGTTCTACCTAGGCTCGGTCAAAAAAAGCTCGACCGAGACATGGTCGGTCGAAAAACTTGTCGACCAGACAGGGTTCTTGATTGTTCTTCTAAGCTCAAACAATTTAGCCATTGCTAGACAACTACTTTCTACCTAACGACTAGTTAAGCAGTAAGAACACTCTAGAGACTCCCTAGAACATCCCTTGCATACCATTCCTATAAATAGGGGAGTCCTTAGGACATTGAAAGCACACAAGCTACACTTGCGAATCCATTCTAGTGAGCAACAAAGTTGAGAAACATTTGCCATCTTATTCTTTAAACTCTAAGTTTGTGTCCTATAATCATAGACTCTTAGTTGCCATACAAGAAATGTCCATCCTATGTGGTTTTAGAGGTCTAAAACTTGATATAGGATCAAAACACATTACTTTATTGGTGTACTTCCTTTCCTTCAATCTCCAATAACAAGTTATGCTACTTGTGCTCCTTGGATTCTCCAAGTTGTGAAGGATTCTTGAGGGATCTTGATTGGAGTTACTTCTTGGTGGAGAAGGCTTCTCCATTATTTGTTGAGGACACTTCAAGAAGGCGGTGTAATGACCCATTTTCAAATAATTCATCTAATTAGGGTTTACTTGGATGATTGTATGCTTAATTAAGTTGATCATTGTTTAAACCTTGATTAATGATGGTAGTTAAGTTTTGATGTTTTAAATACAACAAGAAGGTTTAGTCAGACTTTGATTCACATAATTAGGGTTCAGATTTGGAAACCCTAATCGGCCCAAATTAGGGTTTTGATGACATATGAATACATAATTTGATAAGTATAGTGTCTCACTAAATGATTTTTAGTATTTTGTGTGTAACTCTTATTTTAACTAAAATTTGGATATGTCTTGGATATCTCAAATGTGGGCACTATTAAAAAATATCAGAGTTTTTGAAGAATATTCTGACTTGTTTGTCGATTGAGTTTCAAACCCGACCGACCATATTTTCAGATTGATATAGAAGTGTGGTAATTTAATTTTATCTTTTTGTTGGTATATAAAATTGATCTCAAATTTTAACTATAGTTGACAAACTACTTATAGACATACTATTAAATTTTAATAATTTTTGGATGATTTTTTATCTCTATAGAGAGGGGTGTCAGTCGTGTTATGTGAAGGACAAACTCAACTGACCATGCTACAGACTACAATATAGTAGTGTAGTATTTGATTTTTAGTTATTTATTGATAAATCCAAATGATCTAATTTTTTTACTATTGCTTATAAAATCAATTTAAGACATTGTTTCATAATTTTTGGATGATTTTTTGGTTATGAAAAGTGTGGTGTCGTTCGAGTTTATAACTTAGCTGACCAACTAGTCTTACCAAAATAAAAATTCATTGAAGAGCTTGTTTGCAATTGTTATAAGCACCACAATTCATCTATGTGACTAACCTAACACACAAAGAGCTCTCATAACTCATCATTTCTGTCAAAGAAATGAAATTCTAGAGAGAGAGGAGAGCTAGGCTTTTGAGAAGAGAAAGTGGTGGAGATGTTGACCTAGGGCTTTTCTATTCAAGATATGATGAAAGCAAGTAAGTTTAGCTGCTTTGTATATCATTTCATGGTGAATCTTCTCTCACATGTCAAGATGTCGTACCTCCTCTGATTTGATTCAAAATCACATCAGATATCTCCCTTTTCTCACTCTTTCTCTTCTAATCCCCATTTCTAGGGTTTCCAAGTTGAGAGGAGAAAGAATTGGATTCATTTTCTAGAGTTTGATTTGGTTTCCAAAAAAAATAGAGATTGAACTACATTTTTAAGGTGCTTGGAACCTAAGGTGAGTATTTTTCTCCCTCCGAAGTTCTATATTCAAGTTGAAAGCCTAATTCTATTTGGCTAAAATAACCAGAAACCTTGCTTGTATATGTATGTGATTGGATATTGATTTGGGAAAGATATTAGGGGATCAACTTTTACTTATTTTGATTATTTCTCATTGATTGGAACTTGATTAGTTCCTGATATATTGATTGAGGACCCACGGTTATGGGTAGATTACAATGCTATTTCATATGATTTTTTCCTAAAAATCAGCTCAATGGTTGCTATGCTTGGAATTGAATTGACATGTATAAAATCATATTTGAATTGTACTAGATTGTATTATAAAAGTGTATTGTGGAATGTTAATGGAATTGAATGACCACATATCCTGATTAGGGTCTATGTTGAGGAAGTGAATCAAATGAGTCAATTAATCAATGTATACTTATGATTGATGAATGAAATGTGTGAAAATGGAAACTAGGGTTTCCATGTTTGTAAATAACCCTAATGAACCCTTGAATCGTGATTGGATTACTGAATAATATGTTTCTTATGATATGTTGAACAAAGGAATGACTTTTTGAAAACCATAAAAGTTTAGTATTAAGATGATTATGAGTGATAAAGTTTAGTATTAATACTTCAATTGAATATGATGAGACTTCCTAATATCATCAAAGTCTAATGTATTTGTTTTAGTATAATAAAGAATGATCCTTGTTGATTATGGGAATGACATTGAAAGTCAATGACATGGTACACTTATCTAAATATAAGAAATGTTATGAAGAAAAAAATGTATTGATGGTGATGGCAAGTTAAAGATGAAACTAATGGAGTTAGTATGATGAAGTATTTTATCTTTTATTTCAATTACATGTGGCTTGGCCCAAATTAAATGAAATATACTAACAATTTGACTTTGATAAATGTTAGGTATAAGAGAAGCATTGTATGTAAATTGAATCAAGAAATATTGGTCTGAATAATGTAATGAACATGAAATGAAAGAAGTTCAGACTACTGAACATAAAATGAAGGAAAAAGATGGGATTTAGTAGATGATTCTAAGAATGTAACTCTTACCCTAAAATGATGAGTTTGATGATGCTAGTGAATGACAATTTCAAATGAGGGATTAAGGGATGCACATAACTATAGTCAAATTCAACTAAAAGATGAATTTCAACTATTTGAATTGATTTACAAGAATGCGTTCTTGAATTGTGACTTGTACTCTATGAATGGACTTATAGTATAAACTTAAAATGATAGTGAACATTTGTTGATTAGTGACCCCATTTGAAGAATGTGAAATAAAGAAAAAGAGAAATAAGTCTATTATGCATGTATATGCATGAAATTTATTTGCATCTATTGAGATTTGATGGAACAAGCATATGTTGTATTATAAATCCATTATAAGTAAGATGAATGATACATGATATCTATATGCTTTTACTATTGCTAGTTTTAATGCCTTTGATATTTGTTAAGAACTGTCATATATGATGAATTGATAAGAAATATGTTGAAATTTTATTAATATGCACTCCTTACAATTGAGAAACCATGATAAGGGTAAATGTTATATAATGAGATTATGTCTAGGGCTGAAAGCCCACTAATGATGATAAAACCACGATGGGGTAAATGTTGGACAATAAGATTATGTTTCGGGCTGAAAGCCCACTGTTGATGATTGCTATGAGA
The DNA here is from genome assembly GCA_963693085.1 of Alisma plantago-aquatica. Classification (NCBI taxonomy): domain Eukaryota; kingdom Viridiplantae; phylum Streptophyta; class Magnoliopsida; order Alismatales; family Alismataceae; genus Alisma; species Alisma plantago-aquatica. Next base: position 1,149,274,528 of record OY856412.1, read on the forward strand.
TGATGTAGAAGATAGAAATAATCATTTGTGTTGCAATCTATAGATTTATTGTGCTTCTTGCTTTGATCATTGTCCTTATTGATAAACTTAATATGTTTGATGTTGTTCTAGTTACACGAGAATACAAATATATGATATATGATGTTTTGAATTATTTTAAGATGTGTAAAAGAGATTAGTAACAAGTGAAATGATGGAACATCTAGTTAGGTGCCCTGAACACCGTGAGTTTCCCCCGAGGACCACACTAGGGAAACAAAATGGATCTCCATGTAGTAGTTGATGAATTATGAGAAGGATATCCAGTGTGTGGATTGTGACCTTAAAGGTTAGACCACCAGGATTTAGGAGTGAGTCATCTGGAGTGGCTCTGGCCCTAAATCCTTTCTGTGAAAGTCTATGTCCAGATGAAATAGACTCTGATGAAATGAAATATGTGAAATGTGAAAATATGTGAAATGTTGTGATATGTGATATACTATTTTGTTGGTTCCTATCTCGTGTACCCGAGATGAGGATGTGAGCCTCTTTAGGAAATCTTGAGGTGGCCACAGTTTGTTGTTGACATCTTAGGGTGGCCGGCTAAACACTAAGATAGTGATGGTGAGTCGTTGACAAGGGCATCATTTATATGGTTCTGAGTGTCAACTGCCAATAGTTAGGTGTTATTTATATGCTGACAGAGAAGAGTATGTGCCAAAAATGAGTGATTTGTATTTGTCACCTTGACTCTACTCATACAATTGAAATGTTACAAGTGTCAACACCTCTCATGTTTTATAGTATCTGCTTTTGAGCATAGATGGGACTTGTGTGGCCTTCAGAAGTGTTTGTGTGTCTTCCTATGGTTAGGTAGTCTGCCTCTTCTAATTTTTAGTCAGTGTTTTCCTTTTGATGGTTTGACTATTTCTTAGTCTTCTGATGGCATCATCGGTTCCTTCACCTTCTGATGGTTAGGCATCTTGGGACTAGATGAGCTATCTTTCTCCTACCAATGGTTTGGGAGTACTTTCTGACCTGATGGATTATGTGTATGTGGCTTCTGATGGGGATCCATTGCTTCTATCTTCTAAGTGTGGAACCCGATGGTTCCACTAAGCGGAATATTGATGGTTACGGACTAGGATCAACAACTAGGGACCTCATCCTCTCCACTCTACGTCTCGCACTGGTACACACCCTGCCCATGATGTTGCTCACCAAAGAAGTATATGTGAGCTTTTTGAGTCTTCACCATGCCATGGAAACTCACCAAAAGGTCTCAACATTTCCTAGTGCGGTCAAAGGTGTAACGACCCATTTTCAGATTAATCATCTAATTAGGATTTACTTGGATGATTGCATGAGTAACTAGATTGACCATTCTTTAAAGCTTGATTAATGAAGGTAGTTTAATCATGATTATATAAACATAATGAGAAACTCTAAAAAATATTTTATTTAAAATAATTAGGGTTTGATAATTAAAAGCCATAATCGGCTAAAATTAGAGTTTTGGTAGCATATGAATATAGAATTTGATAAATATACTGGAGGACAAAATGATCTTTAATATTTTATATAAACCTCTAATTTAATTGAAATTTTGACATGTTTTGTAAAAATCAAATATAGTCTTCTCAAAAAATATCAAATAATGTTATGACCTATTTGTCAGTATAGTTTCCCCAAGAAAAACTAATTAGACCATGCATTCAAGTTGAGATATAGCTATCTGGTATTTGAATTTTATCTTTTTATCAGTATATCCAAATCATCTGAAATTTTAACTTTGGTTAGGAAACTCCATTATATATATGTCATTAAATCTTCATAATTATTGGATGACGTTTTAGATATACAAAGTGTGGTGTGGGACGAGTTTCTTATTAGTAAAACTCAACCGACCATGTTGCAAAATGTAGTATAGAAATTTAGTATTTGATTTTTATTTATTTATTAGTAAATATGAATGATATGAAAACTTCAATTTGAGCTCTAAAATTATGTGTCCCAAAAAATACTACATTTTCATAACTATTGGAGGATTTTTGACCTATTAAGTAAACAATTTTTAGTAACATATTTTATGTCAAAAAATCTGTTGTAATAAAAGAAAGTATAAAGTTGGGTTAGTTTGCAATTTTTGCAGGTACCTTAAATGATCTATATGAGAAACCTAGCACCCATGGAGCTCTCATATTGTGTGATCAATTCTAGAGAAATAAAATTCTAGAGAGAGAGGAAAATAAGAGTTTTGAGAGGAGAAAATGGTGGAGATGTTGACCTAGGGTTTCACTATATGAGATATGATGAAATCAAGTAAGTTTAGCTTCTTTGCATAGTCTTTCATGGTGAATCTTCTCTCACAAGTCAAGATTTCATTCCTCCTCTGATTTGATTCGAAATTAAATCAAATTTCACTCTTTTATTACTCTTTCTCTCCTAATATCTATTTCTAGGATTTCTGAGTTGAGAGGACGAAGAAATGGATTTCGTTGTTAGAGTTTGATTGGATTTCTAGAAATTTAGAGTTTGATTGGATTTCTACAATTTCTATCTATATGTTATTGGGTTTTGATTTGAAGAGATGTTAGGGAATCATATTCTATTGATTTCAATTATTTCAAATTGGATTTAACTTGCTTAGTTCCTAATATATTGATTGGTGTTCCATGGGAAATTGTATGGATAAGAGGACAATGTTGTTTCATGTGGATATTGCTAAAAAATCAGCCAAATGCATGATATGCCTGGGAATTGAATTGTCATGTATAAAATCATATTTGAATTGTATTAGAATGAATTATACAAGTGTATTGTTAAAATATGATTGAAATGTGATATGATATATACATAAGAATTAGTATGAGGTGGTGATATTCCCTATTTAGGGTTTTTGATGAAGAATTGAATCAATTGAGTCAAATAATCAACATACACTTATGATTGATGATGAAATATGCGGAAATGGAAACTAGGAATTCCATGTGTGTGAGTATCCCTAATGAACACATGTGCACCATGATGGGATTACTGAATGATATGATTCTTATGATGTGTTGAACTAATGATGACTTCTTGAAAACCCAAGAAGTTTAGTATTTAGATGACTATGTTTGATAAAGATAGAACATGTATATAATGTTGTAAATGTGATGAAATATTGAATTGTAGCTATTAATACTACAATTGAAGATGATGAGTCTTACTAATATGATCTAAGCCTAATGCATCTATTTTGGTATGAATTGTGAAATGTGAGTAAACCCTCACATGAATGTGGGCCCTTTTATACAAGCTACGTAATAATGAATTGACAAGAATGATTAGAAATTATGATGTAAGAAGATGTAACCTAATCCATTATTTTGAGCTAAAGTGAGTAGTATTATAAGAGACATTGTGATGTTTGTCAATTACAAGAATGCCATTGTAAGTCAATGACATGGTACACTCATCTATTACAAGAAAGGAAATAGACAAGAATCAAGTAAATGGTGATGACAAGTCAAGAATGAAACTAATGAAATGTTTATGATGAAGTATATAGTCTATTTATCATAATTACATGTGGTTTGACCTAAATTGGACGAAATATATTAAAATCACATTTATTAAGGATTGCATGAGAGAGAGACTTCATAAATTAATGTAATTTAAAACTATTTGATCCGAGAGTAGTAGTGAACATGAAGTTAAAGAAGGTAAAACTAATGAATATGAAATGAAATGAAAATGGTGAAAATTAGTAGATGGGTTAAAGAATCTAACCCTAACCCTAAAATAATGAGCAATGTGATGCTAATGAATAATGATCTCAAATGAGAAATTAAGGAATGCATATGAGTATAGTTTAATAAATTACAAGATGAGGTTCATGGATAAGAATTGGTTCATAACAATGTGCTTTTGGATTGTAATTGTATGTTTGGATACTTGTATTTTGAGAATGGCCTTCATTGATGAATTTCTAATGAAATAACTTATGTGTTGAATAGTAGCCCTAACTGAAGAGTGGTAAATAGTAAGTGATGAGTATTAAGTGTGTTATCCACATTCATGCTTTGAGATTTAATCATATGTATAGAAATGAAATGGAACAAGTATATGTTGCATGATGAAAGACACAAGATGTCTATATGCTTATACTATTGTTATTTCTAATGTCTTTGTGAATATTGAATGTTGATAACTAAGATATTCAATGAAGGTATAAGAAATATGTTGAGATGGAATTAACATGTTTTGGTTACTTTTAAGAAATCCTAATAAGGGTAAAGTTGGATAGTGAGATGATGTCTTGGTATAAAGGCCCTCAGTTAATTATCTCTATGAGGTGATGTCAAAATGGAAAGAATCGTATGTGTTGCAAATTAAATATTATTGTGATTCTTGTTTTAGTCATTTCTCTCTCTTGATAAATCTAATTTGCTATATGACATGCTAGTTATTGAAAGTATACACATATGATAAATGATTATTGTGTCTTCTTTGAGATTAGTAAAAGGGGTTATAATAAGTGAAATGATGACACATTTAGTTAGGTTCCCTAAACACTATGAGTTTCTACTGAGGTCCACATTGGGGAAACAAAATAGTTCTCCTTGTAGTAATTAATGAATTATGAGAAGGATTTCTGGAGTGTTGATCGAGACCTTAAGGGTTAGAGCACTAGGATTTAGTAGTAGTCACATTGAGTGGCTCTAGCCCAAAATCCTTATTGTAAAAGTATATGTCTATGAGGAATAGACTATGATTAAATGAGATATGTGAAATATGAAAATATGAGAAATGTTGTGATATGTGATATATTGTTTTGCTAGTTCCTATCATGTATACCTGAGATGAGGATGTGAGCCTCCTTAAGAAACCTTGAGGTGGCCAGGGTCTTTTTGATATCTTAAGGTGGTCATCTAAAGCCTAAGATAGTGACAGTGAGTCTTAGACATGAGAATCAGGCACAGTAATTTCTACTTGGTGAGGTACACGCCAAGTAGTTTCAGGGCAAACGAACAAAAGATGACAAGCAGTTTAGAAAATGATTTGAATGTTTGTGACATTCCTCGTACTACTAGCTGATGATTTATCATTGTTGATTATTCTTATTGTTGTGGAAAATAACCAATTTGTTATAGAGATCTTTTGATTAATTTCTTATCTAACTAGTTTGGTATTTGATTTTAAATATTGATAATTAGTTAATATTGGGATTTATATCCACTCTGAATATGATTTAGATTGCTTTTCATTTGATAGTACTATTGGGATGTGGGCTTCTGCTTCTGGACTACATGATGTGTTCTTGGTCTGGCTGGTGGGGTGTCACAAAGATGATGTTATTGTTATGTATTGATTCTGAATGTTTAGATCTTGACTTTTTACTCATAGTAAAGTATTTTCATTATGAATTTAGTAACATTACTGATTTTTTCATAGACATACTCTAAAAAATGTTTGGAAGTTAGATTTGGTCAAAGTGATTACCTACTCTGATTGAGTAGATTATTATCCTAAATTGGATTTGATTATATGGTAGAACTATCTGCTAGACTTTTTAATGTCTATAAGTTTCTTTTAATTTCATTATACTTAATATAATGTTGATGCATTTACTTAGATCGAGTGGGAGGCATCCACTCACTAGGGCTCGATACGAGTCTCGTGAGGTTATTTCAAATATTTTTAGTTATAATGCTATCCAATGGAGAGGTCATGACAAAGAAGATATAAATAGAATATTCTACATAGATTAGATTGTCCATGTACACTCTCTTTCCCGGGATGTGTAGTATATTGAGTTTGTTTTTTCATGTACATTTACTCGATGCAAATTAAACTATATGCAAGCCATAAGATTTGATTCTAGTATTGATGGAGTTGAGTAAGATTTGTGTTATCTTATTGTGATATCCATGATGTGACATTGGTTTGTGAAAATTGTGAAAAAAGAAAAAGGAAAAAATACATGGATTTGTGTATATTGTTTTAGTCACGCTTTTCGAGAATTAGTTGCTTTGTTTCATATTAGGTTTAGATTTAGGGATTCTCTCTAATGTTTGGCATTTTTGGTAATCGAAAGATAAGTCTCGATAGAAGGCATAGCTAAAAGTTATTGAGGAGGCATGGGGAGGGAAACCCTAAATCCTAGATTCATGGTGGTGCCATGGCTAGGGAAAGGTAAAGTGGATAGGTGCATGGAAGGGAACAATAGGTGGTGAAGATATGTGGAAAAGAAAGGGAAGGAGAAGTGGAGTGAAAGGGGGTGTCAATTAAGTGTGACATTGTGTATAAAAGGGGAGGAAAGCCAGTCTAGCCACCTACTCTCATCCTTTAGAGCTGGTGAGGAAGACAAGCCCACACTCATTGGACTGTTCCCTATATGTGGACACAATATCCATGGCAAGTGATTGGCCAGGTGGATTCAAGAGGATTTCTTATGTGTTTAAAAGGGGCAGATTTGTGGTTCCAAAATCAAGCACTCTCATTAGTCCAAGGAGCTCTCACAAATTGTTGATTCATTTAAGTCGGTTAAAAATTATTATTCTTTGAAACTATAACAACATCCACATCTCTCAAACTATAAATATATAGAGCTGAAATTAATACCATTATTTCACAATTTTCTCTACTTCTTGCATAAAAAGTTTGGGTCCATGATGAGAATGTTGAGGGGAACTTTATGCTCAAAAGTTTAATTATGCGCTCAACTATAATCAAATGAGCCAATGTGATATTTAATATCATTCAAAGTCACCAATTGGGAATAATGTGGCTTAAGGGCATCCAATCGAGGGTGAAGGAGGTTATTGAATACAATTGAGCATCATATGAATCAAGATGTACATAATTGGATGTGAGAGAAAAACTAAGGTTGTTATAAACATTTACCTCAAAAGGTATGTATCTCTTTGCATTTCAATAAATAAAAACAAAACCAAACTTTGTTATAAGCTCCTTAGCATGAAAGATCAATAATTATAGTAGTAGAATGTTAAAATTTTTTAATAACATGTACGAAGAATTGTCAAAAGAAGATCATTTAGGATGACAGGCTAGCAAGCATGAAATTCAATGGAGAAGAAGAGGTCTGCCCGAGAGTGCCTACTTATGATTCTATTTCTAAGCAAGAATACATGTCCAGACAGATAGAGAAACCATACTGACTATTTAGACTCGTTTGGTCTTAGACCAAGTTCCATTTATGTCTGGTCCACTGTCCTCTTATTTTTCTTAATTTGGTCATCATTCTGGTCTGGTCCATTCAAAAATTAGTACGACCCAGTCTAAACTTGTTAGACCAAATATTATTCAAATATATATATGTGGAAAACAATATGAGTGAGAAAATCCCCAATGTGTAGGTTTTTCTTATTGATAGGACGCAAACACCCTTTACTATAAATGGGATAAGGGGGTATAATACATACACAAGACAAACCTTAATGGGACAATGCACAATTGGGCCCATATTACAAATAGACTAAACAACTTAAGTAAAAGACTAAACCACTTAAGTAAATAGACTCTTCTATACTCACCCTCAAGATGGAACCTGAGAGAATCCCAAGTCAGCTTGCAAACAGACAAACTAAATAGAATAAAAAGATAATTGAGCCCATATAAGAATTTCTCCTCTAAATGTTACAATAAATCACTCAAGCACTCATATACCCAAAGACTCCCCCTCAAGTAGATACTTCAAAGAAGCAGATGTCTAGGCAGACATAGAGGCATCTTGATCATCATAATGGCATCTGGAGCAAAAGAATGAATAGTGGATATGCACCAAGTTCTTCATCACAGTCGTAGTCATAGTATCCAGAGAGTGTTGGATCTAAAGTCCTAGATAGTTGTAGGTCATAAGAAAAAATAATAGTCAACATGCAAATAGAGCACGGTCGAACCAGAAAGTGATGGATCATAGTAATATAAAATCAACATGCACACAAAGCATGGACACATAGAGAGTCAACATGCACAAAGCATGGTCAATCCATAGAATGCTAGAACACAGAAGGAAAAGTTGATGACATAGGTGGATAGAAGACCAGTGGCAAACAAGTAATAACTCCAATATGCAATGTAGATGAAGCTTCACGTAAATTCAAAAACAAAACTCTTCATCATCTTCCCTTTTCATAAAGTATCCATCACAATAGCATATATCAAAGTTCAGAGAGTGCTGGTCCACAATTAAAAGTCAATGCGAAAGAGAACAACAGACAGTTCAAAAGCACAATGAAGCAAGTAAAATGTGCATCATAGCACAAGTACCATGAATGATGTTTCTAGATATAAAAGCAATCAACAAATAGCCTCTTTGAAGTAGACAACTCCATAGTAGCACTCAAGATGATGAGAAATAAGCAATAATAGCAGTAGAAAGTTCCATACAACAACAAAACTATCATGAAATGTCACATAACAAAAGAAGGATCCACACAGATGAAAGGAACATCAAATAGTGGTAGAAGGATATCAATATAGTTATTAATCTAAGACATTGATTCTTCAATTAGTTAATTTTTGAACCAAGCCATGATTATATTTAAGACCCAAAATCATTACATCAATATTTTGGATCACATAAATCAAACATGAATATTTAGATTCAAAATTTTTGGAAATCCACATTTCATTTGAGGTATACCTAAACTATTTAATAAAGAGTTGATTTTTCTCTAATATATATAAAATATGGGTCCTGTATGACTCATTGTATCCTGGTGAGTTGGCTGAAATCAGTATTGAATGTCGATAATTTATCCTTTCATCAAATGTGAATTAATGGCTAATAATGTACAAAATTTCTCTTAGTAAATGAGCATGTATGTATGGTAGATTTATAATATATTTTACATGTTATATTCAAAAGTTGCAAAATATTCTTGCCATATATTGTTTTGACTAGGATAACAACGATGCTACACTACCATTAAAACATCTTAATAACAAAATCAAAATAGAATAATCAACACTTATTTTTTCCTTAGACAAGTTTTTCATGTGATTGTGTTTGAAAATTTATATAATAAAAGCATGTACTTGTATCAACTTTAGTTTATTTGATAAATACAACATACATTTTTCTTAAATAAAATAAACTATATAATAAAAAGCATACAAACATACGTGTCTATTCACTAGTGTATATATATATACTACTATAAAAAGAGCGAATAAATTAGATTAATTACAATGATGCCACTAGTCAATAAAATTTCAGCATTTTTAGAAACTGAATTCTCCCCTTAACTCACTCTCCTCCCTCCTTGTTTCATGCAATCTCTGTATCTTCTTTCAACTTCTTCCGTTACAAACTTACGCTCCTATGCTCCTGTCCTCCCACAACCCCCCAGTACGATCAGCGTCTCTTTGCTTCCCTCTCTTTCTCTCACCCACAATCATCGCCCCTTTCTGCTTGACTCTCTTTCTCTCACCTACTGTCCGTTACAACTTGAATTCATTGGTATAAGGAGAGATAAGGTAAACATGATTTAGAAATAACACATGGGCTCAATAAACAAAGGTGGACATTACGACGCGACTACTAATTACATTAGTTTTTCTTAACTACGACTCAACAAAACGGTTGAGGGTTTTGAATAACTATTTTTCTGGATTGTGCGATGGTTTTGAATAACCATTGACACGAGTTACAAATTGAGATGCCAATCATTTTTGGATGGCAAATCTCAAAGATCGAAAGACCAGGATATTGCCAATCTTTTCTCTTAATTGTTTGAAATTTAGTTTATCTGAAAAATAAACCTTTTTCACTATCTCATGCAACAATTTTCTATTCCGGAGCGATATCTTTAACAGGGACGTGGGGATTCCTTTACGTGGTAAATGATTAGGATTAGGTGAGAGAATCGTGTTTGGTCAGAAGAGTTGCCTGGCATTTAGTAACTGAATAAAAAACCTTTCCTCCTCTAAGCCTCATGCCCTCGAGTACACCCACTAAACTTTACTGAGACACTCTCCCCTCTTATCAATTCTCAACAACATTAATTTTTTTCTAATTATCTAATTTGTTTCATAATTATCCCTAGATGCCCACAAAAGAAAAATTATCCCTACAATGTGGTGGTCAGAGTAGTTGCCAAAAATTTAGCAACTGAATAGTAGAACCGTTCCTCCATTAAATCTCACAACCTCAAACCACATACACCCACTAAGTTCTACTGAGACACTCTCTCCTCTTATCAATTTTCAACAACTTTTATTTCCTTTTTAATCAATTATTCCCTTTCTCCAACAATATAAAAGGCAATTTTGAAGTCTTTACTAACCTACACTATTATAGAAAGTGTGAATTGATAAATAATTTACAAAAAATTTGATTAGCCAACCCTATCGTTTCATTTTAAAGTATTGGAATTTCCTTGATTCTTCCTCTTCTCTCCTTTTTTCAAACATTTTGTTATTTTTATTCATGATTTTTTCACTAGTGTCCATTCTACTGATTCCCACCAGTCACCACCCAACCCTGTCATGTAAGTGCATTCTCTATCTCCTCGTCCTTAATCGATCTCAACTTATTCTCCAACTGCCCATAATTTTCTCTCTCTTCTTACTTGTAATTAATTGGATTTTCTTTACACGTTGGAAGATAATGTTTCCCTCATTCTCTATCATAGGTTAAAACTTCCACCAAATTCGTAACTCCCACACTCACATTCACATAGTAATGTCTCCAACCAAACTACTTTTTCTTCTATGCTTTCCGTCTTCCCATTCACCGCCAACCGCACATATCCGTCCATTTTTCCTCTCCATCTACTTCTATTCCATTTTCTCTTCATTGATGAGGCTGAATAGTCTAACAGGAGTTCTCTAAGGTGGCAAGGTAAAGAGTACGCTTAATTTATAACTAGATCTCTAACTGCGGAACATAATTTTTATTTTTCTCTCATACTCAAGTTTATTTTTCTTAATTTTTCTCCATCCTCGAGTTGGGTTGCAAATAGCTTATTTGATAGAAGATTCTCAGAAGAGTGGATTGTTCCTATTGATACATTTTGAGGATGGGAGATTCTTGATTGTTAATATAAAAAGGAATGTTTATTCTTGTTGTAAATGACATGTGAGTTTGTTTTATTTTTCCTCTAGAACTTTGCAAATTATACTTGTGTACCAACACGTGATCAACTTTTAAACAATCATATTCCAAAATTAACAACTTACACTTTTTTGTATTCTGCTCATACATGACATCCATGATTTTTGGTTCTTTGCTGACTGCTTTCTCATCATTAGATTTTTTGTTTTAATTAGTGAAATCAAATTCTCTCTAAATAACTACTATGATGTCTATCATCTTGCCTTCCGTAGCACCGCTCGCTCTCCATCTCCCATCTTGATTTCTTCTATAATTCTGATCAAAACAAAAATAATTATAGCAGTGTTGATTTTGATATGTTATTAATAAAATAAAATGTCTTGTTTTTCCCGTATCAGCCACTCTAAATTCATTATGACATTCTACGCTATCCTAAATCCTATAACAGTGAAACTATATAGAATTTCTTTAAGTGAGAGAATCATGTGATGGTCAGAATAGGTGTCGGGCATTTAGCAATTGAACGAAGAACCGTTCCTCCTCTAAGCCTTACACCCTTACGTACACCCATTAAACTTTACTAAGACAATCTCTCCTCTTATCAATTCTCAACAACTTTAATTTTTTTTCTTCTAATTTTCTAATTTGTTTCTTCAATTATCCCTACGATGCCCTCCAAAAGAAAAGTTATCCCTATGATGTGGTGGTCAGAGTAGTTGTCGAAAATTTAGCAACTGAATGGTAGAATCGTTAGTTACTCCATTAAGTCTCACGACCTCACACCACGTACACCCACTAAGATCTATTGAGACTCTCTCTCCTATTATTAATTTTTAACAACTTTTATTTCCTTTTTAATCAATTATTCCCTTTCTCCAACAATATTGTAGGCGATTTTGAAGTCTTTACTAATATACACTAATATGGGAAGTGTGAATTGATAAATAATTTACAAAATTTTTGATTAGCCAATCATATCGTTTCATTTTAAAGTGTTGGGCTTTTCTTAATTCTTCCTCTTCTCTCCTATTTTCAAACATTTTGAGCATCTATATTACCGATTCCCACCACCCACCCCTCTCCACCCACTCTCTTCATGTAAGTGAATTTTCTATCCCCTCGTCCATAATCTATCTCAACTTATTCCCCAACTACCCATAATTTTCTCTCTCTTGTTACTTGTAATTAATTGGATTTTCTTTACACGTTGGAAGATAGTGTTTCCCTCATTCTTGGCCATAAGTTTAAACTTCCTTGAAATTCGTAACCCCTCCACTTACTCACATTCCCACGGTAATGTCTCCAGCCAAACTACTTTGTTTTCTTCCATTCTTTCCGTCTGTCCATTCACCGCCAACCACACATATCTGTATCCAATTATATTCTATTTTATCTTCATTGATAAGGCTGAATAGTCCAACAGAGTTTCTCCATCCTCCAGTTAGGTTACAAATAATTTATTTGATAGAAAGGTGGAAGTAAAAGATTATCGGAAGAGCAGGATGTTCCTATTGATATATTTTGAGGACAGGAGAATCTTGATTGTTAATATAAAAAACAGTGTTTATTCTTGTTGTAAATGACATGTGAGTTTGTTTTGTTTTTTCCTCAATACGTGATCAACTTTTAAAAATCATATTCCAAAACTAACAACCTACACTTTTTGGATTATGATCATACATGACCATGATTTTTGGTTCTTTTCTAACTGCTTTCTCATCATTAGATTTTTTGTTTCAACTAGTCAAATCATATTTTCTCTAAATAACTACTATGATATCTATCATCTCGCCTTCTATAGAACCACTCACTCTCCATCTCCCTTCTTGATTGCAACCATAATTGCAATCAAAAGAAAAATAATTATAGAAGTGTTGATTTCAATATTTTATTAAAAAAAATGTCTCATTTTTCCCATATAAGCCACTCTGAATTTAGTATGACATTCTACTCTATTCGAAATCCTATCAAAGTGAAACTATATAGAATTTCTATAGGTGAGAGAATCGTGTGGTGGTCAGAATAGTTGTCAAGCATTTAGTAACTGAATATGAGAATTTTTTTTTGATAGAAACTGAATAGAAGAATTGTTCCTCCTCTAATCCTCACGTCCGCATGTACACCCACTAAACTTTACTGAGACACTCTCTCCTCTTATCAATTCTCAACAACTTTAATTTTTTTCTTCTAATTATTCAATTTGTTTGTTCAATTATCCGTACGATGCCCTCCAAAAGAAAATTTATCCCTACGATGTGGTCGTTAGAGTAGTTGTCGGAAATTTAGAAACAAAATAGTAGAACCGTTCCTCTATTAAGTCTCACGACCTCACACCACGTACACCCACTAAGATCTTCTTAGGCACTCTCTCCTCTTATCAATTTTTAACAACTTTTATTTCCTTTTTAATCAATTATTCACTTTCTCCAACAATATTGTAGGTGATTTTAGAGTCTTTACTACTCTACAGTATTATAGAAAGTGTGAATTGATAAATAATTTACAAAAAAATTGATTAGCCAATAATATCATTTTATTTTAAAGTATTGGGCTTTTCTTGATTCTTCCTCTTATCTCCTTTTTTTAAACATTTTGTTATTTTTATTAATATTTTTTCACTAGCGTCCATACTATTGAATCCTACCATCCCACCCTTGTCTGCCCACACTCATTATGTAAGTGCATTCTCTATCTCCTCATCCATAATCGATCTCAACTTAGTCCTCAATAGCCCATAATTTTCTCTCTCTTCTTACTTGTAATTAATTGGATTTTCTTTACACGTTGGAAGATAATGCTTCCCTCATTCTCAGCCATAAGTTAAAACTTCCTTCAAATTTGTAACCGCCCCACAAACTCACATTCCCACGGTAATGTCTCCAGCCAAGCTACTTTGTTTTCTTCCATTCTTTCTGTTTGCCCATTCACCACCAACTGATCCATCCATCTCTTCTCTCTAGCCACTTCTACTCCATTTTCTCTTCATAGATGAGGCTGAACAGTCCAACAAGTGTTCTCTATGGTAGCAAGGAAAAGCGTACACCTAATTTAGAACTAGATCTATAACTGCGGAATATAATTTTTATTTATCCCTCATACTCAAGTTTACTTTTCTCCATCCTCCAGTTGGGTTAAAAAAAGTTTATTTTATAGAAAGATAGAAGTAAAATATTCTTGAAAGAGAAGGATGTTCTTATTGATACATTTCGAGGACGTAAGAATCTTGATTGTTAATATAAAAAGGAGCATTTATTCTGTTTGTAAATGACATGTGAGTTTGTTTTATTTTTTCCTCTAGAACTTTGTATTTTGTACTTGTATACAAATACATGATAAACTTTTAAACGATTATGTTCCAAAATTAACAACCTATGCTTTTTTATTCTGCTCATACATGACACCTATGATTTTTGGTTCTTTGCTGATTGCTTTCTCATCATTAGATTTTTTATTTCAATTAGTCAAACCAAATTCTCTCTAAATAACTACTATGATATCTATCATCTCGCCTTCCGTAGCACCGCTCACTCTCCATCTCCCTTCTTCATTGCTTTCATAATAGTGATCAAAAGAAAATTAATTATAGCAGTGTTGATTTTGATGTTTTATTAACAAAATAAAATGTCTCATTTTTCTAATATTAGCCACTCTGAATTCATTATGACATTCTACTCTATCTTAAATCTTATCACAGTGATACTATATAGATTTTCTTTGCAAAATAAAAATTTATATAAGTTTTTCAGTATTACTTAGTCTATTATCACAATAAATTTCTGTGATCATTAGATATTTCAATTTTTCTAAAATGATATATACTATTAATGAATTCTAATATTTTAATCAGTCAAACTATATTTCCTCTGACTAACTATCATGACGCCTATCCTCACCTTCCCCTATCCCCATCTACTCACGCTCTACCTTCTTGATTAGTAATTTTAATTAATTTCAATTTTTCCACATTATTACTTTTAGTTTTGTTGTTCTATCTTGTTTAAAATGTTTCCTTTTAGACCATGTTTCTTTATACCTTTCATGTTTTTAGTATATGTCATCCTCTTAGACACAACTTCCTACTTACACAATAACTTTCTGTTAATTGCTATTTTTTTAGATTTTTCTTAAATGGTAAATGCTCTTAAAAAGTCATTTTAATTAGTCAAACTAAATTCCATCTAGCTACTTGATGTGTATCATTTTTGCCCTAACCCCACCCACTCACCGTCTTCCTGCCTTATTGTTGTCATCACTACAATCAAAAGAAAATTTTCAATTTTGTGTAGCTATATTACTATCTAATTGCATCTCATAAACCATTTTTTTGATCAATAAAAAATCTAGCGCACATTGAAAATATGTAAAAAAAATTAACAAAATTAAATCCATATAATCCATGTATGTCTTTCATTCATACAAAGTTTCAATAATTGACAACATGATGGCATCATATTGTTTTCATTGTTTCTTTCTTTTACGTTAAACCTCATATCTCGTTAACCACTATACTTTTCGGTCTTCTATAATAATATATACTATTAATTAATTATATCATTTTAATCAGTCAAACTAAATTCCTTCTAACTAATTGTTACACGCCTATCATGTCACCTTCCCGTACCCTGTCTGCTCATTCTTTACCTTCTTGATCCATAACACTAAATTAATCTTTTGTTTTATTTACTTTTATTACTTTTATTTCTGTTATTATATCTATTTAAAATACTTCCTTCTACACCATGTTTCCCAATACCTTTTATGTTTCTAAAATCTCTCAATTTTTAAAGAGATAGCTTCCTATTATCTAGGGGTGAGCAAATAATGGTCCAGACCGCAAAATCGGACCGGACTGCTCAATTCGGTCCGGTCCATTTTGTGTTCGGTCCGGTCCACGGTCCGGGAATTTTGATGAGTTCGGTCTTCGGTCCGGTCCATTTTGTGTTCGGTCCGGTCCACGGTCCGGGAATTTTGATGAGTTCGGTCTTCGGTCCGGTCCGGACCGCAGATTGATTTTTATATAAAATTCATGTATATTTGAAGGTGTATTCTATAATAATTACAAATAAAGTACATATATAATAACTACTAGTATAAATGTTTGATACTAAAGTTATATAATTGTTAGAAGTGACTAAGACTATCAACTTTGTACAATTAAATAAGTTGTAAAACATATAAAAAAGGCTGATTACGGTCCAAACGGTCCGGTCCGGTCCTAGCACAAAACGGTCCGGTCCCGGTCCGGTCCTACCTCGAAACGGTCTGGTCTGCGGTCCATATATTTATTAAAATTCGGTCCGCGGTCCGGTCCGGTTCTGGACAGATGCTCAGCCCTACTATTATCACAAAAACTTCCAATTAATTGTTATATTTTTAGATTTTTTTTATATTAATTGTTCTTAAAAAAGTTTTTTTAACCAGTCAATCCAACTATCAATTATAACGCCCAATTATATATCTGTTTTTAACTTTTATTAGTTTTATTTCCTCGGTTCTATCTATTTAAAATGCTTCCTTTTAGATCACATTTTCTCATACCTCTCGCGGTCTTAAAAAGCTATTTTTAACCACCAATTTAACTGCCATGATGCCCATAATTATGCCTTCCCCTAACCCCATCCACTCACCCTATCCTTATTGATTATTGTTATAAGTACAATAAAAAATGCTCACTTTTATATAGAAGTGTTACTATCCAGCTGTATCTTATAAATCATGTATCTTATGTTGGCTAAATGGACATCTATAAAATCCCTTTGTTTTGATTATGACAAACATTTCATTCTTATTTATCTGACGAGCTACTTGAGTGTGCAGGATGACAAAACTATAAGGGAAATTCAACAAGAAGTATTTATATTTTCATGCAAATGTAATCATTGTAAAAACTTGCACAGAAATATAATGTACAAGTACTTAGAATCGCATGTAAATCAAGCATTGGATTTTCCCTAGCTAAACACCTTAGTCGTCCATTCAATAGGATCACCTATGCACACTCACACACATAATTAATGCCTAACTTGAAATCTTAAAACAGGATCTATCTCGGTCGACCAACTCCTCAACCGAGACACTCTCGGTCGACAAACTCCAGACACTCTCGGTCGACAAACTCCTCGACCGAGAAAGATCCAAAGTAGCCGTTAGACACAACTGACAAGTTAGTTGGCAGTTGAAAATAGACGTTGATCCAGAGAGCCTGTCGGTCGACAAAACTTCGACCGAGTAGGTGTCTCGGTCGACAATTTCTCGACCGAGACGATCTCTGACAGAAACTGCAGAGTAAAGTAATTAGCCGTTGCAAAAGCAACAAACTTGTACCTAACGGCTAGTTAAGCACTTAGAAACCCCTAGAAGTTATCTAGAACGTCCTTAAGCATACTTAGGCCATTTCTATAAATAGGACAAGCCATAGGACACTAGAACTTACTTGATACACTTGCTATACTTGAGAAAATACTTGAGCCCTCTTGTGCAATCTGTTGTGAATTGAGCATTGTGATAAATTGGCCACTTTCCTCTTAGCTCAAGCTCATCCTATAGGCTAGATTTTCCTAACCCTAAGCAATCACAAGTCCATCATCTTGGCTAGGAAAATCCAAACGCTTGATCTAGGCAAATCAAGCCTTGAGCTTCAAGGATAAGTTGTATTTTCTCTTATTTCTTTCTTGTTCCTAGTATTCCTTGTACTCTCCTTGCTACTCCAGGTAGGAGGCTGCGGATTGGAGAGGGTGAAGCTCTTCGTGGTGAAGAGGAGGAACTTTGGACTACTTCAGAAGGCTGTCTTGACGGGAAGCTACTTCGGGAGGAAGGCTACTTCAAGGGGGAGCTTGAAGTTACTTCAAGGAAGGCTGCTTCGAGGTTGGCAAGACTACTTCAAGGCGAAGGCTGTCCAAAGGGTGTTTGGAAAGTATTGTAAATTTTATGTAATATCCTTGAGAGGTAATAAAATTTAGTACTTTCAAAATCCCGGTTGGGTAAGCAACCGGGTAGTGGATTGACTCCTTAGTATTTGCTAAGGTGGAACCACTCTAAACACCTGTGTTCCTCTTCTTAATCTTTACTTTGGTTGTTTGAGTTTAAATTACTTTAAAATCTATATAAAACTCTATTCACCCCCCCTCTAGAGGTTTTCAATTGGTATCAGAGCAGGGCTTCAAGGAACCTTAACACGGTCTTGAAGAAATGGGTGATGGAGTGCTCAACCACCTCAACATTGAAGGAACGCTCGTTGCTAGACCTCCGGCATTCGACGGGACAAACTATCAATACTGGAAGAGAAGGATGCAATTCTACTTCCAAGGAATCAACTGGGATCTTTGGAGAATTGTATCTACACCATACACACTCCCACAAGACGATTTCGCAGTATGGGATGCTAATACGGTAAAAATGGCCCAAATGAATGCAAAGGCAGTAAGCATTTTATATTGTTCCATTTCAGTAGGTGAATTTAATAGAGTATCAAACTGTGATACCGCATATGACATTTGGCATAGATTATCTATAACATATGAGGGTACTGTTCAAGTTAAAAACTCTAAAGTTAGTTTGCTTAAAACCAAGTTTGAACATTTTCGTATGGATCCAAACGAAACTATTAGTGAAATGTATTCAAAATTTTCTACTATTGTTAATGGTTTGAGTGCTTTAGGGAAACCTGTTCTTGAGGAAGATCAGGTATCAAAAATACTTCGATCTCTTCCTCCAAAGTACAAACCAAAGGTGACAGCTATTGCAGAAGCAAACGACCTCACTCGCCTCAAAATGGAGCAGCTCATCGGAAACATAGAAGCTCATGAGGCAGACCTAGAAGAGGAAGAGAGAAGAGAACATGAGCATCAACGTGGGCCAAAGAAAGACGTGGCTCTCAAAGCATCAAAAGCTCTCTCACAAGAGAGTGAGGAATCCAGTGAAGAAGAAGGAGAAGAAGCATTGATAGTCAACGGTAAGAAATACAGAAGGTTTAAATCTAATAAAATTTCTAGTTCTTCTTCCACTCCCAAGTGCTTCGAATGTGGAAAGAAAGGACATTTCAAAAATGAATGTCCCAAAGCTAAGAAGGGAAAGAAAAGCTCACATAAGAAGAAAGAAAAAGCTTATAAAGCGGCATGGGATGAAACGAGTGAAAGTGAAAGTGGAGATGAAAATGTGGAATGTCTAATGGCAAGAGAAGACAATGAAGACTCTCAAGAGGTAAGCCTTATTGATCTTCCTAAAGAAGAGTTAATTACTAGTTTACAAGAAACTCATGATAAGTATGTTGATGCCAAGAAGAAACTAAAGAAAGCTATAAAATCAAATAATGAGCTCATTGCTAAATTAGATGAACTTTCTTATGAAAAGAACAACATTGATCTTGAAAATGTATCTTTAAAAACATCTTTAGATGATTGTACTAGAAAGCTACTCAATTTGGAAACCAATGTTGATCTTCTATCAAAAGAAAAGACTGATTTGCTAGCTAAACTACAAGATTATCAAACTCAACCTATCTTGTGCAACCATTCGGACTATGATAATATTGTGAAAGAAAAAGATTCATTGTCTTCTGACTTAGACCAAGCAAGAAAAGATATGCATAAGAAGATGAATGACATTGCTACGTTACAAAGAGAACTTTATAAGTTAAGGAGAAAAGATATTCTTGATAACATATTGAAAGTTGGAAATGTTTTCAATGGAAGAAAAGGTTTGGGATATGTTCCAAAGAAAAACCAACCCAAAAAGACTCAAACTATGTTCGTACCCAAGAACACAATAACTAGAAAGAGAAATGAAATTGACTCTATTACCTGTCATTTCTGCTTACGTCTTGGACATTATTGTTTTTCATGCCCCTACAAGACTAAGGAGTCCGATTTAGTTTGGATCCCAAAACCCCAAACTTAGAAGAATGGAATATAGTTGAGATATGACCAAATGCTTAATTTTGCTATTTATATTGTCTTATCTCAACAAAAGGTGCTATGCTTATTGTTACTATTTTTCTGCAATTGCTGAATCAGAAACTCTGTCGGTCGAAGTATTGTCGACCGAGCTCTGGGTCGGTCGAAGTATTGTCGACCGACTGGATGTCTTTAACAAATCAAAAATTTACAGCACCTATTTCGGTCGAAAATTGGTCAACCGATAAATTTTCTGTGTTTTTACTTGTGATACAGTAACCTGCTCGATCGACAAATTGTCGACCGAGACAAAAATCGGTCGAACAATTGTCGACCGACTGGTTTTCTGTATCAGAACTTTTATACACATAAGCAATTAAAAAGTTTCTAACCTTATCGGACCATCACATGGGTACCAAAATCTACATTCTAATGCAGGAATGGGTAGTTGACAGTGGCTGCTCCAAACATATGACCGGAAACAAGGACGCATTTCAAACTTTTGAAGAAAAGAAAAGTGGAACGGTCACCTTTGGAGACAATGGGAAGGGCAAGATCGTTGGAATAGGTAATGTTGGAACAAATCTTGAAATCAAAAATGTTCTACTTGTTGATGGATTGCATCACAATTTAATTAGCGTAAGTCAACTATGTGATAGTGGTTATGATGTGTTATTTAACAAAACCTGCTGCAAGTTGTTGATAGAAAACACTACAAATATCATTTATGAAGGAAATAGAGTTGGAAATCTTTATATCCTTAAACCAAACTCTATGAAATCAGTAATAGGGAAATGCTTGCTTGCAAATGAAAATACCTTACAGCTATGGCATAAAAAGCTAGGACATGCTAGTTCACACACTATTAAAAAGTTAGTGAAATATAATCTTGTTGTGCTCAAGTACTTTATATGCAACAGGTTTTAAGCGATTATGGTTTTAAACTTTCATCTACACCTATTTTTTGTGATAACACGAGCGCCATAAACTTAGCACATAATCCTATTTTACACAGCCGGGCAAAACACATTGAAATCCGTCATCACTTCTTAAGGGATCACATATCAAAAAATCATGTTTCTCTTCATCATGTTGATACGGAAAATCAATTGGCTGATATTTTTACAAAACCGCTTCCATTAGATCAATTCAACAGCATTAGGAAGCAACTGCTTATTACTCCTTTGGAAGATGTTTTCTTTGATATCTGCGGTTCTTAACATGAATACTTGTTTTGGCTTTTCAATGGACATTTTTTTAGATTTGATGGGATATCTAATTAAGGGGGAGTTTTTATTAAAAAGGTTATCTTTTTGAAATGACAAAGGGGGAGAGATATATAAAACTATAACTTAGTATTTATGACAAATTCAATCAATAAGTTTCATAAATATACTCTTGGCTTTACATTGAAAGTTGTTATATTCCCAAATGAACTGGATTTCATGTTCCATAATTCATTGGGAATAATAAGCACACATTTTATAAACAAGAGGAAAAGTTACAAATGGCAATCTAAAGGTATGACATTTATATGTTTTATATTTCCTTTATTTATATTTTGGAAATGTTTGTCATCTTCAAAAAGGGGGAGATTGTTGGCTAAATGGACATCTATAAAATCCCTTTGTTTTGATTATGACAAACATTTCATTCTTATTTATCTGACGAGCTACTTGAGTGTGCAGGATGACAAAACTATAAGGGAAATTCAACAAGAAGTATTTATATTTTCATGCAAATGTAATCATTGTAAAAACTTGCACAGAAATATAATGTACAAGTACTTAGAATCGCATGTAAATCAAGCATTGGATTTTCCCTAGCTAAACACCTTAGTCATCCATTCAATAGGATCACCTATGCACACTCACACACATAATTAATGCCTAACTTGAAATCTTAAAACAGGATCTATCTCGGTCGACCAACTCCTCGACCGAGACACTCTCGGTCGACAAACTCCTCGACCGAGAAAGATCCAAAGTAGCCGTTAGACACAACTGACAAGTTAGTTGGCAGTTGAAAATAGACGTTGATCCAGAGAGCCTGTCGGTCGACAAAACTTCGACCGAGTAGGTGTCTCGGTCGACAATTTCTCGACCGAGACGATCTCTGACAGAAACTGCAGAGTAAAGTAATTCGCCGTTGCAAAAGCAACAAACTTGTACCTAACGGCTAGTTAAGCACTTAGAAACCCCTAGAAGTTATCTAGAACGTCCTTAAGCATACTTAGGTCATTTCTATAAATAGGACAAGCCATAGGACACTAGAACTTACTTGATACACTTGCTATACTTGAGAAAATACTTGAGCCCTCTTGTGCAATCTGTTGTGAATTGAGCATTGTGATAAATTGGCCACTTTCCTCTTAGCTCAAGCTCATCCTATAGGCTAGATTTTCCTAACCCTAAGCAATCACAAGTCCATCATCTTGGCTAGGAAAATCCAAACGCTTGATCTAGGCAAATCAAGCCTTGAGCTTCAAGGATAAGTTGTATTTTCTCTTATTTCTTTCTTGTTCCTAGTATTCCTTGTACTCTCCTTGCTACTCCAGGTAGGAGGCTGCGGATTGGAGAGGGTGAAGCTCTTCGTGGTGAAGAGGAGGAACTTTGGACTACTTCAGAAGGCTGTCTTGACGGGAAGCTACTTCGGGAGGAAGGCTACTTCAAGGGGGAGCTTGAAGTTACTTCAAGGAAGGCTGCTTCGAGGTTGGCAAGACTACTTCAAGGCGAAGGCTGTCCAAAGGGTGTTTGGAAAGTATTGTAAATTTTATGTAATATCCTTGAGAGGTAATAAAATTTAGTACTTTCAAAATCCCGGTTGGGTAAGCAACCGGGTAGTGGATTGACTCCTTAGTATTTGCTAAGGTGGAACCACTCTAAACACCTGTGTTCCTCTTCTTAATCTTTACTTTGGTTGTTTGAGTTTAAATTACTTTAAAATCTATATAAAACTCTATTCACCCCCCCTCTAGAGGTTTTCATCTTATCCATTAAGAACAAACATAAATTATGTAGAACTTTATTGCAAAATAATATAACTCTGTTCATATATGTCTTTTCTTTCAGAAAAATAATTCCAGCAACTGACAACACGATGAAAGCACATACCTTTTCATTGTTCCTTTCTCTCATAGTATCCTGCATATAAATAGTTGTATATGGAAGAAAGGTTTCCTCATCTTGAGTGTGATATTTTCAAAAATTAAACCCTTTTTCTTATTGTCTGTTTATGGTGCACACTCAACTACCTCTCAAAAATTAAACTCCCTCTTCTTCATTTAATTCTCAATAAATAATCGTAACTTTACACTCTTCTCTGATCAACAAAGATAGTATTTTTTTACATTTGTTTCTTTCTATGGCAACAGTTGGTGATTTTTTTTCTAAATGATTACCATTACCCTTTTCTTTAACCATAAATCAATTAATCTACACTAATATAGCATTCATATTTTATTTGATTTTTCTTCAAATGTATTAGATCCATGTAGATGTGCATGAGTTTGAGAGCTGTTGTGAAGGGTATGATGCCTCCCATCTCATCCTCAACATGGAAATGGTGACAATGAACATACACGGTGGTTGTTTCCATAGTGATCAATCTAGACATACATAATAGGCATTGAAGAAGATATACCACTTGCATTAGCTTCTCTTCCAACAAAGATTTCATCATTCATTGACAAGTAGTACTTCAAATTATTGTTTGTGTGCATAAAAGGCATCTAATTCATATTTATGTCTTCATCAATTGGAAGCCAACTACTTACCCACATGTAGCCTGGGTTGACGTCACATAGTGGCTTGTTATTGATCCCATCATGACAAATGCATCACAAATCATTGGGCCTAGCAATCACCATGTCACGTGCATGATATACATCAACATGTCTTGTATCCACCTTTACAATACAGCTCATGATACAACTTTAGCCAACTACTAACTCTCATCAAATAAATGTGGTGTTGTTTGCACTTATAATTGTCCCAAAATTGTGACTGAAGAAGCATTCCAGTCTTACATGAAAACCCCTCGACCATAAATAATTTATCTTCATATTAACACCACAACTACTGTCGGCAAGGATTACTTTCAAGAATTTCACTGATGGATTACTTTCATGTCAGATATATTACTTCAACAACTTGGAAGCTACTCTCAATCATTTCATTGGTAAATCACTTTCAAATCAGATATATTACTTCAATGATAACTTTGAAGAGAAAGAAGGCATGAAGCTTTTATGGGATTTTATTTCTTTATGCATAATGTACATAAATTATTTTAGTGCAACCTCATTATAAAGCATGATGGATGTATATATAAGTGAGATTTGTAAAAATATCTATCATATTTTGTCTCTTTTATTCTCCGAAGAAAATGAGAAGAATGATGGTTTTTTGTTTTAAAATATCCTTTATTTTTAATTTAAGTATAAAGTTTAAATGAATACTTTCAGTGTGGTTTATATATAAATATGGTATTTTTTCTCAAGTTGAATTCCATTGTTGGTTGAAAAATATATTTTAGCAAAAATATCAAGTGTACACTTTTGAATTTATCTAATGAATACATAATGTTGTATGAATTTTTAATATTTATTTTTTGTAAAAGTATATAGTTTAGTGAAGATTTGCTTGTGCAATTATTGAAGGGATGTCAGAGTTATGCATAGCAAACTTTGTTTTCTATAATAATATCAATAGTGAAAATTGTATTTTATCAATATTGTAATATTTACACTATAAATCATACATACTTTAGATTTAAAATGTATACCAAGATCCTTGTCAAACTAACTATTTATTTATTTTCATTTTAAAATGTATTAAAGTGAGCTTGTTTACAAAATAACATATTCATGGCTTACCTTTGATCATGATAGAGACATGATGGACATGTGTTTCTTTGTATAAGGGAATATTTCCCAATCAACCTTAAAGCATGATTAGATTTTTAATCACAATAACTCAAGTGTGTCAAAAACATTATCACTTACAAATTGGCACATTCTTTTTCTCAAACAAAATGAGTTTGTAGATATAATTAAATTACAATACAAATTTTTAATATGTTGAACTTTCAATTACTATATATTTTCTATATTTTTCACTTGAGTGACAATGTGACAAATTAAACTCACAATATGTTCATTGCAAATATTTTTGATAAAACTAGTATGGTAATCTCATACCTGGATTTGGGTATTTATTTTTAATAATTTCTTTAAACTTACATTAATATATAAGTTTTTATAAAAATTGTTTCAATATACGTATTTAGTCTCAACTGATTTAAAAAAATATTTTATTGTATAATGTGACACGTACATGTGCACATGTTTGTTTACTATTCAATTAAAAATTACCAAAATATTTTCAGTACAAATCATTATATTAAAAATTACCAAAATTTCATATTTTAGAGCTTGACAATTTAGCATCTAAAAATGTCAAGTCCAAGCTAAGTTTACAAACAATATCATTTTTTTAGAAACATCGTTTATCTTTTAAACAAAAAATTATTTTCAATGTAAGAAGCATGCTCATTGGCCAATGTTATAGTTTCATTAAATCTTTATACTTTTTTGAATGGAAGTGACTAGTGAAGTAATACTGTTGGAAAAATAACTTCATAAGTATTATTTATACAATTAGTATATTTAACGAATATTATTCTTATAATTTGTTTGTTCATAGTTTGGTTGTTTATTCATTGAGCATGAATCTTAGATAATTGAAAATAGAGAGAGGTAGATTCCTATTGGGTAAAGAACATCATTTAAATTGGGGTCATTGGGTTGGATGAGAAAAAAATGTGAGGTAATTGTGTAAAGAATAGTCTTTTGAAAAGACTTACAGATAATTAGGAATGGTAAATAATTTTATTATATTTATTTAGGGTTATTTTTGGATAGACTAATGAAGACAGTAGGAGAGGGAGTGATAATTGGATAGAGATAATTAAGGATTTCCATGTCGGAATAAGAAACAACTTGACATACTTGAAGATAGAGAAGAGGCAAAATAAAATCATATACTATTACTGGATCGGATAGTTAATTGTAGAATGATTTGTTTTATCATTATGTAATTGTTTTCTATGAATATTATTTTTGTTGTTAATGAATTGATAAAAACAACATTTTGTAAATCAAGAGATCGATGATACATTGATGATTTTATTTATTGGGTAATATTATTGGATGGCAATTTATAAACATAAGGTTGTTGTAAAGAAAAAGAAAGAGTTTGGGGTCATTAGAGAGATAAGAGGTTTTGTAATATGAGTTAACTGGAGGGAAAGAGAGTTATAGGTAATTTAAGACTACAATCTAGAGTGTGAAAGGGTGGGGAGTTAAATCTAGGGTGATATTTGAGTGTTTGTCAGAGAGCGATAAATGTCTTGTGGTGGTTAAAATGGGATATAAGCCATTGTTTTATTTTGGGGAATTATATCATAAGATTGGAGGAATAAAATACAAGAGAGAGAGGTGAAGGTTGGTTGGATTTTTTTTTCTATTAGTATCATAAATTGATATTCTATTGTTCAATTATCTTCAAATAGTTCCACGAGACTCTTTTGGATGGATATTCATATATTTATCCTAATATTTCAATTGACTCTTTATTCACAATGAATATGGAGTGGTTCCTCCATGTTCCAATTTCAAAATACCTCCAACTGTGGCACACCTTATTTTCTTCTAATTTCATACTGATTAATAAAAATAAATTTCATTTATACTCTCATTGCTCTTTTAGTTTAGTAGGGTGCCATGATTTAAGAATCAAAGAATTAAACATGGGACTGAGATGCTTTTGTAAGAACATCGTCTACAAGTAAGAAAGCATGTGTATATGAACATAGTATATCACGTATTTAGGTTTAGTTCTTATATTAAGATTTATCAGATATTTAGGTATACTATTATATACCATGAAAAAGGTATACGTTTATATAATTTATCAAGGTTTATTAGATCTTTTTTCTTAATTGTTGTCCCCACAACTTTGCTAACAATTTCACCTATCCATTTTATTGCTTGAATAGAATGATCGGTTCCATAATTAGATAAAAGAGTAAGATGCATTGTTATCTAATGAGATAGCCTGATGCCAGGTAACAAAAGAATAATTTAACAGATTATATATTATATAAAGCAACAGTTTTCCATCAAACAACAATGATTGTGAAACAAACATACATACTATTTTACTATGCAGTTCCAACACAACAGAAGACATGATTTGTAAAAAAACATTTTAAAATTTTTCCACTAGCTCTATGTCATCCCTCACTCGAGGGTAGATAGCTTACCATTATTTTTTTTTCATTGTCTCTACAATCTCATTGATGTGTGCGATATTCAAATTGAGAAGCAGGGAATATAAAGTAACAACTTAGACCTCTGCATTTTCTTCAAACATTGATAAACTCATGGAAGATAAATAATATGGCATCTCATTGTGTTGAAATAGGAGACCACATCGACTCTGCTCAAGCACCTTGGCTTCATGTACATAGGTGACGGTTGATGACTGACAGCTGGGAAGATATACTTCAGGTCTTCAAAGCTTATACTAGTTCCTCTGACTACTGGTTTCAAAATACATCAAAGCATGCCACACCTAATTATTTTTAGGATTAAAGCCATATATACATATCTACAAAGCAAAAGAATAGGTGAAACATTATAAGTTATAAAAAGAGTGCTCTCTGTATCAATTGAACCTGCACTTATAACCCGAATTAGAAATAGTCATTTAGTACATGGACTTGAGGGATTTTCATATCTGGCACCCACAACTCTACCTTCTATCGCAAGCTACGAATGAGTTCTAAGTTACAAGATAGTAGTGAGAAAGGATTCATTAGGTATGTATCGTACCAGATGAAAACGTGCCACTACTTCACACTATGCAAAGCATAGTACGCAGATTTGAGGTTACTGTAGTGACTCCATCACGTAGACCTTGGTATGCAGATTAGGTAATGCTCACATATGATAAGGTGGTAGGAGTATAGATGGAATAGAGTAATTTTCATTGTTGTCTGAAAGACAACAGATAAGGAGAAATCAACAAATTAAGAGATCTACACGAAGGCATATGTTGCGTTGTTGTCGGAGTCACTGTGCTTCAACTCAATCATTTGAGACTGCTATCATCTTGGATGAGTCTTCGACATTATAACATTGGTAGTTTCGACTAAGTCCCTCCCACTGTGCTTGGCTCAAGATGTTGGTATGCATGGAACAATCTTTGACGTTTGGTCTCAAAAGAGTAAAAAATTGAAATGAAGAGTCGGGACTATTCTACTTCCGTGTGATATGGACTTTGGCTAAAACTACAGCCCGATAGGATACATCCAATGTACCCATTGGTACTAGTGAAGATAAATAAACTACATCATATATTGATGTATAAATTCGAACAACAATTAAAAAAAGGCTAGATTAGAAACTAAGCAAGATGAAGACAATGAAGATAATAATTCATTGTTCATTTCAAAAGCAAGGGATATCGTCAATTGCTTCCCATACCATGAGACATGATGACCATGATAGAGTAATTACAAGGGAATCTGAGCAACCAATGAAGCTCAAAATGCATACAGAATAAATAGAAGCATGGCGATTACCATTGCTTTTATGATGCAAGTGTTGAAATGAAAATGGTACTTCCCGATGGAACATGAATTGTTTTAAGAAAATTAAAAGTGGGGTAGATGAAGTTGTAGAGAGCAGTTATGTGGGGTGTGGTTTTAGACTGATAATGAATGGTCGCCTCTCACTTGTGGCAAAGAGTTAGGATTAGAGGATGTGGGATATATATGCATCAAGAACGTGATGTGTTTAATAAACAATTACTATTTTTCATCACTTTAATGGAGTGACACGTACACGAACTGAACGCGGAGTGGCAGCCTAAAAAACTACTTCTCGTGACGGGATTTGTGGAAAGAAATACAAATGTTCACACTCAATCCACAACCTTTACAACTAAAAAGGAAACACATAAATTAGAAATTCCGCTCGTAATCAAAGAATTAATTTTATTTATCAAAAAATTGCTGGAAAATTAGTTAAGGAGTGGTTGTGGAAAGCAAGTGAAGAGAAAAACGTGCAAAGGTTTACGGTGGCGTCAATTTAGGATTGACGTATTTCAGACTTTTTGAGGGAAAACTATATGGTAATTGCCTATCAAGGAGATGTTAAAAAAATAGAAGCTAGAAGTGAAGTAGCAAGTTGAAAAAAAAATAAAAATATGTTAAATTTTTTCAAATATATAAATTGGTTTGCGTTACACATCACATTGTGTCTCAAGTAATAAATGCATTAGTTTTTCTTTAACATGACTTAACAAAATGTTCCTTTTTATTTTCACGAGACTTGGTTCATTTCAAAGTAGAGTTATCGTATTAGAGAGAGAGAGGATGAATAGTTATGAATGGTTTTAGATAAGGTCCATTGTGGGAAACGTGATGAGAAAGGGGAGGGAAGTTTGAGTTGGCGTGAATTGTCTTGGCTTGGAGAGATGGAGATGTCAGTTATGGAACACACTAAATTGTGGTTTTGGAGGGAGTAAAAATGTTGATTAAACAAGGAGGGAAGAGAGAGAGAGTCAATGAGAGTGGAGTACTCTGATTGGCTAATGGCATAATTGTAACTAATAAAAAGCATTCACTCTTTTTATACTAGTATAGATAACAACTCAGTCAAAGGAAAACCATGCCTCATCTCAACCAACTTCCCTGCACTATCAACCCCACACTATCACTCTCACCGCTTGTGTCTTTGTTTTGGTGCATGTTACTTTTTCATTTCCTCTCTCCGCATGTTCTTCTGATTCTTTCATTTTTTTAGTTCCTCTCCCTATTCTCTCCTGCTCGACACTGCCTTTTGTTTTTCCATGTCCCTTCTCCATATTTCCATGTCGTTCCTTCCCTCTTTAATCTTAATGGTTCTCATTTTTTTATCTCCCTCATCTATCCTGAAATTAAACACTGTTATAACGGTGGAGTTTAATCAACGAGTAGGAGTTACAGTTTCGGGATGCAAGACACTTTAAGGTAATGGAAGTTTTGCAGGTAAGACCGATTGGTTTGCAACATTGTGTTTAATGAAAGTTAATTTTCACATTCCTCCTATCACTATACTAAAATTAGAGGCACAGTAAAGATGTGAAGTTCAATTGGCACGGAAGAGTTTACACTCAATGTAATGTTGGACGTAAGACGGTTACGGTAGTAAAAGTTTTGGAGGTAAGATCAGGTTAGCAACACAAAAAAAAGTTTCTCATTTATCTTGTCTCTTTCTACACTCTGTAGTGAAATTAGGAGTGTGGTCAAGATGTAAAGTTTATTTGGAGGAGTTTACAATGATTGTAGCATTGGACGAGAAGTAATTTATAATAATAGAAGTTTTGCAAATTAAAACAGTTTCATAAAATGAAGATTATATTGTCTGCCTTTTTTTCTCTTGTTTTAGTTCTTTTCTATAGAAAAGTAAATAATTTGCAGACTTGGCATGCTCCTTCATGTTAGTTACCAATGTAAAATATTTGTGTTTTGTTTTCTACTACCAGAAAAATTATAAACTTCATTTTCTTTGCAATGATCGGGATAGGAGCAAGAAAGCCATTGGAACAAATAAATAACTTTTTAGGTACTATTTCCATTAAGTAAAATAACAGATCGAACATCTACAATATTTTTGTAACTATAGTAGTTTGACAATGAAGGTAATGACGATAGTAACTGCAACCCGTGCAACATTTTGTTAGCAAAATATGGTTGTATGTGACATTTGTGATGAACATATGGATCTCCCGTCATAATGCCACGGTTGAACTAGTTTAAAGCAGACATCATGAACTTTTAAATTATTTTTTATCGGAGTCATTTAGAAATAAAATCAACTGGACAACTATTCGTTATACTATATTGGATGATGCAGAACATCATAAAAACAAATAAAGGCTTGATTCCTTGTCCTTGTGGGATTTGAACATATTTTAACTCATAAGTGTCCATTTAAATTAATGTTTGTGTTTAACGACTCCGCTTCCCGGTAACCCACAATTAAGGAAGACCAAAAAGTCAAAGCCGCTATCCCAAAATAGGATCAATGGTTTTGCAAATAATAAAAAATAATTATTAAATTCTACCACAACTAAGCTTGAAACTGGATAAAATTTTTCTTTTCACGTACCATTCAAAAATAGGAATCTAGAACTTCTACCCATTGTAGAGTTCTAACTAACTAAATCCTTCTTTAATAGATTAACTTTATTCTCCACACATGTCACTTTATTGTTTGTCCACTTTTAGATATATCTATAATACTGACAAACAAAATGTTAGTCAGTATAATGAATTATAATGGTATGTGGGGGAACAAAAAATTTGCATCTATTTATAACAACATAATGCAACCAAATTATTTCTTAACAAATCAAACTTTGCATATTAAACATAAGTACGCAATCCTACTTATCCTTGCCTTTGTGTTGTCCCTATAGTGGACATGGATACTACCTCTCTCATATGATAGATCTCAAATAACCCCTATGATTCTACCTTATAGGTAGACCATGACCTAGGGCTGTGTAGTCGTATGGTCCTACCCAAGGGTAGACCCACACATCGACTCATGATAATCTGATGATCCTACCCCAAGGGTAGACCATGTACTAGGTCATCCATATCATCATCATCATCAAATCTATAAAGGGGGACTAGGATCTGAGCTAGTCATGCACATATATTTATGGTGATAGTCATAGTCACTTTATAGTTGCATGAAATAAATGTCAACCAAGTAGTTAATTTCAAGCAACCGGTAAAACTTTGAAAATCTCCATGAAACTATAGCAATTAACCATAAGTGTAACCACATACCTGATTTGGATTCTCAAATGAAGCAATATATCCAAATCTAACTAGATGTCCAATCAAACAAGACAAGCAACTAATCAAGAAATCTTGATCCTAAAAATATGTATAGCACCTAATTGTTACAATCTCATCCCAAACAACTCTTTATTGATTTGGGATACCTCCCTAAGGTTTCTAAGTCTCATTACGATTAATTAGGGCTTCTTAGATCAATTTCTCAAACTTTATCCTTTTTAGGTCAATAAACCCTAATTGCTTTTCTATTCATAAAACCATAATCACTCAAATTATCCACATTAAGGATCTTTTATACTCAAATTGGCTTTTTAACAACATATCTCTGTCCTATTCATGGATTTACACAATTAAAACCATTAAAAGTCATAATTATCAAATTAGGGATTCTAGGCCCATTAATGCATATTCATGTACATGGAACCCTAAATTAAGCCAATTATCCATAAAGATCATCTTTCTAGACCTAATTATCTCTTCTATATAGACATGTCAATATTTTCTCATAACATCCATAGAACATTATTAGATCTAATTATCCTCAATTCTTAAGATTTTTCATCAATTAAACCATTAAAGATTATATCTTTATATTCTTTTTGAATTGTAAGAAGAATCAGGATTCCATTATATTTTTACTGGATTCATTGCATTTTTCTAATCAATTTTCATATATAACTTACTGAAATATGTGTTACCAAACTATTCCTAGAATATTTACAAAATAATCACATATAGGCCAATCAGGAGAGGCCACGTGTACCTTTCATTTTTTTCGTTATTTCTTTTTCTAGCTCACGGATCCCTCTTTAAGCCTCCTCACATGATACCCAGGTATGGCTTCTCCCCTTCGTCATTCTCACAAACGCCCGCGTGGGCTCTATTCTGACAGGGGAAATAGAGTCCCTGACGCGACGCCTGGGGCAAGGAGGTCTAGGGGAGACGTTGCCTAATAACAGCCATTGCACGCCTCCTATTGGTCTGACAGTGCTCCTTAGAGGTGCAGCTGTCCTCGATGGTCAGCGAGAAGGGTTCAGAGCATAGGCACTGCGTGGAGATGAAAATGTGGAATGCCTCGATGGTCTTAATTTCTACCTCTAAATCTGTATCTTTATTCTTGAATTCTAGATTGAATCAAACTCAGAATCTAAAATTTGATATTCATATTATCTAGAAAAATCTTAATGTGAAGCTCTCTTTAATTATATGAAAATTGATATCTGAGCCCAGGGTCTTGAGAACTAAACTGAATGAGCATGTGCATTTTGAGTGTCTAAAAGTAATATAAATATTGAATATCTCAAGTTTAAAATCTAGAAAAATAACTCAAACTGAATGAAATCCGATTACTCTAAGCATGGCAAAATGTGAAAAACTAAAGTGTGAAAGTAACTTAATCTCTAAGTTACTTTGTAGGAAGGTGTAGGCTATATAATAATAATACTAAAACTGAATGGACACGACACATTTACCCTATATGAGAAGAACCTTAACATAGTCTCGATTCCTTGTTCCATGACCTAATCACGTGGAAATCATCGAAGTTCCATAAGTCCAAGTACAATTTACCTTTACCATTCTTAAATAGCAAACTGCTTCACCTAACATTATATACTAAATAAGGATTCTAATTTTGTCTAAATCAAACTTTGATGTAACACACTTTAAAATTTTAGAAACATTAGATTATACCAAAGTCACACATTATATAGCATATATATAGTGATATATACATATAAACTAAAAATCATAAAACATTGACCACTACTATGTATTTATATAAGTATTACAAATAAGGTCTTGGAATAATTATTTAACATTTTGTTAATTGCTCAAACTCCTATTTTGGGAAAATAATATATATATTTTTATATGAACATTATTAAATTCTAGAACTAGGTCAAAATGCATTTCTCATTATTTTGATAGTATAAATATTTTTTTTGAATAATTAATTAACATACACCAAAAGAGAAAATACCATTTAACCCCTATTATGATATTGGACAATTAATCGGCTCAAAATGTGCCTACGGATCATCAAATCCAATTTAGCATATGTGTCATGTATTTAGCTGGGCCTCATAAGGATAAAATTATATATATTAAATTACATAGAATTTGAGAGGTTACAATTCTACCCACCTTATTTGAAATTTTAGTCCTCAAAATTCATCTAGGATGAATATGAGGCTACCCACCTCAAGGATTCACTATCAATAAATATATTACAACATCTCTAATCTCATGGACACATTGAATCTCTTAGATTTCTCACTTCTATATAAATTTTAATGTTCATAGTTTTAACCTTACTAACTTTCATCTCTTTGTACTATACTTATGTCTAACTACATCATGATCTCAAACCTTCCTATTTTTCTTTGAAATGTCAACACTAAGAAAATACTCTATGACTTTTTGTGTATTATAAGGATCCATCATATGTTGAACCAACTTCATGGACTAATTAATACATAATTCTTCATCTTATGTATTCTATATAGATTTGACCTCTTGAAAAAATCAATATCTGATAAAATTATTTGGTTGTAACTCGTTAATAGGGACAATTTTACATTCATGATTTTTCTAGGTTCACAAAAAAAGGAATCCTTCTCATAAAGATTCTTTGTCTACTAAGACATTTTATATTTTCGCAGCATCTTTCGAAATAAATCATAGGATTTACATTACAAGCTCTAAGTATGACTTTTGGATCAAGGGATATGCATCATCTCTAAGAGTGGTAGTAGGGAGGATGAAATAGTTTAAACAAAACCTTATTATAGTATTGATAGGTATAGTTCAAGATTCACCACTAAATGGAACTTGATCTAAGTTAACCTTCATATATAGTTGAAAATTATGTTTTCTTAAATCTAAGTGGTAAAGTTCTTTCCTAGGATTGCACACCTATTTCCTTTATAAGATACCTAAATAACATAATCTATGAGGTTCTACATGTTTACACATTACTTCTAATAGGCATTATCTTGTGTTTGTATTATTTTGTAAGCTCATGAATAATACCTTTTCCTAATTATCTTTCATGAGGTGTCATTAATTATATGGATAGTGGACCTCTATGTACTTCTAATGTCATTAGGTTCAAGTTACTATATGTCTGGGGATCTTAATATCAACTATGTACCTTGGCATCTCCTGATATATACCGGTTGCATATAGACCTAAAGTAACCTATACTTATATTTACAACCTATTACTATATATCTCCCGTAACTCATGCACTAAAAAGAGATTAGACAAATGTTATAAAATTTTTGATGTTATAATATTTCTTCTACAATTCCATATGATATGTGTTCTAGACCACACACCAATGAGAAAAGAGAGGTCATTTATAGTCATATCTACCATTAACACTTCAGACCTAAAGGCCAGATGCATCAAACTTCACTACATATCTCAAATTCTATCATGGACTAGATTTCTAGCTTGGATTCTAATATCATTTCAAATCTTCGTATCAAAGGTTACCAGCTATCAACCTAACTATATATTTTTAATCTATCTAGGATTCTAATGGAGTAATATATACTAAGAATACAAGAATTTTCCTAATGGCCATATGCATTATTGCTCTAATACCACATTGTAACACCTCAATTTTCTTATCACATGAGAAAAAGCTAATAATTAATTTTTTTCATCCGGGGAGTGTGACAAACATGATATACATGACAATAACAATAGGTAATAACCATTACAGACTAAGTATGAAATAATCTCTCAAGAATTCTTAGGATAAGGAACATGGTCGCATCAAACTTTATAAAAAGCATACATATGCTAGAACTTGTACTCTATCTTAATATATCAAATCATGTAGATGACGCTCCATCCAGCAAACCTCTACTCAAACTATTGATAAGTCCTTTATCTTGAATGATCTTCCTGAAGATTAGTACCTATGAACATTTCATTCTCTACCATGCACAAAAGGAAACCTAGGTTAGAGTAAGTCACATTGAATTTCTAAATAAATAAGTATCAATATACTATAACTGAAAGTTGAACCAATATCTAAAAGCCATAAACTTATATTGAATGTATGTATCTTTTATTTATGTCTTTTATCTGGTTTGTTTCCACCATTATACAATATGTCCTTCTCTATTAACACTGAAATGTCCTTTATAGTATAACACACCCCCTACTGGCACTACATTCCCTCTGTTGACACCAAAGTGTCATCCATGGTGCAAGACATCCTCTATTGGCACAGTGTGCCCTCTGTTGACACTGAAGTGTTCTCTATGGTGCAACACACCCTCTATTAGAACAACATGTCCTATGTGACACCCACAATTTCTAGCACAGTGGACCCTCTGAATTTTCCCAGGACTCTCTAGTGAGGACTTATCATATAATTTATTAATGTTCTGGTGTCATTTTCTATCTCTATTTTTTATTTCTTATATGTGAATCTTAATCTTTTATCTTTGAATATGTTCTTAGTCTCCTATCCTTGAATCTTAATCTCTTATATTTGAATCTTAATCTCCTATCCCTGAATTTGTACTTAATTTCTTACTATGAATCTGTATCTCTGTTCTTGAATTTGAAATTGAATCTAAATCTAAATCCAAAACATGATATTCCTATAGTCTAGATAAATCTTATCTAAAGCTCTTTCATTTAGCAATTATACAAAAATTTATAATGGAGCCCAAGTCTTGAGAAAATAAACTGAACCGAGCATATATATATTGAGTGTCTATAACTAATATAAATATCAAATATCTAAAATATGAAAATATGAAAACATAACTCAGACTGAATGAAATATGATTACTCAAAGCTTGACAATAATAAAAGTCTAAAAGTCACTGAATCTATAAGTTACTTTATAGGAAGGTGTAGGCTAAATAACAATAATAATATTGAAACTCAATGGACATGGCCCACTTACCTTGTATGAGGAGACCCTTAACATAGTTTGGATTCCTCGTTCCATGACCTAATCACTTGTACATCATCAAAGTTCTATAAGTCGAATGTTTTCCATTCTTAAATCTCAAACCCCTTCATCGTAACTTTATATACTAAATTAGTATTCTAATTCTATCTAAATAAAACTTTGATGTAACCCACTTTAAAATTTTAGAAACATTAATTTATAACTAAATCACACATTATATAGAAAATTTATAGTGATATATCCATATAAACAAAAAATGATAAAACTTTGACCACTACTATGCATTTATATAAGAAATACAAATAAGGTTTTTGAATTTTAAAATAAAATCATATACTATTTTTAATCACTCATAACCCCTTTTTGGGAAAATAATAAAAAGAACTTTTTATATGAACATTATTAAATTCTAAAACTGGGTCATAATGTATTTCTCATTACTTTGATAATATATATAAGGATAATTAATTAGCATACGCTAATAGAGAAAATAACATTATACCCCTATTGTGATTATGGATAATTCATGGGCTTAAAATGCACCTATAGATCATCAAATCAATTTTGTCATGTATTTGTTTTGGGCCTCATAAGGATAAAATTATATACATTAAATTACTCAGAATTGCATATGTTACAACATCCTTGTACTTCTCCAAGGTATGAATCCCTAGGATTACATTGAATTCATGCATATCAAGTGGCATGAGATCCACTTGAATGTTGCATCCTGAGAAAGAAAGACCACAAGATTGACACACCTTCCATGACATCGAAGAACCAATAAAAGGGATCTCTAGTAGAAGGATATCATCTCTACAACTAAAAGGCAAGTTACGACTATTTATCACCTCTCTAGTGATAAATGAGTGTGTCACACCTGGGTCAACTAAAATAGATATATATGCAGATGTAGATAAGTCAGAATGATAAAGTTCCATCTGAAATGTTATGACATGTGCCCACTCCTCTCTCGCTCATAGAATAGAACCTAGATGTCACCTATTGTCATCCTTGACCTCGACTAGCTGGTCTATTACACCCTACCTATGATGAATATTCACGACCCCTATTACAACCATCATTGAACAGTTGATGTTGTGAGTCCTGTTGAATCTTCCTCAACTATTGTGTGACCTATGAACCTTTATAGGGAAAGATCATCTCACATGCCCTACCTGACCATAGTTGTAACACGTCATTGTATCATACAACAGCCTAGATGACCCTATCACAAACATCGATGAAGAATAGTTTTCCCCAATTGGTAGGAAACTACATCCTCTCCCTTTTCTAGGAGACCAGTGTGACTGTACCTGTGTTCTTGGCTTAGAAAACATCACCCTATGTTGTGACTGTCAGTACTGCAATGAAGAAAACCTTGGCTTCTTGAAACTGGAAGATGGTGATCCCTGGACTTAGCATACCTCTATTTGGTACTAGCCTCTCGTTATTCACATATGTCCTCTCTATCCTCCTCAGAGATTATAAAAAGGTGGAAAACTTCTCACGAGACTCCAATGTTGATGATATATGTGCCAACTTAGCATTCAGACCTTTCTCAATCCTCATGATCCTATCCTTCTCT
Organism: Alisma plantago-aquatica; assembly: GCA_963693085.1. Classification (NCBI taxonomy): domain Eukaryota; kingdom Viridiplantae; phylum Streptophyta; class Magnoliopsida; order Alismatales; family Alismataceae; genus Alisma; species Alisma plantago-aquatica. The sequence goes on from OY856412.1 coordinate 1,149,312,921, forward strand.
ATGGAAACCATATGATGATAAAACCTCAACATCTCCATGGACTTTGCCTCGTAGTCATTAACATACAATGATCCCTAGAGCAACCTCTCCAAATGAGCCATCTTCTTCCCTAAAAACATCTCTGGAAGTAACAGTTGACAACCTCCCACCAAAACTCCTCCCAATTGATCACCTCTCTGAGTTTCTTCTCCTCCTCAATGACCCACCAATGACCAAAACTACCCTTTAGAAGGTAGACCACGTGCTTCACCTTATTATCCTCAGAGGTGTATAGAATCATGAAAGCCATTTCCAACTCCATCAACCACATGTCAACATTTGTCGGATCTGATGTACCCACATACTCTTTGGATCCCACCCACTTAAACCTCTCAAAGGCCTTCCCTAGACTACCTTGAGGTTTAGCATTGGTGGTAAGTGTCCTTCATTGAGGTGCAAGTGCCCTATCTAGAAAATGTGTGATCGTCACCATAAGTTGTCCATACACCGATTGACAGACAAGATTAGCTATGTTCAATGGGTCAAACAGAGTTGACATGGCTGCTTTGGCCCCATATTAGGTACTCCTCTATCTGGTACTGGTATCCTACCGCCACCTCTAGGCGCCAGAAAGTTATTGTCACCATATTCTTCATGTTCTCCATAAATATCTGCATAACCATAAACCATGGTTAGATATGTTAGATTGCATAAGAACAGACACAACAACATAAGTCTTATGTCCTTGTAGGCTCAACAAACCTAGAGCTCTGATATCACCAAATATGGAAACTCACCATGCTAAATGAGAGTATTCAATACCAAAACACTGACCTAACACTTATTATTCATATTACCAAAATGGTACAAAACTAAAACTGAATAAAATTTCAACATTCTATAAGAAACATATGCATAGGGGTTCAACTACATTGTATATACATAGCATGTTTCTTTACATGTGTTCCATGGACTTAGACAAAACATGTACATAAAAGATGTTGTCCACATAATTACAATATTGTCATCTGACATAGTAAAATCCTCCACCTACCATCTTAATGAAGGTCACATTTGTCAGTGACCTCCTGGAGGTGCTTGGTGAGTGCGACAAGTTTAACTAGTGGAGGTGAGGATGGAGCATAACAGTCATAGCCAACAAGTAGAATTTCTCATCCTGTAAAGGGTGTAGGCCTTGAAAACTTCAAGATTTAATCAACCAATCCCTAAAATAGTGAATATATCCTCGACTCACTATTTTCCTAACAAAGGTATTTGTCTTATTTTGTCGGTCGTAAAGGAATCATGTGGCGTGTAGAGATTTCTAAAGAGCAAAAACAAGAGGTGGCCCTAGATGCATAGGTCATGTAACTTCATAAATCTACATGCACATTCATTGAATAAATTTTCATATATATATACATATGTATATATATACATATGTATATATATACATATTATATATGTATACATACATACATACATACATACATACAACAATATCTGGAAAATCTTAGAAGTCTTTTGCGAAATTTTAGAAAGCAAACAGGGTTGTGTGTTAATGCAAAAAAAAACTCATATCTTCTTGTATAAGAACTGCTACAGATGGAGGACAGACTTATTCAAGTTATGGGAGTGGAAAGGGGTGAATTCCCAACAAAATATCAGGGATTTCCCCTTGCTGGTGGAAACCTTCACGTCAAAGATTTTACCGAGTGCATTGATAAGGTGAAGGAAATGATCAACATATGGCCTACACAAAAGACATCCATGGCGGGCCATAGGATTTTGATTAAAGCTGCAATAGAGGGACTTGTCATTTTTTGGGTACAACAAGGTGAGATCCCTGGTTCTGTTCTGGATAGAATGGAAATGGAGATGGCTAATTTTCTATGGGGAAGTGAACATCATCCTATGAAGTACTCCAGATTGGCTCTTCCAACAGGTGAAGGGGGGTTGAACTTGAAGACTCCTAGAGACATTGCTAGATGGGGGTCCATGAGAAAGCTTGTTGCTTTTCAAGAAGGCACATCTACTTGGGAAAAGTGGATGAGAGATAGATACCCAAGAGGGCTAGATTTTATGCCAAAGATAAGGGAAGGATATTCAAGGACCATCAACATCATGAGGGAAACATGGCCACAAATCAAACACTAATTTCTCACAAATTATTCCAGAGGATGGCAGCTTAAAGACAAGAAGATATGCATATGGGAGGCGACTAGGATAAGAGGTGCAAAGGAACCAGTGGGTGATCAGCTTTGGACCGGCAAGTATGTGCCGAAATGGAGCACGTGTGTTTATAAATTTCTACACAATGTTCTTGCTACCCTGAATAGAATAAAGAGTTGGACTTATGATATCCCTACTTTATGCTTGCTATGTGGAGAAAAGGAAGAAAGCCACATCCATATTGTTGGTGAATGCAACTTCATAAAGGAGATTTGGGAGTATCTATGCAGAGAATTCAAATTGCATATTCAACTTCTTACTAACCAGAGAAGAATGTTTGCTAGATGTGGAGGTGATGAAAAGAAAAATATATTGTTTGCTGGTCTATGCTACCATATTTGGGAAGAGAGGGATGCTAGAAGACACCAAGGAAAGTCCACGAATGTCATAAGCATTGCTATAAAAATATGTAAATGTGTTAGACGTAGATTATGCATTAGCTAGTTGTGTGAGTTGTAGCTTTGCTTTGGGTGTATGGTGTTGGGCCTACATGTAATCTTTGCCCCCTATATTTTTTGGGGGAACGTAGGAATATATTTACCTGATTCTGATACAATAATGTAATTTACACAACATACAAGCTTGTCGTGCATGCGTCTCCCTGGCTCTGGCGATCCGTTTTGTGATCAAAGCACGGGCATGATTCCGCCCACATCGACGGTCGTGGGCATCCACCCCCAGATAATCCCCCACACCCCAGCCGCCATCACCACAACCACCAGCCAACCACGCCCTAGGTCTCTCTCTCAATCACACAACGGCGAGAGCTCAAAGGTCGTGAACCCTAACCCTAGTACCAAAAGCTAGGTGAGAATTAGGTGAGGAATATGGAGAGGCTACCACAATGGCCACTCAAGGGAGCAAGAATGGAGAAGCACCAGGTCGACGCCAATGGACCCATGTGCTGAAGCAACCACCACTATAGGACGAGGCTGAGGTGTTACCACCACTAAGGAAAGAAGATAGACAGATACACGTTGAGCTAGAGGCAGATGAATTTGAGAGAAAGAAGAACATATGGTATTTGAATAACATCTAGAAGTTCACTATCATGACCTATGTCTTAGGCAAGAGGCCCTTCTACCCACATCTCCAGGCACAGATGCGATAGACGTGGTGTAAGGCCCCTAAACTAACTTAATGAGTTGAATAAACTTAATTATCATAATTGAATTCTTATAACACTAATCTAACCTTTTAATATCCTTTTAAATCATAAGACAAGCTTAAATGTCAAATTTGGTCCAATTTTGACATTGTTTGAGCAAGTTATGCAATTTTATGCACATTTAGGACTTTTCTACAATTTACCCAATTGAGAGGTTTTTTTTGCAATTTATCACTTGTATTATGTTCCTTGGATATTCTCTCATCATTCTTGATCTTGTTGATCCATGGGGAACCTATTTAAACCTTGGTTTGAAGGTGTTTTCCTCAAGGGTATTTTAGGGTTTACTCCTTCATGGATGAGCTACCTTTAGTAGCTATCAATTAATGAATTATTTGTTTTGCTTGTAAATTAAAGAAATGTGGGATAAGAATGTCTCTATGGATGGTTGGGGAGCTTTTTTTGTGTGTGCTTGTATATTCTTAATAGTTTAAGGCCATAGACACTTTGAAAGATAATAGAACTTCAACTTTTTCTTATTCTTTATCTTAAAGTTTCATATACTTATCCCTAAGCACCAAAACGAGCCATTTTCTCTCCACCACTTCCCTCCTTCTATGAACCTTGTTCTCCCTCTATTCTTCTATGAATTTCCTATCCAAAGAAGAAGAAAGAGGGGATCTTCTTGGAAAAAGAATCTAGGGTTGCAATTGACTTCCTTTTAGGGTTTGAAAAGATCCCATCTAGTGATCTTGACCTAAAAGAGTAAGAATCCCCTTCTTTCCTCCATTTATTTCTTTTTTATCATTCCTCCTACCTTTCTCCAGGTTGGAACCTTGTTGTTCCATGGTATAAATTTCTCTGAAGCTCTAAAACCCTACCTTTCTTGCTCTTTATGCTTAGGGTTTGCTCATTTGATGAAGAAAGGTGCTAGATGGACGAGTTCATAGCTTTTTCTTGGATTTTCTACCCTCTTTGCCGTGTTTTCTTCTATTTGGGAGTTTATCTTCTAAGTAGAGGTAAATTTTATAACTTGCCCCACGTTTATTACTTACCATAAACCTTCTAGATCATGTTCTTGCTTGAAAATGAGGATCCATGCACTAAAAAACTATGCTTGACTTGGATTTTGATTTTTATAATATTCCCTATTTTGATTTTAGTTATAGATGAACCTGTGATCATGTGTACATTATTCCTAAGGTATAATATGACTTGGATCAGGTTAGTTTAACAACCTATTATTCTAAGCACCTACCAACAATTGGTCAATTTTAGGGTTTTAAGGTGATTTCTTTTATAAACCCATGACCCGATGATGGTACCATTGCAACAACCCTATGGTGTTGTCTTCATGACAACTGATGGTCGGGAACAAAGGAGTCATATGATGGTGACAACCTATGGTCACCCGCTTAGGTCAGGTTTTGGATCAATTAGAAGTTTGATGATCAACCATTAAGTACCCTACGGATGTTATCAATCAATGATGACATTAGCTTGATATGTGATGTCGATCAATGAATATAGTGTTGATCTAACAAACTACGGTGACTTAATGGTCATTAATGATGGTGGATCAAGTCTCTACAACCTATGGTGAGTTAATCATATAGTTGTAGCATCAATAAGCCTTAGACCAATGGTTTCTTGGGTCACTTGATGCAATAGTTGAACCTATAATGTAATTGATGGTTTTAACATATGAACTTAACCCAATGGTCAAGATCTAATGTTTATTCCTCCAATAAAGTGGAATGATGTCTAATGTAATATGTTGGTCCAAATAATGTGATTTAGATGGTTTCCTTTATATAATCAACATAAGGAGCTTACTTGTTGACAATGGATGAGTTGTTTTAAATGAACAGTCGATTGTGGGTTTTACCCTACTCTCAACAAAACCCTTATTGTTGTTAATCAAAGTATGTCTAGGGTTAAATGGCGGCTTTTACATATCACAACTCAATAACATCATAGATGATTCATTCAAGGTGTTTAATTGTATAAACGACTAATGGATTTACCTTTTCAACATTTAATGGTTAGAAGTTAATGCCTCAATATTCGCATTATTTTGGGTGAAGCCTATGGTGTAATGTTATGATTCTAATGATCATAATTTGATGGTTCAATGCCTTAAACTTGTAGTATTACCCTTTCCCTCGTATGATTATGATAGATAATCACCATAATGAATTAATGGGCAATCCTAATGAGGTATAGCTTGTTATACCTAGCTTTAATATAACTAAATGATGGTAATTGGGTTTGAATAGTCCTTGAATGACTAATACAATCATCGAGTACTTTGTTATTATTGTTGAAACTTTAGTATGCTATAACCTGATGGTTACACCTTGATTTATGTGTGGGTTCATACTGGAGAATAGTATGGAATGTGATGGTGATGCTTTACCTTATGCATCCATGATCCAATGGGGTTGTTGTGAGTTAGGGTTTGGGTATAAGTGTTGATTAGTAACATTAATATAATTTATCTTATTGAACCTAACTCTAATGCAAATATATAAAGATGAGTATTAATGTTTAACATTCTTATATGATGGAATGGTGGAATAACCTCCTTAATATGATCATAACCTTAATATGATAATTTGGGGTTATCATAGACACATGGTTGATACTTTCATATGCTAAACATGTGTGTTATAAATATGATGACGGTTAATCATATCTGGATTCCTTGCATGTGGATGTGATAAATGTGACGCATCGTTCATACAAAACATCATTAACTAAGCGAAAGCGATTATTAACAGTGAATTACTTAAAATCACTAAAAATTAAAACCATTTATAAAGAGATCCAAACACAGGAAAACTCTTTTATAATGAACCAAAGTATTTCATTAACATCCTAGTTCATAAGTACATATCTAGTACCGTCTCTTCTCGAGGATTACAAGCATCAACTGCCTTGTTAAAACTATTCATAGACAATATAAGAACCACAAGGCATCAAGCTAAAACCTCAGATCGATTCATTAAATGTACTAACTACTAACTGTGAGGACCTGATAGTACAGAGACGACACATAGGACTTTCTATACAAAAATACGACAACGAGTGCCTCCACCTAGGATATCATTGTTGTCATTGTTGTTGTTGCTGCTCTTCCCTTGCTATAAGGTTTTTGCCTCTTCTTCCGCGTCTACCTAAAAAGTTGGATCCCACGAGGGTGAGACAATTGAAGTTGTCCTAGTGAGAGATATAACTCTCCGCTAGTAATATTATTATTGCAAATTAATAGAACAAAACTGAGCAGAATAATCATATATGTTTATCAGCAGATAAAACAATGTCTAAACATATTAGAGTAATACTCTTATTCAAATCATTTCAATTATAACTTGATAAAGCAGCATGTCACTTATCCAATAAGGAATTTAAGAACATGTATAACATTTATCCATTTAAGACATGCTATGCAAAGTAACATCAACCAATGATTCTCATATTTCAACCTTAAGCAATTACGCT